>CM042172.1:4225519-4385519 GCA_023376005.1 Doryteuthis pealeii | reverse complement strand
CTGTACGGAGCGGACAGAGAGTATTACAGAATTAAATCAAGGATAAATTAGAAATCATAAACAATATCGACTTTTGCCCGCTTGAGAGGAAGAATAGTAGCAAGGGAAATGCTAAACACTACTTCTGGGAACGGAAAGCTTATTATTGGTACAGCACACTATCAGAAGACGATCGTGAGATCTGGCCTCGACTACAGCACAAACCAGACTAGTCTAAACGATGAGTTATCGTACATGAGAGGACAACGAGGGCGGTAAATTTACTGAGAGTGAACGCATATGCATCAATCGTAAATCAGGAGAAGAGGTTTGTTTTGCCACTTTTGACAGCCTAAAAAAGGGTTTCCCTATCTTCTAATAAAAGGGCACTTTAATTTCATATGTCTGCAACATATATGATGATACATAACTGTAAATCACTTGATTATGAATTAGGTTCCATATTTAATTGTAGCTTATTTTTTACCCATTGCCATTGTTATCCTTAAATAGGTCTTATGGTTGATTTATTCTGTTTTGGTTCATCTGTCAGCGACAACAATACTCAAAGCAGTGATGTATAAGACAGTCATAGAAGTTTAGATGCTTATCTCATATAATAAGCATTGCTCTGTAATACTTGTTAGACTGTTGCGTGTAGTAAACGTAGAGATGAGGACTAGTAAATCGCAAAGTCGCAGTGTAAGGAATTGGTCGGGAGAGTTTCTACGCGAATTGCAAACTTATGTGTGGCAAGACCCAGCACTATATACGTAGAATCCTTATCATATAAGATCAAGCACTATCATAAATGGATCGATCATTGCGTAACATAGGGGGATGGACGAGGCTGGTGTGAATCATGTATGCCAATATAAAGTTTTTCTACTCTCGATTATCCTTTTGAGGTACAATAAACAAAAGGGTATATGCATAATCCTCGCAGTACATGCATGTTCTTACTTTTGAGATACCATTCGATAAACGCAGCACATGGTCCTGAGTAGTTATATATAGATAATAAGAGGGAACGTCAGGCTATTGATTCCTTTAATCAGATTTCGCTGGCAGTATTAATGGAATGGTATTGAGAGATAACTTCTGAGAGTACTTACGTCTACACTTACTATAATTTTATTATTAATTGATAAATCTTTAATGTATTATTATCCAAGCCAATGAAGATTCCAGTTACCGGTAAGTATTGATCAATATACAATTAAGAACGAAGAACAGGTCTAGTTCTAATGTGATGGAGTAGTTTTGCCAGATGGTCCACATCGAACAGTTCTGAGAGATTTGCATAGTCATTTGCCGCCCAAAACACCACCAAACTAGGTAAAACAGACATACATTTTTAAGGTAGATATCAACAAAAAAATCAAACTCTTGGAGCAAAAGGGATGCTTAGAGCTGACAGCAATGAAGTCCTACCTCATGTTCTCCCTTCAGGGCCAGCAGAATACTCTTCTTGAGATGTGGAACAAATGTTATTGTGAAATTACTGTAAATGGTCAGTAAAAAAATTAGTTTGGGTAGCGACATGATGCGAGTTGCAAGTGTTGGTCTGATATGGTTTGCGAGCAATTCGGGAAGACTTAACCTGAAGAATTGCATTATTTTCCGTCCACAAAAAGTGTATCTTAGAGAGCCAAAATTGTGGTCTCTCGAAAAGTCCTTTGGTGTGGATGCAGAGAGAGGGAGGATTTCAATGAATACCTGCCATTCAGGGCACAAACATAGACAATTGGTATACTGCATTTCACATGTTCACTATAATTATACCATAAACTTTGTCAGGTTTCTGATGGCCCAGTGCCGTCTTCAGCACTGGCACATTCGATACATTAGATTGAACTCAGCCTCCAGAACATGATGTTTTCATGTATTGTTACCCGCGTTATCCTTGGCCTTATGATGAAAACAAAGGCACTGAAGCACCGTGATGGATAGTTATCTTGGTGCAAGTCAGTCGTAATAGTAAAACTACGACGAGGCCAGAGGACTTGGACTGGCTCGAGCTCGGGGCTAGTCGCCTGTGAGAAAACGTGGGTCGGGTGACCACACAATTTGGTGATTTTCACGAGGATAACATAGTATACTTACCTTTACTTCGTTTTCTCTTTGTATGTATTGAATTATTCCATAGACAAAAACCACTAATCGAGCTAATTGTGACTCTGATCTTGAGATGAAATGACCTCAACAGGACAAGGAGTAAAAACATTTACATAATAACCCACTTAATCAAATAGATTAATAATACACAAAGTAATAACAGTATACGCTCATCCCCTACTAGGAATGCTCTCGATAAGAGAAACTGAATCCGATAATGTTTGATATTTTTTTTCAATCCGGTGGACGATGGGGGTAGGAATTTATTTGTAAAATACAGAATGTTTACGACTGTCCCTTGGCTTTATCTTGAGAGTGTCAATGTTTAACCTGAGAGTGTGATTGTTGGTATGTGGGTTTCTGATCGACACAGTTTCGCTCGTCACAGATTAGCAATAGACCTCTTTAGACCGAAAACTTACTCATCTATAGGTAGATTAGTATTAAATAAATTACATATGTGATTTTGCTGTCGGACTGACACCTCCAATGGTAACCTATGTATCGATCAAAGGTGGACCTCTCACCAAACGTCAGGTCACTGTTCCTATGTGGTTACAGTATCTATGATTAGACGTAGTATAATACAATGTGATATATTATATAGGATTAGTCTGTACATGGTATGTGTGCATATCCGTGCGACGTATGAGTCCACACACTGGTTTGACGAGTCAATAGAAACCATGTAGTCAAGTGGAAATAATGAGAATATGAGCTTAATAATCCACTAAATGAACGGTAGGACTGATTAGTGTCCTTAATGGTAGATGTATACATCTGACTCTGAAGAACTTTTTATTAGGATTGAGCACGAAAAAGCTTTTCGGATGGACATATGACTTTTTCTCTATAATTATAATCATAGTATTACCCTTTGTGTGTGTGCTGTTGTGGTATGTGGTGGTGTATTAGTTGTGTCCGCGACGCGAGGCCCGGCACGTGTTGTGGAACGACATTTACTTAATACATTAGGATTTTATATTTGAGATATTGAATATTATTATTATTGACAGGTTTATCTATTTAATGATTATTATATGAGGAAAGAATGATAATATAAATGAAAACATTTCTCTTTAAAGGGCGTGGGTATTTTCCACTGGATGTTGAGAGCCTGACGATGTCTTGTGGACGTTAGACCATCCGCCCAAAATCACGTCGGGCGGGCAACAGGAGATATAATATATGGTAGCTTGGTTGCACCTTTTTAGTATTTAAAAAAAAAAATCTGTAGTAGCTGCCTTTTAACCTCGAGAGCAAGGCCTGAAGCAAAGATTCTTTTTATTTGATCAGGGTCGTTTTTTTTTTTTTTTCTTATAATTGCAAAAATATATATCGTGTTTTTTTTTTTTTTTTTTTTTTTTTTTTTTTTTTTTTTTTTTTTTTTATTTGTTTTTTTTTTGTGTTTTTTTTTTCCTTTTATCCAATTTTAAGCAATTTGACTGCCAGAAGAGAAAAGTAACAAACGTACAACTGAGGTTTTGATGACTGGAGTCAGTNTGCCCTGATTTTTGGTAATTATTTTCTGGGGGGGGGCTAAAGTCATTTTGTCAAAAACGCATTTTTGGCTCAGTTTGCCAGTCCCTATATAAATATATAAATACTTTTTTTATATCTACTAGCAAATATATGCACCCTCCGGGTGCAAGTATTTAAGTTTTAATGTTATGAATATCGTAATAAATTAGAAAGGTCTAATAAGAATGCAGATAAAAAGATTTGAAACAGAGTGGGGGTATAATAAAAAATAGAAATGAAACTTACTCTTCCATCACTCCCGTCTTTCATTGCTGAATTTACTTATTTAACTATTTAGTTAAATTAGAAAATAAAGAATAAAATGACAGTTATTTTTCTTTGTTAATGGATTTCATTAAGATTCATTGGAGAGATTTTTGCTTATATTCATTAAATAAAACCAAACAGTTAGAAATCAAATAATACTCAGCACATATTTAATAAAATCACATTTTAATATCAATATGCAAATTTAGCCTCCGTTCACACTGCACCGCTATTTTTTGTATTATAAATACAATAGCATGTTATTAGTAAGTAGATATGGACAACACTAATAAAAAGGTTGAAGCAATTTTTAATATTGAGGTTTAAATATAAATAAAATCATGAAAAGAATGTTGATGAAAATAAACTATGTTAATTGTGACTCGATTAGTAATATAGTTTCGGTTACAGACAGAAAAACACACAAATCTCCATTATAATAAGATGTCATTATTTTCATCTATCTCTTCCCCCCTCTCTCTCTCTCTCTCTCTCTCTCTCTCTCTCTCTCTCTGTGGTGTGTGTGTGTGTGTGTGTGTGTATTTCCCATAATTCCGCTTCAGTTGATCGTAATACTGAAGAAAGGAGCTTATATAAGTTGTTGCATAACAGATATTTTTTGTGATACAGTAACATTGACGTGATCAAAAGACTCAAATAACCGACGAAGTGGAAATAAATAAGAAATAGAATTAGAATATATATATATTTTTTAAACTTTGACAAAAGTTTCCTTATTTATTTATTTTTTCATCTTTTTATTTTATTTTTCAAAATTTTACTTTCATTTATTTATTTATTTATTTAGTTACATAAAAAGGAAAGATTCGCCGGGAAAACAAGACAGATAGAAAGGTAGAAGAAGATAGAGGGAATGAAAATGAAGGAGGGAGGGTGAAATAGACAGAGAGAAAGGGGGAAAAGAGAGAAAGAGGTATGGACGTAAAGAGAGGGAAGGTAGAGATGAAGAAAGAGTGTTTCTTGACAGAGAGAAAGGGGGAAGTTGATAGAGAGAAAGAAAATGAGAGAGGGAGAAAGAGGGAGAGAGAAAGGGGAAAAGAGAGAGTGAGGGCAAGGAGAGGGTAGGTAGAGATCGAGAAGGAAAAGGGAGAGAGAACGAAAGGAGGAGGAGGAGGAGGAGGAGAGAGAGAGAGAGAGAGAGAGAGAGAGAGAAATGTGTTAGCACTTTTCAACGTATGTGGTCTCATTTGTTTACATGTTTTTGTCGCCTTTGCATTTTAACTTATGGTAAACCATTTTTCTTTCTTTCATTTTTTCTTTCTTTCTTTCTTTCTTTCTTTGTGTCTCTTAAGAATTATGTCACATTTACGTATATATAAACACCAACAAGCGCGTGGTGTGATGGTTAAAGTCATGGGAAATGGATTCGCCGCCGCGAGTTCAAATCCTGGACTTGGTAATTGCATTTCACTTAGCGCTAATACCCTTGGGAAAGGTATGAATACTACTCTCCTTCCAGCTATGGATAAATAGTAGGGCAGACTGGGCTCTTTAACCTTCGTTAGGCAGCCGGTCTAGGAGAAGGAAAACTCTGAATTCAAGCCTGTTAAACTCCGCTTAAGAAATTGATCTTGTGTCACAGATGAACTGACCGAAACACATGTGATATTGATTAAATTCTTCTTTTATTATCCATTCTATTCTTTCTTGTGGAGGATGATCACCAATTAGGATTGAGCCTATTCTAGTAGTGACCACCTCTGCTATTTCATAGTTTTTTCAGGTTGAATATTTTAGCAGATATGATTTTTAAAGAACAAAGGGTATTAATTTAAAATATACAGTAGAAACTGTGTCTCTTTTTTTTTTTTTTTTTTGATATTTAATTACTTCTCTATCTTTTAAAACAACCAATAATAATTCTTCCATTAAAGTGAGATGAGTCTTTTTCGAGTCGTTGTCGATTTCGTCTTCTTTGTGACGATGGTCGACATTCGTGACCTCTGGGTCGGAATTTTCGGAACCGCTGAGATTTTCTCCGTTGTATCAGGCGAACATTTTTCTGTGTCACCGAAGGTATTGCTAGTGCAGGTCCCGGTCAGCTGATAAAGGTTTGGTCATTTTGATAAACAAAGGATTCAGGATATTTTCCTCGTAACCCACTTGTACAAAGTCAGGCACAAAGGCCCTATTTACGTGAGACCACCCACAAGCCGAGACTCATGAATGGCAGGTGGAAAAATTGCGTCGATCCCGTCGGCATTCCCCCTCAAGGGAGGGGGGTGCCTCAGGCGCTGGACAATAAACCCAGCCCTGCCTCTTTAAATCAAGGGGCAGGTATTGCCTGAGGGGATAGCCCACCTGAGATCGACGCTATTAATTTTACTTTACTATGTATGTCCGGAGGAAACTTCGAAAATAAAACAAATAACGACAAAGTAAATATATATACACATTAAATATCACCAGGGCTTGGTTTTTGAGCAAAAATAATAGAGATTTGATTTATATTCGTGAAGATAATTAAAAAATAAAATTTAAATGATAACAGCATGGATTTTTTTTTTTCATTTAATATTTTTGATAGTAGACATTAACGTTTCTTTTTAGAGTATCCGGATCAATGCTAAATCTTTTTTTGCCTAGGGATTTTAATGGGGCGTTCTACGAGGATCCAATTCACGATTCAGTAATAATGGATGTGCAGGACTAACACTTGACCCCCGAAGGTCAGATAAACAAAGGATTCATGTTGCTTACAGTAACTACTGTTGCTTGAACAGGTTCATCGCTGATTGAGATAAAAGTTGCCAAAAATCATCGGTGAAGATACGAAAAAAAACTTATGACACCACTTTGTAGCTTTGAAAGATTGCAAAACGTTTGACCCACTCCCGTATATCATTGTGACATGTGTGTATGTGTGCGTGTGCGTGTGCGTGCGTGTATGTGCATGTGTATGTGTGTGTGTGTGTATGTGCATGTGCTGTGTGTGTGTGTGTGTGTGTGTGTTGACAGGTAATTCTGTCTGTGAAGTTGGGATATAAGCTGTAATACAAGATAACATCCTGTTTTCCACCCACTTGTTCAGCAATTTCGTTATAAGATACTTGTTGACTTTTTGTAGATATCGACTGATTCTTTATCGCTAGCACCGATACCATCTTAACCCCCTCACCTAGGGTCAACACGAATTGTATTAGTACCACAATATACTAGTAGTACCTGCAGAGATTCCATCTATATATAGATAGATATCTATAGATATATAAAGGGCAGTTGTGTGTATGTATGTCCGGAGGAAACTTCGAAAATAAAACAAATAACGACAAAGTAAATATATATACACATTAAATATCACCAGGGCTTGGTTTTTGAGCAAAAATAATAGAGATTTGATTTATATTCGTGAAGATAATTAAAAAATAAAATTTAAATGATAACAGCATGGATTTTTTTTTTCATTTAATATTTTTGATAGTAGACATTAACGTTTCTTTTTAGAGTATCTGGATCAATGCTAAATCTTTTTTTTTTGCCTAGGGATTTTAATGGGGCGTTCTACGAGGATTCAATTCACGATTCAGTAATAATGGATGCGCAGGACTAACCTTTAAAAAAACCTCTCTGTTATATAATCTATGCGGTTGCATAAGATTATTGTCAATCCCCTGTATTTCTAAAGGGATGGCCCTTTTCATATCACGGGCGGGACTTTCCATGGAATATTACAGAAAGCCCGCGAAATTACGTGAAGTCACGTGGGACCTGGTTGGCTCCTCAGTTTTCAGTTGGACGTCGGGCAGAGAAGATGTTTCTGCCTTAACTGGAACTCACTGCATACGCGCCCTATGTTAGTCAGATATTTAGCTACATGAAATGTTTAGTTAAGGAAATAAAAGCTTAAGAAAATAACACGGTTTTGTGATTAATGGGTGTCTTGGTAACAAGACTAGAAAAAATGAGTTAAGTGCGACCGACCAAGACGAAGTCAAGATGTTAGAAGAGACCTAGAAGAACTAAAGATGTCAATGACGCCATAAGAAGAATAGAAGTAAGTAAAGAAGTAATGAGAATGGTATACAACATCTCTACCTAGGCGACGCCGGGTAGCCACTTCTAGTAGATATATAAGTGTAGCGGCCGCCCCAACGTGCTGGTCTGGATAAATGTGAAGGCATGACAATTCTTACTGATGTAATTAATTTTATTCAATTAACACCGTGAAACTGTAAGAAAACAAATAGCATTTAATAACAGCGAATACAACAAAGAAGAACAATTCAAAAGAATCTCAAAATACAGAAACTTCAACAAATAGACATATCAAGAGATAGAAACTCACAGCTTGTTCCTTCATTCCAACAAGCCTGGCAGCGATAATCTAACTAAAGGTCCCCTTTCCACTTTTTTGTTAGGGTTCATAGACCGCAGAAACTAGTGCTCTGCACCAAATGCTGTTAACTCTTAAACTACCCTAAATTTAATACTCTTGGTGGTAGTTACTTTATACAAACAAAAATATTCATACAAAAATAAAACATAATTAAACTGGTCAGTTTTTAGCGACAGCTACAATAAGGGATAGTTGGTGTGTATGCCCGGTTGGAACTACGGAAATAAAATAATTAACGACACAGTAAAAAATATATATAAACATTAGATATCAGATGAAAACTTTTCATGTTCTAACTGCCCTAGAGTGTGCTGAACAGCAGGTGGTCTCAAGTGTTACACAAACGTTCACGGTGATGCGTACACCCTGCCTGTCATCCTAATTAACGCTGGTCGTCATGAGTGCCAAATCTGCTGTAAGATATGCAGGGTGCTGACAGAACGCGTTCATTTTGTATTTGTTAAGTATCTGGCCGCCATCCTTGGCCAGTTGGAAAGAACTCAAAGTAAATAAGTAAGTAAGTCCCGAGTTATAGAATCCTTTGGTAAGTGAATAAGTCCCGTGATATGGAATCCTTTGGTAAGTGAATAAGTCCCGTGATATATAGAATCCTTTAGGTCCGTCGTCCAAGAAGATCCAAGTAGTAGTGAGCTAAGATTAGAATCAGCCAGCATGAATACCAACAACAGCAGCAGAGCACTGCCAGTGATTGGACAATTGGTTGCCTTCCCAGGTCACGTGCTTATCGGCGATTCTATAAGTAGAAGTGACCATCTGGTACACACCTTATATACAAAAATTCGCGTGGCGCGTGGTCTAATGGTTAGAGTCATAGGAAGTGGACTCGTCTACCCGAGTTCAATTCCTGGACGAAGCTGTTTGAATTTCACATGGCGCTAATACCCTTGGGAAAGGTATGAATCCAATTCTTCCTCCAGCTATGGGTAAATAGCAGAGTAGACTGGGCTCTTTAACCATTGCTAGGTAACCAGTCTAGGAGAAGGAAAACTCAGAATTCAAACCTGTTAAACTCCGCTTAAAAATTGACCTTGTGTTGCATCCTGCTCGTGCGGAGGGGTTGGTAAATATATATATATACAAAAATTCCAACAGTATTTATTCTATTAAGTTGGTTCAGACGATGAAATATATTGTTATTAATTCGATGTAATTGTTCTTGCATTTATTCCATACGAGGAAATATCATTAAACCAACTACAAAATCCTTAACAATTTTTTCACTAAACGAAATAAGAAAATTAAGAGTTCTAAAAGAGTAATGTCTATAATATTAAATATTTAATACTGACTTATTTAATGCGGACTTAGCTGCAAATGTATTGCGTCCTGGAATCTGGTTTTAACTCACATCGGTAGGTCTTATTCTAAGACCAGCAGAGGCAAAATATTGAATGTAATTGTTTGTGTTCGTTATTCACTTTTTCCATAACTTTTCCTTGTACTTCTTAAGTGTGTAAATTGTAGAGGCCAGCGTTGCGTGTTCCGACTTCACAAATAGTATTTAAATGACGATAAAATAACAAGACACAGTTTAAGCAGAAAATACGGACTAATGACAAAGACAAGGTATATTTGTCGCATACCCCACTTGTATGGACTGGGCACAAGGCCTCGTTTTAACCGAAAAAATGAAAATTTCATTAAAATCCGATAATTACCTGATTTTTGGTAATTTTTTTCCATCCCAAATGTTACGTTAAAATTGTAAACAAGCGCCTAAAACCATTGAAAAACAGCGAAAATGGCGGATCGCATCGAAATTGACCCAAACAAATAGTTTTAAATGTATTAAAAATAAACTGTATATGTAATTATATTTTTCTTTTTTTAGTGATGGTTATTATGTTACTACTTATCGATTTAGACAAAGTTTAACCTTAAATAATAGATTTAATTATTCTTAATTTGCTTTTAAAACTCGTAGCAGACGATTTTTTTTTTTTTTGCTAGTCCCTACTTTTTATTATTATTATTATTAATTTAGCCGAAGCTCATGTGTGGGAAAGAACAAAAGTTGCGTCGATCCCTTCGGCATTCCCCCTCAAGGGAGGCACCTCAGGCGCTGGGCAATAAACCCAGGTATTCTTCGATAATGAATCCTTTGGTTACTCTGGTAATCGTGGAATGAAAACAACACACAATGCTGTTAAAGAGAAAATGATTTATAAAATATACATAGCTGATACTGATCAATATTTCGATTTTACAAAAATCATCATCAGAGCCAGTTACTCCGTGTTGTTGGTGGTCGGAGATAAAAGTTGAATGAAGTTCAAAACAAAAAACCATGATTTTGCAAAGAAGAGAACGAAAGTTGTTACATTATTTCCCAATGTGGGCATTCCTGCCACAATGTGTTTGAACTTCATTCAACTTTTATCTCCGACCACCAACAACACGGAGTAACTGGCTCTGATGATGATTTTTGTAAAATCGAAATATTGATCAGTCTCTGGTAATCGTATAAGTCCTTCCTCAGTATTGGTAATAAATAGTAGGGACGAGCAAAAAAAAAGCCTCCTGTGATCGACGCTATTATTTGTACTTTACCCTGATCCAGTGGCCGAAGCACACTGGATCCCCCGCCCCGAGGGACGAGTATGCAAGACCAGGAGACCCTACACAAGGGAAATAACAAAGACAAGGCACACTCATAATACATAGTTTGTTTTGTTTTTTGGGTTTTTTTTAATTACAGTCCTAATATGTAATTATTATATAATATTTTAATATATATCTAATATAATATTTAATCTATTTAAAGTTTAAAAGAAAAGAAATTACTCATAAAAGATATTTTCTTAAAATAACCCATCAATCCTAATACATAATTTAAGATAATATTTTATTTACTTATTTACTGAAAAAAAATTAAATTAGAGAACAAAGGAAAAAAAACACACAAAAAAAAAGAGAAAAGGAAAAGAAAAGAAAAAAGAAAACGAAGCTAGGTATATAAATTTTTCTATTGGCGGTTTTTTTTTTGTTTTTTTTATTTTATTTTATTTTGAATTTTGACATGGCAACAATCTTGGAACATTTGACCGGATGACAAACAGACAATACTAGCCTCCTGGGATCGATGCTATTATTTGTACTTTACCCTGATCCAGTGGCCGAAGCACACTGGACCCCCGCTCCGAGGGACGAGTATGCAAGACCAGGAGACCCTACACAAGGGAAATAACAAAGACAAGGCACACTCATAATACATAGTTTGTTTTGTTTTGGTTTTTTTTTTAATTACAGTCCTAATATGTAATTATTATATAATATTTTAATATCTTATTATAATGGAGATTGTGTGTTTTTCTGTCTGTAACCGAAACTATATTCCTACTCAAGTCACAATTCTCTTAGTTATTTACATCACATTCTCCATGATTTTATTTTTATCTAAATCTCAATTATTAATAAAATTGTCTTACATTATTAATACTGTTAACTATGTCTACGTACTGATAACATGCAATTATATTTATATATACAACAAAATAGCGGCTTACAGTGTGAACGGGAAGGCTAATTTGCATATTAATATTAAAAAATCGAATTTAATAAATATGTGCTTAGTATTATTGATTTCTAACTGTTTGGTTTTATTTTAATGAATATAAGCAAAAATCTCGTCAATGAATCTTAAATGAAATCCATTAACAAAATAAAATAACTGTCATTTTATTCTTTACTTCCTCTTATAACTAAATACTTAAATTAGAAAAAATAACAATGAAAGACGAGAGTGATGGAAGAGTAAGTTTCAGTTGTTCCATTTTTTATTATACTCCCTCTGTTTCAAATCTTTTATTATACCCCCCTCTGTTTCAAATCTTTATCTGTATTCTTATTTAGTTTCATTAGCCTTTCTAATTTAATACAATATTTTATTACATTAAAACTTAAATACTTGCACCCGGAGGGTGCATATATTTGCTAGTATATTTAATATAATATTTAATCTATTTAAAGTTTAAAAGAAAAGAAATTACTCATAAAAGATATTTTCTTAAAATAACCCATCAATCCTAATACATAATTTAAGATAATATTTTATTTACTTATTTACTGAAAAAAAATTAAATTAGAGAACAAAGGAAAAAAACACACAAAAAAAAAGAGAAAAGGAAAAGAAAAGAAAAAAGAAAACGAAGCTAGGTATATAAATTTTTCTATTGGCGGTTTTTTTTTGTTTTTTTTTATTTTATTTTATTTTGAATTTTGACATGGCAACAATCTTGGAACATTTGACCGGATGACAAACAGACAATACTAGCCTCCTGGGATCGATGCTATTATTTGTACTTTACCCTGATCCAGTGGCCGAAGCACACTGGATCCCCCGCTCCGAAGGACGAGTATGCAAGGCCAGGAGACCCTACACAAGGGAAATAACAAAGACAAGGCACACTCATAATACATAGTTTGTTTTGGGTTTTTTTTAATTACAGTCCTAATATGTAATTATTATATAATATTTTAATATCTTATTATAATGGAGATTGTGTGTTTTTCTGTCTGTAACCGAAACTATATTCCTACTCAAGTCACAATTCCCTTAGTTATTTACATCACATTCTCCATGATTTTATTTTTATCTAAACCTCAATTATTAATAAAATTGTCTCACATTACTAATACTGTTAACTATGTCTACATACTAACAACATGCAATTATATTTATATATACAACAAAATAGCGGCTTACAGTGTGAACGGGAAGGCTAATTTGCATATTAATATTAAAAAATCGAATTTAATAAATATGTGCTTAGTATTATTGATTTCTAACTGTTTGGTTTTATTTTAATGAATATAAGCAAAAAATCTCTTCAATGAATCTTAAATGAAATCCATTAACAAGATAAAATAACTGTCATTTTATTCTTTACTTCCTCTTATAACTAAATACTTAAATTAGAAAAAATAACAATGAAAGACGAGAGTGATGGAAGAGTAAGTTTCAGTTGTTCCATTTTTTATTATACTCCCTCTGTTTCAAATCTTTTATTATACTCCCTCTGTTTCAAATCTTTTTATCTGTATTCTTATTTAGTTTCATTAGCCTTTCTAATTTAATACAATATTTTATTACATTAAAACTTAAATACTTGCACCCGGAGGGTGCATATATTTGCTAGTATATTTAATATAATATTTAATCTATTTAAAGTTTAAAAGAAAAGAAATTACTCATAAAAGATATTTTCTTAAAATAACCCATCAATCCTAATACATAATTTAAGATAATCTTTTATTTACTTATTTACTGAAAAAAATTTAAATTAGAGAACAAAGGAAAAAAAAACACACAAAAAAAAGAGAAAGGGAAAAGAAAAGAAAAAAGAAAACGAAACAAAAGCTAGGTATATAAATTTTTCTATTGACGGTTTTTTTTATTTATTTATTTTATTTTTTTTTTAAATTTTGACATGGCAACAATCTTGGAACATTTGACCGGATGACAAACAGACAATGTTGGATACATTTGTTCTCAACAAACATTCAAAAAAAAAAAAGAGAAAAATAAGAAATTACAGTTATTCGCCCATTTCATTCATAAAGGAGGAGAAGAAGAAAGAGAAAAAAAGGAGTGGAAAAGGAAATAAGAAGAGAAATTATAACCACACAAAGAAAAACATAAGCACGTCCATTTCTGATACGAAACTCTGATGATGAAGTTTATGCTTCGAAATCGATAAGACAAAAATAACATCTTTTTGTTTTTATTTTTCATACGCATTGTATTGGCCTTCAAATTATTAATATATTATAAATAAATTTATTCGGAGAATGAATTTGTATAATTCAAAAAATATGTGAATGTTCACAACATTAATATGAATGCAAAATTTGTATGCAGAATTAGAAAAGTCCGATAAGAAATGTGTAATGTTCACAATGTAAAATTTGTATGTAGAATTAGCAAAGTTCGATAGGAAATAAAGTTTTGGTGAATACGACCTGTGAAATGGATTGGTGATGTTAATCGCAGTGGCACGATGATGACTGATAGTATACTGTAGTAAATGCTGACTCAGAGAGTTGAAGTGTTGTGTTTGTCATCAGCAAGTCGACTCGTTTGCTCGGACATCTGTTTCTTCAGTTGAAAAGCTAGTGATCGCTAAAGTTGTTGTCATCGGCCGCGGCGCGTTGTTTAGCACTGCCTCGAAGTTAAATGGATTCTGTGTTTGTTGATTTTTTTCATCTGTTAAATAGCTAACAAATAGGCTCCGATTTATTTTGTTGCTAAAGCGCGGACGTAGTATTAAGCACCTGATTTTGTCCAATCGAACTCTGACAAATGTATAAATATTTTTATAATCTATTTTCCTTAAGTTTGGAAAAAGAATTGTGTTTTTATGGTTTTTTTTTGTTTATCCATATTTGGATATAAAATATAGAATTCTATCCTATAAAGTCTTTCTAATATATATATATATATATATATATATATATATATATATATATTATTATTATTATTATTATTAAAATAGGTACAAGAGATAACCTACACGAGTTTCACCATAAGGATCTTCAGGGTTAAATCCACTGAATTAATCGAGATACCGATCTGCACCACCTAAATATCGTGACCATATTCCATTTCACCTTTTCCATGATATATATATATATATATATATATATATATATATATATATATATATATATATAAGTAAAGAAATAACAAAAGACTTAGAGATTGAGCATTATAGTCTATTTCAGGGAGCTTGACTAGACTATAATGCTCAATCTCTAAGTCTTTTGTTATTTCTTTACTTATATATTTGCTCTGTGACTCTAATATTAAAAGCACACATTGAGCTCTCAAACTGCGACAGTTTTTTAAATAAAACTATTGTGTCGTAAGGAAGATTTCTTTTGGATTATATATATATATATATATATATATATCTGAAGTCGGTATCAGTCAGACAGCGAGTAAGTCTATTCCCGTTTCACGAGCGCTTGACCAAGGAGAAAGTTCTTAGTTTAGTTCGGACAAGCAACCGAGGTTTAATAACAGTTCTTTTAGAAGTTAGCGGCACCTGCTCGTGAAGTATTGCCGTATGTTATTATTTAGTTCTCAGCTCCTTAAGGTCTTAGCCGTAGTCATTAGTTTAGTTGAGTTTTGCTTACAGCACCGTTCTGGGTACGCCGTAATTAATTGGTTGTGGGTTTGTTTAAGGTTGCAAAAAGTTTATTTCTGCTTGCAGCCTTTCGACTGCATTGGTATCAAAGGGTGAAGCTTGCCCGAGGTTGCATTTATCTCGTCGGCTCCCTTAGTTGTTATCCTGGTGATAAAAGGTAATTGCTATCAACCTTCATGGGTCAAAAGATAGCAATCTCTCTTGCGAAGCGGGGAATGGATGAAGTCCGTCGTGGGTTTTTCTATCCGTAAGCCAAGTTCGTAGGGAGAGATAGAGCAAAGCCCTTGCCTGTAGTAATAGTCACCCAAGGGGGTGCGGGTGTGGAAGAGGTGTTAACCCCTTGATGGTCGCAACTAAAAAAGGAAGCGGGCCGAACCCAGCAGAAGGGTTACAACTAAAAGAGGCAGAATCGCTAATGACATGGCTTTTTATAAGGATCACCACGTGACTATGATGATAGGGATGGCTGCTGCTGTTGCTGTGTCGGTGACACTCGACGCCTGTCCCCTAGGGGCACAACTGCCGGTGTTGTATGAAGATAATAACATAAAATTTCAATAATAATTTGTACACAATTATATGGTTTCAAGTATTGTATCTAATCTATTAATAATGGAGATTCGGTCTCCACTTGTCTGTAACCGAAACTACGTCACTGTTTACGTCACAATACCCCCAAATCGTCAATACATAGAATAAAGAACAACCCTTTAATCAGTTTTTAAAATTGTATTTTACTCTTGTGCTTTTTTTTTAGTAACAAGAAGTTTATTAAAAAGCTTACAAATAAATAAATATCAACGATTAAGCCGGGTTAGCTCAGTCGGTAGAGCGTTCGGCTAGAAACCACAAGGTTCATAGTTCGATACCGGCCCTCGCCAACTCAGCGTATGAGTAGCACAGGGATCTGTGTGGTAAATTAAGAAGCTGATGGTAGGTGTGGCGCTCCAACTCAGACGCAAAAATAATTTCCTTGGTCTAGTGCTAGTGAAAAGGGTATAGACTCCTTCGCTGATTGGCTGATACCGACTTTAGGTCACCCCGACGTCGTTAATGTTTTCACTTTAACAGCATATTGTGTGTTTTCATATCCTTTTATCTATACTTATATGTGTAATATATTCAAAATAATTAATGATTAACAGATGCACGCAACATTTTATTTAAGGGGGATAGAACTAAGTTTCCATTTCAATTTAAAATTCTTTTTTTTTTTTACTCCTTTAATATATTTGATGATTTTACTTACTTGATACAAACCCTCCAACGTTGATACATTATTGATGAGTGCTCAACATCTTTTACTTAAACTCAATTTCTTATACATATATTGCAAAACTTTTGACTCATCCCGGTAGGTCCCTTGCAAACGATATTAATAGATCTAAGAGTTGGCAACGCCCGGCCCAAGGGACACTGGTTTTCGCCTGGCCCGCCAACTTAACAGCTGGGCTCTGATTTAAGAACAAGGGTGTGTTTTACGGCATATCAACCTCAGTGAGTCATTTAATGCCAATAAAGTTTTGAAATAAATTCATTCTTAATGGATACTCAATTTCTTTTTATAAATATATTTTTCTATTTAACCCATAGATGGAACCCTAACAGGTTCTACCACTCCAGGTCAGAGCGGACCATGGAGCAATGGTGACGAAGGGTTGCTCCACATTCCCCAAACCTCCAGAACTGGAACCTCACCATCAGATAGAGTTTAATGTCATTCCCATGACATGAAGACCCTCAGCCACTGCCTTCTAGCACATATATAATTTAAAAAATGGGGGCTTGATATAAGGGCAATAGGTTTGGGACAATCATATAGGTGCTAGGGATAAACATGACTAGCTAGTTCTAGGTTCTAAGTGGTGCAGCCGTACAGTAGCACCTATATGTCTACAGCTAGGAAGAATTCTCGCTTTATCTTATCAGAGATCAGATTTCCATATAATCAATAATCTATAGCCGATTGATCAAAGAAGGCCTCACCGATCAGCTGTCTAGCTTAAATAAAGGCCTAAGTGGAGTGTTGCAAGTCATGTTAACGCCCCACCGACAGGGCGGTTGATGTGGAGAAGTTATCGCACAATAAGCAGAAACAAGTGTCCCATTAAATAATTTTCTAATTTCAACAGTATTTTCTTTGAAGAAAAAAAAAAATTGCTATTTTTTATTGCGTTCGTTTGTAGTTGTTTTTCTGTTATTTTTATAGTAAAATAGGTTTGTTTATATAAAATCATATTAAATTCCTTATATTGAAATTTATATTACTAACTACGGTCAACACCGGGACTTATGCCCCTAGGGGACTGTCACCGACACAGCAGCAGCAGCCATCATCACCGTCACGTGGTGATCACTATAAATAGTCATGACCATAGTAATTCTTCCTCTCTTTCTAGTTGTAACCCTTCTGAGGATCACTGCTGGGTTCGGCCGCCCACGTGTCCCCCTCTTTTTGGTTGATATCCTTCTGACTCTACTACAGGTAAGAGCTTTGCTCTATCTCTCCCTACGAACTTGGCTTACTGATAGAAAAACCCACGACGGACTTCTACCATTCTACCAAACCCGGCTTCTCAAGAGAGATTGCTGTCTTTTTGACCCATGAAGGTAGACAGCAAATTACCTTTATCACCAGGATAACAACTAAGGGGCCGAAGAGATAAGTGCAACAACGGACAAGCTTCACACTTTGTTATCAATAGGCTGCTAGCAGAATAAACTTTTGCAACCTAAACAACCCCTAAACTACCTTAAACAAACCCACAACAATTAATTACGGCTTACCCAGAATGGTGCTGTAACCAAAAACTAATGACTCGGCTAAGACCTTGTAGAGCTGAGAACTAGATAATAACATTACGGCTGATACCTAACGAGGAGGTGCCGCTAGCTTCTAAAAGAAGTTATTAAACCTCGGGAAGCTTGTCTGAACTAAACCAGAACTATTCATCTCTTATGTACCCATTTTATGTGCATATATGTAATTAAACCTGTTGCATTTCATTTCGTTGTACTCTCGTTCCTTAATTATAAATACATTTTTCTATTTAACCCCAACAGGTACTACCACTCTGGGTCAGAGTGGACCAAGGAGCAATGGCGATGAAGGGTTGCTCCACATTCCCCAAACCTCCAGAACTGGAACCTCACCATCAGATAGAGTTTAATGTCATTCCCAGGACATGTAGACCCTCAGCCACTGCCTTCTAGCACATATATAATTTAAAAAATGGGGGCTTGATATAAGGGCAATAGGTTTGGAACAATCATATAGGAGCTAGGGATAAACATGACTAGCTAGTTCTAGGTTCTATGTGGTGCAGCCGTACAGTAGCACCTATATGTCTACAGCTAGGAAGAATTCTCGCTTTATCTTATCAGAGATCAGATTTCCATATAATCAATAATCTATAGCCGATTGATCGAAGAAGGCCTCACCGACCAGCTGTCTAGCTTAAGTAAGGGCCTAAGTGGAGTGCTGCATGCCATTTTAACGCCCCACCGACAGGGCGGTTGATGTGGAGAAGTTATCGCACAATAAGCAGAAACAAGTGTCTCATTAAATAATTTTCTAATTTCAACAGTATTTTCTTTGAAGAAAAAAAATTGCTTTTTTTATTGCGTTCGTTTGTAGTTGTTTCGGTAAAAAAGAACAATTTCCTCGTAAATTCCTACCATAAAATAAACTGAACCCTCATTTTATGTCCGTGTTTTTGCAATAAATGTTTTATTTTTCTTGCACCCGTTATTTTACAAAACTAAATATATTTTCTTGATTCTTTATTCTTTAACAAGTAAAGAAAATATATTTAGTATTGTAAAATAACGGGTGCAAGAAAAATAAAACATTTATTGCAAAAACACGGACATAAAATGAGGGTTCAGTTTATTTTATGGTAGGAATTTACGAGGAAATTTTTCTTCTTTACCGTTGTTTTTCTGTTATTTTTGTAGTAAAATAAGATTGTTTAAATAAAATCAGATTAAATTCCATATTCTTATCTAAACTTTTTAAAAAGACAGCTTTTTGAACAGAGCGGTTTGAGTCTGAGAAATTTTATTTGCATTGTATTTGATACTATGTCCCTTAACCGAGAAACTGCATAGTCAATTGACTCCCTCTCTCCAAAAAAGTTGACGACCCCCGGGTCTAGAATATGAAAGCTTTAATACTGACTTTGATTCTACCAGGGTTTGTCATTTCAAACTACTTTTCGGAAGAATTGCGTGATTGAAAGACTCTCCGTGGCGAACCGTTTTAGCACAGCAGCTGGTACTGAGTGTCAGCAGTCGGTACTGGGAATAATTGGGTATGAAAGTATTTCAACAGACAGTGTCAAGTTATTTATGGTTGGTTGGTTGGTTGGTTGTTTTTTTTACGGCATGTCAACCATTGTTGGGTGATTTTATGCTGAAGATGTTTTGTTTTATTCATTCTTGATGGGTACTCAACTTTTTAGAATTTAAACTCAATTTTTTTAAACACGGTTTTTTTAAAACTCATTTTTCTATTTAACCCATAGATGGGACCCTAACAGGTGGCCCTGGGAGTAATAGTGATGAAGGGGTACGCCACACTCTCCAGAGATCTAGAATTGGAACCTCACCATTAGATACAATTTGAATAGACGGAAAGATTGAAAGACAATCAAAGAATCAGAATCGGTTTCAAAAAAGTTCATAAGCCAAAAACAAATATGATTTTAAAATTTCATATATTATTATGGATCACTTGTCATCGGCATCATTATCAGGTCACACTGACAGCATGGATCCCTATTGCTCTCTCTCTCTCTCTCAAACCGTCCCTATCGGTCCTGGCAAGTCTTCTGCATCTAGAATCCGCACAGAGCTGATTGATGTAAACCTTTGCTGCTCGGCCTACTTTGGTGTGTCCACAGGAGAATGTTACTTATGAGTTCGTCCTTGCTTCTTCACCGGTGTCCAGCTTGTCTTGTTCGTTTTACTCCGATGGTTTGTGTGATAGATGGCAAGTGGCCGTACAATTTGTTGTTTTTTTGTTGTTGTTGGGGGGATGCTGGTCCCAAGATTTGTTCAAGACAGTACATGTCATCTATTTGTAGTTCCCATCTAGCTTTTTCTCAAAGCTCTTTGTTAGGTTCTAAGTGGTACAGCCGTACAGTAGAACTTATATGGCTACAGCTAGGAAGAATTCTTGCTTTATCTTATCAGAGAGATCAAATTTCCATATGATCGACAATCTGCCTATAGCAATCCACGCCAAGTAAGACGAATAATGGACACTGAGATTAGAATTTAGCAAAAACTCATTATTTCTTGTAACCAGAGTAAATAATTACTACCTCTTGTTGGTTGGTAGATTTTACGGCACGTCAACACTTGTTGGGTTATTTTATGCCAAAGATGTTTTGTTTTATTCCTTTTTGATATGAATTTGTTTAACTTAATTTTTTCGAACTCATTTTAACCCATAGATGGGACCCTAACAGGTACTACCACTCCAGGTCAGAGTGAACTTGGCAGTAATGGCGATGAAGAGGTACTCCACATTCCCCAGAATTGAAACTTCATCATCAGATAGAGTTTAACGTCATTCCCAGGACATGTAGACCCACAACCACCGCCTGCTAGCACCCATATGATAAAAAGGGATTGGGGATTGCCATAAGGGCAATAGGCTTGGGATAATCATATAGGTGCTAGGGCTTGACATGACCAGCCGATTGATTGAAAGGGGCCTTTCCGACCACCCATCTAGCCTAAGTAAGGGCTAAAGTAGAAAGTTGCATGTCATGGACTGCTCAGCCACTAGGGTTCCATCCTTAAGCATCACTGGTCACCACCCACTGCCAACAGGTGGCCCCATTGTGGAGGTGGGGTATAACCCCTCTGCATAGGTGTAGTCGGTGTATTCTAAAGCCCCAGTCAACAGAGCTGTATTTATTTATATAGGTGCTAGTGGCACCCATATTTTATGGACCATATGATCTTTAGGCACCCCTTTTGTGATCTCCTTTCATAAGGACATTTTTTTTCATCTACACCGTCAACATCCGGTTGTTTGTTAACAGATGATTTTTAGAGTTTTTTTTTAATTATAAAACTAATCCCTAACCCTAACCCAAACCCCTAACAAACAACTGGATGTTGATGGTGTAAATGAAAAAATGTCCTTATGAAAGGAGATTGCAAAAGCGGTGCCTAAAGGTCATATGGTCCCATTTTATTACCAGGCTGGGTAATTAAGTTTATTCATCATTACCATCATCAACCCTTGCTTACCCCTCTGCGGAGGTGCAGTTGATGTATTCCAAAAGCCCCAGTAGACAGGAATGTACTCCTTCTTGCTGGTAAAAACCTACCATACAGGAATTTCTGTGTTGCCATGACAACACGAACCGTTTTAAAATAAATCTATCAAATTTGCATATTATCTATGCAGCAGATTATTGCAGCTATGCAGTGGGGGTGGGGGTGTTGGGGTTCAAGAGTTCAACCTTATCATTAACACTTGCACAAAACACTTTATAAGAAATACAATAAACACATTATCCTTATGTAAATACCTACCTTCGTTCATTAGGAACAGAAATATGCGCAGAGGACAAGAACAAACACATACAAGAGGCTGTTAAGAATATACTAAGCCATTTGATATTAATGAAATTCTAGCCTACCTAGGGAAATGGCGTCTTACTTACTTACAAAGTGCGCACCTGATATATGAATCCATATCTTGCTCTCCTTAATCTCATCCACGGAAATTATCCAGCCATTTGATATTAATGAAAAAAATCCTACCTAGGGAAACGAGGTCTTACTTCCTTAGAAAATACTCCCCTTATATCTGTATCCATGTCCCACTCTCCTTAATCTCATCCACAGAAATTATTCAGCCATTTAATACTAATGGAAAAATAGCCTACCTAGAGAAACGAGGTCTTACTTCCTTAGAAAATACTCCCCCTTATATCTGAATTCATATCTCGCTCTTCTTAATCTCATCCACGGAAATTATCCAGCCATTTAATACTAATGGAAAAACAGCCTACCTAGGGAATTGGCAACTGACTCCCTTACAAAGATCTCCCCTTGTATCTGAATCCATATCTCACTCTCTTTAATCTCATCCACAGATATTATCCTTATGTAAATACTTATCTCATTTCATTAGGAACAAAAATATGCACAAATGACACGAACGAACACATACAAAAGGCTCTTAAAAATGTACTAAGCCATTTAATATTTATGAAATAATAGCCTACCTAGGGAAATGGTGTGTTACTTACTTACAAAGTGCGCACCTTATAAATGAATCCATATCTTGCTCTCCTTAATCTCATCCACGGAAATTATCCAGCTATTTGATATTAATGGGAAAAAAACCTACCTAGGAAAATAAGGTCTTACTTCCTTACAAAGTATTCCCCTTATATCTGAATCCATATCTCACTCTCCTTAATCTCATCCACAGAAATTATTCAGCCATTTAATACTAATGGAAAAATAGCCTACCTAGAGAAACGAGGTCTTACTTCCTTAGAAAATACTCCCCCCTTATATCTGAATTCATATCTCACTCTCCTTAATCTCATCCACGGAAATTATCCAGCCATTTAATACTAATGGAAAAAACAGCCTACCTAGGGAATTGGCAACTGACTCCCTTACAAAGATCTCCCCTTGTATCTGAATCCATATCTCACTCTCTTTAATCTCATCCACAGATATTATCCTTATGTAAATACTTATCTCATTTCATTAGGAACAAAAAAATGGTGTGTTACTTCCTTACAAAGTATTCCCCTTATATCTGAATTCATATCTCGCTCTCCTTAATCTCATCCACAGATATTATCCAGCCATTTGATATTAATGAAAAAAAATCCTATCTAGGGAAACGAGGTCTTACTTCCTTAGAAAATACTCCCCCTTATATCTGAATCCATATCTCGCTCTTCTTAATCTCATCCATGGAAATTATCCAGCCATTTAATACTAATGGAAAAAACAGCCTACCTAGAGAAATAAGGTCTTACTTCCTTAGAAAGTACTCCCCCTTATATCTGAATATCTGAACGAATCTGTTTGAATTTCACATAGCGCTAATACCCTTGGGAAAGGTATGAATCAAATTCTCCCTCCAGCTATGGGTAAATAGCAGGACAGACTGGGCTCTATAACCTTGGCCAGGTAACCAGTCTAAGAGAAGGAAAACTCTGAATTCAAACCTATTGAACTCCGCTTAAGAAATTGACCTTGTGTCGCATCCTGCTCGTGCGGAGGGGTTGGTAAATATATATATCTGAATTCATATCTCACTCTCCTTAATCTCATCCATGGAAATTATCCAGCCATTTAATACTAATGGAAAAACAACCTACCTAAGGAAAAAACGTCTTACTTCCCTACAAAGTACTCCCCTTATATCTGAATCCATATATCTCACTCTCCTTAATCTCATCCACAGAAATTATTATCTATTTAATACTAATGAAATAATAGCCCACATAGAGAAACAAGGTCTTACTCCTTTACAAGTAAGTAAAGTAAAGTCGTCGGGGCGGCCTAAAGTCGGTATCAGCCAGTCAGCGAGGGAGTCTATCCCCTTTTCAATAGCGCTAGACCAAGGAGATTGTTTTTAGCATCTGACGTGGAGTGCCACACCTTCCATCAGCTCCTTACTTTACCGCACAGATCCCTGTGCTACTCATACGCTGAGTTGGCGGGGACCGGTATCGAACTAGGAACCTTGTGGTTTCTAGCCGAACGCTCTACCGACTGAGCTAACCCGGCCCCTTTACAAAGTATTCCCTTATATTAGAATCCCTGTCTCATTCTTATATTAATGAAAAAAAATAACCTACCTATGTGACTGGACCCCTTCACCGGTTTGATCATGGGTGGGGTGTACGCACAGCTGAATGCATATCACCTAACAATGGATAAATCGGGTAACTGGCAATTTGATCTGTGGGATTGGTTGTTTTGTTTTATGGTGTATCAACCTTCTTTCGGGTCATTTAATATCAAATCAGGTCTTTTTGATAAACAAAGGACTCGGATTACTTACAGGACATTGTAGCTTATGTAATCACCCAATTAAGTATTAAACAGGCTCATCATAAGATGAGTTCTATCAATGGTATTGAGCACTCTTACTTATAAATATAGCAGACTATACTGTAAATAAATAAATAAATGGCTGAACTTGCACAAAGGTGTCAAAATTAAGGTGACCCAGAAAAAACAGAACCCACAAATTTTGTAATAAAACTGTTAATTTTAACTAGGGGGTTTAGGGTTAGGGTTAGGGGTTAGGATTAGGGTCGGGGTTGGGGTTTAAGGTTAGTTTAATGGGAAAATGAATAAATAATTTGGGTTCTGTTTTTTTCTGGGTCACCCTGTATACCAGTGACCTAGAAAAAACAGAACCCACAAATTTTGTAATAAAACTGTTAATTTTAACTAGGGGGGTAGGGTTAAGGGTTAGGGTTAGGGTCGGGGTTTAAGGTTAGTTTAATGGGAAAATAAATAAATAATTTGGGTTCTGTTTTTTCTGGGTCAATCTAATTTTGACAGCTTTGTGCAAGTTCAGCCAAATATATATATATATATATATATATATATTTTGTGATATGCTTGTCCATAAGTGAATTGAGACCCATCTGATGAGACGAAAATTTGGGGAGCCGGTTTAAATCAACTTAGATTTATATGGGCCCCAATTTTCGTCGAAATAAATTTATTATGGGATTACTGTATTGAGTTCTTCCTTCATTTTTTTATATATATATATATATATATATATATAGTTTGCTATATGTATTATATATAATGCCTGGTGTCTCACCACTAACCATGCTGTGTTCTCCTTTGAAAACACCTATAGGGATAGATAGATAAGTAGGTTGGTTGTTTTGTTTTTCTTTACAGTGTATCAACCCTCTTTTGGGTCATTTAATACCAAATCAAGTTATTTTCATCAACAAAAGACTCAGGTTGCTTACAGTACCTGCTATTGTTTAAGCAGTCACCCAATTAAGTATTGAATAGGCTCATTGCTGCTTAACTTTCGTTATCTAGTGGAAACTAGTGCTTTGAGTTTGATTTAACTGTAATGAACATAAAATTGTAAAGAAAGAACACACAAGACAATGAAATAAATTAAACGGATATTTATAAATGAATCAAATTTTGACATTAAATAACCCATAAGGAGTTGATATGCCATTAAACAAATAAACCAAATCAGTTTCTCACACTGAAGAACTCCATAGGGTCACCATTTTTGTCAAAAGAGAATGAACATAAAAGGTTGGTTGTTTTGTTTTACGGTATCCCAACCCTTTTCAGGTCATTTAATGCCAAATAAAGTCATTTTTATAAACAAAAAGGACTCAGGTTGCTTACAGTAACTGCCATTATTTAAATGGTCACTCAATTAAGTTTTAAGCAGGCTCATCATTGCTTAACTTTGGGAATCTAGCGAGAACTGGTGCTTTCAGTGTGACTTCACCATAATGTTGATCTGTATGTCTGTGTTTTAAAATTTTATTTTTAAGTTATTATACTAAATGTATATATATATATATATAAGTTCCAGTAGCAAAGACATGAAGTCAACAACACTTGCTGATAGTTCCTCACCAATGTAATTTTCAAACCAAGAGTTCTATCAATGATATTGAGCACTCTTACTTATAAATATAACAGACTATACTGTAAATAAATAAATAAATGGCTGAACTTGCACAAAGGTGTCAAAATTAGGGTGACCCAGAAAAAACAGAATCCACAAATTTTGTAATAAAACTGTTAATTTTAACTACGGGGGTCTAGGGTTAGGGTTTAGGGTTAGGGTTAGTTTAATGGGAAAATGAATAAATAATTTGGGTTCTGTTTTTTCTGGGTCACCCTGTATACAGAAAAGCAGATGTAAAGATCATTGACAATGAACAAACGTTTCTGTGATTTCTAAATATTTTCTGCTTCTCTCTCAATGAGTCCTGATTAAAAACAAGCTCTGAAGATGATTTTTATAAATCGAAATATTGTTCAATATTAGCTATGAATATGATATAAAATATTTTCATTTTAACAGCATTGTGTGTTTTCATATCCTTTTATCTATACTTATACCGTCGGATTCATTTCCTTACTCTTAACTTTATATTACATATATATACATACATACATACACACACACAAATACATACATACATACATACAAGAGCCATTCAATAAATAAGGTGAATTCTAAGGAGTTGACAATAGGAAGCACAGTTTACAGTTGCACCTTTTTCAAGGAAATCAATTAAGATTTAAGATTTTATATATTGAAGACTTAACGAATAAAATACAGCAAATAAATAATTAAATAAATAAAACATACAAGAAAAAATGAATAAAATAAAAAAAATGAATAAACAAAAAATTAAACAATGTACAAAAAATAATGAAAAAATAAATGAATAAATAATAAAATAAAATACAAGAAAAAATGAATAAAATACAAAAAATAAACAAATAAAAATTTGTTTAAAAACTCCAAAGTACAAGGGTAATACCAATGATAAGGTCTCCAAAATATTTAGAAATCACAGAAACGTTTGTTCATTGTTAATGATCTTTACATCATTTCATAGTTTGAATATGTATCTATTTTTCTACATAATCACCATTTCAATCAATGAATTTTTGTTGGCGCTATGCCAGTTTTTTATGCCATGTCATACTTGGTTGCTACCATATTTTTGAAGAAGTGTTGAACCTTGTCATCGTTGCAAATTCCCAACACCACATGCGGACATTTTTGACATTCATGCATGACTTGCCATACACTTCCATTAATTGGCAATGAATTTCAATCAGTTTAATGACTTGCGTTCAAAGACTGAATAACTGCACAAACTTCACTCTTGGCAGTTGTGTTAATTGAGAGCTCCATCAGAAATGACTGTCAACACTGAGCATGGCAGTGAGTCACGCGCTGGGGCAGGTACATGCACATCGAACACAACAGTGTATGGACAGTTTCCCTGCGATGCAGGGAAACTGTTCATACACTGTTATAGATATATAACATGTTCGAAATACACCAGACTACACAGCGCAGGGTAGCATCGTCAATTATGTTAATGACAGGCTTCATAGGGGGGTTTCGGGTCTTCCAACATAATATCCCCCTCAGACAGCCAGACGCCGTTGGAGACGATCAAACTCCAACACACCACCCATGTGCAATGCCAATAGAAAAATGATTAGAATATATATATCATAACATAACACATATAACATAGATATATAACATATTTATAACGATTTCTATAACAGTTCATACACTGTTATAGATATCGTAGGTGTCCTTAATATGAATTACACAAAATCAACCTTGACTCATAGCCAGATTTAAGACACAACTATTTGAAGTGAGCACACTCGTGCACTCACTCCAAACAAACTTTTAATAGCCAGATTTAAGACACACCCAGTGAGGAACGAACTCACTAGCATCTGATTGCGATCCCAGCAAGTCTGTGATATGATGATGCTTTATTTTAGGCTGTTAGACCAACAAGACACCCACAAAACTGATGCAAACGAGATGGTTGCGAAAAATACAGAAGACATCGGGAGGAAAGTAACAGCTGTAATAATAAAATCTTCTTCTTCTTCTTCTTGTTAATTCATTCATTCATTCTTCTTTCGAGATCTTACTTTTGGGAGAACCCTTGTAAAATTAAAAGAAAATACTCATCACCAAAATTATGAATATAACAATTAAAATGTTTATTTCAAATGTAATATATACAAAAAAAAAAAGAAGGGTGATATGTAAAAAGGGAAAAGAAATGTTGGCTTTGATGAAAAGAAACTGATTAAATGTTTAATTATCTTCAAGTTGTCGATTCATACGAAGAACATCGCCAGGTGCTGGGTAAGGACGTTGTTGATACAAAGGTCCAGTAGCAGTAACGTCAGCTCCGGTTTTTGCTTCTCCTCTTTTATCCAAACCTGTAGACCAGGTACCACTGGAATAAAAAAGAAAAAACTTTTGATTAAAAATTGAAAGAAAATATCTGACTTTTCATATCAGATACATTGCATTAAATATAGGTAGACATAGACCAGGTACCACTGGAATAAAAAAAAAACAATATAAAGAATAAAAAATTAAAAAAAAAAAAAAAAATATCTGATTTTTCATATCAAATTCATTGCATTATATATAGGTATAGGGCCAGTTTAGCTCAATCAGTAGAGCATCTGGCTAGGAATCACAAGGTTCCTGGTTTGATACCAGCCCTCGCTAACTCAGCAATGAGTAGCACAGGGATCTGTGTGGTAAAGTGAGGAGCTGATGGTAGGTGTGGCGCTCTACCTCAAACACTAAAATAATCTCCTTGGTCTAGCACTAGTGAAAAGGGGATAGTGATAGCACCACCCCAAACACATTTTTTTAAAAATTGATTTAAAAATGTTAACACCCTTATAGGAATACCTTTAATATATTTTCAAACAGTCTCCACATGTTCACCATCCCTGTCAACATATGCTTAGAATCTCCACAGGTGATTTAAAAAAAAAAAAAAAGGATGTTAATATTTCTATGAGAGTACCTGTATATTAGAAAAGTATAGGTATACCCAATTTGTCAAAAAATCCGTGTTTTTACAAAATAAAACACACAACTTCCTCAAAATGAAAGAAACAAGGGGAGGTTATTCTCATTTATGTAGCTAATGTTCAGATTACCATGCCAACTTTACTTACTTTATTAGTTCAAAAGAGAATGTAATAGAGAGACTGGAGCTCAAACTCTTTTACTATGATATTACAGGCACTCCTTACTGACAGATACAGATTTTAATTTATAAAAATTTCCTATCTTAAAGACAATAAAAATTTTACATGTGATTTTTTAAAAAATTCTTCCTCTTCATAATACATAAAAAATAATGTTAAGTTCAATTCATTTTTTCCCCAGTTTTATAGAATTTTAATTCATGGGTGGTTATAAAAAGTTTGTTTTTTTAAACGCGAGGAAGGGACAAAAAAGTGAAATTTTATACCTAATACCTAATTATATATGAGTAAATAAGTATATTATTTTTTTTAATTTGAATTTTCAAAATCAAATATGCTAAAATCACAAGCAGGTTGGTTGGTTGGATTTTACAGCATAGCAACCCTTATTGGGTTATTTTATGCCAAAGACATTTTGTTTCATTCATACTAGATGGATATTGAAAAATATTTTTAAACTCAATTTTTTTAAACATATTTTTAAACTCAATTTTTTAAAACATATTTTTGTTAACTCATTTTTTCTATTTAACCTATAGATAGAACTCTAACAGGTACTACCACTCAGACTAGACCTGGGAGTAATGGAGATGAAGGGTTGCTCCACACTTTCCAGAACTGAAACTTCACCATTAGATGCAGTTTAAGATCATACTCGGGAGACTCCCAATCAGAGGATTCAGGGATAAGCACAGAAAATTGGCCCCCAAATTTGCAATGACAGACAAAAAGAGATTGGATTAATTACAGTCAGACATGAATTAATTCTAAAAAGCTTTGTATTTTTCAAGAAATTGATTTATAGATAAATTTTAACATTTTGGTGGACTAATTCTTATCATTAGTGACAATAGTAATTCCATTTCAGACTTTTGACCGGGACAAAGACAGTTTTCATTTAAAGTTATTCAGTTAAAGGGAGATAACTCACCGAGGTGCATTTGAATAAGCTGCCGGATCCATAGGATCGAGTTCTTCTTGGGCTGAAAAGAAATTAAAAAAAAATTTTTTTTTAAATGACATTAGCAAAAATAAATAAATGAAAAAAAAAAAAAAAAATGAATGAATAAAAAATGATGAAAAACAAAAAATAACCCTCACCCACCTATGACACTGTATACACGGGAAGTATGTCCATGGCCCACGAATATATATGGCCCCACATGTTACATAAACGGGCAGAATTCTAACAGACCAAAAAATGTTAAAACTCTACAAAAATAAACAAACTGGTTGTCTTTTTTATTTTTCTTAAGAAATGTAATAATAAAAGATTGTAAAGAAACTAACAAAAAAATATTTATACAAAGATTATTGTAGCAAGATGGGGAATATCCTCAGTTTTGTGAGAACTACTATTAGAAAAGAGAGGAAGAAGAAATAAGAGATAGTAAAGGTTTTTAAAAAAAGGGATGAGCACAAAAACGGTTGTCGTGAGTTTGACCAGGGCGTGACCCCCCAAATGGAGAATTGAATGTCAACTGGAAGTTTCGGGTGTTGACCAGAACCGGAAGTCATGTGGTGATGTAGAACGACAAAGAAAAATACCGGTCTCTTTTTGCTTTCGGACGCGTAGGGGAACGGACGGGCCTCTGTTCCTTAGTGTGGGATACAGTAATTTAACAGTGTCCTCTCTCTTTCTCTCTGCCTTTCCTCCTCTCCGACACAACCCACATGACGAGCCAGAAAATAAAAGCTAAGCAGCTTGTGACGATATATTTCTTGCGTTGTACTTTTTTTATCGACAAGATGACTGCCACGTGCCGAACACTTTTTTAATGTCGTGAATTTGGAGGCACGTTGACAAGATCCACTATACAACATATATCGATATTAGAACGTTACGTATATCCGTTTTGGTACTGTGAATATATCGCTACTGCCACGTTACATTATGCAGTTATACAAAACAATGTTTTTTTTTAAAAAAACTAACATCAAAAGAAAATTTATTTATTGAGATCAAAGTATTACTGCATGATTTTTTTAATAACTATATTTTGTTTGTTTACAATCTTTTATTATTATATTTCATAAGAAATACCCCCCCCCAAAAAAAAACAAGCAATTTGTGTATTTTTGTAGAGTTCTAACATTTTTCGAAACAGACATAAATTGACTATAAAACAAATCGGTCTGTTATAATTCTGCCTGCTTATGTGACATGTGGGGCCGTATATATATTAGTGGTGAGTGGTATGTCTAATAAACACAAAAACGTTTGTTTGTTTAATAGTATATCAACATTTGTGGGTTATTTAATGCCAAAGCCATCATTGTAGAAAACAGTATTGGTACTATTTAACTCACATTAAGAGTAAGGAGTTATATTTGATTAGGAGAATTCACCTTTTCTCTTCAATTCTCTTTGGGAACCTCTGATCAAGGAACACTTACAAAAACTTGGTCCCTGAAGATTTGGTATCTGCATGAAACTCAAGTTGGTCTGGCTTTCAAGCATTTGGTTTATATATATATATATATATATATATATCTTATTATAATGGAGATTGTATGTTTTACTGTCTGTAACCGAAACTATATTACTACTCAAATCACAATTCCCTTAGTTATTTACGTTATATTCTCCCTGAATTTATTTTTATTTAAACATCAATTATTAATAAAATTGTTTTACATTACAAATACTCTTGACCATGTCTACATACTAACAACATGCAATTATATTTATATATACAACAAAATAGCGGTTTACTGTGTGAATGGGAAGGCTAATTTGCATATTGATATTAAAAATGTGATTTTAATAAATATGTGCTTAGTATTAATGGTTTCTAACTGTTTGGTTTGTCTTAATGAATATAAGCAAAAATCTCTTCAATGAATCTTAAATGAAATCCATTAACAAGAAAAGATAACTGTCATTTTATTCTTTACTTCCTATTTTAACTAAATACTTAAATTAGAAAAAATAACAATGAAAGATGAGAGTGATGGAAGAGTAAGTTTCAGTTGTTCTATTTTTCGATTATACTCCCTCTGTTTCAAATGTTTTTATCTGCATTCTCATTTAGTTTCATTAGCCTTTCTAATTTAATATAATATTTTATTACATTAAAACTTAAATACTTGCACCCGGAGGGTGCATATATTTGCTAGTATATATAATACTCTGTTAGTATTGGAGAATTGAAAATAAAGTGCTTGATTATGTGTGTAAGAGCTGTATTTATTTATTTATTATAGTGTACAATACATTTAAGGTGCCATTGTTACCATTGGTTTCCAGGCAGCATGTTAGCCACTCTTCTTCAAGACAACGCGCCTTGTCTTCAAGAAGGGTGGCTAACATGCCAATGGTAACAATGGCACCTTAAATGTATTGTACACTATAATAAATATATATATATGTATATATATATAGCACTTAGTAGAGAAAATAATTAAGGGGTTGAATCTACCTCTTTTTGCTTCCCTTTTGGAATTCCAATCGCGTCGTTTTCTTTCATCTTCTTCCTCGTCAGAATCTTCATCCAAGTCAGAACCACTGACATCATCGTCATCCTGAAAATGAAACAAGAAAAATACTGATTCCTTAGAATGGCAGATACAAAAAGACAAGACAAAATTCTGAAAATGTTCTGATAGTTGACTTGCGGACTTGGATGGTTTGTGCAATAAGTGGCCATACAGCGGCTTTTTGTTGGTTTCCGTTCCCAAGATTTGTTCCAGACATCACACAGTATCCTTGTGTAGTTCCCATCAAGCTTTTTCTCTAACCGTTTCATTAAAGTCCAAGTAATGCAGCCATATAGTAGCACTGATACAGCTATTATCATCATCATCATGTCGCGCATGCAGCACAGATATCCATGACAATCTCTCTGCGGAGCAACCAGCATCTTCGCCCCACACTTGCCTGTCCATGTGTTGGCTTCCACAGGAGAACGTCGCTTATGAGCTCATCCTTGCTTCTCCAGCAGTGTCCTGCATGCCTTGTCCGTCTCACCCTGATAGTTTGTGAGATGGGGGGCAAGTGACCGTACAGCTGCTTCCTTGTGGGTTGCTGTGCCACGACTTGTTCAAGACTGCACGCAGAATTCTTGTGCAGGTCCCATCTAGCTTATTCTCAAGACACTTCATTAGGGTCCAAGTGGTGCAGCCATATAGCAGCACTGATACAACCACAGCCTGGAAGAACTGTCGCTTCAGCTTCTCAGGGAGATCGGATCTCCATATGACTGATAATTTGTTTGTGGCCGACCATGCCTTTGCTATTCGTGTATTAACATCGCTCTCTGTGGTTGTGATATTACCACCTAGGTACGTGAATTGTTCTACTGGCTTAAGAGGCTTAAAAATTCTCATTTTATCTTATCAGAGAGATAACTCAACAATATTTGTTTTTAGTGTCACCGACCATGGTACAGGAGGATTGATATGGTTTAGTCTAACAGTTCACATATATGTGTTCATGCAGCCATATTGTTTATGCTACTCTTTTACAGAAGAGTGATATCTTTTGTTAAGGAAGAGTTATCTCCCCCTAACATAATGAAACATAACTAGATCACTTGGTATAATCATTTTGAGCAAAGAATTAAAATATCAACCACTGATTTAAACTGGTATACTTTTCTGCATTAATATCTATTTGTATATTTAATATTAACATGAATAAATTAACGTGATTATTTTATAAACAGTGGCTAATATTAACTGTTTTGGATAGTATATCTGTGCTGTTTACCAATGTCTTGGTAATATCAGTTGGAATAAAATGATTATGCTTTTCATGGTGATTCATTTTATGGAGTTATTTTATGATAAGCGACAAGTCAATGTGAACATATTTTTGTAATCGGTGCCTAGGGATATGAACCCGGATATATGTATTCATGAAAACACATACACACACATACATACATACATATATTTACCAACCTCTCCGCACGGACAGGATGTGACACAAGGTCAATTTCTTAAGCGGAATTTAACAGGTTTGAATTCAGAGTTTTCCTTCTCCTAGACTGATTGCCTAACCAAGGTTAAAGAGCCTAGTCTGCCCTACTATTTACCAACAGCTGGATGGAGAGTAGCTGGATGCATACCTTTCCCAAAGGTATTAATGTTATATGAAATGCTAACAGTCACGTCCAAGATTTGAATTCAGAGTTTCCTTCTCTAGACCAGTTGCCTAACTAGGTTAAAGAGCCCGGCTGCCCTACTATTCTGGGCCCATAGCTGAAGAGGAAATTTGGATTCTACCTTTCCCAAGGGTATTCAGCGCTAAGTGAAAATGCAGTATACCACGTTTCCAGGGATTTGAACTCGTTGGCGACTAGTCTCTTTCCCATACTTTAACCACATTACCACCACAACGCTTCCGTAAAAAAAAAATTCTTTATAAATATATTATTGATTTAACCCTTATATATATTCTTATCTTGTTTTCTTATAGAAAATGGCGGGGGGGGGTTAATTAGGGTGTGGCATTTAATTGAATTTGTTTTTTTTTTGCTGGTCTCCACAATTTCCCTGTGAGAGACGTAGGATAGTGTTGGTTTACTTTTGTGATGTATTGGATAATATATCAAGCCCCTTTCCAAGTTTATTTAATACCGAACAAAGTCATTTTATAATAAACAAAAGAGCTCAGGTGGCTTACAGTACCTACTGTTGCTTAAGTTGGTCACCCATTTAAGTAGTGAACAGCTCATATGCTGCTTTAACTTTGGTGATCTAGCAGGAACCAGGGCTTTTAGCTGACTTGACTGAAACATACACACATATATGTGTGTGTGTGTGTGTGTGTGTAAGTTTATGTATTGTACATACATATATATGAGAAGTAAATAAACAATCGATGTGTTTTGATTATGGCTTTTTTTAGCCGACAATTTTTGAGGAGAACAGTGCTTAATTGAGAGTCATACCTAATTTAACTTTCCAAAATTAGGTAGGACTTCAATTAAGCACATATTCTCCCAAAAAATACATATATATATATATATAATAAGATAAGGATTCTTTAGACTTTAATGTTTATGTTATTCAAGGAATCTTCTACACAAGACAAAATTCCATTTGAAATTATTCTTTGGTTTTTCACGACAGTAACTAACATGTTAATCTCTAGAATATTGTCCAGATTAAAAGTGGGGTAAGAGTAGCTCAAAGCCAAAATTTTTTTAGACCTTATTTTACTGATGCAGGGTATCTTTTTGGGTTATCCTCACTACACTTTTAACCTGGACTTATATGCATTTGTTGAAGATTTTGACAGCATCTTTTTTTTTTTTGTTAAACAAAAATGATAGATCAATGTAAATCAAAATAGAAAATAATTTTGACAAAAAAAACTAATGTAGTTTTGGGTTTGGTGTTTTGTTTTACGCATATCAACCTCAGTGGGTCATTTAATGCCGATAAAGTTTTAATACAAATCAAATTCTTAATGGATAATGCAATTTTTTATAAATACATTTTTCTATTTAACCCATAGATGGGACCCTAACAGGTACTACCACTCCGGGTCAGAGTGGACCAGGAGCAATGGTGATGAAGGGGTGCCTCCACATTCCCCAAACCTCCAAAACTGGAACCTCACCATCAGATAGAGTTTAACGTCATTCCCAGGACATGTAGACCTGCAGCCACCAATCATATAGGTGCTAGGGCTTGACGTGACCAGCCGATTGCCTCTCAACCGACCGTCGTAGCCCAAGATAGGGTCCAAGTGGAGTATTGCATGTCATGAACTGCTCATCCACCTGGGCTCTACCTAAGAATCACGGGTCGCCACCCACGGCCGACAGGGCGTAATGTAGTTTCATATGTTTATTATAATAATCCAATATATATATTTTACTGTAACGGTAAAAATGACAATGCTGCTTGGGTGACAGCTCATCTCATATCAACCTGTCCAGGCTATTGTAGTTCCACAAAAACTGCTCATCCACCTGGGCTCTATCCTTAAGAATCACGGGTCGCCACCCACGGCCAACAGGTGGCCCCATTGGGGGAGTCTTACCCCTCTGCAGAGTGCAGTCGGTGCATTCTAATGACCCAGCCGACAGGGCGGTAATGTAGTTTCATATGTTTATTATTAAAATCCAATATATATATTTTACTGTAACGGTAAAAATGACAATGCTGCTTGGTGACAGGCTCATCTCCTCCATATCAACCTTGTCCAGGCTATGTAGTTCCACAAAAAAAAAAAAAAAATGTAGACACTACTCCATCGTCTCTCATAGATGGAAGGATGCCAATGAGATATTATATATATATTAGTGTGATGCTGATAATTAGCTTTTGATTTAGTGCATCCTGGGACGCACATATCTGCTTTGAATGATGCCTCAGAAAAATTAATGGGTCCCAACTAAAGTTTCTTAATATATTGTAGGGTTTTTATTTATGATCTGGGGAAAAAAATTAAAACCGTCTAACTCCTACCTTGTAACTATCCTGTTTAATTTGTTTCTAAGAAACTATTGAAATGTATTTACAGTTAGCTTGAAATGGTGAGGAAGAAAAAAGAAAAACACTGGATGCTATGATATGATTTTACGCGTCCTTTTAGATTTTTGTGCATCAGGATGCAGGACGCGTACCTATCAGCATCTCTGCATATATATATATATATATGTTGTGTGTGTGTTTATGTATATACATACACATATTATATATATATTAATATATTTTTTTTTAATTTAATGAAAAAGTTTTAATATATTTTAATTAGAAAAAAGTCAATGCCTCTGACGACGAATAACACCGGAAAAAGTGTTATTCAGAAACCAATGGTAGGACCGACTTTTTAAATTGTATTATAATTATAAATAAATAAATATAAATATATTATATATATAATATAATAATATATATATATATATAATATTATATAATATATATATATATATATATGTAATAAAGTACCAGTAGCAAAGACTTGCTGACAGTTTCTCATAATGTGTATTTCCAATCAGAAGCTCTATCAATGATATTGAGCACTCTTTACTTATAAATATAAACAAACTATACTGATATATGAATATCAAATATATTATATATATATATATATAATCAATTGTATATTATGGATTTGGTCTCATAACTTAAAGTTTCATGGTCATGCATGAGTTCAAATCCATAATATTACAATTGATTATAAATCTGCTCTGCTTATTAGCATTGATCACCTTTTCATGCCAATACTTTTCTCATTCATTCTCTATTCAATTATATATATATACTTATATATATATTTATAGTTTGCTATATTTATATATACTTTGAGAACCCTGATACCTGGCATCTTGCCACAAAACAGGTGTCTTCTCCTTTGAAAACATCCATAAAACCACCCTCAAGGACAAAAGGTGTTGGAGGAAGAACCACAACACAAATGCCATCAAATCAAGCTAGAGCTGCTGCAAATGTGCTTGTTCCACATAGACCTTATCAGCCATGAACATGCCTGCAGTCATATGGACCACTCTCTCTTTATTCATGAAGACAAGGCATAATTATATTATATATATATATACTATTACTATATATATATATATAAATATATTATATATACAAAGTGTAATATTTGCGCAGCATTTTTCTTTGTGTAACGAGTGTGTATTAAACTTTATTGACGAATCTTGTCAGAGTGTAGTTTTTGAGCTTCAATCCTTTCTGCGGCCATCTGTTTTAACTTCTGGGTGAAATTGGTGTAGCCAATCCACCAAAAGGTTTCTTCACAGCGTTTACAGCATTCTTGTGCCTCTTCAGTGTAAAACTGAGGGTTTGAGCGGGGGGCGCAGTGGTGCGCGGGGGGAGGGAGGGGGGGCGGGAGGGGCGCCGGGGTGCCTGGGTGGCGCGGTGCTTAGACGGGCCGGTAGGGCGGTTGCGAGATGTTTCCGTTGTCTCTTGCTTTTAAAACGAGAGCCTAGTATCTTGGTAGCGGTAGGATTGAGGTATCAGGCGGAGTTACACAAATTCCCATTTGTAGAGTGATTTTGTGGGAGGGGGCGCTCACAAGTTGTAAGAAAGTAAGGGAATGGGGGAAATTATAGGCATTTAAGGGACATGTTGACTTAGTTCACATAGTTTATCTTAAGGTGGTATATATATATATATATAATATAATATATATATACACACAGACACACACACACGCGTGGCTTTGGGACAACCCTTGTTAAATTAAAAGAAAATACTCATCACCAAAAATTATGAATATAACAATTAAAATGTTTATTCAATGTAATATATACAAAAAAAAAAAAGAAGGGTGATATGTAAAAAGGAAAAGAAATGTTGGCTTTGATGAAAAGAAACTGATTAAATGTTAATTATCTTCAAGTTGTCGATTCATACGAAGAACATCGCCAGGTGCTGGGTAAGGACGTTGTTGATACAAAAGGTCCAGTAGCAGTACGTCAGCTCCGGTTTTTGCTTCTCCTCTTTTATCCAAACCTGTAGACCAGGTACCAGGAATAAAAAAGAAAAAATTTTGATTAAAAATTGAAAGAAAATATCTGACTTTTCATATCAGATCATTGCATTAAATATAGGTAGATAGACCAGGTACCACTGAATAAAAAAAAAACAATATAAAGAATAAAAAATTAAAAAAAAAAAAATATCTGATTTTTCATATCAAATTCATTGCATTATATATAGGTATAGGGCCAGTTTAGCTCAATCGTAGAGCATCTGGCTCGAATCACAAGGTTCCTGGTTTGATACCAGCCCTCGCTAACTCAGCAATGAGTAGACAGGGATCTGTGGTAAAGTGAGGAGCTGATGTAGGTGTGGTGCTCTACCTCAAACACTAAAATAATCTCTTGGTCTAGCACTAGTGAAAAGGGATAGTGATAGCACCACCCCACAACACATTTTTTTAAAAATTGATTTAAAAATGTGTATAAACCCTTATAGGAATACATTAATTAATTTTTAAACAGTCTCCACATGTCTCACTCTCCTGTCAACATATGCTTAGAATCTCCCACAGGTGATTTAAAAAAAAAAAAGGATGTTAATATTTCTATGAGAGTACCTGTATATTAGAAAAGTATAGGTATACCCAATTTGTCAAAAAATCTTGTTTTTTACAAAAAAAAAACACACAACTTCCTCAAATGAAAGAACAAGAGGACAACAAGAGTGGATAGGTTATTCTCATTTATGTAGCTAATGTTCAGATTACCCTGACCAACTTTACTTACTTTTTAGTTCAAAAGAGAATGTAATATAGGGACTGAGCTCAAACTCTTTTACTATATACAGGCACTCTTACTGACAGATACAGATTAATTTATAAATTTCCCATCTTAAAGACAGTAAAAATTTTACATGTGATTTTTTAAAAAAATCTTCCTCTTCATAAACATAAAAAAATAATGTTAAGTTTAATTCATTTTTTCCCCAGTTTTATTGAATTTAATTCATGGGTGGTTATAAAAAAAAGGGGGGGGACAAAAAAGTGAAATTTATACCTAATTATTTATTGAGTAAAGGGCAATTAATAAGTCGGAAAGAGCGTTCGCTAGAAACACAGGTCTATGATACCAGTCCTCACAACCCATAGTAGAATAGTGAAGGTATGTCGTCCTCGTGAACAACTGCTAGCTATTGAACAGATAACTCCGCTGACTCGTTATATCGACTTTAGCCCGTCGATACTTCAGTATATATAATGAGTAAATAAGTATTTATTTTTTAATTGAATTTTAAAATCTAATATGCTAAAATCTCAGATCAGGTTGGTTGGTTGGATTTTACAGCATAGCAACCCTTAATGGGTTATTTTATGCCAAGACATTTTGTTTCTATTCATACTAATGATTGAAAATATTTTTAATTACTCAATTTTTTTAAAACATATTTTGTTAACTCATTTTTTTCTATTTAACCTATAGATAGAACTCTAACAGTACTACCACTCAGGCTAGACCTGGGAGTAATGGAGATGAAGGGTGCTCCACACTTTCCAGAACTGAAACTTCACCATTAGATGCAGTTTAACATCATACTCGGGAGAACTCCCAATCAGAGGATTCAGGATAAGCACAGAAAATTGGCCCCCAAATTTGCAATGACAGACAAAAAAGATTGGATTAATTACAGCAGACATGAATTAATTCTAAAAAGCTTTATTATTTCAAACAATTGATTTATAGATAAATTTTAACATTTTGGTGGACTAATTCTTATCATTGTGGCAATAGTAATTCCATTTCAGACTTTTGACCGGGACAAAAAACAGTTTTCATTTAAAGTTATCAGTTAAAGGGAGATAACTCACCGAGGGCATCTTGATATTTATGCTGCCGGATCATAGGATCGAGTTCTTCTTGGCTAAAAGAAATTTAAAAAATTTTTTTTTTAAATGACATTAGCAAAAAATAAATAAAATAAATGAATGAATAAAAAATGATGAAAAACAAAAATAACCCTCACCCACCTATGACACTGTTATACAAGGGAAGTATGTCCATGGCCCCGAATTATATGGCCCCAACATTGTTACATAAACCAGAATTCTAAACAGGCCAAAAAATGTTAAAACTCTACAAAAAATAAAATAAACTGGTTGCTCTTTTTTATTTTTCTCTAAGAAATGTAATAAATTAAAGATTGTAAAGAACTAACAAAAAAATATTTATACAAAGATTTATTTGCGAGTTACTGAACTACTATTAGAAAAGAGAGGAAGAAGAAATAATGAGAGTATAAAGGTTTAAAAAAAAAGTGCATGACACAAAACGTTGTCGCGAGTTTGACCACGGGTGGACCCCCAATGGAGAATTGAATGAATTTCAACCGAAGTTTCGGGTGTTGACCAGAACCGGAATTCATGGGTGCGTCATTAGAACACGAAAAAGAATAACCGGCTCTTTTTGCTTTCGAGGCCTAGGGACGGACCTCTGTTCCCTAATGTAGGGATACAGTAATTTAATCAGTGTTCTCCTCTCTACTCTTCTCTGCTTCCTTTTCCTCTCTCCTGACACCACATGAGACTAGCCCGGAAATAAAAGCTAAGCAGCTTTTGACGATATATTTCTTGCGTTGTACTTTTTTATTCGACAAGATGACCGCACAGTGCGCCGACACATTTTTAATGTCAGTGAATTTGGAGCACAGTTGACAAGATCCACTATACAACATATATCGATATTAAGAACGTACGTATATCGTTTTGGTACTGTTGAATATATCGCTACTGCCAGTCTAACATTATGCAGTATATACAAAACAAGTGTTTTTTTTTTAAAAAACTAACATCAAAAAGAAAATTTATTTATGAGATCAAAGTATTACTGCATGATTTTTTTTAATAACTATATTTTGATATTTTACATCTTTTATTATTATTTCATAAAAAAATACCCCCCCCAAAAAAAAAGCAATTTGTGATTTTTGTAGAATTCTAACATTTCGAACAGACATAAAGATTACTATAAACATCGGCTGTTAAATTCTGCCTGCTTATGTGACATGTGGGCCGCTTATATATATTAGTGGTATGGTATGTTAATAAACACAAAAAAAGTTTTTTGTTTAATAGTATTAACAACATTTGTGGGTTATTAATGCAAAGCCATTCTTGTAGAAAACATATTGGTACTTATTTAACTTCACGATATACAGTTCAAGCAAGTACGGTAGTTACTATATTCAAATATCAGTCCAAGTCCAGTCAATTTGGCAATTATAAAACTTTGCACTACACATAAAAGAAGAAAACAACGGACCTCCTAAAACTTCCCTCACAGATCGCCCTAGGTATATGCCGCGTACTCATATAATCATCGCTCTGCCTAAATGCTCGATCCACAGAAATAATCGTCTACACTAACTTATATAGAAATAATTATAAGACCAATCAGTAGGGAAACAAGGGCGTAAGATTCCTTCTACAAAGACCATAATTTAATTCGTTTCACGTTAAGTGATCCCAACTGTGCTACATTTCTATAAAGTATATCTCACCTGATATAATTCACCTAATGCATATGGAACCTATATATAACATAGTATAACTAGAGATCTAATATAAATCTCGGACGACAATCCTATCACCAGGCCTCAGATTGAAGGATCATGATATTTTTTAATTTAATGCCAAAGCCATCGTTGTAGAAAACCAGTATTAGAATTACTTATTTAACTCACATTAAGAGTAAGGATGTTTTATAGATATCAGGAGAATTCACCTTTTCTTCTTCAATTCTCTTGGGGAAACCTCTGATCAAGGAATCCTTACAAAAACTTAAGGTCCCTGAAGATTGGTATTACTGCATGAACACTTAAAGTTGGTCTGGTTTTCAGCGTGTGTGTTTATTAATAATATTAATAATATAAATAAAGTCGTCGGGGTGGCCTAAAGTCGGTAATCAGCCAGTCAGCGAGGGAGTCTATCCCCTTTTCAATAGCGCTAGACCAAGGAGATTGTTTTTAGCATCTGACGTGGAGTGCCACACCTTCCATCAGCTCCTTACTTTACCGCACAGATCCCTGTGCTACTCATACGCTGAGTTGGGCGGGGACCGACGGTATCGAACTAGGAACCTTGTGGTTTCTAGCCGAACGCTCTACCGACTGAGCTAACCCGGCCGCCTTTACAAAGTATTCCCTTATATTAGAATCCCTGTCTCATTCTTATATTAATGAAAAAAAAATAACCTACTATGTGACTGGACCCCTTCACTGGTTTGATCATGGGTGGGGTGTACGCACAGCTGAATGCATATCACCTAACAATGGATAAATCGGGTAACTGGCAATTTGATCTGTGGGATTGGTTGTTTTGTTTTATGGTGTATCAACCTTCTTTCGGGTCATTTAATATCAAATCAGGTCTTTTTGATAAACAAAGGACTCGGATTACTTACAGGACTTATTGTAGCTTATGTAATCACCCAATTAAGTATTAAACAGGCTCATCATAAGATGAGTTCTATCAATGGTATTGAGCACTCTTACTTATAAATATAGCAGACTATACTGTAAATAAATAAATAAATGGCTGAACTTGCACAAAGGTGTCAAAATTAGGGGGACCCAGAAAAAACAGAACCCACAAATTTTGTAATAAAACTGTTAATTTTAACTATGGGGGTCTAGGGTTAGGGTTTAGGGTTTAAGTTAGGGTTAGGGTTAGGGTTAGGGTTAGGGTTGGGGTTTAGGGTTAGTTTAATGGGAAAATGAATAAATAATTTGGGTTCGGTTTTTTCTGGGTCAATCTAATTTTTTCTAAGTTCAGCCAAATATATATATATATATATATATATATATATATGAGAAGTAAACAAACAAACACTGTGTTTTTATATGGCTTTTTTTAGCCGACAATTTTTCTGTCTATAGCTCTGCTGATGAGGCCTAATAGGCTGAAATGTACATACAGATATTGATTTTTCTCGATTTGTTTAGCCTTACATTTGAATAGGTATGCCCGACTAATTCATTAATTATTAATTAATTAATTTTCAAAAATTAGGTATGACTTCAGTTAAGCACATATTCTCCCAAAAATTGTCGGCTAAAAAAAGCCATATCAAAACATATCGTTTGTTTGTTTACTTCTCATACTGTCATGTAGTATAGTCACCATACAGTGGAATATAACCTACTTCTAAACAAAATGAAAAATCTGGGAAGGGCCTGCTGGTGTAACAGTTAGAGTCTCTGCCTGTCAGCTTGATAGTCAGGTTCGAATCACACACAAAACGGTTTTCCTGTCTATAGCTCTGCTGATGAGGCCTAATAAGCTGAAATGTACATACAGAGATTGATTTTTCTCGATTTGTTTAGCCTTACATTTGAATAGGTATTCCCGCCTAATTCATTAATTATTAATTAATTAATTTTCAAAAAATTTAGTATGACTTCAATTAAGCACATATTCCCCCCCCCCCCCCCAAAAAAAAATATATATATAGTTTGCTATATTTTATAATATAATGCCTGGTGTCTCACCACTAACCATGCTGTGTTCTCCTTTGAAAAAACACCTATAGGGATAGATAGATAAGTAGTTGGTTGTTTTGTTTTTCTTTACAGTGTATCAAACCCTCTTTTGGGTCATTTAATACCAAATCAAGTTATTTTCATCAACAAAAGACTCAGGTTGCTTACAGTACCTGTTATTGTTTAAGCCGTCACCCAATTAAGTATTGAATAGGCTCATTGCTGCTTAACTTTCGTTATCTAGTGGAAACTAGTGCTTTTAGTTTGATTTGACTGTAATGAACATAAAATTGTAAAGAAAGAACACACAAGACAATGAAATAAATTAAACGGATATTTATAAATGAATCAAATTTTGACATTAAATAACCCATAAGGAGTTGATATGCCATTAAAGAAATAAACCAAATCAGTTTCTCACACTGAAGAACTCCATAGGGTCACCATTTTTGTCAAAAGAGAATGAACATAAACGGTTGGTTGTTTTGTTTTACGATATACCAACCCTCTTTTGGGTCATTTAATGCCAAATCAAGCCGTCTTGATAAAGAAAGGATTCAGGTTGCTTAAGTGGTCACCCAATTAAGTGGTCACCCAATTAAGTAGTGAACAGGCTCATTGCTGCTTAACTTTGGTGTTTAAGTGGGAAATAGTGCCTTCAGTGTGACTTGACTGTAATATGTTGATAAACGTGAACAGACTAAGATAGATAGATAGATGTTGGCTGGTTGTTTTGTTTTATGGCATATCAACCCTTTTCGGGTCATTTAATACCAAGTCATTTTGAAAGACAAAAGACTCAGGTTGCTTACAGTACCTACTGTTGCTTAAGTGGTCATTCAATTAAGTATTGAACAGGTTCAATATATTCAAGTGAATTTAACAGGTTTGAATTCAGAGTTTTCCTTCTCCTAGACCAGTTGCCTAACTAGGTTAAAGAGCCCGGTCTGCCCTACTATTTGCCCATAGCTGAAGGGAGAATTGGATTCATACCTTTCCCAAGGGTATTAGCGCTAAGTGAAAATGCAGTTACCACGTCCAGGATTTGAACTCGTGGCGACTAGTCTATTTCCCATGACTTTAACCATTACACCACACGCTTCCGTAAAAAAAAAATTCTTTATAAATATATTATTGATTTATACCCTTATTATATTCTTATTTAGTTTTTCTTATAGAAAATGGCGGGGGGGGGGTTAATAGGGTGTGGATTTAATTGAATTTTGTTTTTTTTTGCTGGTCTCCACCAATTTCCCTGTGAGAGATAGATAGGTTTGGTTATTTTGTTTTATGGTATATCAAGCCCCCTTTCAAGTTATTTAATACCGAACAAAGTCATTTTGTATAAACAAAAGACTCAGGTGGCTTACAGTACCTACTGTTGCTTAAGTGGTCACCCATTTAAGTAGTGAACAGGCTCATTGCTGCTTAACTTTGGTGATCTAGCAGGAACCAGGGCTTTTAGCTTGACTTGACTGAAACATACACACATATATGTGTGTGTGTGTGTGTGTGTAAGTTTATGTATGTACATACATATATATGAGAAGTAAATAAACAATCGATGTGTTTTGATATGGCTTTTTTTAGCCGACAATTTTTGGGAGAACATGTGCTTAATTGAAGTCATACCTAATTTAACTTTCAAAATTAGGTAGGACTTCAATTAAGCACATATTCTCCCAAAAATACATATATATATATATATATAAGATAAGGATTCTTTAGACTTTAATGTTTATGTTATTCAAGGAATCTTCTACACAAGACAAAACTTCCATTTGAAATTATTCTTTGGTTTTTCAGGACAGTAACTAACATGTTAATCTCTAGAATATTGTCCAGATTAAAAGTGGGGTAAGAGTAGCTCAAAGCCAAACATTTTTTTAGACCTTATTTTACTGATGCAGGTATCTTTGGGTTATCCTCACTACACTTTTAACCTGGACTTATATGCATTTGTTGAAGATTTTGACAGCATCTTTTTTTTTTTTTGTTAAACAAAAATGATAGATCAATGTAAATCAAAATAGAAAATAATTTTGACAAAAAACTAATGTAGTTTGGGTTTGGTTTGTTTTGTTTTACGGCATATCAACCTCAGTGGGTCATTTAATGCCGATAAAGTTTTGAAATAAATCAATTCTTAATGGATAATGCAATTTTTTTATAAATACATTTTTCTATTTAACCCATAGATGGGACCCTAACAGGTACTACCACTCCGGGTCAGAGTGGACCAGGGAGCAATGGTGATGAAGGGGTGCTCCACATTCCCCAAACCTCCAAAACTGGAACCTCACCATCAGATAGAGTTTAACGTCATTCCCAGGACATGTAGACCTGCAGCCACCAAATCATATAGGTGCTAGGGCTTGACGTGACCAGCCGATTGCCTCTCCAACCGACCGTCTAGCCCAAGATAGGGCCAAAGTGGAGTATTGCATGTCATGAACTGCTCATCCACCTGGGCTCTATCCTTAAGAATCACGGGTCGCCACCCACGGCCGACAGGGCGGTAATGTAGTTTCATATGTTTATTATAATAATCCAATATATATATTTTACTGTAACGGTAAAAATGACAATGCTGCTTGGGTGACAGCTCATCCTCCATATCAACCTGTCCAGGCTATGTAGTTCCACAAAACTGCTCATCCACCTGGGCTCTATCCTTAAGAATCACGGGTCGCCACCCACGGCCAACAGGTGGCCCCATTGGGGGAGTCTTACCCCTCTGCAGAGGTGCAGTCGGTGCATTCTAATGACCCAGCCGACAGGGCGGTAATGTAGTTTCATATGTTTATTATAATAATCCAATATATATATTTTACTGTAACGGTAAAAATGACAATGCTGCTTGGGTGACAGCTCATCCTCCATATCAACCTGTCCAGGCTATGTAGTTCCACAAAAAAAAAAAAAAAATGAACACTACTCCATCGTCTCTCATAGATGGAAGGATGCCAATGATATATATATATATAGTGTGATGCTGATAGCTTTTTGATTTAGTGCATCCTGGGACGCACATATCTGCTTTGAATGATGCCTCAGAAAAATTAATGGGTCCCAACTAAAGTTTCTTAATATATTGTAGGGTTTTTATTTATGATCTGGGGAAAAAATTAAAACCGTCTAACTCCTACCTTGTAACCTATCCTGTTTAATTTGTTTCTAAGAAACTATTGAAATGTATTTACAGTTAGCTTGAAATGGTGAGGGAAGAAAAAAGAAAAACACTGGGATGCATGGATATGATTTTACTGCGTCCTTTTAGATTTTTGTGCATCAGGGATGCAGGACGCGTACCTATCAGCATCTCTGCATATATATATATATATGTGTGTGTGTGTTTATGTATATACATACACATATATATATATATATATATTTTTTTTTTTTAATTAGAAAAAGTTTTAATATATTTTTAATTAGAAAAAGTCAATGCCTCTGACGACGAATAACACCGAAAAAGTGTTATTCAGAAACCAATGGTAGGACCGACTTTTAAATTGTATTATTAATTATAAATAAATAAATAAATATATATATATATATATATATATATATATATATATATATATATATATATATATATATATATATATATATGTAATAAAGTACCAGTAGCAAAGACTTGCTGACAGTTTCTCATAATGTGATTTCCAAATCAGGAGCTCTATCAATGATATTGAGCACTCTTTACTTATAAATATAACAAACTATACTGATATATGAATATCAATATATATATATATATATATATATATAATCAATTGTAATATTATGGATTTGGTCTCATAACTTAAAGTTTCATGGTCATGCATGAGTTCAAATCCATAATATTACAATTGATTATAAATCTGCTCTGCTTTATTAGCATTGATCACCTTTTCATGCCAATACTTTTCTCATTCATTCTCTATTCATTATATATATATATATATATATATATATAGTTTGCTATATTTATTATACTTTGAGAACCCTGATACCTGGCATCTTGCCACAAAACATGCTGTCTTCTCCTTTGAAAACATCCATAAAACCACCCTCAAGGACAAAAGGTGTTGGAGGAAGAACCACAACACAATGCCATCAAATCAAGCTAGAGCTGCTGCAAATGTGCTTGTTCCACATAGACCTTATCAGCCATGAACATGCCTGCAGTCAATATGGACCACCCCTAAATTTTTATTCATGAAGACAAGGCATAATTATATATATATATATATATATATATATATATATATATATAAATATATATATATAAAAGTGTATTTTGGCAGCATTTTTTCTTTTAAACATGTTGTATTAAACTTTATTGACGATTCTTGTCAGATGAGTTTTTGTTCAATCCTTTCTGTCTGGCCATCTTTTTAATGTCTGGGTGAAATTGGTGTAGCAATCCACCAAAGGTTTCTTCACAAGCGTTTACAGCATGTCTTTGTGCCATCTTCAGGTGTGAAACTGGTGGAATGTTTCCGTTGTCTCGCTTTTAAAACGAGCAGTAGCGGTAGCGGTAGGAATTAGTAGTAGGCGGAGTACACAAATTCCATTTGTAGATATTTGTGGGAGGGGGGGCTCACAAGTTTGTAAGAAAGTAAGGGGAATGGTGGGAAATTATAGGCATTTAAGGACATGTTGACTAGTTTCAAAGTTTATCTTAAGGTGGGTATATATATATATATATATATATATATATATACACACAGACACACACACACCGCGTGGCTTTGGGACAACCCTTGTAAAATTAAAAGAAAATACTCATCACCAAAATTATGAATATAACAATTAAAATGTTTATTTCAAATGTAATATATACAAAAAAAAAAAAGAAGGGTGATATGTAAAAAGGGAAAAGAAATGTTGGCTTTGATGAAAAGAAACTGATTAAATATTTAATTATCTTCAAGTTGTCGATTCATACGAAGAACATCGCCAGGTGCTGGGTAAGGACGTTGTTGATACAAAGGTCCAGTAGCAGTGACGTCAGCTCCGGTTTTTGCTTCTCCTCTTTTATCCAAACCTGTAGACCAGGTACCACTGGAATAAAAAAGAAAAAATTTTTGATTAAAAATTGAAAGAAAATATCTGACTTTTCATATCAGATTCATTGCATTATATATATAGGTATATGTAGACCAGGTACCACTGTAATAAAAAAAAAAACAATATAAAGAATAAAAAATTTTTAAAAAAATTAAAAAATCTGATTTTCATATCAAATTCATTGCATTATATATAGGTATAGGGCCAGTTTAGCTCAATCGGTAGAGCATCTGGCTCGAAATCACAAGGTTCCTGGTTTGATACCAGCCCTCGCTAACTCAGCAATGAGTAGAACAGGGATCTGTGTGGTAAAGTGAGGAGCTGATGGTAGGTGTGGTGCTCTACCTCAAACACTAAAATAATCTCTTGGTCTAGCACTAGTGAAAAGGGGATAGTGATAGCACCACCCCACACACACATTTTTTTAAAAATTGATTTAAAAATGTTAACACCCTTATAGGAATACATTTAATATATTTTTAAACAGTCTCCACATGCTCACCATTCCTGTCAACATATGCTTAGAATCTCCCACAGGTGATTTAAAAAAAAAAAAGATGTTAATATTTCTATGAGAGTACCTGTATATTAGAAAAGTATAGGTATACCCAATTTGTCAAAAAATCTGTGTTTTTACAAAACAAAACACACAACTTCCTCAAAGTGAAAGAAACAAGGGGAGGTTATTCTCATTTATGTAGCTAATGTTCAGATTACCCTGCCAACTTTACTTACTTTATTAGTTCAAAAGAGAATGTAATAGAGAGACTGAAGCTCAAACTCTTTTACTATATCACAGGCACTCCTTACTGACAGATACAGATTTTAATTTATAAAGATTTCCCATCTTAAAGACAGTAAAAATTTTACATGTGATTTTTAAAAAAAATCCTTCCTCTTCATAATACATAAAAAATAATGTTAAGTTTAATTCATTTTTTCCCCAGTTTTATTGAATTTCAATTCATGGGTGGTTATTAAAAAAAACGAGGGGGGGGGGGACAAAAAAGTGAAATTTTATACCTAATTATATATGAGTAAAGGGCCAGGTTAGCTCAGTCGGAAGAGCGTTCGGCTAGAAACCACAAGGTTACTAATTCGATACCAGTCCTCACCAACTCACCATATGAGTAGCACAGTAAGGAGCTGAAGGTAGGTGTGGCGCTCCACCTCAGATGCTAAAACAATCTCCTTGGTCTAGCACTATTGAAAAGGGGATAGACTCCCTCGCTGACTGGTTGATATCGACTTTAGGCCGCCCCGTCGACTTTACTTTACTTTATATATGAGTAAATAAGTATATTATTTTTTCTAATTTAGAATTTTCAAAATCTAATATGCTAAAATCTCAATCAGGTTGGTTGGTTGGATTTTACAGCATAGCAACCCTTAATGGGTTATTTTATGCCAAAGACATTTTGTTTTATTCATACTAGATGGATATTGAAAAATATTTTTAAACTCAATTTTTAAAAACATATTTTTGTTAACTCATTTTTTCTATTTAACCTATAGATAGAACTCTAACAGGTACTACCACTCAGGCTAGACCTGGGAGTAATGGAGATGAAGGGGTGCTCCACACTTTCCAGAACTGAAACTTCACCATTAGATGCAGTTTAACATCATACTCGGGAGACTCCCAATCAGAGGATTCATGGATAAGCACAGAAAATTGGCCCCCAAATTTGCAATGACAGACAAAAAAGAGATTGGATTAATTACAGTCAGACATGAATTAATTCTAAAAAGCTTTGTATTTTTCAAACAATTGATTTATAGATAAATTTTAACATTTTGGTGGACTAATTCTTATCATTGGTGACAATAGTAATTCCATTTCAGACTTTTGACCGGGACAAAAAACAGTTTTCATTTAAAGTTATTCAGTTAAAGGGAGATAACTCACCGAGGGGCATTTGAATAAGCTGCCGGATCCATAGGATCGAGTTCTTCTTGGGCTAAAAAGAAATTTAAAAATTTTTTTTTTTAAAATGACATTAGCAAAAAATAAATAAATAAATGAATGAATAAAAAATGATGAAAAACAAAAATAACCCTCACCCACCTATGACACTGTATACATGGGAAGTATGTCCATGGCCCGCGAATATATATGGCCCCACATGTTACATAAACGGGCAGAATTCTAACAGGCCAAAAAATGTTAAAACTCTACAAAAATAAACAAACTGGTTGTCTTTTTTATTTTTCTTAAGAAATGTAATAATAAAAGATTGTAAAGAAACTAACAAAAAAATATTTATACAAAGATTATTTGCGAGAACTACTATTAGAAAAGAGAGGAAGAAGAAATAAGAGATAGTAAAGGTTTAAAAAAAAAAAGTGATGACCACAAAACGTTTGTCGCGAGTTTGACCGGGGTGTGACCCCCCGAATGGAGAATTGAATTTCAACCGGAAGTTTCGGGTGTTGACCAGAACCGGAAATCATGCGGTGACGTAGAACGACGAAGAAAGATACCGGCCTCTTTTTGCTTTCTGAGGCCTAAGGGGGCCTCTGTTCCCTAATGTAGGATACAGTAATTTAACAGTGTTCTCTCTCTCTACCTCTCTGCCTTTCCTCCTCTCTGACACAGCCTATGAGACTAGCCCTGGAAATAAAAGCTAAGCAGCTTTTGACGATATATTTCTTGCGTTGTACTTTCTTTATCGACAAGATGACCGCCACGTGCCGAACACTTTTTTAATGTCATGAATTTGGAGGCACGTTGACAAGATCCACTATACAACATATATCGATATTAGAACGTTACGTATATCCGTTTTGGTACTGTGAATATATCGCTACTGCCACGTTACATTATGCAGTTATACAAAACAATGTTTTTTTTTTTAAAAAACTAACATCAAAAGAAAATTTATTTATTGAGATCAAAGTATTACTGCATGATTTTTTTAATAACTATATTTTGTTTGTTTACAATCTTTTATTATTATATTTCATAAAAAATACCCCCCCCCAAAAAAAATAAGCAATTTGTGCATTTTTGTAGAATTCTAACATTTTTCGAAACAGACATAAATTAACTATAAAACGAATCGGCCTGTTAGAATTCTGCCTGCTTATGTGACATGTGGGGCCGTATATATATTAGTGGTCCATGGTATGTTTAATAAACACAAAAAGGTTTATTTGTTTAATAGTATATCAACATTTGTGGGTTATTTAATGCCAAAGCCATCGTTGTAGAAAACAGTATTGGTACTATTTAACTCACATTAAGAGTAAGGAGTTATATAAATTATCCAGCCATTTAATACTAATGGAAAAACAGCCTACCTAAGGAAAAAACGTCTTACTTCCCTACAAAGTACTCCCCTTATATCTGAATCCATATATCTCGCTCTCCTTAATCTCATCCACAGAAATTATTATCTCTTTAATACTAATGAAATAATAGCCAACATAGGGAAACAAGGTCTTAACTCCTTCACAAAGTATTCCCTTATATTAGAATCCCTGTCTCATTCTTATATTAATGAAAAAAATAACCTACCTATGTGACTGGACCCCTTCACCGGTTTGGTCATGTTTTTTTTAATTTAATGCCAAAGCCATCGTTGTAGAAAACAGTATTGGTACTATTTAACTCACATTAAGAGTAAGGAGTTATATTTGATTAGGAGAATTCACCTTTTCTCTTCAATTCTCTTTGGGAACCTCTGATCAAGGAACACTTACAAAAACTTGGTCCCTGAAGATTTGGTATCTGCATGAAACTAAAGTTGGTCTGGTTTTCAAGCATTTGGTTTATATATATATATATATATATATATATATATATATTAATCCTTTATTAGTATTGGAGAATTGAAGATAAAGTGCTCGATTATGTGTGTAAGAGATGTATTTATTTATTTATTCATTATAGTGTATAATACATTTAAGGTGCCATTGTTACCATATGGTATCCAGGCTGCATGTTAGCCACTCTTCTTCAAGACAACGTGCCTTGTCTTCAAGAAGGGTGGCTAACATGCCAATGGTAACAATGGCACCTTAAATGTATTGTACACTATAATAAATATATATAAATATATGTGTATATATATATATATATATATATATATATATATAGCACTTAATAGAGAAAATAATTAAGGGGTTGAATCTACCTCTTTTTGCTTCCCTTTTGGAATTCCAATCGCGTCGTTTTCTTTCATCTTCTTCTTCGTCAGAATCTTCATCCAAGTCAGAACCACTGACATCATCGTCATCCTGAAAATGAAACAAGAAAAATACTGATTCCTTAGAATGGCAGATACAAAAAGACAAGACAAAATTCTGAAAATGTTCTGATAGTTGACTTGTGGACTTGGATGGTTTGTGCGATAAGTGGCCATACAGCTGCTTTTTGTTGGTTTCCATTCCTAAGATTTGTTCCAGACATCACACAGTATCCTTGTGTAGCTCCCATCAAGCTTTTTCTCTAACCGTTTCATTAAAGTCCAAGTAATGCAGCCATATAGTAGCACTGATACAGCTATTATCATCATCATCATGTCGCGCATGCAGCACAAATATCCATGACAATCTCTCTGCAGAGCAGCCAGCATCTTCGCCCCACACTTGCATGTCCATGTGTTGGCTTCCACAGGAGAACGTCACTTATGAGCTCATCCTTGCTTCTCCAGCAGTGTCCTGTATGCCTTGTCCGTCTCACTCGAATAGTTTGTGAGATGGGGGGCAAGTGACCGTACAGCTGCTTCCTTGTGGGTTGCTGTGCCACGACTTGTTCAAGACTGCACGCAGCATTCTTGTACAGGTCCCATCTAGCTTATTCTCAAGACACTTTATTAGGGTCCAAGTGGTGCAGCCATATAGCAGCACTGATACAGCCACAGCCTGGAAGAACTGTCGCTTCAGCTTCTCAGGGAGATCGGATCTCCATATGACTGATAATTTGTTTGTGGCCGACCATGCCTTTGCTATTCGTGTATTAACATCGCTCTCTGTGGATGAGATATTACCACCTAGGTACGTGAATTGTTTAAGAGGCTTAAAAATTCTCGTTTTATCTTATCAGAGAGATAACTCAACAATATTTGTTTTTAGTGTCACTGACCATGGTACAGGAGGATTGATATGGTTTAGTCATTAACAGTTCACATATATGTGTTTATGCAGCCATATTGTTTATGCTGCTCTTTTACAAAAGAGTGATATCTTTTGTTAAGGAAGAGTTATCTCCCCCTAACATAATGAAACATAACTCAATCACTTGGTATAATCATTTTGAGCAAAGAATTAAAATATCAACCACTGATTTAAACTGGTGTACTTTTCTGCATTAATATCTATTTGTATATTTAATATTAACATGAATAAATTAACGTGATTATTTTATAAACAGTGGCTAATATTAACTGTTTTGGATAGTATATCTGTGCTGTTTACCAATGTCTTGGTAATATCAGTTGGAATAAAATGATTATGCTTTTCATGGTGATTCATTTTATGGAGTTATTTTATGATAAGCGACAAGTCAATGTAAAAATATTTTTGTAATCGGTGCCTAGGGATATGAACCCGGATATATGTATTCATGAAAACACATACACACACATACATACATACATATATTTACCAACCTCTCCGCACGGACAGGATGTGACACAAGGTCAATTTCTTAAGCGGAATTTAACAGGTTTGAATTCAGAGTTTTCCTTCTCCTAGACTGATTGCCTAACCAAGGTTAAAGAGCCTAGTCTGCCCTACTATTTACCAACAGCTGGATGGAGAGTAGCTGGATGCATACCTTTCCCAAGGGTATTAATGCTATATGAAATGCTAACAGTCACGTCCAAGATTTGAACTCGCGTTGATGAGTCCACTTCCTACAACTCTAACCATTGATCATTGCTATAACAAATAGTAGTGGTGATAATGAGTCTCCCTGAAAGATGCCTCTACTAGGGTTTATTCTGCTGTTGCTAGCTCCACTCTCTAGCTTTCCATAGCTCTCATGATTAAGTTTTTGATAAGCTTTATATATATATATATATGTGAAAATAAAATGGAAATTAATCCGACAGTATGAATAAGATATAATGAAAAAACAAACAATGTTTACAACTGAAATAGGCTCATCAGAAGAGAAAGTGTGCAAACCGTTTCGGGGCCTAATTCTCTTGACGGTTTAAAAAGCAACACTCGGCCCATCCTCAACTAATATGAGGACCCTATTGCATTATAATGTATCAACCGCACGTGGGTCGGTCATCAACAAAAATATAAGACGGGAAAAGACCGTTAGTAAAAACAGAACGCTGCTAGTCAAACGTTGGAATTAATCAAAAAAAAAAAAAAAAAAAAAAATGTGCTGTCTGTATTAAAAATAAAATGAATTTTATTTAAAAATAAATGAATCTCATTTTCAATTTTTAAAATAATCAGAAGCATTATAGTAATGAAATAAGACTCAAAAAGGTCTGATGTAAAGTCATAGAAAAGTGTAAAATATGTATAAAAAGTGTATATAGAATATCAAAATTATTGTAATACAATCCAACTGTAAAATAAGTAGCCCACATATATAGGTAAATCCGTGGTGTTAATGGATATCATCAAAAAGGGGTAAACATTCAAATGTAAAGTTTTTTCATGGACAAGTATGTGAAAATAAAATGGAAATTAATCCGACAGTATGAATAAGATATAATGAAAAAACAAACGATGTTTACAACTGAAATAGGCTCATCAGAAGAGAAAGTGTGCAAACCGTTTCGGGGCCTAATTCTCTTGACGGTTTAAAAAGCAACACTCGGCTCATCCATCATTTGATATATATATATATATATATATATATATATATATGAAAGTAAACAAACAGGCTTAAGTCTGTTTGAGATGGCGATAGCCGACAATTTGGGATAATAAGTGCTTAATTAAAGTCATACCTAATTGAAATTAATTAGTTGATAATTAATGAATTAGGCGAGCATATTTGTTCAAATGTAAAGGCGTAAACAAACCGAGAAAAAGTCGATCTCTGTATGTACATTTCGGCATATTATGCCTCATCAGCAGAGTTATAGACAAAAGACTGCTCTGTGTGTGATTCGAACCCTGAACTATATATATATATATATATATATATATATATATAATAAAGGTGAAATAATCCAATTGACTGGTAAGTAGGAGATGATTCTATTTGGGATCATCAAAATCTCACTGTACATCCACAATGTAGGTAGAAACTTATAGATTTACACAAGGAGTTTTATAAATCCCTAAGAGAGCTCAATGTATACTTATTGAGTTTTTGGTCGAAATAAATTTATAATAGCCAAATGATAAGTAAAGTTGGCAGAGTGGCCTAGTGTCAGTATCAGCTGACAGCGAGGGAGTCTATACCCTTTTCGCTAGTGCTAGACCAGGGAGACTGTTTTTGCTTGGGTGGAGCGCCACACCTACCGTCAGCTCCTCACTGTACCGCACAGATCAGATTACCCTATCTGTTCTACTCATATGCTGAGTTGGCGGGGACCAGTATCAAACCAGGAACCTTGTGATTCCCAGGCAGGGTGCTCTACCAACCGAGCTAAATTGGCCCCTTAATTTAATAAAATAATCAAGAATATATAATTAATATAATGTAATTTATTGTGTACAGTGCTCAGGTGCACCACAACTCATCAAAGTCTCATGTCAGGTACACAGAATAATGTTGTGTCAGGAACATGAACAGTTCACAGTAGTAATATGGACGTATGTGTGTGCATGTGTATGTGGAGAGTGGCATCAGGTATAGTGTTGGCGGACTACAGGAAGCATGGAGGCTTTGAAAGTTTCAGTGCTCCGGCAGCCTACAACAGAAGCAGGCAGTTTATTCCATGTCTCCGCAATTCTGAGCGTGAAAAAATGTTTCCGAAAGTCACGTGAACAGTGCTGTTTTCTGACTTTGTAAGAAAAGAAAATAGTGAATTCTTATTTCCTACTTACCATATCACTGTCGTTCTCCATTCCATCCGAATCATTTCCTGCCTTCGATGGAACTTTAGTCAAAGATTCTGAATTGAAAATAAAATAAATACATTTTTTTTAAACACATAAACATTCATAACAAAACACCAAACAGGAGAGGGAACAAAGTTAAGGTACCAGATATGTATGCTGAAAAGAGGGCCCCCTTGAGGCAAAATTGGGATATCATAAAAAGTACCTGGTACCTCTAAGGGGAGAGGGTTATTCTTAAAATGAGGTAACCAAGTGAGTACCTTGAGGCAAAATTGGGATATCATAAAAAGTACCTGGTACTCTAAGGAGAGAAGGGTTATTCCTAAAATGAGGTAACCAAGTGAGTACCTTGAGGCAAAATTGGGATATTATAAAAAGTACCTGGTACCTCTAAGGGAAGAGGGGTTATTCCTAAAAAGAGGTAACCAAGTGAGTACCCAGTACTATTTTTTGCAATTTAACCATTGTAGTTCTTTTATACAATAACAAAATAAATAGGTTTTGTTAAAACCAGTATGCAAATTAACCACACCATATATTATGTAAACCTTTATTTCTTAGTGATATATAATACACATTGTAGGATCTTAAAAGCACTAATATCATGAGCTGTTTTGAGGCAAATCTAACGATTTTTATAGAGACTGTTAAAAATGAGAATTATTCTATGTATTAATGATTTTGATTATAATATAAATTAAATACTCATTAATAAACTTATGCAATTCTCGAAGGTATTGTGATGTAGTTTCAGTTACAGACAGAGTGACACCAAATCTCCATTAAAATAAGATTTGAAATCAGTTTATTTCTTGTTTGATAAAGTATTTTACGAGAATAGCAGCCGATGATATAATTTTCCTGCTTCCCCAGTACTTTGGGGACTTTACTTTAAGGTTTACCCTCATATCTTAATATAATGGAGATTATGTAGCTGTTTGAAACCGAAACTACATCACCACTGACATCACGTTTTCCTTAGTTATTTAAGATATATTCTCAATGATAATGAAATAGTCATTATTTAATCTTAATTAGCATTTCATTTATTAACAATGTCTCTATTAAATTCTAGCAGAGTTAGATTTGCTGCAAAACTGCCCATATTATTAATGCATTTAAAATCCTGAAATATGTCTTATATATCTCTAAAAAATAAAGATTTACATTGTGTATGGTGGGAATAATTTGCATAATGATTTTAACAAGAGTGGGTTTAATAAATAATTATTTGCTGTTACTGATTTTTAATACTATCATATTATCCTCAAATGTATTAAAAACAATCCTATATATAATTTTATATAGAAATCAATTAAAATAAGATTAAGATAAATGTAATACTTTTATATGCGTTCTTATTTAATTCTGTTACCCTAATTTAATGTGATATTTTATTACATTAAAACTTAAATACTTGTGCCCAGGGGGTGCAGACTTTTGCTAGTCAATGTAATATTTAATTATAAATGGTATTGCTTCAATACTTACCTGGTATCTTTACAATAGGCATTGTTATCTGTGCTTTTGGATGTAAAGGAGCTAACCAAGAAACTTGGTCTGTAAGCATATTCCAGTAGTAATAACGATTACTGGAAGAAATAAGAATACAAAGAAAATTATAAAGAAATCAATATTTCCACAAACAGATGATAAGGACTAAGTTACCTTTAAGCACCACAGGGGTGACCTGGAATCAGAAGGACATGTCTCACTTTGCACTGTCAACATCCGGTTAGGGTTAGGGTTAGGTTTGGTTTTACGGCATATCAACCTCAGTGGGTCATTTAATGCCGATAAAGTTTTGAAATAAATCAATTCTTAATGGATAATACAATTTTTTTATAAATACATTTTTCTATTTAACCCATAGATGGGACCCTAACAGGTACTACCACTCCGGGTCAGAGTAGACCAGAGAGCAATGGTGATGAAGGGGTGCTCCACATTCCCCAAACCTCCAAAACTGGAACCTCACCATCAGATAGAGTTTAACGTCATTCCCAGGACATGTAGACCCTCAGCCACCGCCTTCTAGCATCCATATGATAAAAAGGGGTTGGGGCTTGCCATAAGGGCAATAGGGTTGGGAAAATCATATAGGTGCTAGGGCTTGATATGACCAGCCGATTGATCGGAGGGGGCCTCTCCACCGCCTGTCTAGCCCAAGATAGGGCCAAAGTGGAGTATTGGATGTCATGAACTGCTCATCCACCTGGGCTCTATCCTTAAGCATAATGGGTCGTCACACACGGCCAACAGGTGGCCCCATTGGGGGAGTCTTACCCCTCTGCAGAGATGCAGTCGGTGCATTCTAACGCCCCACCGACAGGGTGGGTTAGCAGTTAGTTTTATAATTAAAAAAACAAAAATGCGTCTAAAAATCGTCTGTAACAAACAACCGGATGTTGACGGTGCAAAGCGAAACATGTCCCTCTGAATCCAGGTCGCCCCTGGGGTGCTTAAAGGTTACTTGCTCCAGTCTTTCTAATTTAATGGATGTCATTACATTAACACTTAAATACTTATGCCCAGAGCAAACTTAATAGAAGTAGAATACAAAAACAGGATTGAAGAATGCAAAGAAGAGCTTATACATATATGTATAGAAGAAAAGTACTAATAAGATAATACTTAAGTCTGAAGGTTGCATATTCTTGCTATTACAACTAAGGAATACTTCTCAAATATGTAACTCTCTTAAAAACTATTACAGCATTCTTATTTAATTTTGTTAGTCTTGTTTGATATATTTCATTACATTAAAACTTAAATACTTATACCCAGAGAGTAAATATGCTTGCTATTACAACTAAGGAATACTTCTCAAATATGTAACTCTCTTAAAAACTATTACAGCATTCTTATTTAATTTTGTTAGTCTTGTTTGATATATTACATTACAATAAAACTTAAATACTTATACCCAGAGAGTAAATATTCTTGATATTACATTTAAGGAACACTTCTCAAATATGTAACTCTCTTAAAAACTATTACAGCATTCTTATTTAATTTTGTTAGTCTTGTTTGATATATTTCATTACATTAAAATTTAAATATTTATGCCTTGAGGGTGTATATTCTTGCTAGTTTATGTAGTAAATTTATAATGAAGAGAGATTGTTCCTTACGTGGTAAGGTCAGGAACCTCCTGCCATCCCTCGGGCAGGGGGTACTTATTGAGCATTCGCAAACGACGTCGATCCATGTCTGGTTCAGGTGTGAACTCTTTTTTACCATATCTTTTCCGACAGTAATCCGAACATTCGTGGTATGGGTTGCTTTTATTGGGACAGGCTACAGTCTCCAGGGAATCGGTCTCCTCTTCAACTACTGGCGGTTCCACCTCGGGTGTCTCCAGTTCGGTAAAGGGCTGAGTGGGTTCATCGTAATCCTCGGCAAATACTTCCTCAACATCCTCTGAAAAGAACAAATAAGACAAATAAAAATACATCTTTTTTTTTTTTAAATATAAAAATAAAATAGAAATAGATCATTAAGTAGGCCTGTTTCTCTGAATGTTTGAGATGAGGCTTGATGATTAGTATTATCTGGTATTTCTTGTCTGACAAGAAATACCTGAAGAAGGCCGGAGGGCATATCGGCCGAAACGTTGTACAGATAACAATGAAGATGAGGACAATAGTCCGAATAACGCAGATAATACTAAGTAGGCCTGAGTCTATTCTATTAGTGACCACCCCAAGCATAGATTTAAGAGGTTTAAATTCAGAGTTTTCCTTCTCCTAGTGTTACATAATTATTAGATACCTAATATTTATGTGCAATAGTGTAGAAATCAAAATGGCCGTTATAAGCTGCAGCCCATGGCCTTGAAGGATTTGAAAGACAAGGCTTGACCTGTCCTGATCCTTCCTTCCGGTGGATACCGTGAGAATCAGTGGAGAAGACCCTCTTCCGGTTTAGATTAGAAATAGATTTTAGTCAGTCGGCGAGAAACCACGCAGGTAGTCTGGTGGGGGATTTCGAGAATAAAATATGATCAAGTCCCCAAGAGAAGTCCAGACGTTAGAAGAGACCTAGAAGAACTTAAGATATCAAAGACGCTAGAAGAACAGAAGAAGAAGAATAGAAGTAAGTAAAGAAGTAACGAAGGGTATACAACACTAGACTGGTTGCCTAACCAAAGTTAAAGAGCCCAGTTTGCCCTACTATCTACCCATAGCTGGAGGGCAACAGTAACCTTGAACACCTTTTCGATCTCTATATTTCTAATACAAATTGGCATGCCTACAAAGTCAGAAAACTGCATAGCTCACATGACTTTCGGAAACATTTTTTCACGCTCAGAGTTGCTGAGGCATGGAATAAACTGCCTGCATCTGTAGGCTGATGAAACACTGCATCTTTCAAAGCCTCTATGCTTCCTGTAATTCGCCAACACTATACCTGATACCCCCCTCCACACACATATGCAAGCATGATGCGCACATATACATGTATATTATTATTGTATGCTATTCATGTTCCTGACATTAGTACATTATTCTATGTACTATACATGAGACTTTGATGAGTTGTGGTGCACCTGAGCACTGTTCGCAATAAATTTCATTATTATATAACCCCACCGATATTTTGCGCCCCCAAAATGTGGGTGGGGGGTCAAAGTTAAGTGACTGGAAAAAAATCAGAAAGTTTTGAAATAAAATAACTGATGCATTATAAAATTCATTTACTGATAAATCAACACTGAAAATTTCATTAAAATCGGATAATTCCCAGATATCTTGGTATTTTTTTTTTTTTTTTCAATCAGGGTGATTAAATTTATTTTGTAAAATACGTCTGTGAGGTCAAATTAGGCAGTACCTAATTTATACGTAAAATGCGATTCTAATATTACCTCTAGTGCGCTATTGTTCATTAGCACCGGTCTTTTTTGCGTTGGGATTTTTCAGGGGGTATCCTGCGTGGATCGAACTCGCTATTCAGTGAATAGCATTCACTAATAATGGATCTGTGAGACTACAGAAGTAACAACTAATTACCTTCAATAAATTCTACATAACCCTTTCTGGCATTAAATGACCCATAAAGGTTGATATGCCGTTAAACAAAACTCAACCTGAAACTGTAAAGTTCAGGTCGAAACCTCAATTTTACACAGTTGAGGGACCCATTTTAAAGTTTTACATTTTAAATATAATATTGTACATTTATACAGATCTAACAATAATTTTCTTTTTTATTCTATTCTCGACAAACACTACAAATATCTTTTTACATAAAAAATAAATTCCTTGACAATCTCACGCTTTGTTATTTATTAGTGCATAGTACAATACGTAAACACACTAAACTAGCACGATGTATCATTTAACTAATTGATAGAAATAGGATTTCAAATAATAATTAACGTTAATTTACCTGTTTTCTTGGCTTCGGGGGCTTTAATAATTCCCCGCTTGGAAAGTCTTGCCAATAAAGCCGGCGGTAAAGGCATTTTTGTCGGTAACCGATAAATATATCGTAATAAAAAAAAGTACTGCCTTAAAAATAGTTATATTAAATATTGTTTCCGGTTTAGGAGAGCGATACAAATGACATAGTTATTTCCCCTTTAACTTACCACCACGTGGCTTGATGACAACAAGCAACGAATGTTGGGCGGTACATATATTACAAATTAATAACTAATACTAATAGCCTTGAATCATACTAATTAAGTAGAGTTTTTCGTTATATATATATATATATATATATATGGGGAGAGAGAGAGAGAGAGAGAGAGAGAGAGAGAGAGAGAGAGAGAGAGAGAGTAAATACAATGGTAAAAAATGTAAGTTTTGTTGTGATTTTTTCATGTGACTTAACTTTGACCTCCTCCTCCTCCCTTTTTTAGGGAGCGCAAAATATCCGTAGGGTTATATTATAAGTAAAGTCGACGGGGCGGCCTAAAGTCGGTATCAGCCAGTCAGCGAGGGAGTCTATCCCCTTTTCAATAGTGCTAGACCAAGGAGATTGTTTTTTAGCATCTGAGGTGGAGCGCCACACCTACCATCAGCTCCTTACTTTACCGCACATATCCCTGTGCTACTCATACGCTGAGTTTACGAGGACCGGTATCGAACTAGGAACCTTGTGGTTTCTAGCCGAACGCTCTACCGACTGAGCTAACCCGCCCTTTGAAACTAATTACAGAGTAATTATTTATACTGTAATTAGTTTCAATTGCATATAACCCCATATATTTTGCGGTCAAATTTAAGTGACCTGAAAAAAATCAGAAAGTTTTTAAATACTGCATTATAAAATTAATTCCTTGATAAATCAACACATAATATATAATAGGCATTATGTGTTGATAGGGACTGGCAAACGGAGCCTAAAATGCGTTTTTGACAAAATGACTTTAGCCCCCCTACAGAAAATAATTTACCAAAAATCAGGAAATTATCGGATTTTAATGAAATATTTAGTGTTTATGTATCAATAAATGATCTTTATAATGCATTATTTATTTTATTTCAAAACTTTCTCATTTTTTTCAGGTCGCTTAATTTTGACCCCCCTTATGTTGGGGGCGTAAAATGTTTTGCAAGTTGATCATTTTTTATACTAATTACAGTATAAATAATGAGATAAAAAAATCGAAGTTATGAATACAAACAAATTTTTTTTTTTTACGGTGGCTTTTCTATGAGAAAATAAGTACCGAAAATCGAAAAATAAAATGTAAAGAAATAAATAATTAATTTTTTGGAGATTTCTATTTTACTCATTTCGATAATTATTTAATTGGCTATTATTTTATAAAAGAAAAAAATTATACATCAATGTTTTTTCTGCTTAAAAGGCGGGGGGTACATTTTCAATCGAGTTTTTCTTCAAAACTTATTACTTTTGGCGCCTAAAATAAGGTTTGCATTAAGTAGATATTTATTTTTAGAATCTAAAAATATAACATTTTAAACTGAACGTCAGGCTTTTCATATTTTAAATGAATTTTATATATTAATTTTTCATAGCAAAAATACTAAATTAAAGTTTTGAAATAAAATAACTAATGCATTATAAAATTTATTAATTATTAAATCAATACTGAAAATTTCATTAAAATCGGATAATTACCTGATTTTTGGTAAATTTTTTTTTGCAAATGCGAATGTTACAGTAAAATTGTAAACAAGCACTTAAAAACATCGAAAACGAGGCTGGCTGGCTGATATCGTCGAAATTGACCAAAACAAATACTTTTAAATCTATTAAAAATAAACTGCATATGTAATGATATTTTTCTTTTTTTAATTATGGTTATTATGTTACTACTTATCGATTTAGACAAAGTTTAACCTTAAATGATAGATTTAATTATTTTTAATTCGCTTTTAAAATTCCTAGCAGACGACAAAATCGCCTATCCCTATGTTGATCCTACCATAAAATATACTGAACCCTCATTTTATGTCCGTGTTTTTGCAATGAATGTTTTATTTTTCTTGTCCCAGTTATTTTACAATACTAAATATATTTTCTTTATTCTTTAACAAATAAAGAAAATATATTTAGTATTGTAAAATAACGGGTGCAAGAAAAATAAACAATCATTGCAAAAACACGGACATAAAATGAGGGTTCAGTTTATTTTATGGTAGGAATTTACGAGGAACAAGTTAAGGATTACCTATTAATAGCCTATTATATATATATTATATATGGGTGATTGACAGTTGCCCAGACAGCGAGTCTCCATGTCACTGATGTTGACCCAAAGGAAATTGTATTATTTTGATATTTTGGTTTGTTGGTTGGTTGGGTTTTATGGCATGTCAACCCTTGTTAGGTTATTTTATGACATTTTGTTTTATTCATTCTTAATGGTACTTAATTTTATTTTAAACACATTTTTAAACTCATTTTTTTTCTATTTAAACCCTAGATGGGTCCCTAACAGGGTGAGAGTGAAACTAGGAGATGGGACCCTAACAGGTACTACCACTCCGGATCAGAGTGGACCTGGGAGTAATGGTAATTAAGAGGTGCTTCACATTCACCAAACCTCCAGAACTGGAACCTCACTTTCAGATAGAGTAACGTCATACCCAGAACACTAAGACCCTCATCCACCGCCTTCAAGCACATATATGATAATAAAGGGTTGAGACTTGCCATAAGGGCAATAAGATTGGGACAATCATATAGGTGGTAGGGCTTGGCGTGGTCAGCCGATTGATCTGAGAGAACTACTCCGACTACCCGTCTAGCCTAAGTAAGGGCCAAAGTGGAGTGTTGCATGTCATGGACTAGGGGTTTGTCATAAGAGCAATAGGATTGGGACAATCATATAGGAGCTATGGCTTGACAAGACCAGCTGATTGATTGATTTGGTATAGTTTGGTTTGTTTTACGGCATATCAACCTCAGTGGGTCATTTAATGCCAATAAAGTTTTGAAATAAATTTATTCTTAATGGATACTCAATTTTTTTAATAACAACATTTTTCTATTTAATCCATAAATGGGATCCTAACAGGTACTACCACTTCGGGCCAGAGTGGACCAGGGATCAATGGTGATGAAGGGGTGTTCCATATTCCCCAAACCTCCAGAACTGGAACCTCACCATCAGATAGAGTTTAACGTCATACCCAGGACATTAAGACCTTCAGCCACCACCTTCTAGCACATATTTGATAATAAAGGGTTGGGGCTTGTCATGATAGCAATCAGGTTGAGACTGTTGGATTGTCTTCCCTTGGATCTGGAAGAGTTATCTTCCCTCTGGGTTCCCGTTTGTGACCACCAGGGTCTGTTGTATTTAAGCGCTTGTTTCAAACTCTCTCACTCTCTCTCTCTCTCTTGCTTCTCGGGACGTGACTACAATATGTTAGACATTTATGTCTACACCCTTCTCGTGTGGGGGCTTCGGCCCCCATTACAGACACTAGTAAGTGACTTTAGTCTATGGACTCTCCATAACTAAACATATCTGCTATGTAACTCTTCTTATGTATCTAGTATGCGTATATTATCTACTATGTATCTTGTTTCCTTGTATGTGTATTCCATGTTATATATACTCCATGTGCTGTCCAATTTATTAAAGTCCGTTAATGTATGTTCAACACTCGTGTCGGAGTTGTTTGTTTCAACCAGTTATAACATATATATAACCTTGAACCTTACAAGACAATCACACACACGTATATATTTCTATATATATAAATTAAAGTACATGAAAACACACACACACACACACACACACATATATATATATATATATATATATATATATATATATATATATATATATATATATATATATTCAGCTCTTTGGGGTTTTTTGTGATATGCTTGTCCATAAGTGAATTGAGACCCATCTGATGAGACGAAAGTTTGGGGAGCCGGTTTAAATCAACTTAGATTTATATGGGCCCCAATTTTTGTCGAAATAAATTTATTATGGGATTACTGTATTGAGTTCTTCCTTCCTTTATTGATAAATATTGCTCTGTATATAATCTAAAAGGTTATTTTACATTGAGCTCTCTTCAGTGATTTAAAGATTCGCTGTATTTATACATACTGAATCATCAATATTAGGACAGTGGATCTTAGAAATCACATATAGAATCATCCCTTACTACCAAGTTTTGGATAAATCTCTTATATTATATATATATATATATATATATATATATATATATATATATATATATATATATTTGTGTGATGATGGTTTATTAAAAACCGAAATGTCCTGACGTCAACTTTACCATTATAACGAGGGTGCAAAGTTATACATACTTTGGATACACAAATAACTCCGACGAAGGTTAACGGACAAAACATTTAATATATACAGCACATGGATAACAGTAGATACAACATACATGGTAAAAGAGTACATATAAAAAGGGGTACACAAATAAAGATAAAGACACATTCATGAATGGTACATTCTAACATAAAAGAGTACAGACATGAGACTAGCGATAGTCCATGCTGTACAGAACTTACAGTAATGTAAGGGGGGCGGAGCCCCAACGAGAGGGGTTAGATAAAATCTACCCCATGTAGCTCGTAGTTGCCGAAACAGGAAAAGAGCGAAAGGGTTTGAACCCGGCGCTTAAATACTATGGTGCCCTAGCGGGCACCAACGAACTAAAAGGGGCAGACAACTTCACCAGGCGAATACAAACTAACGCTACACCATCAATGATAAATCTATCTTTTTGGGGAATACTTTGTTTTTTATATTATCTACATATGTAGATAATATAAACATACACATACACTCACAAACAGAACTGCTGATAAGTATGCATCCTATGGTAGGGCTTGACATGACCAGTCGATTGATCAGGGGGGAGGGGCCTCTCTGACTGCCTGTCTAGCCTAAGTAAAGGCCAAAGAGGAGTGTTGCATGTCATGGACTTCTCAGCCACCAGAGTTCCATCCTTCAGCATCATGGGTTGCCTCCCACAGCCAACAGGTGGCACCATTGGGGAGGAGGGTGTTACCCCTCTGCAGAGGTGCAGTCAGTGTATTCTAAAGCCCATGCTGCTCCAAAATTAAAATAAAAGTAAAGTCGTCGGGGCGGCTTAATGTCGGTATCAACCAATCAGCGAGGGAGTCTATCCCCCTTTCACTAGCGCTAGACCAAGGAGATTGTTTTTGCGTCTGAGGTGGAGCACCACACCTACCATCAGCTCCTTACTTTACCGCTCAGATCCCTGTGCTACTCATACGCTGAGTTGGCGAGGGCCGGTATCGAACTAGGAACCTTGTGGTTTCTAGCCAAACGCTCTACCAACTGAGCTAACCCGGCCTAAAATTAGAACCTCACTATTAGATACAGTTTAACATAATACCCAGGACATTAAGACCTTCCACCACCACCTTCTAGCACTTATATGATAAAAAAGGGTTGGAAGGTTGCCATAAGGGTAATAGGGTTGGGACTGTAGCGTTAGTTTGTATTCGCCTTGTGGAGTTGTCTGCCCCTTTTAGTTTGCTGGGTGCCCGCTAGGGCACCATATAGTATTTAAGCGCCGGTTTCAAATCCTTTCGGCCTCTTTGCCGGTTTCACCAACTACGAGCCACATGGGGTAGATTCTATCTAAACCCTCTCGTGGGGCTCCGCCCCCCCTTACATTACTGTAAGTTCTTTACAGCATGGACTATCGCTAGTCTCATGTCTGTACTCTTTTAGGTTATATTTGTATCATTCATGAATGTGTCTATCTTTATTTGTGTACCCCTTTTTATGTGTACTCTTTATTATGAACGTGTATTCTACTGTTATCCATGTGCTGTTGTATTAAATGTTTGTCTATTAACCTTTGTCGGAGTTATTTGTATTTAAAGCATGTTGAACTTTACACCATCCTTACAGGACAATCATATAGGGGCTAGAACTTGATGTGATCAGCCAGTTGATTGGAGGGGGCCTCTCCAACTGCCCGTCTTGCCCAAGGTCTAAAGTGGTGTGTTGCATGTCATGGACTGCTCAGCCACCAGGATTCCATCCTTATAAAAATTAAAGGTTAAAGATATGCAATGAGAAAAGGAGGGAATATGACGTCAATGAACGAGCGATACAACAATATGAATGCAACAGTTTTAATACATATATAAAACGGTACAAGAGGTAATGTTTGGAGAATGTTCGTAGTTTAGGTCGGACAAGCGACTGTTGCATACTGAGGTTTTCACGGTACCAAATCGATATATAATGTTGCATACCCTTTCTTACTTCTTACTCTAGTCGTCTTCTCCTCTGGCTGGCTTTGGTTCTATCTTCTAACATCTTGCGTCTGGAGTTGTCTTGGGGACTTCGGTCTGGTTTTCCATGCTAGGGATTTCTCCTTATCAGAAGCCCTGTGTCATTGTTAGTTTTTAGTAAACACAAGACTTCGATTTTCTTTTAATGTTCTTTATTCGGTAAATCCCCAACCCAAACATAACATAGCGCGCGTGAGTTCCAGTTTTAGGCAGAGCATAAAATGGCTGCTGCTCTGCCTGACGTATAACTGCAAACTGGGGACTCTGAAAAAGGTCCCACGTGACTTCACATATTTGGCGGGCTTCTGTAATTTTCCATAGAAGGACCCGGCCATGGTATGAAAGGGGTCATCCCCTCAGAATTACAGGGGATTGACAATAATCTTATGCAACCGCATAGATTATGTAACACGACCAGGAAGTTTAATTAAGAGTTCAAGTTCAAGATAACAACACCGTCGAGGTATAGCCGTAATTAGTTTGGTTTCACAGCACCGTAAAAGGTCTAGCCGTAGTTAGATATTTTGTTAGTTAGTTTGATGAGGTTTAGTTTGCAAAAAGGTTAATCCTGCTAACAGCCTTTCGGCTGTAGGTATCAAGGGGGAAGCTTGTCCGAAGTTGCATTTAGTCGTCGGCTCCTTAGTTGCTTTATCCTGGCAGAAGTGAAGGTAACTACTATCGGCCTTCAATGGTTAAAAGATAGTAATCTCTCAAGGTCCAGAAGCAGGGTGGCAAGAATCCTTCGAGGGTTAATATTCTATCCATAATCCTATTTCATAGAAAGAGAGAGTGCATAAAAGCACTTACCTTAATATAAGTGACCACAAGGGGTGTTGCTGATAGCCAGCAGTCACCCTAAAGGGATATTGTTAGCAGAGGTGATAACCCCTTAAGGATTACAACTAAAAGAGGAAGAAGTAGGCAGTGGGAGGGCCTTTTATAAAGGACATCACGTGACTAAAATGTTAGGGCAGGCTGCTGCTGATGTGTGCCGGTGAAACCCGACGCTTGACCCCTAAGGGCTCAGGTACCGGTGTAGACCGATGATAGTCACACTGTAAGATTCAATGTTATAATTGAACATACAGCTCCGACAAGGTTGAGAGACAAAACATTTTATATAATACAGCTCATGAATAAACAAGATACATAAACAATAGAAGATAGAATAGAATAGTGTACATATACATACATACATACATAAAAGGCACAGACAAGATAATATAAAAGTACACATAATATAAAGGTACAGACATAAGACTAAGAATAGTCCACGTTGTATAAATCACTTACAGTGACTATTAGCCAGTGTTAAGGGCCGAAGCCCCAACGAGAAGGGAATGATAATTGTCTAACCCATGTGGGTACCTACGAGGAGAGGTAGAAAAGAGGAAGAGAAGTTTAAATTAGGCGCTTATATACTATAGCTCCTGGTGGCCGGCACGTAAACCCAGTGGGAAGATAACTCTTCCAGGCAAAGGGAAGATAATTCCCACAACACAATAAATTCTAATATCCTTTAGCATCACAGGTCACCACTCACGATCAACGGGTGACTCCATTGAAGGGATTTTAACTCTACAGAGGCGTAGTCAGTGTATTCTACAGCCGCTCCAAAATTGGAACCTCACCATTAGATGTAGTTTAACATCATATCCAGAACACACTCTCAAGGGGAAATAAATAAGAAATAAGAAATAAGAAATTTATTAATCAATAGTAGTACAAATCATTTTAAAAAAATATAAGTAAAAGAAAAACTTTATTGGTTTAAACTACTATTGAAGGGAGGCCATGCCTAATAGCGTGAAGCTAATCCCATGGACATGACCACCCTTGGACGCTCACAGGAAACGATACATGAAACACACAACGTAAACATATACATATATATCATGAGACAAATTAGCCGTGTGAGAATCTAAATGCAAATCTGTTGTTTATAAGAGGCAATAAAATGATTTTTCAAAAGTGTTTTAAGGACAAAATAATTTACTGAAACAATGCTGACGGAATATGATCAATTTTTTACACTGATAGAGAAAAAAAAAGAAAGAAACCAAAATCAGAGAGAGAGAGAGGGGGGAGGGGGAGAGAGAGAGTAAAAGATAAACAGAGGGAAAATGAAAAAGGAGAGATATAGAGTTAAAAGAGAGGAAGAGAAAGAAAGAAAGAGTGAAAGAGAGAGAGAGAAAGAAAGAAAGAGAATTATAGAGTAAAAGAGAAAGAGATAGAGAAAAAAAGCGAAAGAACCCAAAATCAGAGAGAGGGCTAAAGAGAGAAGAGAGAGAGAGAGAGAGAGAGAGAGAGAGAGAGAGAGAGAGAGAGAGAGAGAATGAATAATAGATATTTAAATAGAGTAAAAGGGAAAGAGAGGGAGAGTGAAAGAGAGAGATTTAGAGTAAAAAGAGTGAATGAGAGAGTAAGAGAGAGAAAGAAAGACTGAACTAGCAAGAGAGAGAGAGAGAGAGAGAGAGAGAGAGAGAGAGAGAGAACGTGATGGGGGGGAGAAAGAAAGCTTTGTTCCATAAAACATTCAAATTGGAATCTCCAATGTTTGCCTTTTTTTTTTCGTTTGTTCACCCGTTGTGACTCTGTCAAAATGTGCCAAGTGGCCCACAACCGAGTAATTGCAAACAATTTTCTAATCACACATTGTGAAAAGAACGCGTGCAATTTACATGGTTGTCAGCTGGACAGGCAACTGGGATAGGTTGCATTACTGTGGACTCTCGGAGGGGGGGGGTAAGTCAGAGAGAGAGAGAGATACCCAGAGAGAAAAAGGGAGAGAGAGAAAGAGAGACACCGAGAGAGAGAGAGAGAGAGAGAGAGAGAGAGAGAGAGAGAGAGAGAGAGAAGGAAAGCTTGAAAAAGAAAGAGAGGGAGAGACACCAAAAAGAGAATAATAAAAGCTTGAGAGAGAGAGGGGGTCCAAAAAAGAGAGAGCTACCAAGAGAGAGAGAGAGAGAGAGAGAGAGAGAGAGAGAGAGAGAGACTAAAGAGAAGAATAAAAGCTTGAGAAAAAAGACCTAAAGAGAGATAGAGAGAGAGGTACCTAGAGAGAGAGGGAAAGGGAGAGAGAGAAATGCGAAAGAGAAGACTAAAAGCTTGAGAGAGAGAGAGAGAGAAAAGAGAGAGAAAGAAAGAAAGAAAGAGAGAGAAAAAGATAAAGAAATGTCAAAAGAGAAGACTAAAAGCTTGAGAAAGAGAGAGAGAGAGTGAGAAGGGGGGAGAAATGCCAAAGAGAAGACTAAAAGCTTGAGAGAGAGAGAGAGAGAGAGTGAGAGAGAGAGAGAGAGAGAGAGAGAGAGAGAGAGAGAGAGAGAGAACATTTTAGTGGTTAATTTGCAAAGAACAAAAAAAAAACAAACAAAAAGTAAAACAAAAAGATAAACAATCCCGCTCTTCTGTAAAAGAGGAGCAAACAGTACAGAGAGCCAAGGGAGAGTGATGCTTCAACTGTTTTTTCCCTTTTGTCTCTGCACAAACACAAGATTTTCATTTGTATGACAATATTTCTGAGTTTTAAGATTGCATTTGCCACTATGACATTTATGAGAATATTATTAGGTAACGTGAGATTTTGTTGGATTCTCAGTGTTTTAATTTATAATTTATGATTATTTATTTATTATTCATTTATTATTATTTATTTATTATTATTTATTATTTATTATTTATTTATTATTTATTATTTATTATTTATTTATTATTTATTTATTATTAGTTTTATTTATTATTATTATTATTTATTATTTATTTATTATTATTATTTATTACTTATTTATTATTTATAATTTATTATTATTTATTATTTATTTATTATTAGTTTTATTTATTATTATTATTATTATTTATTATTATCATTATTTATTATTTATTTATTATTTATTATTATTTATTATTTATTTTTATTTATTTATTATTAGTTTTATTATTATTATTATTATTCATTATTTATTTATTATCATTATTTATTATTTATTTATTATTTATTATTATTTATTATTTATTTATCATTAGTTTTATTTATTATTATTTATTATTTATTTATTATTATTATTTATTTATTATTTATTATTATCTATTATTTATTTATTATTAGTTTTATTTATTATTATTTATTATTTATTTATTATTATTATTTATTATTATTATTTATTATTTATTATTTATTTATTATTTATTATTATTTATTATTTATTTATTATTATTATTATTTATTATTTATTTGTTATTAGTTTTATTCTAATTTATGAGAATATTATTAGGTAACGTGAGATTTTGTTGGATTCTCAGTCAAAAGAAAGAAATAAAAAGGAAAGGAAAACTTATTTGGTTATTAAGATTCTGAAATAAATTGTTATATTTATAGGCTGAAAAGATTGGGGTGATATTTTTAATTGTCAACTTTTTGTACTCAGTAATGCAGTAGAACTCAGAGAGTGAGGGGGGAGACTGAAAAAGAGAGGGGGAGAGTGGTATGTAGTAGAACTGAGGGGGGGGACAACAAGAGAGAGAGAGAGAGAGTAAAATAGAAAGAGTGAGAATGAAAGAGAAAGAGAGAGGAAGAAAAAAGAGAGAAATATAAAGAGAGTAAAAGAGAAAGAGAGAGAGAATGAAAGAGAAAGAGAGAGGAAGAAAAAAGAGAGAGATATAAAGAGAGTAAAAGAGAAAGAGAGGGAGAATGAAAAAAGAGAGAAAGAGAGATATATAGAGTAAAAAGAATGAAAGAGAGAGAAAGAGAGAATGATACAGTAAAAAGAAAGAGAGAGATAGAGTAAAAAGAGAGAAAGAAAACGAGTGAAAGAGAAAGCAAAAGAGGGAAAGAGATAAAGTAAAGAAAGAGAGGGAGAGAGAAAGAGAGTAAAAGAGAAAGTGATGGAGAATTAAAGAGCAAACTAGATAGAAAGGAGAATACATAAAGGAAAGAGATACTTTTACATAATCAATAGGTTGCCTATCAATTATGTATGGTAGTGTAGAATGTAAAAATGTACCTGGTAATTCTGAGTCATGGAAAATACCCATAAAGTAATAGACAAGGCTTGACCATTCGCTGATTGGCCAATCCAATAGTGAGAACAGAGAGTAGAGTTAGAGATTTCTCTTTTAGCTAGGTGCTTGAACAAAGTAGACACAAACATGGCGTCTCTCTACCATAAGCTATTTCTCCCTCAGGTATATTGGGTAACTTCAGAACTTGAAAAAATATTAATAAGCCGATCACAGCTGAGTGTTCAAATGGAACAGATGCAAACATGGCGTCTCTCTACCATAAGCTATTTCTCCCTCAGGTATGTTGGGTAACTCCAGAACTTGAATAAAGATGTCAAAAAATATATCCCAAGTCTTGTGTTCATTAATAAGCCGATCATAAGAACAGGAAATACAGTTAGAGATTTCACTTTTAGCTGAGTGTTCAAATGGAACAGATGCAAACATGGCGTCTCTCTACCATAAGCTATTTCTCCCTCAGGTATGTTGGGTAACTCCAGAACTTGAATAAAGATGTCAAAAAATATATCCCAAGTCTTGTGTTCGTTTTTAAGTAACCAGATCATAAGAACAGGGAAATACAGTTAGAGATTTCACTTTTAGTTGAGTGTCAACGAACAGATGCAACATGGCGTCTCTCTACCATAAGCTATTTCTCCCTCAGGTATATTAGGTAACTTCAGAATTTGAATAAAGATATAAAAAAATATATCCAAGTATTTCATTCGTTAATAACCAATCATAAAACAGGAAATACAGTTAGAGATTTCACTTTTAGCTGAGTGTTTGAATGGAACAGATGCAAACATGGCGTCTCTCTACCATAAGCTATTTCTCCCTCAGGTATGTTGGGTAACTTCAGAACTTGAATAAAGATGTCAAAAAATATATCCCAAGTCTTGTGTTCGTTAATAAGCCGATCATAAAACAGGAAATACAGTTAGAGATTTCACTTTTAGTTGAGTGATCGAACGGAACAGATGCAAACATGGCGTCTCTCTACCATAAGCTATTTCTCCCTCAGGTATATTAGGTAACTTCAGAATTTGAATAAAGATATAAAAAAATATATCACAAGTATTTCATTCGTTAATAAACCAATCATAAGAACAGGAAATACAGTTAGAGATTTCACTTTTAGCTGAGTGTTTGAATGGAACAGATGCAAACATGGCGTCTCTCTACCATAAGCTATTACTCCCTCAGGTATGTTGGGTAACTTCAGAACTTGAATAAAGATGTCAAAAAATATATCCCAAGTCTTGTGTTCGTTAATAAGCCGATCATAAGAACAGGAAATACAGTTAGAGATTTCACTTTTAGCTGAGTGTTCGAATGGAACAGATGCAAACATGGCGTCTCTCTACGTAAGCTATTTCTCCCTCAGTATATTGGTGACTTTGGAATTTGAATAAAGATATAAAAAATATATCACAAGTATTGTGTTCGTTAATAAACCAATCGTAAGAACCGGAAATACAGTTAGAGATTTCACTTTTAGCTGAGCGATCAATTGAAACATGCAAACATGGTGTCTGTCTTTTGTAAGCTATTTCTCCCTCGTACATGTTGGGTAAATTTGGAACTTGAATAAAGATGTCAAAAAATATATTCCAAGTCCTGTGTTTGTTAATAAGAGCAATAACAAACATAATGATGAAATCCCAAGAAGTTCCAGAAAGCAGACCAGAAGAACAAAGAGAAACCAGCCGAGAATAATAGAATAGGTATTCCACCCCCACACCATCCTCAACATCTACTAGAGTGACTTTGACACCAATATTGGAATCATTGAACACATGGAGGTCACCATGTATGCCTCTCTCAATAAGATCTCTCCAATTCCTCATTATTTTTCTAATACAATACTGACTTTCTTATACATCTGTACATGGAAGTCTAAAAAAAAAAAATGTTTCTGTGCACCTGAGCGAGGCCACCGAAATAGAGGCCTGTTCTTTGGGTGTGTGATGTCACAAAAGTAGGCCCAACTTAGAGCAAGCGAAATAGATATCGGTGGCCTCGACCTGAGCCTATAAATTTTCTTGTGTCTCTTATCTGAACAAGGATAACTGTGTAGGACATGGGCTTTTTTTTTTGTTCATTTTTTTCCTCAGCATCTTTGAGTGTGGGGAGGATATAAGGATAAAAATAAATACAGTAAAAAAAAAAAAAAAAAAAAAAAAAAGAAAAAATATGATCGGAAATTCAGAATGGTTCATGAGATAGACAGAAAGAGAAAAGGGAAATAACTAGCTGTACCTGTTTGTATTAAGGATTGTTGTTCCTACCAACCTCTACAATAACTCAGAGTAAGAGGGTTTTGAAAAGATATATATATATCTGTCTAATGTGTAATGAAATAAAAGGCAGTTAAGATGATGATAAACCAAGAAAAAATCATTTTGTTATATATATATATATATATATATATATATATATGTGTGTGTGTGTGTGTGTGTGTGTATGTATATATAAAATAAAATAAGTCCTGACAACTGGGAAAAGCTGGCTCTGGAGAGAACTGACTGGAGAGTTCATGTGGATGATGGCTGTACCAGTTATGAGAGTGAAAGAATCGTGCATGAAAACCTAAAGCGTCAACTTCGAAAGGGTTACACTTGTCATATTGGAGAGAACATGGAGGGTTGGAAGTGTCTGACATGTGGTCGAGTTTTGCTTTTGAGGGCTGGCTATGTCAATCATAGGAAATCTCCCCTGGGTCAATCCATGCAGATTCCAGGAGTAAATAATGTGTCTTGTGCTATATGTGGCAAGGTCTGTAAGTCGGCTTCTGGTCTTAAGAGACATATGGTGGTGCATAAGCATCAAATTTTATCATCTGACTCATCTGATTCATCTGAATCATCTCATTCAATGGGGAAGAAGTCTTTTCAATGTCATATTTGCATCAAACTTTGTAGATCTGCAGCAGGTTTGATGAGTCATTTGAGGGCTCATGCAAGGAAGGGTTCTGGTGGTGGAGTTGTGGGATTGTGAGGGACGGCAATGATCTATAAAGATTATGCTATTGCCGTATATATGTGTGTGTGTGTGTGTGTGTGTGTGTGTGTGTATGTGTATATATATCTACCAGATAATTTTAGGTGTCTCATTTTCTAGGACTATAGATTCTAGTTTGGACGTTTTACCCTTTGTCTGCAGCATTGTCAAGTTTTAAACTCTTACACAATTTGCAGTGGATCAACTTTATTATTATTTACTCCTTTTGAGTTTTCACATCAGCATTAGCTGATGGTCTTTCACTGGAATCTGAGTGACAGCAAGTCTCCTCAGGTCTCCAGGACTCTTCTGAGTATTCTAGCCGATTGCAGCAGTGCAATCTGGATGGTCTCAATTCTTCCTCTGATTTCTAGATCCTCCAGTCTTTTTTCCAAGTTTATTGGTACCGTTCCAAGTGCACCAACTACAGTTGGTATCACTTTCACTCTCATATTCCACAGCCTTTTCAATTCTCTGGCAAGGTCCAGGATTTTATCCATCTTTTCATTTTCCTTCAGCTTCACCCTGTGATCTGCTGGGACGCAAAGTCCACCAGTTGACACATTCGTTTTTTTTGTTAATCAATACTAGGTCTGGTCTCCTGGCTGGAATAGGGTGATCCGTCTTTATCCGAAGTATTATTATTGTTATTATTATTATTATTTCTTTTTGAGTTTTCACATCAGCATTAGCTGATAGTCTTTCACTGGAGTCTGAGTGACAGCAAGTCTCCTCATGTCTCCAGGACTCTTCTGAGTATTCTGGCAGATTGCAGCAGTGCAGTGTTCTGAATGGTATCAATCCTTCCTCTGATTTCCAGATTTTCCAAACCCTTTTCCAATCCTTTTGGGACCGTTCCAAGTGCACCAACTACAATTGGTATCACTTTCATATTCCATAACTTTTTCAGTTCTCTGGCAAGGTCCAGGTATTTGTCCATTATTATTATTATTATTATTATTATTATTATTATTACAACAAGCATATGTGCCCTCAAGTGTAAGTATTTAAGTTTTAGTGTAATGAAATATATTAAATTAGAAAGACCAACTAAATTAAATAAGAACATATATAAAAAGATTACACTTATTTTAATTATATTTTAATTGGTTTCTATATAAAAACATTCATAGGATTGATTTTAATACATTGGAGAATAAAACAATAATATCAGAGATCAATAACACTGATGTAATGAATATGTAAATACCTTGGTATCCCCTCACTATAATCTGATTGGACAGTGTCATCTATAAATATTCACACTGTGGTGGTACAAGCACCTAAGCCTACTAGTCTAAGCTTACTCGCCTACCAGTCAGAATACCACCACGCCTGCTCGGAAGATACTGCTAGTCAGCGCACCAGCTACTACTGCGATAATATACCAAATACCAACTTCATAATATATGCCTTTACCCGAATATATTAAACACCAAGTGAGTATTTATTAAACCCGGATTTGTTAAAACCAGTATGCAAATTAACCTCACCATATATTATTTCTTTGTGATATATAAGATAAATTGCAGGATTCTAAATGCACTAATAACCCAAGCTGTTTTGAGGTAAATCTAACTCAGATTTTCATAGAGACATTGTTACTAAATAAGATTTAGTCCATGTATGAATGATTTTGACTATAAATTACTCATAGATAAACTTATGTGATTCCTGAGGGTATTGTGACATAAGTAGTGACGTAGTTTCAGTTACAGACAGACACCAAATCTCCATTATATGAAAATGATATTTCCGGAGAACGAAATTTGAAATTGTGTTGCTTCAATCCTACCTTATCACTGTCTTGGTAAACTTGATAAAAAACCAAGTCCAACTGTGAATTTCCTGCCTCATCAGTCCACTCGATTTCTCGCCTCGTTAGTCCATTAAAAAACCCCAAGTCTGACCTTAAATTTCTCGCGTCACCAGTTCCCTCATTAATCCTATGACTGTTCTGAAAGACAGCTCTTCGCACAACTCAGATTCCTGTTTTTATTAAAGTTTTGATCAGCAGAAATTTGAATATATTACAAATTTTGTCTTGCCTGTGACGATCTCAGTGTCTTATAAATTTTAACAATAAGAACAGCCCGCCCTGTCGGCTGGGGTGTTAGAATGCACCGACTGCACCGACTGCACCTCTGCAGAGAGGTAAGACTCCCCCAATGGGGCTACCTGTTGGCCGTGGGTGGCGACCTGTGATGCTTAAGAATAGAGCCCAGGTGGATGAGCAGTTCATGACTTGCAATACTCTATTTTGGCCATATCTTGGGCTAGACAGGTGGTCAGAGAGGCCCCCTTCGATCAATCGGCTGGTCACATCAAGCCCTAGCACCTATATGATTTTCCCAACCCTATTGCCCTTTATGGCAAACCCCAACCCCTTTTTATCATATGGGTGCTAGAAGGCGGTGACTGAGGGTCTTCATGTCCTGGGAATGACGTTAAACTCTATCTGATGGTGAGGTTCCAGTTTTGGAGGTTTGGGGAATGTGGAGCACCCCTTCATCACCATTGCTCCCTGGTCCACTCTGACCCGGAGTGGTAGTACCTGTTAGGGTCCCATCTATGGGTTAAATAGAAAAACATGAGTTAATAAACAAAATTGTATTATCCATTAAGAATTGATTTATTTCAAAACTTTATCGGCATTAAATAACCCACTGAGGTTGATATGCCGTAAAACCTAACCAAACCAAACCTTTTCTTCTTCTTGGTCAGTCTTTTTACCAAGACATGCATCAACCAACAACACCATGCTATTTCTTTAAGACTTCTTTAAGACCAAACCAAAAGCAATGATAACCCTCTTGGCTGGGGCTTTAGAATACACCGACTGCACCTCTGCAGATATCTTTTATATTTACATGTATCTATAAAAGCATATCCAGATATATCAGTTTCTGATGACCATAATGGAAAATAGAAGATGGGCAGCTAGTAATTAACTGGATGAAAATACATTCAGAAACTTAAAGAAAAGAACATTAACATAAAAGGGTTGGTTGGTTGGTTGGTTGGTTAGATTTTACGGCATGTCAACCCTAGTTGGGTTATTTTATGCCAAAGACGTTTTGTTTTATTCATTCTGGATGAAGATTCAAAATTTTCTTTTTAACTCAATTTCAAACTTTAATTAAATTCCAAACTTTTTAAAATACATCTTAAAAACTCATGATTTTTTTTTCTATTTAATCCATAGATGGAACCCTAACAGGTACTACCATTAACATAAAGGTTGGTTGGTTGGTTGGTTGGTTAGATTTTACAGCATGTCAACCCTTGTTGGGTTATTTTATGCCAAAGACGTTTTGTTTTATTCATTCTTGATGGGTACTCATCTTTTTTTTTTTTTTTCAAACTCAACATTTTAACTCATTTTGTTAAAGCTTGTCTTTCCTATCATAACACAAAGATGGGACCTTAACAAGTTCTGCCACTCCGGGTCAGAGTGAACCTGGGAGTAATGTTGATAAAGGGGCACTTCATATTCCCCCGAGTTTCAGAATTGGAACTTTACCATCAGATAGAGTTGAACATTATACCCAGGACATTAAGACCCTCAGCCACCGCCTTCTAGCTCATATATGATAAAAAGTGTTGGGGTTAGCCATAAGGGCAATAAGGTTGGCACAATCATACAAATGCCAGGGCGTTACCAGCCAATTGATTGGAGGGGGCTTTTCCAACTCTCCAGGGAGTGCAGAGTAACGCTTCATTGCTATTACTCCCAGGTCCACCCAGACCTGGAGTGGTAGTACATGTTAGGGTCCTATCTATAGGTCAAATAGATAAAAAATAAGTTTTAAAAAATGCAAGGGTTGACATGCCATAAATCCAACCAACCAACCAACCTATCAAACAATCAATGGTATTTCACAGCTGACAGTGTAACCTCACTGGAGAGTGTCTGTTCATGCACATGCAGTTGGCTAGTTTTATGGCATATCAAACCTTGTTGAATAATTTAATGCTGAAGATTTTAATATGCAAGCAGAGTCAGAAGTTATTGGAAATTCCATAGCTAATTATCACCCCCTGCCACCAGGGGGCAGATGCCAACATCGTATGTTGGTGCCAAATACTAAAACCCTACTTATCAGGGAACCGTTAATAGAGAGAGACGTCAAAAGAATCGCTCTCATTACTTAGCCCAAAAACAGGGCCTACTTATCGAAGAACCGTTACTGGAGGAGAGACGTAAAAACTAACGTTCTTTCACTTAGCCCAAAAACAGGGCCACTTATCGCAAAGCAGTACTGGAGAAGAGACATAAGACACCAAGCTCTTATTACCAAGCCCCAAAACAGGGTCCACTTATCACAAGAACTTTACAACCAGATTCCTTCTAAGGCATAGTATCTGCATACTGCACAAAGGCCGGTACTACTGCACACTGACCAAAGGAAGAACAACTACCGAGACAAAGTGTCCTTTCTACATTTCCCACTGACGAGAAGAAAACCGTGTTATCACCAGTACTACAAGAAATTCCTCCACGGATAAGTTTTGTAGCAAATACCATTAAATTTGCAACAATTTTATGTAATTCTGTCAATACAAGTGTCTGCATTTACTTTGTGTTTGTTCCTTCTTTGTCCGACAATTTGCCTACAACTACGGAGAAATAAGAATTCCTTTGAAGCTGTAAATACTCTTAAAGTATAGGGCATCCAATGAGAATTGAACTTACTAACAATGGTCTGCGAATCTAGCTTGTTAACCATTACATCCTGTGAGGTACCCTTAAGCTTAATATAGTCTGACACATAGGAAAGCGCGTGGTGTAATGGTTAAAGTCATGGGAAATGGACTCGTCGCCACAAGTTCAAATCCTGGACGTGGTAGTTGCATTTCACATAGCGCTAATACCCTTGGGAAAGGTATGAATCCTACTCTCCCTCCAGCTATGGGTAAATAGTAGGGCAGACTATGCTCTTTAACCTTGGTTAGGCAACCAGTCTAGGAGAAGGAAAACTCTGATTTCAAACCTGGTCACTACTAGAATAGGCTCAGTCCTACTTGGTGATCTATTTCACTAGGTTTTAACCTTGGTTAGGCAACCAGTCTAGGAGAAGGAAAACTCTGATTCCAAACCTGGTCACTACTAGAATAGGCTCGGTCCTACTTAGTGATCTATTTCACTGGGCTCTTTAACCTTGGTTAGGCAACCAGTCTAGGAGAAGGAAAACTCTGATTTCAAACCTGGTCACTACTAGAATAGGCTCAGTCCTACTTGGTGATCTATTTCACTGGGCTCTTTAACCTTGGTTAGGCAACCAGTCTAGGAGAAGGTAAACTCTGAATTTAGACCTGTTAAACTCCACTTGGAGTGGTCACTACTAGAATAGGTTCAGTCCTAATTAGTGATCTATTTCACTAACTACAAACCATGGAAGAATGGGGCACTTAGTGAGGATTGAACTCACTACATAAATCGACTTTAGTAATTGCTATTTATTTCAAATATGTATTTACTCCACCCTGCAGTCACAATAATGTGATACTAGCACAATTTTTAAGTGGAGTACAGCTGGTTTGAATTCAGACTCTTCCTATTCCTAAATTGGTTGCTGTACCAAGGTCAAAGAGCCCAATCTGCACTACTATTTACCCATAGCTATTAAGAATAGTTAATAAAGCCATAATTCTTTTCTAAGTATGATCATTGGTCACTTGAAACCATATAATTTTGTATGAATTATCAGTATTAAGTAAAAGGTTGGTTTAGGGTTAATTGTCAAATCATCCAGAAAAAAAGTAAAATTATCACCCACCCCTTCAATTTTTCTGAAATATTTTCTAGGTGTGGACTATGTAAAACATTAGACAATCCCCAAAATTTGAGCTTCAAATTCCAATCAGTAATGTTGATTTTTAGCTCTCCAGATTTGGTGGGTTTTGTGAAAATTGGCAATCTATTTTGTAATCTATTTTTCACTGTGCAGTTGGAAACCCTTTAGGGCTTAGAGTTTTTGATAAAGAATAAGAAAAATATGAAGTCTTGCTTAATTATTAACCAAGAAATAAGCACAGATGACCAGGGGAAGAACCAGCCCAGCAGAAGAGGGTAAACCAGCCCAACAGAAGAGGGAAGAAGCAGCCCAGCAGAAGAAGGAAGAACCAGCCCAAAGGAAGATGGCCGCCAATGAAGCAGACCAAGTAAAAGCCCATCTCCTCTCTTCTCTCATCTCTCCCCATTATATACCCAATTTGAAGTGGGCATATAACAATAGCTTGTGAGACGAGCATCCAAAAGTCTTCTCTTCATTAGGTGTACAACAAAAGTCACACTATATATAGAGCCAGTGTAAACCAGTTCACATACCTTGGTAGTAATATCTTATCTACAGAAAGTGATGTCAATTTATGCATAGGAAAGATCTCTCTGATAAAATGAAGCTAAAATTCTTCAATACTGTAGCTGGATGTTTATTGTCGACGATGCAACATTTCGGTCTATTAGACCTTCTTCAGGACTTGAATATAGTTCTTGCTTCAATGATGGACATTCTCAAAATGGTGAAACAGTAGGTTGTCAGTAGGGGCAGGGGTGGTTGTGGGTCGGTAGTGGATTTTCTTCTCTCTAGATTGGAAGGGTCAGAATGGTAATGCAGGTGTTAGTCCAGAATGTTGGATTGTAAGGATTGGTCAAGATAAATATATATGTGTATGTGTGTGTGTGTGTGTGTGTGTGTGTGTGTGTGTTTTAATTGTTTTTTTTATATATGTGTGTTGGGGAACTGGATTTGTCATTAGTTATATATGTGTGAGTTTTTTTTGTTTTTTTTTGTAAAGGGGGGAAATGGTAGGATTTGTTAAAATTGTAAGTGAGTATATATGGCTGTATCACTTAGACTTTAATGAAACTGTAGTGACGAGTCGAACTTACCTGACTCAAAGCGTCCTTGGTGCCTGACCTGCGAAAAACTGTCCATGGCAGAAGAAGGAATGTAGTAGGGGCAGTACGCCATTGTATCCACTCTGTTACTGAAGAACAAAAATGCAATGCACCGTTCAGGCAAAAATGGGTCGCTTTTATAGCGAAATAAAAGTTGCAATGCACCATGGGTAGTCACCCATAATGCCTCGCAACCTCTATAAAAAATCCACTCTGCCCCCTCCAACTCTTGACACTTTTTACTCAGAGTTAAAGAACAATTAAAGTTCCAATTACCATCGAACTGGGAAGACAAGGCAACAAACTTAAGTAACTTAAATACAAACCCAAATAGTCACAAAGTCTACTGCAGAATGACAGGAATATTTATAAGACTCCACAATGTCATTCAAATCAAGAAGTCAAGCAGCCAATCAGAACTCAAGGAATGGAATCAGCCAAATCACCCAAATTCACGAAGGGGTCATTCTTGATTTCTTGGACACTGCTTAGGTTGTACTTAGTTAGCTGCTGTTATTCAAACCAACAGTAGACTTACTGACTTCAATAAGAGTGGGTACAATGGCGTACCCCCCAACCACATTCCTTCTTCTGCCATGGACAGTTTCGCAGGCCACGCATCGAGGACGCTTTGAGTCAGGTAAATTCAACTCGTCTCTACAGAAACATTTAGAGAAAAAGCTAGGTGGTAACAGTACAGGGATGCTGCGTGCTGTCCTGAACAAATCCTGGAAGCAGCACCCCACAACAGAGCAGTTGCATGGCCACTTGCCTCCTATCACACAACCATCCAGGTAAGACAAATAAAACATCCTTTTTATCATATGGTTGCTAGAAGGCGGTGACTGAGGGTCTTCATGTCCTGGGAATGACGTTAAACTCTATCTGATGGTGAGGTTCCAGTTGTGGAGGTTTGGGGAATGTGGAGCACCCCTTCATCACCATTGCTCCCTGGTCCACTCTTTACCGGAGTGGTAGTACCTGTTAGGGTCCCATCTATGGGTTAAATAGAAAACATGAGTTGATAAACAAAATTGTATTATCCATTAAAAATGAAATTATTTCAAAACTTTGTCAGCATTAAACTTTTTTTTTATCAATAGAAGTATTCGGCATAAAATAACCCAAGGGGTTAACATGCCGTAAAATCCAACCAACCAATCAACCAACCAACCAACAACAAACAAAACATGATGGGCACAGCTGGAGAAACAGGGACAAGCTCATGGGATGTTTTCCTGTGAGCACCTATATATGGCTACTTAGCGCTAATACCCTTGGGAAAGGTATAAATGCTACTCTCCCTCCAGCTATGGGTAAATAGTAGGGCAGTCTGGGCTCTTTAACCTTGGTTAGGCAACCGGTCTAGGAGAAGGAAAACTCTGAATTTAAATCTGTTAAACTCCGCTTAAGAAATTGACCTTGTGTCGCATCCTGCTCGTGCGGAGGGGTTGATAAATATATATACATGGGCACAACAGTTTGTGTCAGCCAGCAAAAATATACATTGACCAGCTATGTATGGATACTGAATGTTGTGCAGAGGACCTACCAGGAACGATGGCCGATTACTTAGGCTAGATGAGGCCCCTTTCGATTAATCGGCTGGTCATGTCAAGCCCTAGCACCTATATGATTGCCCCTACCCTGTTGCCCTTATGGCCAACCTCAACCTTTTTTATCATATACATGCTAGAAGGGGGTGGCAGAGTGTCTTAATGTCCTGAGTATGACGTTAAACTCTATCTGATGGTGAGGTTCCAGTTTTGGAGGTTTGGGGAATGTGAATCGTCTCTTAATTACCATTGATTAATTCTGGAGCTCTAGGGAATGTGGAGTACCACTAAATCACCATTAGTACCAGGTCCACTCTGACCTGGAGTGGTAGTATCTGTTAGGATCCCATCTATGGGTTAAATAGAAAAAAATGGTTTTGGGTTTGACATAAGGGCACTAGGGTCGGGACAATCATATAGGTGCTAGGGCTTGATGTGACCAACCCATTGATTGGAGGGGGCCTCTCCAACAGGCCGTCTAACCTAAGTAAGGGCCAAAATAGAGTATTGCATGTATGGACTGCTCAGCCACCGGGATTCATTGTTAGTGAGTTTGATTCTCACTGGGTACCTCATATTAATGGCCTTGTGCTAAACTAAATTAAGTTGGCTGAACTTGCACAAAGGTGTCAAAATTAGGGTGACCCAGAAAAAACAGAACCCACAAATTTTGTAATAATTTTAACTATGGGGGTCTAGGGTTACGGTTTAGGGTTAGAGCTAGGGTTAGGGTTAAGATTAGGGTTAGGATTAGGGTTAGGGATGGGGTTAGGGTTAGGGTTAGTTTAATAGGAATATGAATAAATAATTTGGGTTCTGTTTTTTCTGGGTCACCCTGTATACTGGTGACCCAGAAAAAACAGAACCCACAAATTTTGTAATAAAACTGTTAATTTTAACTAGGCGGGGTTTAGGGTTAGGCTTAGGGGTTAGGGTTAGGGTTGGGGTTGGGGTTTAAGGTTAGTTTAATGGGAAAATAAATAAATGATTTGGGTTCTGTTTTTTCTGGGTCACTCTAATTTTGACACCTTTGTGCAAGTTCAGCCCTAAACTAAATTAAGTTTAATAAATGAAAGTTGGGCACCTCATTTAGTGTAATGGTTAGCAGTCTAGGCTTACAAACTATTCTTAATGAGTTCGGTTCTCACTGGGTGTCTCATACTTCTGACCTTGTGTTAAATTAAACTTAGTAAATGACTATAGTAATTTAGTTAAGTGTTGGTGTTGCGTGTGTGTGTTTTTCTTAAAGTGTGTCATTTTATTAAATAAAACGTTTATGCAACATTAGCATAAAAACACATAGACTAATGTTAATGTCATTTACTTAAAAGACGCATTATAACTGTACGTAAATCACGCCCAGTTTTGTCTTTTCTTGTTTTGTCTTATTTAATTTCTAAACTAATTTTTTGTTTACTTTCGTATTATCAAAAAATTTACATCGTATGTGGTGAAATAGAAGAAAAAAGGTCATCTAAAGAAAAAAAAAGTTATCGTTTTTTTTTAGCCTTACTTATAAAGATTTAACGATTTATTTATTCGATATATAACAGAATTTTATCATCTGTGAATTCAGTTACTACGACAACGTGGCTGCAAAATAATAGTAAAAAAAAAGAAAAGGAAATAAAAAGGGAGACTAAAAATTCGTCTGCTAATTCATCTCGCGAACTAATTTTCCCGTAAAATCAGGGACCTGTCTATTTACAAGTGAAAAAAGAAAAAAGAAAAAGGTTTTTTGCGTTAAATTTTTCAACTTTGATATAAACTACGAAAGGACAGATACGCTACATAGTTGTACCATATATAAATTTGTTAACACACTTTTTAAAAACCTAACATAAAGAATAAAGGGAGCGGAGAACTGGGGCTGAAACCTTTTTCCTACGGGTTAAAACCATCTGTTACTCCTGAATGACCTACTTATTGAAAATGAATTATCTCCCCTGAATTTGCCAAGTCAGATAAAACAATTATTTCCCTTTTCATTATTTACCGGTGTAGAACAAAAATGCCCATCAAAATAAATGCCCTTGTATACACAGCGCGATTTGAAATGTTTATATTCCAATTTAATGAATGAAACTGAACGAAATTAATTTAAAATGATTATAATGATAAATTTAGATAGTACCTTTTTAGATATTTTACTTTTAATAAATATTAGGATAGAAATGACTGAAAGAAAGCAAAAGATCTATAACTATATAAATACTTACCAGTTTTAGCAAAATTCTGACCCTAAAAAATAAAACACCTTCATCAGTAACAAATTAACAAGAATTTTAATTAAATAATGAAAAATAGTACAATTATTATCATAATATTTTAAAAAATTAATTCTTTTCATGAAATTACTTCCCTTCTTTCCGGGCTAAATTTTTATGGGGAACTTATTCTTTGAAGGCCGTGACAACATGGACGTCTGTGGCAGCATCTGACGCCGCACGCCGACCGCATTAAGGTAGCTGATACTAACAAAACTTTGGTGGACATTTACCCGGACGTCCACATCTTAAAACAGAGTCTTGGACAGACCGATGATCATTACATCGGGTCCATTCGGCTTCCATATACGGCGACGGTTAGAATATTTTTTTTCACCTTTTTATTTTTCCTGGTTTATGATTGTAACGAAGAGAGAGAGAGAGAGAGAGAGAGAGAGTGTGTAGGTGAATTTAAAACGACCACTTAATCTTACTTTCTGTTTAGAATTGAAGGTAAAAAAAACCGAACCCCACCTTCTTTGCAGAAAACATTTAAAAAATTTGGTAAATTAGTTGTCATTATTTAATTTTATTAGCACACCGTTGTTTTTTCTCAGTTTTTTTTTGTTAAATGACAAAACGTGTTTTTGTAAACCATTTTTTGTTGTTGTGTATATATAAAATGACAAATATTTAGGAGACGACATGTCTCAGGTAATGTTAGCTAATATTTTTAATTTAAAGTTTACATGTATCGTCTTTGCCTTTTAAAGAAAACAGGTAAATTATTTTATTGTTGTATCTGCTCTTAACTCTATAGTTTAGATAAAAAAAAATTAAAATGAATAATACAGCCCTCCAAAAATTTTCAACAAAAACGTAAAGAATGAGTCGATATTTTAGTGTTTGATATTGAATTTAATTATTGAATTTAATTTGTTTATTTTTTTCTTCAAATTATAATTTAAATATTTTTGTCAGTGTTACTGTTATTTATTCCAAGGCCGTAAAAAATGTTCAAGTTAAGTAAATAAATAATAAAGCAGATGAAAATAAAAATAGGAATAAAAAAATAAATAAAAAAAAAGCGCCAAAAATTCCACATTTTTCCAAGTTTTTAAAGTTTTCTGTTTTCCACTAAAAACATTCCTAAGTATTTTTAGAAAAGTTTAATTTAAGATAATTAAAATCTTGGAATTTTAGTTTAGTGACAGTTAGAAAATATTTTTTTGGGTGTTATTAAAAAAAATAAGCCAATGGAATATGAATGGGTTCTATAAGAGGAGTTTAAGATATAAAAGTTAAAAGTATTTTAATTGCCAAAATTCGAAGAAATAATCTTTTTTTTTTCTTTTTGCACATTTTGTTGGGGGTTACCATGGTAATGACTATCACATGGATTATTTTTAGACATTGTTTTGGGATTTAGTTTTCAAGAAAGACTAAAAAGAAAACTACTTTCGTCTTTATTTAGTTAAACGACTCTTTAAAAAAAATTTTTTTTTAGAATAGTTAAATTAGTTTATACTTTCAAAATCGACGTCTTTTTGTATATATTTTTTCAACATCTGTTTTTATTTTTTTACGTGTAGAAAACAAATGCACCATTGACCCCCCCCCCCCAAGCACCAACACTTAGAGAGAGAGAGAGAGTAATAAAAAAAATGACATTTTTAGGTTCTCTGGCATGTGTAGTTTTACTTGGTATCGTTAAATAATTGTTTTATCCCCATCACGCCAAAAAAGTTGTAAATACGAAACCAGATCGTTTTGATTAATATGGGTGACCGTAATGAGTATTTTTTTTACCCACCCCTGCGATACAGCACAAAAAGTTTACAATTAATGGTTGGTGGGTCGTAAAAAAAAATTACCGTATGATCCACCAATTTTATTATTATTATTATGATTATGATTACTAAAAAAAAATGCCCGGTTCCCTCAGCCATTAATGCGGACTTTCAGGCCGTACCTACGACCCTACCCATTTTTCAGTGCAAGAGGGAGGTGCTGTCTGGACCATGGATTCCCAGCCGCCAGAATTCAATAGATTCATGCTTTTTAGAGTTTTCAAAAAGTTTATAAAATAGCAATAATATTTTAGCTTATTGATAATATTGTTTTTATGAGATTGAAAGAAAAAATGTAATGAAAAACGTAGACATTTTTTAAAAAACAAGACTATGGAATTTCTTTGGTGCTTCTATATTTTCATTACTCGTGTGCGTGTATAAAAACTCTAATTCATGGAAATACTGTTTTTTTGTTTTTTCAGAAAAAAATAAGTATAACAATGTGGGTGGATTATTCTATAAAAACAAAATACCGCTTTTATTTATTATTTATTTATGTAAGTTTCTGTGATGACCATAATAAGAGTTTGTTTCCATTTTTGCATTGATACGATAATAAACGGGTTTGGTTGAATACCACGGAATATTTCTTAACATGGACCACAATATACGAAAAATTACACGAGGGCTTTGAACGTAGTAAGCAATTGGAAATCATTAATAGATATATTCCGTGGTATGTGTTGTAAATAATAACTTGCTACCGAAATATACACACACGCCTCCCCTTCTCTCTCTCTCTCTCACACACTCTCTCTCTCAGTTGGTGTGTATGTATGTCTGGATGTAACTACGAAAAACAACAATTAACGACAATATATATTGTATATTTAATATATTATATATACACATTAAATATCTTCAGTTCATGCTTTTTGTACAAAAATGATTTGGCTTTATATTTGAAGATATTTAATGATTGAAATATACATAGAAATAGCATTGAATTTCTACATAAAAATGTTCAGCATTTGTAAAAATTGTCTTAAAAGTAAACAAATAGACCAGGTTATTTTTCGCCCCCTCCTCTACTTAGGCGAGGATTCTCGTATTATTTAAATGTCTTTAAAGAAAGAAGATTCTACGAATTTAACTTGAAAACAGTAAACAACAAACACTTGGATGTCAAAAATTTACTATCGTTTTTTTTTTGGGGGGGGGATAAATAATTGGAGGATAACTTTTAGTTTATTTTTTTATATTTTTGTTTCAATTCTTAACTCTTCACAAACAAAACAAGTATTAACAAGTAATTTTTTTATTGTAGTTTTAAATGTCTATTTATTCCCAACAAATGTTCCTAAATTGTTCTTTTTTATTGTTTGTTAATTTTATAAATTAAAAGAATATACGATTAGATTAACTAAAAAAATAAAAATAAATAAATAAATAAGATAAAAGAACGATACTTATAAAAGTTATAACTATCATAATTTTTTCTTCCTTTTAAAACATTGGTTCTCAACCTAAGTCCATATGGTCCATGGAGGTCACAAAAAAAAAAACTAAATAAATAAATGAATAGATCACTAATTAGGACTAAACCTATTCTAGTAGTGACCACCCCAAGCGGAGTTTAACAGGTTTGAATTCAGAGTTTTCCTTCTCTTAGACTGGTTGCCTAACCAAGGTTAAAGAGCCCAGTCTGCCCTACTATTAACCCATAAATGGAGGGAGAGTGGTTGGATTAATACTTTTCCCAAGGGTATTAGAGCTATGTGAACTGTAGCTTTGTCTAGGATTTGAACTCGGTTCAACGAGTCCATTACCCATGACCCTAACCATTATATCACCGCCTCCAACCACATGAAACTTTTTGACAAGAAGTAAATTGGGGATCCACAATAGTATTTTAGTGGTCAATATATTTATAACTTATTCAACAATACACAAAATATTCTATCAATCTTTTTATACAATTCCTGATAATATTTAATTCAAAAATTGGTCTGTTCAGCCACTCACGTAGCTGTAGATTAAAAAAAAGAAAAGAAAAAAGGACTCTACGCCATCGTCTTTAATAGACGGAAAGTTGCCAACGATAATATTTAATTATAAAAATACAAAAGGATTTTTTAAACATCGAATGACCGTAGGGGTCCCCCAGAATAAATGGGTATCAAAGGGGGTCCCCCTGAATAAAATGGGTATCAAAGGGTGTCCCCAGAATAAAATGGGTATCAAAGGGTGTCCCCCAGAATAAAATGGGTATCAAAGGGTGTCCCCCAGAATAAAATGGGTATCAAAGGGTGTCCCCCAGAATAAAATGGGTATCAAAGGGTGTCCCCAGAATCCAGTGCTTTAGAGATTTAGATGTGAATACTACTGTAGTAATGTTTATTTATTACCTTTTTTTATGAAACAGGTGGTCATTAAAGTTTAGTGTTGGTAGGGAAAAAAAAGGAGGGTTAACTTTTATATAGTTGGTAAAGAAAGATAATAAACCATTGTTATTATTATTGAAGTCAGTTAGTCTACTGTTGGTTTGAATAACAGCAACTAGCTAAGCACAACTGAAGCAATGTCCAAGACAGTTGGTATTTGTAGAAATCAAGAATTATCCATTCATGCATTTGGGTGATTCCATTCCTTGAGTTCTGATTGGCTGCTTGGTTTCAATGATATTGTGGAGTTTTATAAATACCCTGTCATTCTGCAGTAGAATTGCAACAAGACGGGTTTGTATTCAGTTACAACCGCTTGTTGCAGTGTCTTACCAATTCGACGGTAATTGGAACTTAGCTTGATTATTCTTCAATTATTAGTTTTTATACATCTATTTCTATATATATATATATATATATATATATATATATATATATATAAGGGGTAGTTGGTGTGTATGTATGTCTGAGTGAAACTACAAAATAAAACAATTAATAAAAAAGTAAATATATAAGTATCACAGGTTCTTGCTTTTGCTGAAGTCAGTCAGTATACTGTTGGTTTGGACAACAGCAACTGAACTTGTGCCCAAAACAGCTAGTACTTATGGAACTCAAGAATAGACCATTCCTGTATTTGGGTGATCCCATTCATTGAGTCCTGATTGGCTGCCTGGTTTCTATGAGGTTTCATAAATAACCTGGCATTCTGCAGTAGGATTGCAACAAGATTAGATCCGTATTCAGTTATGGTTACTTGTTGCCTTGTCTTACCAATTCAACGGTAATTGGAACTGAGTATGATTATTCTACAACATTCACTTTTGGACTAATACCCTTGGGAAAGGCAGGAACCCACTCAACCCTTCCACAGTTGTGTGTTAAATATATACCACTAGTGTTCTCTCACAAGGATGGCTTTGGTATTAAATAACCCATGAAGGTTAATATGCCATTAAACAAAGAAACCAAACTCTGCAACTGCCTCTGTGAACAGTGTGGTTCCAGGGTTTGTGAAGGGCTAAAGAACCCAATATCTGTTTTCAGGCAGTCAGCCCCAAGAGCACCCCTCCAATGTACTAGGAGGGTCAGGGTAAATCTCTGATACCTGAAATGTCCCCATAAAAGTAAATTTCCAAGCAAATGTATAATTTCTAACAATCCATTTGTACGGGTTCATCTTCATCATGTCATGCTAGTAGCACAGATATTTATGACAATTTTTTGTCAACCGTCCCTATCATTTATTGCCCTCAGGAAGTCCTCTGTGCAGCATCCAGTATCTGCAAAGAACTGGTCAATTTTACCCATGTGCTGGTTTCCACTTCATCCTTGCTTCTCCATCAGTGTCCAGCATGTCTTATTCATCTTACATGTCCCCAACCCTATTGCCCTTATGGCAAGCCCCAATCCCTTTTTATCATATGGGTGCTAGAAGGCGGTGACTGAGGTCTACATGTCCTGGGGATGACGTTAAACTGTATCTGATGGTGAGGTTCCAGTTTTGGAGGTTTGGGCCACTCTGACCCGTAGTGGTAGTACTGTCAAAATTGTATTATGCATTAAGAATGAATTTATTCACACTTTGTCGGCATTAAATGACCCACTGAGGTTGATATGCAGTAAAACAACATCTCACATGGATGATCTGAGTGATGGGGGAGGGGGGGCAAGTGAACATACAACTGCTTTCTTGTAGGGTTTTGTTTCCACAATTTAAAAAAAATATTGTGCACAGCATTCTTGTGCAGCTCCTATCTAGTTTATTCTCAAGATGCTTCGTTAGGATCCAAGTGGTGCAGCCATACAGAGTTATATAGATAGAAAGTTACCATTAACCGTTATAGGAAGTAATTGACAAGTATTATCTGTGTTTATTCGGACTATTGTCCTCATCTTCATTGTTATCTGTACAACGTTTCTGCTGATGTGCCCTCCGGCCTTCTTCAGGTATTTCTTGTCGGACTCAGAACCTTCTTTTCGAACTCGGGAACTTTCTTTTAGTAGGTCTAAATGATTGTCCGCCCTGTCGGCTGGGGTGTTAGAATGCACCGATTGTACCTCTGCAGAGGGGTAATACTCCCCCATGGGGCCACCTGTTGGCCGTGGGTGGCGACCTGTGATGCTTAAGGGTAAAACCCAGGTGGTTGAGCAGTCCATGACTTGCAATATTCCACTTTGGCCCTATCTTGGGCTAGACGGGCGGTCGGAGAGGCCCCCTCCGATCAATTGGCTGGTCACGTCAAGCCCTAGCACCAATATGATTGCCTCCAACCCTATTGCCCTTATGGCAATCCCCAACCCTTTTTATCATATGGGTGCTAGAATGCAGGGTCTACAAGTCCTGGGAATGATGTTAAACTCTATCTGATGGTGAGGTTCCAGTTTTGGAGGTTTGGGGAATGTGCAGCACCCCTTCATCACCATTGCTTCCTGGTCCACTCTGATCCGTTGTGGTAGTACCCATCTATGGGTTAAATAGAAAAATGTATTTATAAACAAAATTGACTATCCATTAAGAATGACTTTATTTCAAAACTTTATCGGCATTAAATGACCCACTGAGGTTGATATGCCTCATATAACTCTGTATGTCTGCACCACTTGGATCCTAACGAAGAATCTTGAGAATAAACTAGATAGGAGCTGCACAAGAATGCTGTGCACAATATTTAAAAAAAATTGTGGAAACAAAATTGACTATCCATTAAGAATGACTTTATTTCAAAACTTTGTTGGCATTAAATGACCCACTGAGGTTGATATGCCGTAAAACAAAATAAACCAAACCAAACCATTATATACCCAGAAGATTAAATGGGTATATAACATTATATTTATTATAACTAATAATTTGAAAATTATTTCTATTCGGTAAGAGTACTGGATACCATATAAATGTAAATTATTTTTATTAAGAATAGTTACTTGAAACGATAATTATTTACTAAGGATTATTATTAGTTACTTGAAACCATATAACTGTGTGTAAACAAATGACTTATTAAATAGAAGTGATTACTTGAACACTTAATTATTAATAGTATAAAATTACTAACAATAGTATTATTAGATATGAATACTGGAAACCATACAACTGTGTGCAAATTAATTAGGAATGTGTGCAAAAAATTCTTAAATTACTCAAAAAATGTAAATATAAATGTACAATGTAGGCATTTAGCCCACCTGTTTGGCTCAGGTAGGATGTGACACAAGGTCGCTAGTATGAGACATCCAATGAGGATCAAACTCGCTATTCAGTAGTAATGGATCTGCGAGACTAGCATGCTAACCATTACACCGTGATACTATGGGTAAATAGTAGGACAGACTGGGCTCTTTAACCTTGGCAAGGTAACCAGTCTAGGAGAAGGAAAACTCTGAATTCAAGCCTGTTAAACTCTGCATAAGATATTGACCTTGTATCACATCCTGCTCGTGTGGAGGAATTGGTAAATGATGTATATATATATATATATATATATGGAGGCGCATGGGCTAGTTAGTGGTTAGAGTCGTGGAAAATGGACTCATCGATTCGAGTTCAATTCCTAGACGAAGCTGTTGGCATTTCACATAGCGCTAATACCCTTGGGAAAGGTATGAATCCATATATTCTCCCTCCAGCTATGGGTTAAATAGTAGGGCAGACTGGGCTCTTCAGCCTTGGGTAGGTAACCAGTCTAGGAGAGGGATAACTCTCAATTCAAAATTCCTGAGGTCGGTCGTTGATTGGGTTTGTGGCAACCCTTGATGCACCAATTCTTTCCTATTGACTTTACCAAAAAGTGTGGATGGTCCAACACAAGCCTTCACCACTATAAACAAATCCCTGTGTGGATGTTCATTGTGTGTATGAACCCTCATACGTCGAAAATCAACGGGAGAGTCCATTTTTTTAAATATATATTTATAGGCATAAAATAACCCTAGACGGGTTGACATACCGTTTAAATCAATCACTATGATCCTAGACAACCCTGTCATCTGAGGCTTTAGAATACACCGACTGCACCTCTCGAGAAGGGTAAGACCTCCTCAATGGAGCCACCTGTTGGCTGTGGGTGGCGACCCGTGATGCTGGAATCCTGGTGGATGAGCAGTCCATGACATGCAACACCCCACTTTGGCCCTTACTCAGGCTAGACGGGCAGTCAGAGAGGCCCCACTTCCCGATCAATCGCTGGCCATGTCAAGCCCTAACACCTATATGATTGCCCCAACCCTATTGCCCTTATGGCAACCCCCAACCCTTTTTATCATATGGGTGCTAGAAGGCAGTGGCTAAGGTCTTTAATGTCCTGGTATGATGTTAAACTCTAACTAATGGTGAGGTTCCAATTCTGGAGGTCTGGGGATAGTGGAGGACCCCTTCATCACCATTGCTCCCAGGTCCACTCTAACCCAGACTGGTAGTACCTGTTAGGGTTCCCATCTATGGATTAAATAGAAAATTTGTTTACAAAAAAGCATGGAGTTAAAAAAAAATGTTTCTTCCAAACTATCGCTACGAATCTTTCAAAAGTTTACCGGCATTAAATGACCCACCGTGGTTGATATACCGTAAAACAAAAATAAACGAACTGATCCTAGACTTCTGCAAAGCACACACAGAGGCTACTACTCTCTGATCGTAGCACAATTTATAGACTGGCGACCCCACCCCCTCAAAAATGAAAAATATTTAAATATTTGACAATCAGCCAACTCGCCACACCTTCTTCTCCGAAGCGGCCAATTTTTCAGAGGAAAAAATATTTCTCTCATCCTCATCATCTTGTCTTGGATTATTTCTGGTAATATAACCTAAAAAACTATTCATCCGGTGACTAAATCCACTGTTACCCCTATTTAATTTAATTTTCCGGGTGTTCCCTGGGTTAGGTAACCTAAAGGTAGGCATCATATCTAATATTTTAGACTTTTTAAAACTTCCGGGTGAATTTAGGTTTGTTTTTGACGTCAGCTATTTTAAGTTTTAACTTGCTTACTAGCTACCACCAATTTTCCCTGTGAAATTTACCCCCCCCCCCATTTAACACAATGAAACTTGCATAAAAATTAATATTATCTTTTTTAATTTTTTTTCCATTCGAAAGAAGAAACATTAAACAAACTCCTGATTTTTAAAAAAAATTTTCAGCTTACGGAAATAATGAAAATTATGATTGAAAAACAATGTTTTCATTTTTGCACCGTTAAATCAACTGAAATTTAACGTAGCCAAAACAAGTTACGATAAGAGGATTTAAAAAAAATCATATGAAAAACCAATTAATAGTCCGATTTTCACGAAAATTTCCATAACTATTTATCTTTGGATGTTAATATATCTGAAATAGTATATATTAGGGGAAATATTTCTTTTTTACGAGGCTTACTTGAAGAGGTTAGTGACAACGGAGAAAATAATATATCCATTTACTCGCAACTTCGACAATTTGATCGAACGTTAATTGATTTTTCATAGAATTTAAAAAAAAGAGGCTCTAGTCGTAACTTGTTTTTGGCCACGTTAACTTTCAACTGATTTAATGGTGCGAAAATGTAAACATTGTTTTCGTTCATAATTTTCATTATTTCCGTAAGCTGAAATTTCTTTTTAAAGATCAGTTTTTTTTTTTTTTATGTAATGACCGATTTTTAAGCCTTTTTTTTTTCTTTACCATATATATGTCTCGTTATTTACACAATCCCGGCACATGTTGGTAGTACCTGTTAGGATCCTATCTACGGGTTAAATAGAAAAACATGAGTTAAAAAAGAAAAAAAAATGAGTTTCCATCAAGAATGAACAAAACAAATACGTCTCCAACATAAAATGTCTAAATGGGTTGACATGCCGTAAAACCCAACTAATCAACCAACATGCTATAAATAAAGACAGTTAAAATCATTATTGATATTTCCTTTTATTAAAACCGAGATAGTGTGAAAACATAAATATATTTTATTTATTTACGTTTCGAAGTTCTACTGTTGTTATTCGCAGATGAAACCGCGTACGAGTTGTATTTTTTTTACCGAATCTTATATTACAAACATTTAAAAATTATAATGTATTCGATTTTTTTTTTGGTGGGGCTTAAGACATTTTTGAATTTTTTGGGGTACTATTCGCAGAATTCCGTCCCGGACACCCGCCTTAAAAAACGCTAGGCGGTAATAGCTGAAAAAACAACCCTCTCTAAATGAAATAAAAATACCGAAAAAAATGTTTCGATTTTTTATTTGTAATTGTGGCCCCCCCCCCAAAAAAAAAAAACAACAAAACAATTAGAATAAAATGAAAATACGGAAAAAAAAAAGATTTTTTTAGCGGATTGAAGGCGACAAATCTTTTTTTTTTTTTTTTTTTTAGTGGTTTGAAGGCACTAAAAATAAGCCATATTTTTATCGACAAGTAAATGTAAATATTTAACCCCCTCCCTTAAAATATTTTAAAGAGAGGGAGGGTTAAAATGTTTACATTTAGTTGTTGAAAAAAGACTGGAGGGGCTAAAATATTGCATTAACTTTTCGGGAAAAACGCCTTAAGCGCTTTCTCAGGCACCGCTTCAGCTAGGGAATTCAATGAATTCCCTAGCTGAAGCGGTGCCTGAGAAAGCGCTTAAAAAAAAACCAACTCTCCCTTTGAATGAATTCAATTCATTCAAAGGGAGAGTTGTTTTTTTCAGCTATCACCGCCTAGCGTTTTTTAAGGCAGGAGGCCGGGACGGAATTCTGCAAATAGCACCATTTTAAAAATTTTTTTAAAATGATGGCAATATTTAATTCTTTTTGTAATTTTGATCTTTTGTAGTCCCGTTTCATGCCTTTATTTACGCTATATTTTAGCGTGCGGGCGTCAGGCGAATTTCCACTCCAACTTAGATACTTTCTGGGTTGTGTTTTTGTCGCTTTTTGTCTGCAAATTAATGTACATATTTTACACGTCCCCGATTTTTATCGGCAAATCAATGTAGATATTTTAACCCCCTTTTAAAAAAATGTTTTTTTTTCTTTGATTGAATTTGTACAAATTTCAAAACAATTTTCATACTGTACGCTCTGTCTTGAGTGTACACTCTGAGATTTAAAATTTGTACAAATTCAACCCCAAAAAAGTTCTTTAATGGGGGTGTATTGTCAAATAAATAACTACATTGATTTGCCGATAAAAATGTGTGGGGGGGAGGGGCGTGTAAAATATCTACATTAATTTGCCGACAAAAAAGCGACAAATACACAATTCGGAAATATATCTAAGAGGAGCTGGAAATTAACCTAAAACATAGCCTAATTAGGGCAGGATCCAGGGATGGCAAAATATTAAAATTAGCTTTTTTTTTTTTTTTTATAATGATGGTGACGTTTAATTCTTTTCACATAAGTGTAGACAATAATATCAAATAGATAAAGTTACCCGTGTGGTGTAAAATGGTTAGCAGAACGTTGTTTGTGATTTTTATTCTCACTGGTGTCCAATGCATCCGGCTCTGTGCCACAGCTAACTAAAGCTTAGTAAACAACTAAGAATGTGAGCACCACCTATAATAATAATAATGAGTCAGACATTAATTGGATGATTATTATGATGATGATGGATAAAAAACATGAATGGATGTCTATAAAGAGTAGTAGACAAACATTTTTGGATACTATTACTACTATACTAATAGTAGTAGACAATAAGTTGCTTGATGAAAAATGAATGGCTGAATAATGATAAAATGTAACTAACAATAATGATGATGATGATGATAAGTTTTAATGAAAAGGCCATTTTTACCCATTTTTGATAAATGGTTATAGGAATTGTGCTGTGGACTTTGAAAATTCTCAACAGGATGTTAAGAGTTAACTCTTAACATCCTGTTGAGAATTTTCAAGAACTTTCACTGCCAGCATAACGCAATGATCATCTGTTTACAGATTTGATCTCTCTGGTGATTGTAAAGTGTATACACAGATGTATATATTTAAAACAGTTAAAATACCGCTCCTTAAATGGAAGCTGGCAATGGCCCAGAGGTTAACGGATCGGACAGGCATAAAGTCAGTCGGGTTCGCTACTGGTTGGAGTTAGTTGTTGTGTCTAGCCCCACTGAAGAGACATGAAATGTTGAAACACGTCTGTGGATGACTTATATATGAAATAAATAAATGAGTAAAGTCGGGGTGGCCTAAAGTCAGTATCAGCCATACAGTGAGGGAATCTATCCTATTTTCACTAGCACTAGACCAAGGAAATTATTTTAGTGTCTGAGGTGGAGTGTCACACCCTCCATCAGCTTCTCACTTTACCACACAGATCCCTTTGCTACTCATACGCTGAGTTGGCAAGAGCCTGTATCAAACCAGAAACCTTGTGATTCCTAGGCAGGTGCTCTACTGACTGAGCTAGTAGTAATAAAAATCATTTGTGCTGATAGCATGGACACCCATGACTCTCTCTCACCACCTGTCCCTATTGGTCATCGTCCCTGGCAGGTCTTCTGCATGGCATCCAGAATCCGCACAGAGCTGATTGATGTAGGTTTTTGCTAGTTGGCCTACACTGGTATGTTCAAGTATGTATAGGTATTTACAGGAGAATTTTATGAGTTCATCCTTGCTTCTCCTGTAGAGAAGCAAGAACAATGATGATGATGATGATAATAATGAAGAATGGTGAGTAATTAAATCTTATTATAATGGAGATTGTGTGTTTGTCTGTAACCGAAACTATACCACTACTCAGTCACAATTCCCTTAGTTATTTACATCAATCTCCATGATTTCATTTGTATTTAAACCTCAATTATTAATAAAATTGTTTTACATTATTAATACCGTTGGCCTTATCTACATACAAATAAATGCATTTATATTTATATATACAACAAAATAGTGGTTTACAGTGTGAACGGGAAGGCTTATTTGCATATTGATATTAACAATTTGATTTTAATAAATATGTGCTTAGTATTATTAATTTCTAATTGTTTGGTTTTATTTTAATGAATAAGAGCAAAAATTCTGGAATAAATTTTAAAAGAAATCCATTAACAAGAAGAAATAACTGTAATTTTATTCTTTATTTCCTATTTTAACTTAATAGTTACATCCGGCGGAGTGTGCATATATTTGCTAGTGAAAATAATAAAATTAATGATTTTGCTGCAATGAAAAAAAAACAAAAAACATTTAGCAGGAAAAAGAAAATCTAATTTCTTAAAATGACTTCCTTATTTTAAAATAAAAAAAAAACAAAAAAAATTGATAGCATTTACCCTGGGTCGTTGAGCTGGCTCCATCCAACAAAGTCACTGTATCCCTCATGAAAAGAGTAACAAGGCAATATGAAATTCACAAGCAGTCCCCCAAACCCTGCATTCATATCCCAGTCAGGTGGAGGAGAAGTACTGTTTACCACAGATTGGGACTGCATGTGAATTTCATATTTCCTTGTTACTCTTTTCTCAAACAAGTACATCTCCTCTTGACCATTCATATCCCAGTCAGGAGGAGGAGATGTACTTGTTTACCTCAGATTTTCCACAGATGCAGTGACAAGAATGCCAAAAGGTGTTGATTCCTTAGTATTATCTGCGTTATTCGGACTATTGTCCTCATCTGTATTGTTATTTGTATAACATTCTATCCGGCCTTCTTCAGGTATTTCTTTTCGGACTCGGGAACCTTCTTGTCGTAATCGGGAGCCATCACGGAACTTTGAACCTAACCCTTTATTTAGTCCACGGGGGGTATCCTGTTCTCATTCCGCTAACAATAGCTGGGGTAGGAGTTGTGTTAATTATTTTTCTATGTTACTGCCTATAACATAGAAAAATAATTAACACAACGTTCCGTGATGGCTCCCGATTACGACAAGAAAGTTCCCGAGTTTGAAAAGAAGGTTCCCGAGTCCGAGAAGGTTCCCAAGTCCGACAAGAAATACCGGAAGAAGGCTGGAGGGCATATCGTCCGAAACGTTGTACAAATAACAATAAAGATGAGGACAATAGTCCGAATAACGCAGATAATACTAATCATCAAGCCTCATCTCAAACATTCAGAGAAATAGTGTTGATTCCTGACAATGAAAGAAATGCCCTTTTGATTTTCACCAGAGCCCATTTAACCGGGTAGTGGCCCTAATACCATTGGGTGACAGACCAATCCTCTTAGGGAGGCCCTACCAGGAAGCTGAGTTCCTGTCGGCATAGCTCTGACACTACAACATTGTCACCACCCTGCCACGGTGAGAAGAGGTTGGACTTTAGGGTGGAAAAAACTTATTCAATAAACTTTGCTTATTTATGGCACAAGGCTAAGTAAATTTAAATTAAATTAGTAAATAGATCACTAATTAGGACTGAGCCTATTCTACTAGTGACCATCCCAAGCTGATTTAACAGGTCTGAAATTCAGATTTTTTTCTCCTAGACCAGTTGCCTAACAAAGGTTAAAGAGTCCAGTCTGTCCTATTATTTACCTATAGCTGGAGGGGGAGTAGTTGGATTCATACCTTTCCCAAGGATATTAGCGCTATATGTACTGTACCTTTGTCCAGGATTTGAACTCTGGTCAACGAGTCCATTTCCTATGACCCTAACCGTTACACCACACACCTCCAACTGAGTGCATGGAGCACCCAATGAGACTCACACTAACAATAATAATGATCTGACCAGTCTAGCTTGTTAACCATAACACCACACCAGGTGTACTATGTGGCATAAAGCTGAGTCTTTTTCAACCACGTTTTTTTGGATATGGTAACTTAGTAGTAATAGCACTACACTGAACGGGTTTTGGTTTTGTAAAAAAATCTTGGTGTGGTTTCCAGTGTGCAGATGAAACCAGAAAAAAATCATTTTTTTTGGTTAAACCGTTCATTTCTAATTGGGTTAGATTATTCTTGTTTGGTTAACCATGACCAAATTCAAGTGTTAAGTTATGTTAAGTATTCTATGTTATTATCACCAGTAGTTAGGATAACTAATCAGTAATTTATGAGGAAGATCGTCCCGGTCTCCTGCCTCAAAACTTGCTACTGGTGACTGTTGAAAAACCAACCCAGCTATGATTGAAGTCCGTAGCCGAAGCAGTGTCCCTTGAAAGAAAACAACTAACTTGGGGTGTTTTTTTTTTTTTTTTTTTTTTTTGACATTCAATTACACATAAAAAATCCAAAACGTTTTTTTTTTTTTTTTTTTTTTCAGTATTTTCATTTTGTTTAATATATTCATTTCAACAATCAATTACATGTATAAAAAATCAAAATATTTAGATATTCTTGTTTATTTAAACTAAAAACAAGACATTAAACAAACATGAATAAAAGAAAATCTGAGTATTCAGATATTCTTTTATATTTTAATCTATCTATCTACTTATCTATATATCAGTCTATTCAAAACTATCTATCTATATCAATTTGTTCTTATCTATGTTACTTTGTTTATATCTATCTATCCATCTATCTCTGTTCCTATCTATTTATCTGCTTTTCAGAAAAAAGATACAAACTATTTTCCAATATGCCTTAATAAAATAATATAATGAAATAGAATGTTTTTATTGACACTGCTTCAGCTACGGACTTCAATCGTAGCTGGGGTTGGTGTTTCAGCAGTCACCGGTAGCAAGTTTTGAGATAGGAGACCGGGACGGTCTTCCTCATAAATTACCCATAAATCAAATAAAATACTTAACATAGCTTAACATTTGTACCTGGTTATGGTTAAATGAAGGAGAATAATCTATCCAAATAATGGGTCGGTTCAAACTTTTACATGGTTTCTGAGTTTGACAAGAAACACCCAAAGAAGGTCGGAGAGCACATTGGCTAAAACTAAGGGTCACCAAGGAGCAATCAAAGGTTTCTTCACTAAGGATCATGCTCTGTTTAACACAAGGGATCTCTGCTGGACAGTGCTCTTGCTTGAAGCATACTCTCCCCCCAGTTATGGGTAAATAATAGAACAGACTGGCCTCTTTAATCTTGGTTAGGCAACCAGTCTAGGAGAAGAAAAACTCTGAATTCAAACCTGTTAAATCCGCTTGGGGTGGTCACTATTAGAATAGGCTCAGTCCTAATTATTGATCTATTTCACTAACCCCTCTTCATGAACAGGATGTAACACAAGGTCAATTTCTTAAGCGGAGTTTAACAGGTTTGAATTCAGTTTTCCTTTGCCTAGACTGGTTACCTAATCAAGATTAAATTTAAACTTTTTGCTGGTGTTTTGACATGGAATGACCCCAGACAAAATCTGTGGGGTTACCGGTTTAGTTGCCTATGATCTGACTATGAAACAGGTAGTACTAGGTTCCATAGTACCAGTAGCACATTGAACGACCTCATACTGGTTGGCTTAATTGCCACACAATAGGTCGGCTTTTTGGTTAGTTGGCAATAAATGACTCAACAAGTGTTGACATGCCAACCAACAAACTTTGTAGATTATTCTTTTTCCCCTGGGTCACTTGATAATGGCTGACACTTGTTTGATGCCCTCTGGAGTTTTAAGAACAATTATGTCCCCCAATAAATATTATTGTAACTCATTATCCATTATTCATACTAGCGAAAAAAAAAAAAAAAAACAAAAAAAAACGCCTGCCGGCCAGTGTAAAAAGACATTTTTAAAAGCTATTGCCTGAAGCATGCGGGGGGGAAAAAATTAAATAAATAAAATTGTGAAAATTTGACAATTAATTGATTTATGGGGCCGGGTTAGCTCAGTCGGTAGAGCGTTCGGCTAGAAACCACAAGGTTCCTAGTTCGATACCGGTCCCCCCAACTCAGCGTATGAGTAGCACAGGGATCTGTGCGGTAAAGTAAGGAGCTGATGGTAGGTGTGGCGCTCCACCTCAGATGCTAAAAACAATCTCCTTGGTCTAGCGCTATTGAAAAGGGGATAGACTCCCTCGCTGACTGGCTGATACCGACTTTAAGCCGCCCCGTCGACTTTACTTTTTACTTTATGTAGTAATGATACTGACTATAAATTAAATACTCTTTGATAAACTCAATTCCTGAAATGACTGTGATGTAAGCAGTGACATAGTTTTGGTTACAGACAAATAGAGACCGAATCTCCATTAATAATAGAGATTAGCTAATATAGAATTCCTTCTTAGTTTTGCTCAGAATCTGACCACCCTATCAGCTGGTGGTATAGAATACACCGATTGCACTTCTGCAGAGGGGTAAAGCCCTTCCAAAGGGGCCACCTGTTGGCTGTGAGTGGAGTCCCATGATGCTTGAGGACAGAATCCTGGACATGGAAATGAACTCATCGACTCTAGTTCAAATCCTGGCTGAGGCTGTTTGCATTTCACATAGCTCTAATACCCTTGGGAAAGGTATGCATCCAACTACCCTCTCTCTCTCTTTCCAGCTATGGGTAAATAGCAGAGTAGATGGGGTCTTTAACCATGGCTAGGTAACCAGTTTAGGAGAAGAAAAATCTGAATTTCAACCTGTTAAACGCCACTTAAGAAATTGACCTTGTGTTGTATCTTACTCATGCGGAGGGGTTGGTAAATATATGATTGTCCTGACCCTATAGCCCTGATTGCAAAGCCCCACTCCTTTTTATCATATATGTGCTAGAAAGCAGTGGCTGAGGGTCTTGTGTCCTGGGTGTGTGTAAAAAAGTTTTTAAATGCCATCCTTGGCCAGTTGAAAAGGGCTTAAAGAAAGTCCTGTGTTATGGAATCCTTTGGTGAGCGTATAAGTTCTAAGGAAGCGCATGGTGTAGTGGTTAAAGTCATTAGAAATGGACTCGTCGCCCCGAGTTCAAATCCTGGACGTGGTAATTGCATTTCACTTAGCGCTAATACCCTTGGGAAAGGTATGAATCTTACTCTCCCTCCAGCTATGGGTAAATAGTAGGGCAGACTGGGCTCTTTAACCTTGGCTAGGTAACCAGTCTAGGAGAAGGAAAACTCTGAATTCAAACCTGTTAAACTCCGCCTAAGAAATTGACCTTGTGTCACATCCTGCTCGTGCGGAGGGGTTTGGTAAATATATATAAGTTCTATGCTGCGTATTAGTAAAGGTCCAGTGATTTAATCCTATGTCCGTCGTCCATGAATGTGACAGTAATTATGTCCAGTACGGTCGGGGTTAAGTATTGTATCAGCCTCAGAGTACTGCCAGTGATTGGCCAAGAGTTAGATCAAATGATTCCAGCCTAGTCTATAAGTATAGGCGAGGATCTAGCACACACCTTATATACCAAAAAACTCAACAGTGTGACATTAAATTGTGATAAATTTTAAATTCTATAGCTCTGGAGAATATGGGGTACCCCTTCATCGCAATTATTCCTAGGTTCACCCTGAACCAGAGTGCTAGTACCTGTTAGGGTCCCATCTATAGGTTAAATAGATTTTTTAAAAATTTGATGCTCTCTGGAGTTTTCAGAACAGTTATATCACTCAATAAAATGTGGTTGTAAATCATTATCTATTATTTATATGAGCTAATATAGAATTCCTTTTTGGTTTTGCTCCGACTCTGGCAGGACAAAGTGCCCAACACAGATGTGCTGGAACAAGCAAACATAAACAGCATGCCCTCCATTATCTGTGAGAGATGCCTGTGTTGGCTCGGTCCTGTCAGAAAGATGGACACAGGCCGCATCCCCAAAGACCTACTGTATGGTGAATTAGTGGAGGGCACCCAACCGGTAGGGAGACCACGCCTGCGCTTTAAAGATGTTTGCAAAAAGTACATGAAGACATGCCACATCGACACCAATACATGGGAGACTTGTGCAAAAGACCGTGCGACTCCTCATCAAACAAGGAGAAAGAGAGGAAAGAGCCGCTGTGGAAAAGAGAGCCAAAAGGAAGGAGAGACAACAGCAACCCCAGCAAGCATCACTGTTTGTTTGCGGTCACTGCACCAGAGATTGGCATTCAAAAATTGGTCTGATCATCCACTCGCGCAGCTGCAGATAAATGATAAAAAAAAGTGGACACTACGCCATCGTCTTCAGTAGATGGACGGATGCCAACAAGAATATAGAATTCCTTTTTGGTTTTGTTCAGACTCTGACTGCCCTGTCAAATGGTGGTATAGAATACACCAACTTCACCTCTGCAGAGGGGTAAAGTCCTCCCAAAGGGGCCACCTGCTGGCTGTAGGTGGAGACGTGACGCTTGAGGACGGAATCTTGGGGTCTGAGCAGTTCATGACCTGCAGCATACCACTTTGGCCCTTACTTAAGCTAGACAGGCCATCAGAAAGGCCCCCTGGACAAATAGGCTGGTCATATTAAGCTCTAGCACCTATATGATTGTCCCAATTGTATTGTTCTTATGGCAACCTCCAAACTCTTTTTATCATATGTGCTAGAAGGTGGTGGCTGAAAGTCTTTGTTTTGAGTATGGCTACATCTACAGGTGAATTTCTACTACTAAACTAAGCTTAAGTGTGAATATTGCCTAAGGAGTTGGTAGTAGGAGGCAGTGTTTACAGTTGCTCCAGATAGAATCCTGGAGGCTAATCATTCCATGACCTGCAACACTCTACCTTAGCCCTTACTTAACTTTGTGCGCATTACACATTCGTTTGTAAATTTCACATGGTTTGCACTTCTCAACCACCAAAAATTTGATGATAGACCTCTGTTCAAGCCTAGGACACTGTTTGATCTACTGCCGTTTTGAATAGTCTTAAAACAAATGTTTTTGCCAAATAATTTTTGCTATAAACTGAAGAATAATTAAAGTTCAATTACCGTCGAATTGGGAAGACAAGGCAGCAAACGGTTGTAACTGAATACAATCCCGAAAGCCACAAAGTCCACTGCAAAATGACAGAGTATATATAAGACTCCACAATGTCATTCAAATTAAGCAGTCAAGCAGCCAATCAGAACTCAAGGAATGGAATCACCCAAATCACCCAGATTCATGGATGGATCATTCTTGAGTCCTATTTATACCAACTGTCTTGGACACTGCTTGAGTGGTACTTAGCTGCTGTTATTCAAACCAACAGTAGGCTAACTGACTTCAATACCGATGTTAGGTTTACATTTATGGAAAAATATTCTGAAAAAGTTCTTCTTTTCTTTTTCCACATGGTTTGCATTTCTTTGCCACCAAAGTTTTGATGCCAGACCTCCGTTCAAGCCTTATTTATTAAATAACCTTCTTTCTATATTTCTAATTTTCTTTTGTTTTTTTCTTTTCCCCAGGTGTACAGATTTTTTTTTTCTTTATTTGCTGCTTTGTGAATACAAAAATCCAAGAAAGAAACCAAATTAAAGAAGATCAAAAATGTATCAACAGACGCATTCACAAATGATTGCTCCTGTTGTGGCAAAGAAACTTCTGGATACATTACAGACGGATCTTCGACAGTTGTCTTCAGAGGCCAAAAGGAAATTTCCGAATGTAAAAGAGGTAAGTGTCATATCAGTTAATACTAACGGGACCTGTGGATATACCACAGTATGATGATTTACTTATTACGTTTGATATGTTTATTTCAGAGCTATTACTAAATAGTTCAATATGTAAAAAGTATAATCTTGATTTAACTCTATTTACTACCAGGGCGTGTGGATATACCATAGCATGATTATCTAATTATTACAACATTGGACATGTTTACTTAAGAGCTATTACTAACTTGTTTAATATGTAAAAAGTATAATAATCTTGACTTAACTCTCTCGACTAGCAGGGCCTGTGGATATACCACAGCATGATTATTTAATTATTACAATGTTTTATAGGTTTACTTAAGAGCTATTGCTAAATACTTCAATATGTAAAAAGTATAATAATCTTCATTTAACTGTTTCACTCTTTTTTTCTTCTTTCTTTTTGATTGAAATAGTTTAGCGTTATCGCTTCCAAGCGCTCACCTCCTCTCTATCTTTCCTTCAATTCTTTCTTTATTTGCGGTGAATGGGTTGGCTAAATACCTACCTTATGTAAAAAGAAAAATCTGAACAACAACACGGACCCCTACCCCTCTCCACCCCTGATCTGGAAACAACGATATGTATAAAAAGATGAATGTTTGATTTTGCTTTAGACTGAAGAAATTGACTGGAACAAGGCTCACTTTCCTTTAAGGAAAGTGTGGATGTCACCTGAAGAAGGTCAGAGAATGTACCAGTCAGTATTGGGGTGTATGCAGTTACATAGTTTCGGTTACAGACACTGAACCTCCATTATAATAAGATATGCTGCCCCCCAAAAAAAACAAACAAAAGAAAGCCTTTTTTTTAAATTAGCACAATAAGCTCTTTTTATTTTGCCTTTTATAAAGTTCTAATGTTAGATTTTTTAATTTAGTGATTTTTTTTTTTGATCGATGATATTGAAGATATTTTTAGTAACAATGGTCTCTTTTAAAATACTTTTGCTTCATTTTCACTAAGATATTTTGTAAGTTGCTTAATGACTCACACACAATATCTAATCAATTTCTTTTTTTGAACACAACGCTCTGATGTTATTGGGAGATAAGATAAAGCAAAAATTCTTCCAAGCTTGTGGCCATATCAGTGCTAATGTATGGTTGCACCACTCAAACTCTAACATAAAGCTAGATTGGAATTACACAAGATGGTGTGTGCTGTCTTGAAGAAATTAGCCCCCCTCCCCCCGAAATATGTCTGTCTCTGCAGCTGATATTATTATATGCTACCCCCCCCCCAACATAACTAAAATGTTTTAAGTATTATCTGCGTTATTCAGACTATTGTTCCCATCTTTATTGTTATTGGTACAATGTTTCGGCCAATATGCCCTCCGGCCTTCTTCAGGTATTTCTTGTTGGACACAAGGTCTAGTGGATAAGGTAGTTAGGTTAAGACAGTTCTAAGTGACAGTTATCTCTGGATTCCAGGTTCAATCCTGAATAGAGGCAGTAACATAGAAAAATAATTAACACAACTCCTATCCCAGCTATGGTTAGCGGAATGAGAACAGGATACCCCCGAGGACTAAATAAAGGGTTAGGTTTGAAGTTCCATGATGGCTCCTGATTACGACAAGAAGGTTCCTGACTACGACAAGAAAGTTCCTGAGTTTGAAAAGAAGGTTCCTGAGTCCGAGAAGGTTGCCGAATCCGACAAGAAATACTTTACAAGAAAGTCCGGAGGGCATATCGGCCGAAACGTTGTACAGATAACAATAAAGATGATGACAATAGTCCGAATAACGCAGATAATACTAATCATCAAGCCTCGTCTCAAACATTCAGAGAAATGAAATGTTTTTTTTTAAATAGCATAATTAACTCTTTTTATTTGTGACTTATTATGAAGTTCTGTTAGGTTTTTTATTATTTTAATATAGTGTCTACTTTTGATTTATGATATTGAGATGTCCCTTTTTTTTTTTTGTCTTTTTTTTATATATAAATTGAGAGTAACAATGGTCACCATAAAAATCATTTTTGCTTCATTTTGTGAGTTGCTTAATGAATCACACATAATATCTAACCTATTTCTTATAGATTTTTTTTTAACCCTATACCTACATTACCCTCAGATTGAATACTAAACTAAGAATAGTGAATGTGAAAGGATTACTTTTTGTCTGATGGGAAACAATATAAACTACGAATTGCAAGATAAGTTCCAATTACCGTCGAATTGGTAAGACACGGCAACAAGCGGTTGTAACTTAATACAATCCTGTCTTGTCGCAATTCTACTGCAGAATGACAGGGTATTTATAAAACTCCACTTTATCTAACTGATTTCAATACAAGAGTACTATCTTAAAAAGGAGACTGTTCAGCTCAGTTGGTAGAGCACCTGACTTGGAATTGCAAGGTTCCTGGTTCGATACCAATACCCACCAACTCAGCACATGAGTAGTACAGATTGAGTAATCTCATCTCTGCGGTAAAGTGGAAAGCTGACGGTAGGTGTGGCGCTCCACCTCAGCAAAAGAAAAGTCTCTCTGGTTTAGTGCTAATGAAAAGGGGATAGACTCCCTCGCCGTCTGTCTAATACTGACAATAGGCTACTCCACCAACTTCAACTATTTTAAAACTTAATTCAAAACAGAAAGGGGTAGTCCCCATGGCCTAGTGGCTAATGTACTGGACTGTGGCATAAAGTGTAGAGGTGGAGCGCCACACCTACCATCAGGGTCACTCTTTACTGCACAGATCCAAGTTGTGCTACTCATGTGCTGAGCCGCCCTGTCGGTGGGGCGTTAGAATACACCGACTGCACCTCTGCAGAGGGGTAAGACTCCTCCAAATGGGGCCACCTGTTAGCCGTGGTGGCGACCCGTGATGCTCAAGGATAGAACCCAGGTGGCTGAGCAGTCCATGACTTGCAATATTCAACTTTAGGCTTTTCTTGGGCTAGACAGGCGGTCGGAGAGGCCCCCTCCGATCAATTGGCTGGCCACGTCAAGCCCTAGCACCTATATGATTTTCCCAACCCTATTGCCCTTATGGCAATCCCGAATCCTTATCATATGGGTGCTAGAAGGCAGTGACTGAGGGTCTACATGTCCTGGGAATGACGTTAAACTCTATCTGATGGTGAGGTTCCAGTTCTGGAGGTTTGGGGAATGTGAAGCACCCCTTCATCACCATTGCTCCCTGGTCCACTCTGACCCAGAGTGGTAGTACCTGTTAGGGTCCCATCTATGGGTTGAATAGAAAAACATGAGTTTATAAACAAAATTGTATTATCCATTAAGAATGAATTTATTTCACAACTTTGTCGGCATTAAATGACCCACCAAGGTTTAGATGCCGTAAAACAAAACAAAACAAACCAAACCAATCATGCGCTGAGTTGGTGTGCACCAGTATTGAACCCAGAACCTTGTGGTTCTTCGGCGTATGCTTTCATATAAATTGTATTAAACATTTATAAATGAGTTAAGTCTTGTAATTTAATATTCAATTAATTTATTTGTGATGAATGGAAATTAAATTTAGTTACAAAGGGTGGATCAAGTACAAAGTTTGAGAAGCACTACTTTATATTATGAAGAAATGCTGTTCAATTACACACGCACGCATATATATATATATATTATTATAATGGAGATTGTGTGTTTGTCTGTCTGTAACCGAAACTATATTAATATACAAGTCACAATTCCCTTTAGTTATTTACATTACATTCTCCATGATTTTATTTTTAATTTAAACTTCAATTATTAATAAAATTGTTATACATCATTAAGACTGTTGACCATATCTACATACTAATAACATGCAATTGTATTTATATATACAACAAAATAGCGGTTTACAGTGTGAATGGGAAGGCTAATTTACATATTGATCTTAAAAATTTGATTTTAATAAATATATGCTTAGTATTATTGATTTCTAATTTTTTGGTTTTATCTTATTGAATATAAGCAAAAATCTCGGGGATAAATCTTAAAAGAAATCCATTAACAAGAATAAATAACTGTAAATTTATTCTTTACTTCCTATTTTAACTAAAGAGTTAAATTAGGAAAATTTACCAATGAAAGACGGGAGTAATGGAAGATGATGGAAGAGTTGCTTTCAAAGTTGTTCTATTTTTCAATCATACCCCCTCTGATCCAAATGTTTTTATCTGCATTCTTATTCAGTTTCATTAGCCTTTCTAATTTAATATGATATTTCATTATATTAAAACTTAAATACTTGCACCCGGAGGGTGCATATATTTGCTAGTATATATAATGTGTATGTGTGTGGGACGACATTTGTTTGAACAGTGCAGCAATTTTTTCAGCTATTTTCAATCCTTGTCATGTTGTCAGCCCTGTCACCTCTGCAAAGGGGTAAGACTCCCTCAATGGAGCCACCTGTTGCTGTGGGTAGCGACCTGTGATGCTTGAGGACGGAACCCTGGTAGATGAGCAGTTCATGACATGCAACACTTCATCTAGGCCATTACTTAGGCTAGACCGGTGGTCGGAGAGGCCCCCTTTGATCAATCGGCTAGTCCTGTCAAGCCTTAGTACCTATATGATTGCCCCAACCCTATTGCTCATATGGCAAACCCAAACCCTTTTTATCATATGGGTGCTAGAAGGCAGTGACTGAGGGTCTTTTTTGTCATGGGAATGATGTTAATCTCTATCTGATGGTGAGGTTCCAGTTTTGAAGGTTTGGGGGATGCAGAGCACTTCTTTATCCCCATTGCTCCCTGGTTCACTCTGACCCAGAGTGGTAGTACCTGTTTGGTCCCAATCTATGGGTTAAATAGAAAACATGGTTTAAAAAAAAAAATTAAGTATCCATTAAGAATTAATTTATTTCAAAACTTGATTGGCATTAAATGACCCACTGAGGTTGATATGCCGTAAAATAAACCAAACGAAACTTACAAGTCGGCGAATGGATGATACAATATTTGACTGGAATTTGGCTGATGAATTTGCCATAGCTGATTTGTTTCCAAGTACTTTCAGCTCCTTCACAGGCCATCATCAAGAGAAGTGCTTATTGCAAAAATGATTGTAATTGTATATTGTTCTGGCCAATATATATATATATATATATATATATATATATATATATATATGAAGTGAACAAACAATGTGTTTGAAAATGGTGAAGGCCAACAATTTTTGGGAGATTCTGGGAAGCCAGCTAGTGTAGTGGTTAGAATGTCAGCCTGACAGGTAGGGTTCGAATCACGCACAAAGCACTGCCCTGTCTATAGCTCTGCTGATGAGGCCTAATAGGCTGAAATGTACATACGGAGATCAACTTTTTCTCGATTTGTTTACGCTTTACATTTAAACAGATATGCACGCCTAATTCCTTTAATTATAATTAATTAATTAACAAATTAGGTATGACTTTAATTAAGCACATAATCTCCCATTCTTATATATATATATAAAAAAGTATAGTCTGTGGGGTGGTCTAATGTTGTTATCAGCCATACAGCGAGGAAGTCTATCTCCTGTTCACTAGCGCTAGACCAAGGGGATAATTTTTAGCGTCTGAGGTAAAATGCCACACCTATCAACTCCTCACTTTATGGAATGGAGATCTCTGTGCTACTCATATGCTGAGTTGGCGAGGGCCGGTATTGAACCAGGAACCTTGTGATTCCTATCAGACGCTCTACCAACTGAGCTAAGTGTTATATTTTACAACTGCAATAACATTGAATTGAGAAATGAACTTGTTGCTTAAAAATTTCTATTTAAATCAATTGATTAAACTTGTCTATACTAGCAATATTTTTGTCATATCAAAATGTTGCATTATTTGGATTATTCGGACTGTTGTCCTTATCTTTATTGTTATATACACAATGTTTCTGCTGATGTGACCACTGGGCTTCTTCAGGTGTTTCTTTTTGAATTTGGGAGCCTTCATGACATAATCGGTAGCCTTCATTGAACCAGACCCTTTATTTAATCTAGGGGGTAGACATATAGCACTAAGTCAATTGCTGGCTTCTGGTTAAAAAAATATGGTAGCTAATATTGAAAAAAAAATTTTTTCAAGTTAAAAAACACCTAGTACATTAATTTTTTATAACCTTGGTATCAAATATATGAAGCATACACAAAACCCTTACAATTAAAAACAAAAAAAATAAAAAGACTCTCTCTCTCTCTCTCTCTCTCTCTCTCTCTCTCTCTCGGAATTTTAATATATAAGGTGTGCGTCAAAAGTCCACTTCTACTTATAGACTCGCCGAGTGTCACATGACCAACCCATTAACCAATCACTGACAGCGCTCTGCTGCTGATATTATTATATATACTGAAGGTCTGAGAACACCTAGGCATTGCACTTTGGACACTCGTGGAGTACGAACCTCATGTGATTATCTCACTGGACCTCATAGGACTTACCAAAAGGATTCTGTATTGCAGGACTTATTCACTCACCAAAGGATTCTAGATTTCAGGACTTACTTACTTTAAGTTCTTTACAACTGGCCAAGAATGGCGGTCAGAAATTCAACTCTCTCTTCTCTCTCTCTCTCTCTCTCTCTCTTATATATTTATATATATATATATATATATATATATGATGAATGACCCATCTTCCCTGTACCTCAACAGTGGTGATGGTCCTAGCCACTATTTAAGAAAACACATATTACTCGTTGCAGAACTCTCTTGAAGTACTTAGACGACGGACTCTCCTCCTAATACTCCAGTGACCTTACTATATAACAATATATGTATAGTCATAATGAAAGTATTGTGTGTTTATATTTACAACTGCAATAACATTGAATTGAGAAAAGAACTTGTTGCTTAAAAATTTCTTTTTAAATCAATTGATTAAACCTGTCTGTAGTGGCAATGTTTTTTGTCATATCAAAATGTTGCCTTTCATTTTGTCTATTGTCTGTCTTGAAATCTTCATTTCTAAAAGTTTTCAAGCTTTTTGCCATGTCCATTTTTTACCCTCCATTGTCTGCACTTGGTTCTAGCTCATTACCATATTCTTCAAAGAAAAAAAAAAAAACAAAAACAACTTAGATATTTTCATTTCTTTCACCAGTGTACAAATTAGCTGAATGAGGAGAAAAAAAGAAGTCTATCTTTTGATGATAAACACAATGATTTCTTTCTTCAGAAAGTTTCTGTGTAAAATATAAATAATGTAAAAATATGTTTAAAATATAAAAATAACATGCTTATTACTGTTACTAGCTAGAATATGCGCATTTCAGGTGTTAGTATTTAAGTTTTGATGTAATGAAATATATTAGATTAGAAAGACTAATGAATTTAAATAAAATGCATATAAAAAGATTACATTTGTTATATTTTAAGTATTTAAGTTTTAATGTAATGAAATATATTAAACTAGAAAGACTAATGAAATTAAATAAGAATGCATATAAAAAGATTACATTATTATATTTTAAATTTTAATGTAATGAAATATATTAGAAAGACTAACGAAATTAAATAGATATGCATATAAAAGATTACATTTATTATATTTTAAGTATTTAAGTTTAATGAATGAAATATATTAAATTAGAAAGGCTAATGAAATTAAATAAGAATGCATATAAAAAGATTACATTTATTATATTTTAAGTTTTAATGTAATGAAAATATATTAAATTAGAAAGACTAATGAAATTAAATAAGAATGCATATAAAAAGATTACATTTATTATATTTTAAATTTTAATGTAATGAAATATATTAGAAAGACTAACGAAATTAAATAAGAATGCATATAAAAAGATTACATTTATTATATTTTAAGTTTTAATGTAATGAAATATATTAAATTAGAAAGACTAATGAAATTAAATAAGAATGCATATAAAAAGATTACATTTATTATATTTTAAATTTTAATGTAATGAAATATATTAGAAAGACTAACGAAATTAAATAAGAATGCATATAAAAAGATTACATTTATTATATTTTAAGTTTTAATGTAATAAAATATATTAAATTAGAAAAGACTAAGAAAATTAAATAAGAATGTATATAAAAACATTACATTTATTATATTTTAAGTATTTAAGTTTTAATGTAATGAAATATATTAAATTAGAAAGACTAATGAATTTAAAAAGAATGCATATAAAAAGATTACATTTATTATATTTTAAGTATTTAAGTTTTAATGTAATGAAATATATTAAATTAGAAAGACTAATGAAATTAAATGAGAATGCATATAAAAAGATTACTATTATATTTTAAGTATTTAAGTTTTAATGTAATGAAATATATTAAATTAGAAAGACTAATGAAATTAAATAAGAATGCATATAAAAAGATTACATTTATTATATTTTAAATTTTAATGTAATGAAATATATTAGAAAGACTAACGAAATTAAATAAGAATGCTATAAAAAGATTACATTTATTATATTTTAAGTTTTAATGTAATAAAATATATAAATTAGAAAGACTAAGAAAATTAAATAAGAATGTATATAAAAACATTACATTTATTATATTTAAGTATTAAGTTTAATGTAATGAAAATATATTAAATTAGAAAGACTAATGAAATTTAAATAAGAATGCATATAAAAGATTACATTTATTAATTTTAAGTATTTAAGTTTTAATGTAATGAAATATATTAAATTAGAAAGACTAATGAAATTAAATGAGAATGCATATAAAAGATTACTATATATTTTAAGTATTTAAGTTTTAATGTAAATGAAATATATTAAATTAGAAAGAACTAATGGAATTAAATAAGAACTCATATAAAAAGATTACATTTGTTATATTTTAATTGGTTTCTGTATAAAATCATTCATAGAATTCAATGTCTGTCTGTAACTGAAACTGTCACGATACTCTCAGGAATTGCGTAAGTTTATCAATGACTATCAATTTCTAGTCAAAATCATTATTACATAGAATAAATGTTAAATACAATTTCTTTCTGTGTAAAATATAAATAAATGTGAAAATATGTTTAAAAATATAAAAAATAACAGATGCTTATTACAGTTACTAGCAAGAATATGCACCCTCTGGGTGTAAGTATTTAATTTTAATGTAATGAAATATATCAAATTAAAAAGACTAATGAAATTAAATAAGAATGCATATAAAAAGATTACACTTATTTTAATTATATTTTTATTTGTTTCTATATAAAATCATTTATAGGATTGATTTTAATTGTTGTTGTTGTTGGCACCTTTCTATCCCCTAAGGTCGATGTGTTAGTGTCCAACGACGATGGTGTAGTGACAGTCTTTGGTGCACTGAATGCACACAAACTGTGATGCTTTCTGGGGGCTGCTGGCTTTTCTCCCTCTTTCTGTCTCTCTTTTCTGTTGAGGCTTCTCTCCTCTTGCACCTCAACCCTCTCTTTGCTCGCATTCCCTCTCTCGCTCTTCACTCTCTCTGCTCGCTCTCTTTGCACGCTCTCTCACTCTCTTTGTACTCTCTCTCTCTTTGTACTCTCTCTCTCTTTGCACTCTCTCCTCTCTCTCTCTCTCTTTGCACTCTCTCTCTATCTCTCTTTATCTCTTTTGCACTCTCTCTCTATCTCTCTTTGCACTCCACTTTCCTTGCCCCCCCCCCCATATGATGAATAGTTTATAAAAAATCTATCTGTATATCTGTAATTTATTCTTATCTCTTTATAATCCATTATTATGATGTTTCTTTTTTGCTTTTTATTAAATGGACATCTGTGTTCATCCATCCATGAAACAAACGTTTGTTCAAATAATTACTCTACTTCCAATTATTAATCTCTTTGCCTTTTAGCTCTTAGAAAATTCTTCTCTTTTGTGTGTGTGAGGTTTTATTTGAACAAAATTGAACAATTGGCGTTCGCTAAAGATGAAACCTTTTGTTGAACTCTTTTATTGAGAGATACTTTATGGGAACGGAATAAAAACAACTAAAAGATTCTCACTATTTTCAACAGTATTGATAAAATGGTCATATATATATATAGTAAGTAAAGTAAAGTCGATGGGGCAGCCTAAAGTCGGTATCAGCCAGTCAGCGAAGGAGTCTATCCCCTTTTCAATAGCGCTAGACCAAGGAGATTTTTTTAGCATCTGAGGTGGAGCGCCACACCTACCATCAGCTCCTTACTTTACCGCACAGATCCCTGTGCTACTCATACGCCGAGTTGGCGAGGGCCGGTATCGAACTAGGAACTTTGTGGTTTCTAGCCGAACGCTCTACCGACTTTAGGCTGCCCCGACGACTTTACTTTTTTATATATATATATATATTATCTCAGTCATCTACAGACACGTGTTTTGACAATAGTCCGAATAATCCAAATGATACAAATTATCAAGCGTCATCTCAAAAATTCAGGTAAATACTCTCTAGAACAGTTTACTTTTGAAGAGCTATGATTACTCAAGACCTCAAAGAACATGGTTCCACTTTGGCCCTATTTTGGGCTAGATGGGCGGTCGGAGAAGCCCCCTCCGATCAATCGGCTGGTCACGTCAAGCCCTAGCACCTATATGATTTCCCAACTCTATTGCCCTTATGGCAAGCCCAACCCCTTTTTATCATATGGGTGCTAGAAGGGGTGGCTGCGGGCCTACATGTCCTGGGAATGACGTTAAACTCTAATGGTGAGGTTCCAGTTTTGGAGGTTTGGGGAATGTGGAGCATCCCTTCATCACCATTGCTCCGTGGTCCACTCTGACCCGGAGTGGTAGTACCTGTTAGGGTCCCATCTATGGGTGAATAGAAAAATGTATTTATAAAAAAATTGTATTATACATTAAGAATTGATTTATTTCAAAATTTTATCGGCATTAAATGACCTACTGAGGTTAATATGCCATAAAACAAACCAAACCAAACCAAAAAGAACATGGTAGCACTGTCCCCCCCATCTATCCCCCCTCCCCCAAAGAGTATGTTTCATTTAATAGTCTTTAAATCTTATCCACAATTGTTTTTTCTTTGATAATTTGACATTTGGCGCTATGAAGGTTCAAATTAATTTTAATTGTTGTAATTTCTCTAATTGTTTTCTTTCTTTCTATGTGTTACATAATTCATTGGTAGCCTATGAATTGTGTAAGTAGTGTTGTTAAATTTTGAATCAAAGTTTGTTAAAAAGATTGATAGCATTTAACCATGCGCTCACCTGCATGCCGATTTCTGATTGGTTGAAGAAGGCACGAGAACAGAAGTTAGTTTTAGTTAGCAGTTGCCGACAGAAGTCAGTGGGAGCGGATGCGCAGTTGTCGCCTTGCTCAAGATGCCGCTTCTCATCTGCGTGGTTTCAAGAATCCTTTTGGGCCGGGATTGTNCCCTAGCCAGTTTACCGGCATAGAATGACCCACCGTGTGTTTATATGCCGTAAAACTAAAACAAACCGAAACTGATCCTAGACTTCTGCAAGCAACACACAGCGGCTACTACTCTCCGATCGTAGCACAATTTATAGACTGGCGACCCCACCCCTCAAAAATGAAAAATATTTAATTTTTTAAATATTGACAATCAGCCAACTCGCCACACCTTCTTCTCCGAAGCGCCAATTTTCAGAGGAAAAAATATTTCTCTCATCCTTCATGATCTGTCTTGGATTATTTCTGTAATAATAAACCTAAAAAAACTATTCATCCGGTGACTAAATTCACTGTTCCCCTTTTAATTAATTTTCCGGTCCCTGGTTAGGTACCTAAAGTAGCATCATATCATATATTTAGACTTTTTAAAAACTTCCGGGTGAATTTAGGTTTGTTTTTGACGTCAGCATTTTAAGAGTTTAACTTGCTTACTAGCTACCACCAATTTTCCCTGTGAAATTCACCCCCCCCCCATTTAACACAATGAAACTTGCATTAAAATTAATATATATCTTTTTAAATTTTTTCCATTCGAAAGAAGAAACATTAACAAACTCCTGATTTTTAAAATTTTCAGCTACGGAAATAATGAAAATTTATGATTGAAAAACAATGTTTTCATTTTTGCACCGTTAAATCAACTGAAATTAACGTAGCCAGAACAAAGTTACGATAAGAGGATTTAAAAAAAATCACATTGAAAAACCAATTAATAGTCCGATTTTCACAAAATTTCCAAAAACTATTATATCTTCTGGATGTTTGATATATCTGAAATAGTATTAGGGAAATAGTTCTTTTTACGAGGCTTACTTGAAGAGGTAGTGACAACGGAGAAAATAATATATCCATTTACTCGCAACTTCGACAATTTGATCGAACGTTAATTGATTTTTCATAGAATTTTAAAAAAAGAGGCTCTAGTCGTAACTCTGTTTTTGGCCACGTAACTTTCAACTGATTAATGGTGCGAAAATGATACATTGTTTCGCTCATAATTTTTCATTATTTCCGTAAGCTGAACATTCTTTTTTAAGATCATTTTTTTTTTAATGTAATGACCGATTTTAAGACTTTTTCTTTCTTTACCATACCTATATAATTTCCTCATTATTTATACATCCCGGCACATTTGTAGTACCGTTAGAGACCCATTCTACGGGTTAAATAGAAAAACATGATTTAAAAATGGTTAAAAAGAAAAAAAAATGAGTTTCCATCAAGAATGAACAAAAACAATACGTCTCCAACATAATGTCTAAATGGGTTGACATCGTAAAACCCAACTAATCAACCAACATGCTATAAATAAAGACAGTTAAAATCATTATTGATACTTTTATTAAAAACCGAGATATGTGAAAACATAAATATATTTTATTATTTACGTTTCGAAGTTCTACTGTGTATTCGCAGATGAAACCGCGTACGAATGTATTTTTTTACCGAATCTTATATTACAAACATTTAAAAATTATAATGTATTCGAGATTTTTTTTTGGTGGGGCTTAAGACATTTTGATTTTTTTTTTGTACTATTCGCAGAATTCCGTCCCGACTCCTGCCTTAAAAAACGTAGCGTTAATAAGCTGTGAAAAAACAACCCTCTCTAAATGAAATAAAATACCGAAAAAAAATGTTTCGATTTTTTATTTGTATTGTGGCCCCCCCCAAAAAAAAACAAAACAACAAAACAATTAGAATAAATGAAAATACGGAAAAAAAAAAGATTTTTTTAGCGGATTGAAGGCGACAATCTTTTTTTTTTTTTTTTTTTATGGTTTGAGGCACTAAAAATAACATATTTTTATCGACAAGTAAATGTAAATATTTAACCCCCTCCCTTAAAATATGTTTAAGAAGGGGAGGTTAAAATTTACATTTAGTTGTTGAAAAAGACTGGAGGGGCTAAAATATTGCATTAACTTTTCGAAAAACGCCTTAACGTGTTCTCAAGCACCGCTTCAGCTAGGGAATTCAATGAATTCCCTAGCTGAAGCGGTGCTGAGAAAGCGCTTAAAAAAAAACAACTCTCCCTTTGAATGAATTCAATTCATTCAACAGGGAGAGTGTTTTTTTCAGCTATCACGCCTAGCGTTTTTAAGCAGAGGCCGGGAATGAATTCTGCAAATAGCACTATTTTAAAATTTTTTAAATGATGGCATATTTTTAATCTTTTGTAATTTTGATCTTTTGTAGTCCGTTTCATGCCTTTATCTTACCTTAATTTTAGCGTGCGGGCGTCAGGCGAATTTCCACTCCAATGTAGATACTTTCGTGGGTTGTGTTTTTGTCGCTTTTTGTCTGCAATATTAATGTACATATTTTACACGTCCACCGATTTTATCGGCAAATCAATGTAGATATTTTAACCCCCTTTTAAAAAAATGTTTTTTTTTTCGATTGAATTTGTTACAATTTCAAAACAATTTTCATACTGTACGCTCTGTCTTGAGTGTACACTCTGAGATTTAAAATTTGTACAAATTCAACCCAAAAAAGTCTTTAAAGGGTGTATTGTCAAATAAATAATACATTGATTTGCCGATAAAAATGTGTGAGGGGGAGGCGTGTAAATATCCATTAATTTGCCGACAAAAAAGCGACAAATACACAATTCGAATATATCAAGAGAGCTGGAAATTAACCTAAATATAGGCAGATCCAGGGATGGCAAAATATAAAATTAGCTTTTTTTTTTTTTTTTTTTAATTGATGTGACGTTTAATTTTCACATAAGTGAGACAATAATATCAAATAGATAAAGTTACCCGTGTGGTGTAAAATGGTTAGCAAACGTTTGTTTGTGATTTTTTATTCTCACTGTTGATCCACAGTGATCCGGCTCTGTGCCACAGCTTAACTAAAGCTTAGAAACAAATAAGATGTGAGCACCACTTATAATAATAATAATGAGTCAGACATTAATGGATGATTATTATGATGATGATATGATAACATGAATGGATGTCTATAAAGAGTAGTAGACAAACATTTTGGATACTATTCTACTATACTAATAGTAGTAGACAAGTTGCTTGTAAAAATGAAATGGCTGAATAATGATAAAATGTAACTAACAATAATGATGATGATGATGATAAGTTTTAATGAAAAGGCCATTTTACTTTTTACCATTTTGATAAATTTATAGAATTGTGCTGTGGACTTTGAAAATTCTCAACAGATGTTAAGAGTTAACTCTTAACATGCCTGTGAGAATTTTCAAGAACTTTCATGCCAGCATAACGCAAAATGATATCTGTTTACAATTTGATCTCTCTGGTGATTGTAAAATGTATACCCAGATGTATATATTTAAAACAGTTAAAATACCTCCTTAATGGAGCTGGCAATGGCAGAGGTTAACGATCGGACAGGCATAAAGTCAGTCGGTTCGCTACTGTTGAGTTAGTTGTTGTGTCTAGCCCCACTGAAAGACATGAAATTTGATAAACACGTCTGTGGAGACTTATATATGAAATAAATAAATGAGTAAAGTCGGGTGCCTAAAGTCAGTATCAGCCATACAGTGAGGCAATCTATCCTATTTTCACTAGCACTAGACCAAGGGAAATATTTGTGTCTGAGGTGGAGTGTCACACCCTCATCGCTTCTCACTTACCACACAGAGACCCTTTGCTACTCATACGCTGAGTTGGCAAAGCTGTATCAAACAAACCGTTGTGATTCCTTGGAGAGTGCTCTACTGACTGAGCTAGTAATAATAAAAAATTGTGCTGATAGCATGGACACCCATGACTCTCTCTTCCACCCTGTCCCTATTGGTCATCGTCCCTGGCAGTCTTCTGCATCGGCTCAGAATCCGCACAGAGCTGATTGAGGTAGTTTTTGCTAGTTGGCCTACACTGGTATGTTAAGTTATGTATAGGTATTTACAGGAGACTTTTATGAGTTCATCCTTGCTTCTCCTGTAGAGAAGCAAAGAACAACTAATAGATGATGATGATAATAATGAAGATGGGTGAGTAATTAAATCTTATTAAATGGAGATTGTGTGTTTGTCTGTAACCGAAAACTATACACCTACTCAAGTCACAATTCCCTTAATTATTTACATCAATTCCATGATTTCATTTTTATTTAAAACCTCAATTATTAATAAAATTGTTTTACATTATTATACGTTGCCTATAACTACAAATTAAATGCAATTATATTTATATTACAACAAAATGCGGTTACAGTGTAATGGAAGGCTTATGCATATTGATATTAACAATTTGATTTTAATAAATATTGCTTATATAAGGATTTCTAATTGTTTGGTTTTATTTTAATGAATAAGAGCAATAAATTCTGGAATAAATTTTAAAAGAAATCCATTAACAAGAAGAAATAACTGTAATTTTATTCTTTACTTCCTATTTTAACTAATAGTACACCCGGAGTGTGCATATATTTGCTATGAAATAATAAAATTAATGATTTTGCCGCAATGAAAAAACAAACAAAAAAAAAAAAAGGTTAGCAGGAAAAGAAATCTAATTTCTTAAAATGACTTCCTGTTTTTAAATAAAAAAAAACAAAAAAAAATTGATAGCATTTACCCTGGGTCGGTGAGCTGGGCTCCATTCAACAAAGTCACCGTATCCCAATGACAAATAGCGAGTTCATGAAAGAGATAACAGGAAATATGAAATTCACAAGCAGTCCCAAACCTGCATACATATTCCAGTAGGGAAGGAGGTGCCCTTGTTTGCTGCAGCATTTTCCACAGATGCAGTGACAGAACGCCAAAGATGTTTATTCCTGATGAAATGTGATGCCTGTTGAATCACAAGATCCTTTACCCAGTTGTAACTTAGTTGTTATATGGGATGTACCCAAAGTCGATATATTCACCGTACTAAAATTGTATTCGGCACCGTGCGGTCATCTTGTTTATTACAAAATTACACGCGAAAATATGTAGACCACAACTGCTAGCCTTTATATCATGCTCGTCTCGGGGTTCGTATCAGAGAGAGGAAGGCAGAGAGAAAGAGGAGAGAGGCACTGTTAAATTAACTGTGACTCCATACTAGCACATGAGATCGCCGTCCGTACCCTACAACGCGGAAAGCAAAAAGAGACCGGTACCGTTCTTTGTCGTTCCCAGTCACCACGTGACTTACATTCTGGTTCAACACCCAAAACTTCTCGTTGACGATTCGAATAAGTTACTACATCGGGGGTCACGCTCCGGATCAAACGTTTGTGTTCATTACTCTTTTTAGTACCTTTACCTCTCAGCTATTTCTTTCTTCCTCCTCCTATAGTGAAGCCTGCCAAATGCAATCTTGTACCACTGGTGTCAGACCAATCGCTTGGGAGGCCATACCAGAACTTCATTCTGACGGCATAACTCTAACTACCAATTGTTACCACTCTGCCACGGTGAGAAAGTTGGACTTTAGGGTGGAAAAAACTTATTCAATAACTTTGCTTATTTTGGCACATGCTGATAGATAAATTAAATTAAATGTAAATAGTCACTAATTAGGACTGAGCCTATTCTACTAGTGACCATCCCAAGCGATTTAACAGGTCTGAAATTCAGTTTTTTTCTCCTAGAGAGTTCCTAACAAAGGTTAAAGAGTCCAGTCTGTCCTATATTACTATAACTGGAGGGGGAGTATTGGATTCATAACCTTTCCCAAGATATAGCGCTATATGTACTGTACCTTTGTCCAGGATTTTGAACTCTGGTCACGAGTCCATTTCCTATGACCCTAACCGATTACACCACACACCTCCAACTGGCATGAGCACCCAATGAGACTCACACTAACAATAATAATGATCTGACCAGTCTAGCTTGTTAACCATAACACCAACCAGGTGACTATGTGCATAAAGCTGAGTCTTTTCAACCACTTTTTTTTTGGATATGGTCACTTAGTAGTAATAGCACTACACTGAACGGTTTTTGGTTTGTAAAAAAATCTTGGTGTGGTTTCCAGTGTGCAGATGAAACCAGAAAAAAATCATTTTTTGTTAAACCGTTCATTTCTAATTGGGTTAGATATTTCTTGTTTGGTTAACCATGACCAAATTCAAGTGTTAAGTTATGTTAAGTATTCTATGTTATTATCACCAGTAGTTAGGATAACTAATCAGTAATTCATGAGGAAAGATCGCCGGTCTCCTGCCTCAAAAACTTGCTACGGTGACTGTTGAAAAAACCAACCCAGCTATGATTGAAGTCCGTAGCCGAAGCAGTGTCCCTTGAAAGAAAACAACTAACTTGGGTGTTTTTTTTTTTTTTTTTTTTTTTTTTTGACATCAATTACACACTAAAAAATCCAAAACGTTTTTTTTTTTTTTTTTTTTTTTTTTCAGTATTTTCATTTTGTTTAATATATTTATTCAACAATAATTACATGTATAAAAAATCAAAATATTTAGATATTCTTGTTTATTTAAACTAAAAACAAGAACATTAAACAAACATGAATAAAGAAAATCTGAGTATTCAGATATTCTTTTATATTTTAATCTATCTATCTACTTCTATATATCAGTCTATTCAAAACTATCTATCTATATCAATTTGTTCTTATCTATGTTACTTTGTTTATATCATCTATCCATCTATCTCTGTTCCTATCTATTTATCTGCTTTTCAGAAAAAGATACAAACTATTTTCCAATATGCCTTAATAAAAATATAAAATAATAAATAGAAGTTTTTATTGACACTGCTTCAGCTACGACTTCAATTCGTAGCTGGGTTGGTGTTCAGCAGTCACCGGTAGCAAGTTTTGAGATAGGAGACCGGGACGGTCTTCCTCATAAATACCCATAAATCAAATAATACATTAACATAGCTTAACATTTGTACCGGTTATGGTAAATGAAGGAGAATAATCTATCCAAATAATGGGTCGGTTTCAAACTTTTACACGTTTCTGAGTTTGACAAGAAAACACCAAAGAAGGTCGAGAGCACATTGCTAAAACAAAGGTCCAAAGGTTTCTTCACTAAGGATCATGCTCTGTTTAACACAAGGGATCTCTGCTGGACAGTGCTCTTGCTTGAAGCATACTCTCCCCCCAGTTATGGGTAAATAATAGAACAGACTGGCCTCTTTAACTTGGTTAGGCAACCAGTCTAGAGAGAAAAAAACTCTGAATTCAAACCTGTTAAATCCGCTGGGGTGGTCACTATTAGAATAGGCTCAGTCCTAATTATTGATCTATTTCACTAAACCCCCTTCACGACAGATGTACAACAAGGTCAATTTCTTAAGCGGAGTTTAACAGGTTGAATTCAGTTTTCCTTTGCCTAGACTGGTTACCTAATCAAGATTAAATTTAAACTTTTGCTGGTTTTTGACATGGAATGACCCAGACAAAATCTGTGGGGTTACCGGTTTAGTTGCCTATGAATCTGACTATGAAACAGTAGTACTAGGTTCCATAGTACCAGTAGCACATTGAACGACCTCATACTGGTTGGCTTAATTGCCACACAATAGGTCGGCTTTTTGTTAGTTGGCAATAAATGACTCAACAAGTGTTGACATGGCAACCAACAAACTTTGTAGATTATTCTTTTTCCCCTGGGTCACTTGATAATGGCTGACACTGTTTTGATGCCTCTGGAGTTTTAAGAACAATATTGTCCCCAATAAATATTATTGTAACTCATTATCCATTTCATACTAGCGAAAAAAAAAAAAAAAAACGCCTGCCGGCCAGTGTAAAAAACATTTTTAAAAGCTATTGCCTGAAGCATGCGGGGGGGAAAAATAAAAATAATAAAATTGTGAAAATTTGACAATTAATTGATTTATGGGGCGGGTTAGCTCAGTCGGTAGAGCGTTCGGCTAGAAACCACAAGTTCCTAGTTCGATACCGTCCCCAGCCACTACAGCGTATGAGTAGCACAGGGATCTGTGCGGTAAAGTAAGGAGCTGATGGTAGTGTGGCGCCTCCACCTCACTGCTAAAAACAATCTCCTTGGTCTAGGCTATTGAAAAGGGATAGACTCCCTCGCTGACTGGCTGATACCGACTTTAAGCCGCCCGTCGACTTTACTTTTTTACTTTATGTAGTAATGATACTGACTATAAATTAAATACTCTTTGATAAATCTCAATTCCTGAAATGACTGTGATGTAAGCAGTGACATAGTTTGGTTACAGACAAATAGAGACCGAATCTCCATTAATAATAGAGATTAGCTAATATAGAATTCCTTCTTAGTTTTGCTCAGAATCTGACCACCCTATCAGCTGGTGGTATAGAATACACCGATTGCACTTCTGCAGAGGGTAAAGCCCTCCAAAGGGGCCACCTGTTGGCTGTGGTGGAGTCCCATGATGCTTGAGGACAGAATCCTGGACATGGAAATAACTCATCGACTCTAGTTCAAATCCTGGTGAGGCTGTTTGCATTTCACATAGCTCTAATACCCTTGGGAAAGGTATGCATCCAACTATCTCTCTCTCTCTCTCTTTCCAGCTATGGGTAAATAGCAGAGGTAGATCGGGGTTTTAACCATGCTAGGTAACCAGTTTAGGAGAAGAAAAATCTGAATTTCAACCTGTTAAACGCCACTTAAGAAATTGACCTTGTGTTGTATCTTACTCATGCGGAGTTGGTAATATATGATTGTCCTGACCCTATAGCCCTGATTGCAAAGCCCCACTCCTTTTTATCATATATGTGCTAGAAAGCAGTGGCTGAGGGTCTTGTGTCCTGGGTGTGTGTAAAAAAGTTTTTAAATGCCATCTTGGCCAGTTGAAAAGGGCTTAAAGAAAGTCTGTGTTATGGAATCCTTTGGTGAGCGTATAAGTCCTATGCTGCGTATTAGTAAAGGTCCAGTGATTTAACTCCTAGTTCGTCGTCAATGAATGTGACAGTAATTAGTCAGTACGGTCGGTTAAGTATATGTATCAGCCTCAGAGTACTGCCAGTGATTGGCAAGAGTTAGATCAAATCGATTCGGCCTAGTCTATAAGGATACGAGATCTAGCAACACTTATATACCAAAAAACTCAACAGGTGCATAATTGTTATGTGATAATTTTAAATTTTAGCTCTGGAGATATGGGTACCCTTCATCGCAATTATTCTAGGTTCACCCTGAACCAGAGTGGTAGTACCTGTTAGGTCCCATCTATAGGTTAAATAGATTTTTTAAAATGTATGCTCTCTGGAGTTTTCAGAACAGTTATATCACTCAAATAAAATGTGGTTGTAATATCATTATCTATTATTATATGAGCTAATATAGAATTCCTTTTGGTTTTGCTCCGACTCTGGCAGGACAAAGTGCCCACAACAGGATGTGCTGGAACAGCAAACATAACAGCATGCCCCATTATCTGGAGAGATGCCTGTGTTGGCTCGTCATGTCAGAAGATGGCCAAAGCCGCATCCCCAAGACCTACTGTATGGTGAATTAGTGGAGGGCACCCAACCGGTAGGGAACCACGCTGCGCGTTTAAAGATGTCTTGCAAGAGTACATGAAGACATGCCACATCGAACCAAACATAGGGAGACTAGTGCAAAATAGTGACCGGCGACTCCTTCAAAAAGGAATGAGAAGGAGTGAAGAGAGAAAATAGCTGCCAAAAGGAAGGAGAGACAACAGCAACCCCAGCAAGCATCACTTTGTTTGCGGTCACTGCACCAGAGATTGCCAATTCAAAAATTGTCTGATCACCACTCACGCAGCTGCGATAAATGATAAAAAAAGTGACACTACGCCATCGTCTTCAGTAGATGGACGGATGCCAACAAGAATATAGAATTCCTTTTTGGTTTTGTTCAGACTCTGACTGCCCTGTCAGAATGGTGGTATAGAATACACCAACTTCACCTCTGCAGAGGGGTAAAGTCCTCCCAAAGGGGCCACCTGCTGCTGGTAAGGAGACGTGAGCTTGAGGATGGAATCTTGGGGCTGAGCAGTTCATGACCTGCAGCATACCACTTTGGCCCTTACTTAAGCTAGACAGGCCATCAGAAAGGCCCCCTGGACAAATAGGCTGGTCATATTAAGCTCTAGCACCATATGATTGTCCAATTGTATTGTTCTTATGGCAACCTCCAAACTCTTTTTATCATATGTGCTAGAAGGTGGTGGCTGAAAGTCTTGTTTTGAGTATGGCTACATCTACGGTGAATTTCTACTACTAAACTAAGCTTAAGTGTAATATTGCCTAAGGAGTTGGTAGTGAGGCAGTGTTTACAGTTGCTCCAGATAGAATCCTGAGGCTAATCATTCCATGACTGCAACACTCTACCTTAGCCCTTACTTAACTTGTGTCGCATTACACATTGTTGTAAATTTCACATGTTTGATGAAGTAAGTCAGTTAGACAGTCAACAATTGGTTTGAGCAATGTGACTGTCCAAGCACAACTGCACCAGTGTCAAGACAACTGTATTTATGGAATTTAGAACAGTCCACCACTGCATTTAGGTGAGTCCATTCCCTGAGTCCTGATTGCTGCTTGTTTTAGGGCCCTCTGAGGCTCCATAAATCCTGCCACTTTTCAGTGGTCTTTACGGCATCTCAGAATTGTATCAGTACGACTGTTTGCGTTCTGTCTTATCATTCGACGGTAATTGGACTTTAGTATTCTATATCTCCCCTCCTCCCCCTCTCCCATTTGCGCAAGCGTATTGGCCTTTGAGGAGAAAATTAATTCCTTTTGACCAGGCTGATTACAGGGGAGCAATCTTGACAATGCCCGGGGTATTTTCTTCGGCCTTGTTTTGGGGCGGAGTGACATTGGTGAGCCAGGTCCCTAGTGTTGAGGTGTGGGTGTTAGAGTTGAGCCAATGGGATCAAGCATAGCACTAGGCAATGGCATGGGTTTGGTTTGTGATCAGAAGCGTCGGTTTCTTAGTGTGATCCTACCTGATTCGTCCACTCTGCGCGGTATTGCTGATTTGACGGTAATTGGATTAGTATTCTATATCTCCCGGAAAATGGGGTTAATGTGGCTTCCACCTCCTTGCGCCGTTTGTGACTGTCTGTTTGTAACTGTCATTACTGGATCGAATGCGCAATCAGAGCAATCCATACTGGTTCTTCATCTTCCAGACACTTAATAGCACCTTCTTCATTCTTTGATTGGCAGACATTTGCAAAGTGGTAATTGGACTTAGTATTCTATAGTTTGCACTTCTCAACACCAAAAATTTGATGATAACCTCTGTTCAAACCTAGGACACTTTTGATATACTGCCATTCTGAATAGTCTTAAAACAAATGATTTTGCCAAATAATTTTTGCCTATAAACAAATACCAAACAATACCAATGTAAGGTTTACATTTATGGAAAATATTCTGAAAAAAATTTTTCTTTTTCCACATGGTTGCATTTCTTTGCACCAAAGTTTTGATGCCAGACCTGTTCAAGCCTTATTTATTAAATAACCTTCTTCTATATTTCTAATTTTCTTTTTTTGTTTTTCTTTTCCCCAGGTGTACAGATTTTTTTTTCTTTATTTGCTGCTTTGTGAATACAAAAATCCAAGAAAGAAACCAAATAAAGAAGATCAAAAATGTATCAACAGACGCATTCACAAATGATTGCTCCTGTTGTGCAAAGAAAACTTCTGGATACATTACAGACGGATCTTCCAGTTGTCTTCAGAGGCAAAAGGAAATTTCCGAATGTAAAAGAGTAAGTTCATATCAATTAATACTAGCGGGACTGTGGATATACCACAGTATGATAATCTAATTATTACAAGTTTGATATGTTTACTTAAGAGCTATTGTAAATAGTTCAATATGTAAAAGATAATAATCTTGATTTAACTCTCTCTACTGCAGGACCTGTGAATATACCCAGCATGATTTTAATTATTACAATGTGTGTTATGTTTACTTAAGAGCTATTACTAAATAGTTCAATATGTAAAAAGTATAATAATCTTAACTCTCTCTACTAGCAGACCTGTGGATTACCACAGCATGATAATTTAATTATTACGACGTTATTGTGTTATTAAAGATTATTGCTAAATAGTTCAATATGTAAAAGTATAATAATCTTGACTTAACATCTCTCGACTAGCAGGACCTGTGGATATACACAGCACATATAATTTAATTATTACAACATTTGTATGTTTACTTAAGAGCTATTACTAAATAGTTCAATATGTAAAAGTATAATAATCTTGACTAACTCTCTCGACTATAGCCTGTGGAATATACCACAGCATGATATTTAATTATTACAATGTTTTATAGGTTTACTAGAGCTATTGCTAAATACTTCAATATGTAAAAAGTATAATAATCTTCATTTAACTGTTTCACTCTTTTTTCTTCTTTCTTTTTGATTGAAATAGTTAGCGTTATCGCTTCCAAGCGCTCACCTCCTCTCTATCTTTCCTTCAATCTTTTCTTATTTGTGGTGAATGGGTTGGCTATTACCTACCTTATGATAAAAGAAAAATCTGAACAACAACACGGACCCCTACCCTCTCCACCCCTGATCTGGAAACAACGATATGTATAAAAAGAAAGATGTTTGATTTTGTTTAGACTGAAGAAATTGACTGGAACAAGGCTCACTTTCCTTAAGGAAGTGTGGATGTCACCTGAAGAAGGCAGAGAATGTACCAGTCAGTATTGGGGTGTATGCAGTTACATAGTTTCGGTTACAGACACTGAACCTCCATTATAATAAGATATGCTGCCCCCCCAAAAAAAAACAAAAGAAAGCCTTTTTTTAAAATAGCACAATAAGCTCTTTTTATTTCTGCCTTTATAAAGTTCTAATGTTAGATTTTTTAATTTAGTGATTTTTTTTTTCGATGATATTGAAGATATTTTTAGTAACAATGGTCTCTTTTAAAATACTTTTGCTTCATTTTCACTAAGATATTTTGTAAGTTTGCTTAATGACTCACACACAATATCTAATCAATTTCTTTTTTTTGAACACAACGCTCTGATGTTATTGGGAGATAAGATAAAGCAAAAATTCTTCCAAGCTTGTAGGCCATATCAGTGCTAATGTATGGTTGCACCACTCAAACTCTAACATAAAGCTAGATTGGAATTACACAAATGGTGTGTGCTGTCTTGAAGAAATTAGCCCCCCTCCCCCCGAAATATGTCTGTCTCTGCAGATGATATTATTATATGCTACCCCCCCCCCAACATAACTAAAATGTTTTAGTATTATCTGCTTATTCGACTATTGTCCCCATCTGATTGTTATTTGTACAACGTTTCAGCAATATGCCCCCGGCCTTCTTCAGGTATTTCTTGTTGACACATGGCCTAGTGGATAAGGTAGTTAGGTTAAGACAGTTCTAAGTGACAGTTATCTCTGGATTCCAGGTTCAATCCTGAATAAAGGGTCTAGGTTTGAAGTTCCATGATGGCTCCCGATTACGACAAGAAAGTTCCGAGTCTGAAAGGAAGGTTCCAGAGTCCATCCAAGAAATACTGAAGAAGTCCGGAGGGCATATCGAGCCAAAACGTTGTACAGATAGCAATAAAATAGTCCAAATAACGCAGATAATACTAATCATCAAGCCTCGTCTCAAACATTCAGAGAAATGAAATGTTTTTTTTTTAAATAGCATAATTAGCTCTTTTTATTTGTGACTTATTATGAAGTTCTAAGTTAGGTTTTTTATTATTTAATATAGTGTCTACTTTTGATTTATGATATTGAGATGTCCCCTTTTTTTTTTTTGTCTTTTTTTTATATATATGAGTAACAATGGTCACCATAAAAATCATTTTTGTCATTTCACTAAATATTTGTGAGTTGCTAATGAATCTCACATAAATCTAACCTATTTCTTATAGATTTTTTTTAACCCTATACCTACATGTTTTCACCATTACCAGAGATTGAATACTAAACTAAAATAGTGAATTAAAAGGATTAGTTTTTGCTGATGGAAACAATGTAAACTACAAATGTTACATAATAATTGGATCCCTAATACATTTTAAGGTATTGTAGAAATCATTATGGCGATCAGTACAGCTGATGGCCTTGAGACTGAAGTGACCGCTTGACCGACGTCTCACCTTGCGTTCTGGGATGCACATGAGAACCGAAGCAATAGAAGGCCCCTTCCGGTTAAGGATATAAGTAAGTAACTTAGTCAGTTAGAAGTTAGAAGCCAAGTAGCAAGATGTGAGTCTCACTGCGCAGAGTTGTCTGGTCTGGGATCTACGAATAAAGTAACATCATCGTAATCGAAGTCTTGTGTTTATTACTAAAAACTAACAATGACACAGGGCTTCTGATAACAGAATCCTAGCAACAGAAACCAGGACCCGAATCCTCAATAGAAGACCAGACGAGACCTTAGAGATATATCAGACCAAGATAGATGATAGACGATCAGATAAAGCCGGCCAGAAGAATAGACGACAGAGTAAGAATTAAAGAAAGATATATAACGTTATATGCTAGTTTGGCTTAGTGAAAAGACCAATATAACTATTACTATTTAGTGCCGGATAAAGAATGCGCTATGGCAACACAAATTGCAAGATGAAGAATAATCAAGCTAAGTTCCAATTACCGTCGAATTGGTAAGACACGCAACAAGCGGTTGTAACTTAATGCAATCCTCGTCTTGTGCTATTCTACTGCAGAATGACAGTGATTTATAAAATTTCACTATCTAACTGACTCAATACAAGATACTATTTTAAAAAGGGGACTGTTCAGCTCAGTGGTAGAGACACCTGACTAGGAATCGCAAGGTTCCTGAGTTCGATTACCATACCCACCAACTCAGCACATGAGTAGTACAGATTGAGTAATCTAATCTGTGCCAGTAAAGTTGGAAAGCTGATGATAGTGTGCACTCCACCTCAGCAAAAAAAAGTCTCTCTCTGGTTTAACGCTAATGAAAAGGGGATAGACTCCCTCGCCGTCTGTCTAATACTGACAATAGGCTACCCCAACTTACTATTTTAAAATTTAATCAAAACAGAAAGGGTAGTCCCCTGCCTAGTGGCTAATGTACTGGACTGTGGCATAAAGTGTAGAGGTGGACGCCACACCTACCATCAGGTCACTCTTTACTGCACAGATCAATTGTGCTACTCGTCGCTGAGCCGCCCTGTCGGCTGGGGCATTAGAATACACCGACTGCACCTCTGCCAGGGGTAAGCCATCCCCAATGGGCCACCTGTTGGCCAACGAATAGAACCCAGGTGGCTGAGCAGTCCATGACTTGCAATATTCAACTTTAGCTTTTCTTGGGCTAGACAAGCGTCGGAGAGGCCCCCTCCGATCAATCGGCGCCACGTCAAGCCCTAGCACCTATATGATTTTCCCAACCCTATTGCCCTTATGGCAATTCCGAATCCTTATCATATGGGTTGTAGAAGGCAGGACTGAGGGTCTACATGTCCTGGGAATGACGTTAAACTCTATCTTGATGGTGAGGTTCCAGTTCTGGAGGTTTGGGAATGTGAGCACCCTCATCACCATTTCCCTGGTCCACTCTGACCGAGTGTAGTACCTGTTAGTGGTCCCATCTAGGGTTAAAAGAAAAACATGAGTTATAAACAAAATTGTATTATGCATTAAGAATGAATTTATTTCACATCTTTGTCGGCATTAATACCCACCAAGGTTTAGATGCCGTAAAACAAAACAAAACAAACCAAACCAATCATGCGCTGAGTTGGTGTGCACCAGTTTATTGACCCAGAACTTGTGGTTCTTAGGCGTGATGCTTTCATATAAATTGTATTAAACATTTATAAATGAGTTAAGTCTTTTAATTTAATATATTCAATTAATTTATTTGTGATGAATGGAAATTAAATTTAGTTACAAAGGGGATCAAGTACAAAGTTTGAAAAGCACTACTTTATATTATGAAGAAATGCTGTTCAATTACGCACGCACGCATATATATATATATTATTATAATGGAGATTGTGTGTTTGTCTGTCTGTAACCGAAACTATATTAATATACAAGTCACAATTCCCTTTAGTTATTTACATTACATTCTCCATGATTTTATTTTAATTTAAACTTCAAATTATAAAATTGTTTACATCATTAAGACTGTTGACCATATCTAGATACTAATAACATGCAATTGTATTTATATATACAACAAAATAGTGGTTTACAGTGTGAATGGGAAGGCTAATTTCATATTGATCTTAAAATTTGATTTTAATAAATATATGCTTGTATTATTGATTTCTAATTTTTTGTTTTATCTTATTGAATATAAGCAAAAATCTCTGGGATAAATCTTAAAAGAAATCCATTAACAAGAATAAATACTGTAAATTTATTCTTTACTTCCTATTTTAACTAAGAGTTAAATTAGGAAAATTTACCAATGAAAGACGGAGTAAATGGAAGATGATGGAAAGTTGCTTCAAAGTTGTTCTATTTTTCAATCATACCCCCTCTGATCCAAATGTTTTTATCTGCATTCTTATTCAGTTTCATTAGCCTTTCTAATTTAATATGATATTTCATTATATTAAAAATTAAATACTTTCACCCGGAGGGTCATATATTTGCTATATATATAATGTGTTGTGTGTGGGCGAATTTGTTTGAACAGTAGCAACATTTTTCAGCTATTTTCAATCCTTGTCATGTTGTCACTGCACTGGGCATAACTGACTCACCTCTGCAAAGGGTAAGACTCCCTCAATGGACCACCTGTTGCTTGTGGGTAGCTGACCTGTGATGCTTGAGGACGGAACCCCCTGGTAGATGAGTGTTCATGACATGCAACACTTCATCTAGGACATTACTTGGCTAGACCGGTGTCGGAGAGGCCCCTTTGATCAATCGGCTAGTCCTGTCAAAGCCTTAGTACCTAATGATTCCCCAACCCTATTGCTCATATGGCAAACCCAAACCCTTTTTACATATGGTGCTAGAAACTGTGCTGAGGAGAGGAGAATGTCTTTTTGTCATTGGGAATGATGTTAATCTCTATCTGATGGTGGGGTTCCAGTTTTGGAGGTTTGGGGGATGCAGAGCACTCCTTTATCCCCATTGCTCCCTGGTTCACTCTGACCCAGAGTGGTAGTACCTGTTTGGGTCCCATCTATGGGTTAAATAGAAAACATGAGTTTAAAAAAAAAAATTAAGTATCCATTAAGAATTAATTTATTTCAAAACTCGATTGGCATTAAATGACCCACTGAGGTTGATATGCCGTAAAATAAACCAAACGAAACTTACAAGTCGGCGAATGGATGATACAATATTTGACTGGAATTTGGCTGATGAATTTGCCATAACTGATTTGTTTCCAAGTACTTTCAGCTCCTTCACAGGCCATCATCAAGAGAAGTGCTTATTGCAAAAATGATTGTAATTGTATATTGTTCTGGCCAATATATACACACACACACACACACACACACGTATGTATGTATATATATATATATATATATATATATATATATATATATGAAGTGAACAAACAATGTGTTTGAAAATGGTGAAGGCCAACAATTTTTGGGAGATTCTGGGGAAGCCAGCTAGTGTAGTGGTTAGAATGTCAGCCTGACAGGTAGGGTTCGAATCACGCACAAAGCACTGCCCTGTCTATAGCTCTGCTGATGAGGCCTAATAGGCTGAAATGTACATACGGAGATCAACTTTTTCTCGATTTGTTTACGCTTTACATTTAAACAGATATGCACGCCTAATTCCTTTAATTATAATTAATTAATTAACAAATTAGGTATGACTTTAATTAAGCACATAATCTCCCATTCTTATATTATATATATATAATATATATATATAAAGTATAGTCTGTGGGGTGGTCTAATGTTGTTATCAGCCATACAGCGAGGAAGTCTATCTCCTGTTCACTAGCACTAGACCAAGGGGATAATTTTTAGCGTCTGAGGTAAAATGCCACACCTATCAACTCCTCACTTTATGGAACAGAGATCCTGTGCTACTCATATGCTGAGTTGGCGAGGGCCGGTATTGAACCAGGAACCTTGTGATTCCTATCAGACGCTCTACCAACTGAGCTAAGTGTTATATTTACAACTGCAATAACATTGAATTGAGAAATGAACTTATTGCTTAAAAATTTCTATTTAAATCAATTGATTAAACTCGTCTATACTAGCAATATTTTTGTCATATCAAAATGTTGCATTATTTGGATTATTCGGACTGTTGTCCTTATCTTTATTGTTATATACACAATGTTTCTGCTGATGTGACCACTGGGCTTCTTCAGGTGTTTCTTTTTGAAAATCGGGAGCCTTCATGACATAATCGTTAGCCTTCATTGAACCAACCCTTTATTTAATCTAGGGGGGTAGACATATAGCACTAAGTCAATTGCTGGCTTCTGGTTCAAAAAAATATGGTAGCTAATATTAAAAAAAAAAAATTTTTCTAGTTAAAAAAACACCTAGTACATTAATTTTTTATAACCTTGGTATCAAATATATGAAGCATACACAAAACCCTTACAATTAAAAACAAAAAAATAAAAAGACTCTCTCTCTCTCTCTTGGAATTTTAATATATAAGGCGTGCATCAAAAGTCCACTTCTACTTATAGACTCGCCGAGTGTCACGTGACCAACCCATTAACCAGTCACTGACAGTGCTCTGCTGCTGATATTATTATATATACTGAAGGTCTGAGAACACCTAGGCATTGCACTTTGGACACTCGTGGAGTACGAACCTCATGTGATTATCTCACTGGACCTCATAGGACTTACCAAAGGATTCTGTATTGCAGGACTTATTCACTCACCAAAGGATTCTAGATTTCAGGACTTACTTACTTTAAGTTCTTACAACTGGCCAAGAATGGCGGTCAGAAATTCAACTCTCTCTCTCTCTCTCTCTCTCTCTCTCTCTTATATATTTATATATATATATATATATATATATATGATGGAATGACCCATCTTCCCTGTACCTCAACAGTGGTGATGGTCCTAGCCACTATTTAAGAAAACACATATTACTCTGTGCAGAACTCTCTTGAAGTACTTAGACGACGGACTCTCCTCCTAATACTCCAATGACCTTACTATATAACAATATATATATAGTCATAATGAAAGTATTGTGTGTTATATTTACAACTGCAATAACATTGAATTGAGAAAAGGACTTGTTGCTTAAAAATTTCTTTTTAAATCAATTGATTAAACCTGTCTGTAGTGGCAATGTTTTTGTCATATCAAAATGTTGCCTTTCATTTTGTCTATTGTCTGTCTTGAAATCAATTCTTCATTTCTAAAAGTTTTCAAGCTTTTTGCCATGTCCATTTTTTTCCCCTCCATTGTCTGCACTTGGTTCTAGCTCATTACCATATTCTTCAAAGAAAAAAAAAAAAAAAATCAACTTAGATATTTTCATTTCTTTCACCAGTGTACAAATTAGCTGAATGAGGAGAAAAAAAGAAGTCTATCTTTTGATGATAAACACAATGATTTCTTTCTTCAGAAAGTTTCTGTGTAAAATATAAATAAATGTAAAAATATGTTTAAAAATATAAAAATAACATGTTTATTACTGTTACTAGCTAGAATATACGCATTTCAGGTGTTAGTATTTAAGTTTTGATGTAATGAAATATATTAATTAGAAAGACTAATGAAATTAAATAAGAATCGTATAAAAAGATTACATTTTATTATATTTTAAGTATTTAAGTTTTAATGTAATAAAATATATTAAATTAGAAAGACTAATGAAATTAAATAAGAATGCATATAAAAAGATTACATTTATTATATTTTAAATTTTAATGTAATGAAATATATTTAGAAAGACTAACGAAATTAAATAAGAATGCATATAAAAAGATTATATTTATTATATTTTAAGTTTTAATGTAATAAATATATTAAATTAGAAAGACTAATGAATTTAAATAAGAATGCATATAAAAAGATTACATTTATTATATTTTAAGTTTTAATGTAATAAAATATATTAAATTAGAAAGACTAATGAAATTAAATAAGAATGCATATAAAAAGATTACATTTATTATATTTTAAATTTTAATGTAATGAAATATATTAAATTAGAAAGACTAAGAAAATTAAATAAAATGTATATAAAAACATTACATTTATTATATTTTAAGTATTTAAGTTTTAATGTAATGAAATATATTAAATTAGAAAGACTAATGAATTAAATAAGAATGCATATAAAAAGATTACATTATTATATTTTTAAGTATTTAAGTTTTAATGTAATGAAAATATTAATTAGAAAGACTAACAAAATTAAATAAGAATGCATATAAAAAGATTACATTTATTATATTTTAAGTATTTAAGTTTTAATGTAATGAAATATATTAAATTAGAAAGACTAATGAAATTAAATAAGAATGCATATAAAAACATTACATTTATTATATTTTAAGTATTTAAGTTTTAATGTAATGAAATATATTAAATTAGAAAGACTAATGAAATTAAATAAGAATGCATATAAAAACATTACATTTATTATATTTTAAGTATTTAAGTTTTAATGTAATGAAATATATTAAATTAGAAAGACTAACGAAATTAAATAAGAATGTATATAAAAAGATTACATTTATTATATTTTAAGTATTTAAGTTTTAATGTAATGAAATATATTAAATTAGAAAGACTAATGAAATTAAATAAGAATGCATATAAAAAGATTACATATTATATTTTAAGTATTTAAGTTTTAATGTAATGAAATATATTAAATTAGAAAGACTAATGGAATTAAATAAGAATCATATAAAAAATTACATTTATTATATTTTAATTGGTTTCTGTATAAAATCATTCATAGAATTCAATGTCTGTCTGTAACTGAAACTGTCACGATACCTCAGGAATTGCGTAAGTTTATCAATGACTATCTAATTTATAGTCAAAATGATTATTACATAGAATAAATGTAATACAATTTCTTTCTGTGTAAAATATAATAAATGTAAAAATATGTAAAAAATATAAAAATAACAGATTATTACATTACTAGCAAGAATATGCACCCTCTGGGTGTAAGTATTTAAGTTTTAATGTAATGAAATATATCAAATTAAAAAGACTAATGAAATTAAATAAGAATGCATATAAAAAGATTACTTATTTTAATTATATTTTTATTTGTTTCTATATAAAATCATTTATAGGATTGATTTTAATTGTTGTTGTTGTTGGCACCTTTCTATCCCCTAAGGTCGATGATGTAGTGTCCAATGACGATGGTGTAGTGACAGTCTTTGGTGCACTGAATGCACACAAACTGTGATGCTTTCTGGGGGCTGCTGGCTTTTCTCCCTCTTTCTGGCTCTCTTTTCTGTTGAGGCTTCTCTCCTCTGCACCTCAACCCTCTCTTTGCTCGCATTCCCTCTCTCGCTCTTTCACTCTCTCTGCTCGCTCTCTTTGCACGCTCTCTCACTCTCTTTGTACTCTCTCTCTCTTTGTACTCTCTCTCTCTTTGCACTCTCTCACTCTCTCACTCTCTCTCTCTCTCTCTCTTCTCTCACTCTCTCTCTACTCTCTCTCTCACTCTCTCTCTATCTCTCTTTGCACTCCCACTTTCCTTGCCCCCCCCCCCATATGATGAATAGTTTATAAAAAATCTATCTGTATATCTGTAATTTATTCTTATCTCTTTATAATCCATTATTATGATGTTTCTTTTTTGCTTTTTATTAAATGGACATCTGTGTTCATCCATCCATGAAACAAACGTTTGTTCAAATAATTACTCTACTTCCAATTATTTAATCTCTTTGCCTTTTAGCTCTTAGAAATTCTTCTTCTTTTGTGTGTGTGAGGTTTTATTTGAACAAATTGAACAATTGGCGTTCGCTAAAGATGAAACCTTTTGTTGAACCTCTTTTATTGAAAGATACTTTATGGGAACGGAATAAAAACAACTAAAAGATTCTCACTATTTTCAACAGTATTGATAAAATGGTCATATATATATATAGTAAGTAAAGTAAAGTCAATGGGGCAGCCTAAAGTCGGTATTAGCCAGTTAGCGAAGGAGTCTATCCCCTTTTCAATAGCGCTAGACCAAGGAGATTTTTTTAGCATCTGAGGTGGAGCGCCACACCTACCATCAGCTCCTTACTTTACCGCACAGATCCCTGTGCTACTCATACGCCGAGTTGGCGAGGGCCGGTATCGAACTAGGAACTTTGTGGTTTCTAGCCGAACGCTCTACCGACTTTAGGCCGCCCCGACGACTTTACTTTTTTATATATATATATATCTCAGTCATCTACAGACACGTGTTTTGACAATAGTCTGAATAATCCAAATGATACAAATTATCAAGCGTCATCTCAAAAATTCAGGTAAATACTCTCTAGAACAGTTTACTTTTGAAGAGCTATGATTACACAAGACCTCAAAGAACATGGTTCCACTTTGGCCCTTTTTGGGCTAGATGGGCGGTCGGAGAGGCCCCCTCCGATCAATTGGCTGGTCACGTCAAGCCCTAGCACCTATATGATTTTCCCAACTCTATTGCCCTTATGGCAAGCCCCAACCCCTTTTTATCATATGGGTGCTAGAAGGCGGTGGCTGCGGGCCTACATGTCCTAGGAATGACGTTAAACTCTAATGGTGAGGTTCCAGTTTTGGAGGTTTGGGGAATGTGGAGCACCCCTTCATCACCATTGCTCCTGGTCCACTCTGACCCGGAGTGGTAGTACCTGTTAGGGTCCCATCTATGGGTTAAATAGAAAAATGTATTTATAAAAAAATTGTATTATACATTAAGAATTGATTTATTTCAAAATTTTATCGGCATTAAATGACCTACTGAGGTTAATATGCCATAAAACAAACCAAACCAAACCAAAAAGAACATGGTAGCACTGTCCCCCCCTCTATCCCCCCTCCCCCAAAGAGTATGTTTCATTTAATAGTCTTTAAATCTTATCCACAATTGTTTTTTCTTTGATAATTTGACATTTGGCGCTATGAAGGTTCAAATTATTTTAATTGTTGTAATTTCTCTAATTGTTTTCTTTCTTTCTTTCTTTCTATGTGTTACATAATTCATTGGTAGCCTATGAATTGTGTAAGTAGTGTTGTTAAATTTTGAATCAAAGTTTGTTAAAAAAGATTGATAGCATTTAACCATGCGCTCACCTGCATGCCGATTTCTGATTGGTTGAAGGAAGGCACGAGAACAGAAGTTAGTTTTAGTTAGCAGTTGCCGACAGAAAGTCAGTGGGAGCGGATGCAGGTGTCGCTTGCTCAAGATGCCGCTTCTCATCTGCGTGGTTTCAAGAATCCTTTTGGGCCGGAGTTGTTTTGTTAATAAAGGCTATCGCTATGAATCTTTCAAAACTGCTGGCATTAAATGACCCACTGTGGTTGATATACCATAAAACAAAACAAACAAAGAATGTCGTAGCACTGCCCCCCCCTCTATCCCCCCCCCCAAGTGAATGTTTCATTTAATAGTCTTTAAATCTTAACCACAATTTTTTTTTTTTTTTCTTTCTTGCTAATTTGGCATTTAAGTGCCAAACAGATCTTTGACGTTTGGCACTATGAATGATCAAATTATTTTAATTGTTGTAAATTTCTCTAATTGTTTTCTTTCTTTCTACTAGCAAACATATGCACCCTCCGGGTGCAAGTATCTAAATTTTAATATAATAAAATATTATATTAAATTAGAATGGCCAATGAAACTAAATAAGAACGCAGATAAAAAGATTTAAAACAGAGGGGGATATAATCGAAGAATAGAACAACTGAAACTTACTCTTCCATCACTCCCGTCTTTCATTGTTAAATTTTCCTAGTTTATCTTTGTAGTTAAAATAGGAAGTTAAGAATAAAATTATAGTAATTTTTCTTGTTAATGGATTTATTTTAAGATTTATTGAAGAGATTGTTACACATATTCATTAAGATAAAACCAGACAATTAGAAATCAATAATTGTAAGCACATATTTATTAAAATCAAATTTGGAAAGGCCCCCACCAATCAATCAGCTGGTGACATCAAGCCTTAGCACCAATATGATTGTCCCAACCCTATTGCCCTTATGACAGACCACCAGTGCTTTTTATCATATGTGCTAGAAGGCGGTGGCAGAGGGTCTTAATGTCCTGGGTATGACATTAAACTCTATCTGATGGTGAAGTTCTAATTTTGGAGCTCTGGGTAATGTGCAGCACCTCTTCATCACATTACTCCCAGGTACACTCTGACCAGGAGTGGTAGTATCTGTTAGGGTGCCATTTATAGGTTAATTAGGAAAAAATAAGTTTAAAAATGTTTTTCAAAAATCGAGTTTAAAAAATTTGAGTACTCATCAAGAAGAAAACGTCCTTGGCATAAAATAGCTCAACAAGGGTTGACATGCCGTAAAATTCCAATTCTGGAGCTCTGGGTAATATGCAGTACCTCTTCATCACCATTACTCCCAGGTCTAGTCTGACCGTAGTGGTAGTACCTTTTAGGATCCCTTCTATGGGATAAATAGAAAAAAATGAATTCTACAAAAATTTTTTTAAATTCAGTATCTATCAAGAATGAATCAAACAAAACATCTTTGGCATAAAATGACCCAACAAGGGTTGACAAATATAGGGATTAAAATAAATAACAAAGATGAGGATAATTTCTAGAACAACAAAAAGTTGTGTCCTAGTTATGACACTAAACTGCATCTGATGGTGAGGCTCCAGTTCTGGAGCTCTGGGGGAGTGTGGAGTACACATTTATTACCGTTACTCCCAGGTGTTTGCTGACCTGGTGGGGTAGTACCTGTTAAGGGCCAATCTACGGGTCAATTAGATCCATTTGAAAAGTTTAATATTGGATGAAAAATATATGAAACCATGTAACTGAGTACAAATTATTTGTATTTATTGAAGTCAGTTAGTCTACTGTTGGTTTGAATAACAGCAACTAGCTAAGCACAACTGAAGCAGTGTCCAAGACATTTGGTATTTATAGAAATAAAGAATAGTCCATTCATGCATTTGGGTGATTCCATTCCCTGAATTCTGATTGGCTGCTTGGTTTCTATGATATTGTGGAGTTTTATAAATACCCTGTCATTCTGCAGTAGAATTGCGACAGGACGGGATTGTATTAGGTTACAACCGCTTGTTGCCGTGTCTTACCAATTCGACGGTAATTGGGAACTTAGCTTGATTATTCTTCAGTATTAAATTGGAATACTTGATACCATATAACTGAATGCAACTACTCCAAAAAACAAAAAACTATTATAGGCAAATAAAAATTGTATGAAAATGATTGCAATGGTATGTTGAAAATATAAATGGTTAGGATTACAATCAAACATTTACAAATGAATCAAGTTTTGGCATTAAATAACCTACAAAGAATTGATGTGCCATTAAACAAATAGACTAAATCAAACTATGGTTATGATTAAAATCAAACATTTACAAATAAATCAAATTTTGGCATTAAATAACCCACAAGGAGTTGATATGCTGTTAAAGAATAAATCAATCCAAATCCAAATAATTATAATCAAAATCAAACATTTACAAACACATCAAATTCCAGTATTGAATAACCCATAAGGAGTTGATATGCCATTAAACAAATAAATCAATCCCAATGATTATAATCAAAATCAAACATTTACAAACACATCAAATTCCAGTATTGAATAACCCATAAGGAGTTGATATGCCATTAAACAAATAAATCAATCCCAATGATTATAATCAAAATTAAACATTTACAAACACATCAAATTCCAGTATTGAATAACCATAAGGAGTTGATATGCCATTAAACAAATAAATCAATCCCAATGATTATGATTAAAATCAAACATTTACAAACACATCAAATTCCAGTATTGAATAACCATTAAGATTATGATTAAAATCAACATTTGCAGTATTGAATAACCCATAAGGAGTTGATATGCCATTAAACAAATAAATCAATCCAAATAATTATAATCAAAATCAAACATTTACAAACACATCAAATTCCAGTATTGAATCACCCATAAGGCGTTGATATGCCATTAAACAAATAAATCAATCCAAATAATTATAATCAAAATCAAACATTTACAAACACATCAAATTCCAGTATTGAATCACCCATAAGGAGTTGATATGCCATTAAACAAATAAATCAATCCAAATAATTATAATCAAAATCAAACATTTACAAACACATCAAATTCCAGTATTGAATAACCCATAAGGCGTTGATATGCCATTAAACAAATAAATCAATCCCAATGATTATGATTACAATCATTTACAAGCATCTCAAATTCCAGTATTGAATAACCCATAAGGAGTTGATATGCCATTAAACAAATAAATCAATCCCAATGATTATGATTACAATCATTTACAAGCATCTCAAATTCCAGTATTAAATAACCCATAAGGAGTTGATATGCCATTAAACAAATAAATCAATCCCAATGATTATGATTACAATCATTTACAAGCATCTCAAATTCCAGTATTAAATAACCCATAAGGAGTTGATATGCCATTAAACAAATAGATAAATCCAAATAATTATGATTACTATCAAACATTTACAAATAAATCAATTTTTGGCATTAAAAAAACCCCAAGGAGTTGATATACTGTTAAATAAACTAAACCTATAGATAATATTGTTGTCCTTCAACAAAGACATCATCTATTGATAATTACAATCCCTCATCGCCGACACCTATAATATGCCAACTGCATTTCCTGCTGTAATGATGAAGAATGCATCAACCCGCAGTGTTTTAATAAAAGGCTGCAATAACAGATGGTGAAACTCAGTTTTTCTGCAGCAGGAGTCGTTGGAAGGAAATATAAGTTGGCATTTGGCCATCTTAAGAAGGCTCCACTCCCTGATTTAGAATTGGTCTTGTTAGTCTGTTACATAATTATTGGAATCCTAATGCTTTTATAAGGTATTGTAGAAATCATAATGGCGATTAGTACAGCTGATGGCCTTGAGGGTGAGTGACGGTGCTTGACTTTGATCTCACCTTGCAATCTGGGGATGAATCGTGAGAACCGGAACCCCATGGAAGGCCCTCTTCCGATTTAAGGAGTAAGCAACTCAGTTAGTCAGTTAGAAGTTAGAAGCCAAGCGAGCAACATGTAAGCCTCATCTGCGCAGATTGTCTGGGTTAGGGATTTGGAATAAAGTAACATCAACGTAAATCGAAGTCTTGTGTTTATTACCTAAAAACTAACAATAACACAGGGCTTCTGATATACGAGAAATCCCAACAGAAACCAGCAAGAAAGTCAACACCAGACCTTAGAAGATATACCAGACCAAGATAGATGATAGACGATCAGAGTAAGAAGTAAGAAAGGTATATAACATTATATCAAAGCCGGCCAGAAGAATAGACGACCAGAGTAAGAAGTAAGAAAGGTATATAACATTATATGCTGATTTGGTAAAGTGAAAATGTCAGTATGTAACAAGTCTTTGTTGCCAACCAAGGAAGAAGTGGGCTCTTCTTGTTCTTTAGCTGAGGATAGAAAAGAGGTGTTGTATAGTTGTTGTATCATTGAGGTGAAATGATACACAGAAGAAATTGAATGCTTAATATATTTATTCAGCCCCAGTATCCAGTACTAACAAATACACACAAAAAAAAAAACACAACTAAATTAAGGTTTTCCGCTCTGTCGGCTGGGGCGTTAGAATGCACCGACTGCACCTCTGCAGAGGGGTAAGACTCCCCCAATGGGGCCACCTGTTGGCCGTGGGTGGCGACCCGTGATGCTTAAAGATAGAGCCCAGGTGGATGAGCAGTTCATGACATGCAATACTCCACTTTGGCCCTATCTTGGGCTAGACGGGCGGTCGAGAGGCCCCCTCCGATCAATCGGCTGGTCATGTCAAGCCCTACCACCTATATGATTTTCCCAACCCTATTGCCCTTATGGCAAGCCCCAACCCCTTTTTATCATATGGGTGCTAGAAGGCGGTGGCTGAGGGTCTACATGTCCTGGGAATGACATTAAACTCTATCTGATGGTGAGGTTCCAGTTTTGGAGGTTTGGGTTGGGGAATGTGGATCACCCCTTCATCACCATTGCTCCCTGGTCCACTCTGACCCGGAGTGGTAGTACTTGTTAGGGTCCCATCTATGGGTTAAATAGAAAAATGTATTTATAAAAAAATTGTATTATCCATTGAGAATTGATTTATTTCAAAACTTTATTGGCATTAAATGACCCACTGAGGTTGATATGCCGTAAAACAAAACCAAATAAATTAAGGTTTTCATATATTAATAATATACTAGTCTGTATGTGTAAAAATATGCACATACACTGATATTTATATGTACTAGTAAATATATGCACCCTCTGGGTGCAAGTATTTAAGTTTTAATGTAATGAAATATGTTAAATTTGAAATACTTTTGAACCTAAATAAAAATCCAAATAAAATGATTTGAAACAGAGGGGGTATAATCGAAGAATAGAACAACTTTGAAACTAAGTCTTCCATCATTTTCCATCACTCCCTCCTTTTATTGCTGAATTTTCCTGATTTAACTATTTAGTTAAATTAGGAAGTAAAGAATAAAATTACTGTTATTTCTTTATATTAATGGATTTCTTCTAAGATTTATCCCCGAGATTTTTGCTCATATTCATTAAGAAAAAACCAAACAATTAGAAATCAATAATACCAAGCGCATATTTAATAAAATTAAACTTTTAATATCAATATGCAAATTAGCTTTCCTGTTCACACTGTAACCCACTATTTTGTTGCATATATAAATACAATTGCATGTTATTAGAATGTAGATAAAGTCAAAAGTATTAATAATGTAAAATAATTTTATTAATAATTGAGGTTTAAATAAAAATAACAATTATGGACAATGTGGCGTAAATAACAAAGGGGATTGTGATTTGTATAGTAATATAGTTTCGGTTACAGACAGAAAAACACACAATCTCCATTATAATAAGATATATGCAAAATCTTTATGTATGTTTGAGTTCTCAATTTTGGTTGAATCTTATCAAGAAAATATTTGATACCATTCACACACACAGACACATTACCTATTTATTAAGTTAGTTTGAATATGGACTCAGTGGCACCTGGTTACCGACAGTTTCATGCCTATGCGATCCTTAGACCAGGCACTTGGTCTGAAGGTCGCACAGGTGATAATGTATAAAACAAAATGTCTTTGGCATAAAATAACCCAACAATGGTTGACATGCTGTAAAATCCAACCAATCAACCAACTGATAGGAACAGATGATGAGATGAAGCAACCTGAGCAAAGCTTTGTAAATAATAAATTGTAGATGTATATAAATCAACAGAGTTAAAAAGAACCCGTGTTGCTGATTGGTTAAAAATTCAAACACATCTACCAAATCAATAAGATTCACTTGGAAGAAGGAAAAAAATAAAAATAAAAAAATTCCCCGTCTTTCCTTCATTCTGCTAAAAATAAGATTCACTGAGAAGAGTCCTATCTCTCTTTCATACTTAACTCTTTCTTATTTAAAAAAAAAAAAAAGCCGGTTTGTGTATTTTATTTATTCTTACTAGCAAATATATGCACCCTCTGGGTGCAAGTATTTAAGTTTTAATGTAATAATATATTATATTAAATTAGAAAGGCTAATGAAACTAAATAAGAATGCAGATAAAAAGATTTGGAACAGAGGGGGTACAATCGAAAAATAGAACAACTGAAACTTACTCTTCCATCACTCTCATCTTTCATTGTTATTTTTTCTAATTTAACTATTTAGTTAAAATAGGAAGTAAAGAATAAAATTACAGTTATTTCTTCTTGTTAATGGATTTCATTTAAGATTCATTGAAGAGATTTTTGCTTATATTCATTAAAATAAAACCAAACAGTTAGAAATCAATAATACTAAGCACATATTTATTAAAATCACATTTTTAATATCAATATGCAAATTAGCCTTCCCGTTCACACTGTAAACTGCTATTTTGTTTTATATATAAATATAATTGCATGTTGTTAGTATGAAGATGTGGTTAACAGTGTTAATGTAAATCATTGAGAATGTGATATAAATAACTAAGGGAATTGTGACTTGAGTAGTAATATAGTTTCGGTTACAGACGGAAAAAACCACAATCTCCATTATAATAAGATATTTTACTTGAAGCATTATTATTATTACTAGTAAAATAAGTAAATAAGTAAAGTCGTCGGGGTGGACTAAAGTCGGTATCAGCCAATCAGCAAGGGAGACTACTCACTTTTCCCTAGCGCTAGACGAAGGAGATTGTTTTTGCGTCCGAGCTGAAGCGCCACACCTACCATCAGCTCCTTACTTTACCACACAGATCCCTGTGCTACTCATATGCTGAGTTGGCAAGCGCCTGTATCGAACTAGGAACCTTGTGGTTTCTAGTCGAATGCTCTACTGACTGATCTAACCCAGCCCTTACATAAAATAATTTAAAAAAAACGTTTTTTGATTATGCAGTGATGCTGATAGCCTTTTTATTTAGTCCGTCCTGGGACGCACGTATTTGTTTTGAATGTGTCCCCGGGAAAGTTTATGGGTCCCAACTAAAGCCATCTAACTCCTACCTTGTAACCTATCCTGTGTAATTCATTTCTAAGAAACTATTGAAATGTATTTACAGTTAGCTTGAAATGGTGAGGGAAGAAAAAAGAAAAACACTGGGATGCATTGATTTTATTTTACTGCGTCCTTTGAGATTTTTGTGTATCAGGGATGCAGGACACGTACCTATCAGCATCTCTGATAATGTATTAACTATCATTGTGTATATAATAATAAAGATAAGGACAAAAATCCAAAAAATGTAAATAGTACAAATTATTGAGTCTCTATTTTTCAAAAAGATATGCTGAGGACTTTTGCACATGCCTTTTTTCTGTTACAGATTGATAAAAAATCTGTCTTCTTCAATGAAACCATTTTTGCATTTTGATGTATTATACATGTTCCTGTGTTGGTAATTATATCTGTCCTAAACAAAATGGCATTTCTTTTTAACTCACCTTCGTGTATATATATATATATATATATATATATATATATATATATATGAGGTTAAGTAAACAAACAAATGTGTTTATTTTTATATGGCTTTAATCCAACAATTTTTCGAGGATATGTTTTTAATTGAAGTCATGCCTAATTTTGAAAATTAATTAGTTAATAATTAATGAATTTTAGGCGGGCATATATGTTCAAATGTAAGGCTAAATGAATCGAGAAAATGTCAATCCCTGAATGTACATTTCGACCTATTAGGTCTCATCAGCAAGGTTATAGACATGGGAGACTGCTCCGTGTGTGTCTCGAATGTGGGATTGGCAAGCTAGTGTAACGGTTAGAGACTTCGCCTGTCAGCTTGACAGCTGACGTATTATTGGAGCGCTTGCTACGGCCTTCTTATAGTTCGGATATGATAGACGTTGTTTGATGTCTGACTCCGATTCTGGTTGTTGAGGAAAAGATGGAGCGACCCTGTTTTAGGTCTGTACCCGGTGAAAGCTGGATCAGAAGAGGGCGAGTTTGCTTATTCGGCTTTGCCACCAAAATATGCTGGCTCGTGATTGGTTGGTTCGAAACAGAGGCTCGTAGACAAGGGCGATAACCCCCTTACCCCAGAATTCTCAATAATAGTTGAATTAGGAAAATTTAGCAACGAAAGATGGGAGTGATAGAAGAGTAAGTTTCAGTTGTTCTATTTTTTAATTATACCTCCCTCTGTTTCAAATCTTTTTATCTGCATTCTTATTTAGTTTCATTAGCCTTTCTAATTTAGCATAATATTTTATAACATTAAAACTTAGATACTTGCACCCGGCGGAGGGTGCATATATTTGCTCTAATTCTAATGAAATAAGATTATCAATTTAATGTGATGTTTGCAAACAATTTAATATTTTCTAATTTCTCTTTTCTCTTTTTCAGCATTCAGAGAATGCCCTGCTCAAAGTCCGAACCATCGCAACACGCGGAGAGACAGATATCATTCCAGGTAAATATTAAATATTCAATCAATAGAAAAAAAAAGTATCTACCTGTCATCAAAACCGTTTGTTTCTGCTCATATCACTCAAGGAGGATATCTATGCCTGTTGCTATTCCATATGGGCACAAGCAGGATGGGACACAAGGTTGATTTAAGTGGAGTTTAACCGGTTTGAATTCAGTTTTCTGTCTCCTAAACTGGTTGCCTAACCAAGGTTAAAGAGCCCTGTCTGTCCTACTATTTATCCACAGCTGGAATTAGTTGGATTCATACCTTTCCCAAAGGTATTAGTGCTCTGTGAAATGCAAACAGCCCTGTCCTGGATTTGAACTCATCTCGTTGTGTCCATTTCCTACAATTCTAAACATTACACCATGCACCTCTACAATTTTTGGTGATGGTATACCTATTTTCGCCGATGCAGCCTATTTCTGCCCTAAAAGACCCTGGGGGGGGGTGCAAGTTATAGCCCTATTCGCCCCTGGAGAGATTTCAGGTAATAAACATGACCTGATCTGCTTTGGTTGCTCTGTTGGCTCGTGCTGTAGAATACTCTGCAGAAGGGTAAGACCCTCCTCTAATAGGGCAACCTGTTGGCGGACAGGATCCTGGTGGCTGAGTAGTCCGTGACCTGGATACTAAGTGGTCATGTTACCTTCAACTCTCCACTTTGTCCCTTACTTGGACTAGATAGATGGTTGGAGAAGCCCAGTTTGATCCACCAGCTGGTTATGTCAAGCCTAGTGGCTATATGATTAAGTTCTGACCATGTTCTTTATTTTGTACTAGTATTTTTAATGTCCTGATTTCAAATATGAAGTTGGTTTTTCTGAATGCTCTCATCTTTTTTTTTTTTTTTTTTTGATATATTGATGTATTTCAAAATATCATCTTAGTCTCACTGTCATTGCTGTCTATCAGAAGAACCATCTGATTGAACTCTTATTAAATTTATTAAATTAGCTGGTGAATAAATAAAATCTTACATAGTCTAACTTTATTTGCAACACAATTTGAAACATATATGTCAATACAAAGTTGACCAAGAAGGAAGTTCACTATTTGGGGTCCACACAAATTGTCCAGTTGTACACATGGTATTTTAGTAGGTCTATCACAGATTTCAGGTAATAAACATGACCCGATCTGCTTTGGTTGCTCTGTTGGCTCGTGCTGTAGAATATACTCTGCAGAAGGGTAAGACCCTCCTCTAATAGGGCTACCTGTTGGTGGACAGGATACTGGTGGCTGAGTAAAATAACAAGGATGCTTTTTTATTTTTTTGTTTTGTTTTTGCTCAATGAACTTACCCAACATTTCTTAAACAGGTCATAAATATTTATTAAACAGTAAAAATGCTTCTGATTGGCTATTTAGAAGTTTCGCTTTCATCATGTAGCAATATTTTGATTTATTTTTATATGACACTGAACAAGACAAGAATTTGTCATCAGACTAAAGATAATAAGGTATTCATTAAAGAAAGGTTAAATACAAAGGATAGAATTTATATGAAACTTATTGTTAGGTAAGAAATTGGTTGCTATAAAGATACAAAGCTCACAATCAGTATTTAATGCTCTAACAAATTGTTTCATCAGAACTAGTTTGATGTGCAGAGGAGGAAATATGATCATTTCTCGACTGACGATTGGATCAGTGAGAATATTTGGCTTACCAACTTCCAGAGTGTCATATAAGAGCCACTCTTACTGGTTCCAATGCTTGTCTCTTGCTCGGCTCTCCCACATGCAAAAAAAGCAGGGTTACTTTGTAAACGCTCTTAGTTGACCAAGAAGGAAGTTCACTATTTGGGGTCCACGCAAATTGTCCAGTTGTGCTCGTGGTATTTTAGTAGGTCTATCACAGTTTTAATGTTATTATGCTCCTCTCATAAAAACACAGAATGACCTACTGGAACAGCTGCATAGACATTATAAATTATCATACTGTGGTATATCCACTGGTCCTGCTAGTACATTCCTATTTTCAAAATCATCCCCTATTTAAACAGACCCCTAAAATCATATCCTATCTAAATTCAGATGGAGATAGGTCAGTGAAAACTGGAACTGGTAGCTCATCAGAGTGCAGAATAGATTGAATTGCTAATGGGATACTAGGATAAGTGATTTTATGTCTGTTTTCTTACCAATGCCTTTTGTGTTAACCAGACAAAAATAGAAGTTAGTCGTATGGTCCTTCGGTTCCCATCAGGTCATGGGAATTCAGAAAGGTAAACCCATTACGTTTCCATTTCATCCAGTCTTGCAGCATTTCTTCGTAGTTATGACATACAGTATGAAGGGCCCATTCCTTGTCTTGGTCACCAAGAGTAAGTCTGAAGTATGCTTTATAGGCTTGCTTTACAAACAATGTTATTTGTGCCTTTGATGAATAAGTGTGAAGTATCACAAATATAGCAGAAAGCACTTGAGTTAATCAACATAGATGTCTCTTGTAGCCATGATGAATTTGACAGAAAAAACAAACAAAATTAGATATCCCTATTGATACAAGAAATGCGTAAGTAATTTATTTAGCCACAAAAGGATAGAAGGAAAAAAACTAGAGGGGGGGGAATAAATATTTGTTTGTTCTGCTTTCGATCTCCAGTCTGTTTAAGATTGGTTTGGTTTCAAGTAAATGTTCTTTGTTGAGGCGGGGGGGGGGGACACAAAAAGAAGCGAGTCAAACGCCTATTCGCAGGCTACACACTGAGTCATCTACGAGCAGCTGAAATCAACACTCTTACTGCCATCACACTTCTATTTATACTGGCGTTTCCCTTATCATCCGGGACATCAGTCGAACCTGTGCCGTGCACAATTCTCGTGCATTCATGGATGCGTGTAGGTCCCAACATCGCACACCTGAATTGCACCTGCGTCTATCCAGCGCCTAAATCTCATTTCTTTGCATTCCGGAGGGCATGGGTTTGACTCCGGCAAGACACTCTCACTCTTTTTCCAAATGAGTATGGTGGTACTTTTTCTCCGTCACAAGGATAAAATGTAATACCTCAAATTGTATGAAAACTATTTTAATTGTTTCTATATTTGAAATCAGCAGGTTAAAAATAGTAAGAAAAACAGTAAAAAAAAAAAAAAAAAAAAAAAAAAAAAAAAAGAGGTAATTTATGAGGAAGTGCGTCCGGTCTCCTGCCTCAAAAATTGCTAAGGTGACTATCAAAATAACGACCCCAGTCGTCGTAATTCTTGTTTATTTATCGTAATTTGTTTGTAATTCTTGTTTAGATATGAAGATGGATATATAGTTTGGGAATAGACTGAGATAGATAAACAAACAAAATAATATAGATAGATATGAACAAATGAAGATAGATAATTTCAACAAGTAAATGTATTGGAGGGGGTCGCTTCTTTTTTTGTCGTAATTCTTGTTTATTTAAACTAAAAACAAGACATTAAACAAACATGAATAAAAAAAACATCTTGGTATTTAAAGTAATATAGATAAATATGAAACATTTTTTGTCTTAATTCTCGTTTAATTATAGAAATTTGTCGTAATTCGTGTTTATTTACCATAATTTATCGTAATAAAGAAAAGTAATAAAGAATAGTATTTTAATAGATTATTATTGTTTATTTATCGAATTGATCGTTAAAAGAAAGTAATAAAAGAATAGTATTTAGATCAATTAGTTTATTTATCGTAATTATCGTTAAAAGAAAAGTAATAAAAGAATAGTATTAATAGATTATTCTTGTTTATTTATCGTAATTGATCATATAAAATTAAATCTTAGTATTTAATAGATAGATAGATTATGAAGATAGATAGTTTTGAATAGACTGAGCGTAATTCTTATAATCGTAATTTGATAGATAGATAGATGCGATATTTTACCCCACAGTATATTTTCGACAAGTAATGTAATACATATATATAAAAATTAAACAACTCATAAATTACTTCTTTTTTTTTTTCTTTTTTCGTCGTAATTCTTATAATCGTAATTTGATAGATAGATAGATAAACCATAGGTACCATCTATTTTAACCCGTGAAATTTACCCCTCCCCCCATCAATTTTTTGCAAGTTTCATTGTGTTAAATACACAAATGAAAATTGCAGAAAAATTGATATTTTCTTAAAAATATTTTCAAGAGGTGGGGAGCATACATATATATCATTGTCTAAAAAAACCTTTGTTTTAATGTCTACTCTCCAACAAGTGACATTGGTGAAAATCAAACTATATAATGCCTCATTTATGAGGGAAATATTTCATATATATATATATATATGAAACATGGACCCTGTACTCCAGCCAAGAACAGCAGCAAAATAGCTTCTACCTTCGCTGCCTTAGACTTATAGTGCGTATCACCTGGAGGGACAGGATCACTAACACAGCAGTTCTAGAGAGCTCAACTCCCCAACTTGTGTTCTCTACTGAGACAGCGCCGTCTCCGATGGCTGGGTCATGTCTGCCGAATGGATGATAGATAGATACCGAAGGATACCCTTTATGTAGAGCTTTTGTCTGGTAAAAAACAGATTGGTCGCCCCCAGCTACGTTTCAAGGATGTCTGCATGAATGATCAATTTGGCATTGCCCCTTCCAGCTGGAAAAATTTGGCTCAGGACCACCCTTGGTGGCGGCAGGCTTTCAGTAGAGGACTGTTCATGTCTGAAGTCACCCTGGCGCAACACCATGAGGCTAAGAGGTCCAGAAGAAAGCAGCAGCAACAAAGCACCCGGCACATCAACATCTTCAGGGACAGCCTTCAAATGCGATATCTGGGGTCGAGAATGTTTTTCGAACATCAGACTTCACAGTCACAGGAGGCGCTGTAACTTCAGGGGCACAAAAACTATATTATAGTCTTCTGAAATGCTAATTTTTATAATATTATATATATATATATATATATATATATATATATTATATATTATAAATATCATTGGCAGCTAGTTTCCGAGAGAGCTGCATGTTGTTCACTTAGGATGTTTTCTGTATGGGTTTTGGCAATGTTTTATTGCGGCTTTGTAGACTGATTATGCAAGAAGCAATCCCTGATGCATTTGATGTAGATATACGACGATGTCTGAATTTGTTGGGGGTGTGGGTGTGGGGGTGGTGTGCTTTTTCTGATCTGTCCTCTCTTTTGCAACATGATCCTTTCTCTAATCTATATCTGCCATGTCCTTTCAGACAGTTGCATGCCAGCTAACTCAATTTATGTGTGATATATATATTTATATATATATATATATATATATATATATATATATATATATATATATATATATATAGATCAGTGACTACATTATACTACACTATATATATATATTATATATTTATATATCATTGATATTGGGCACTCCATAATAATACCACAAAAAAACTTTCCACCACTGACGTACCAAGTTAGCTAGTATAAACATATACCATTAATATTATATTATATATATATATTTATTTTTTTGTTCCTGTTATATTGTAAAATATAAGCCAGACTATATTTTATTACATTTATATATATATATATTTATATATATATATATATATATATATATATATGGGCTAATTGAAGTCGTACCTAATTTTGAAAATTAATTAATTAGGTGGGCATACCTATTCAAATGTAAGGCTAAACAATGCCCGACTAATTATTAATTATTAATTAATTAATTTTCAAAATTAGGTACGACTTCAATTAAGCACATATTCTCCCAAAAATTGTCGTAAAAAAAGCCATATCAAAACACATCGTTTTGTGTATTTACTTCTCATATATATGTATATATATATATATATATATATGAAAAATATATAGAATCAAGCAGTTGATTGACTGAGGTAAAGTATCTATTTATATCTATATATATTATATATATATATATATATTGATTTTACTCGGATGGTGGTTGTGGGGGGGATGGGGCTGCTTTCAGGATTTGTTGAAGAAGGCAGGAGAGCACATCGGCCAAAATGTTGATCAAATAACAATGAAGACGAGGACAAGAGTCCGAATAAAACAAATAATATAAGTATGTGAACTAGTTTACTAATTTCAGATACTTACACAGATGTCTCCCTCTAGTATGATTCTTAACATCTTGGCTTAAAATAACCATAGATGGTTAACATGCCATTAAAATCAGTGAATCATAAGCTTCATGAGAGTTAATTATTCAAGAGAAAAAGGTGTTAGGAAAAAGCGAGACTTGTCAGTTTTACCTTGGCATTATTCCAGGTAGATTGTTTTACCTGTGGTTTATATTTTTTTCTCGAGCCAAAATCTATACACCTGTTTATTTCATATTAATATCTGTAGATATTCATTTACTATTAGTAATGTAAGTGGGGTGTTTATTGTTGGTATCTGCTGAATTGTGAGGGAGTCTATCATTTTTCACAAGGCGCTAATCGGATTTCAATCTGTGTCCCATGCTGAGTTTGGCGGGGCCTGGTATCGAACCTGGAATCTTGTGAATTCCTAGCCAAGTGTTCTACGAACTGTGCTAACCCGGCCCTATTATTTATTAATATTATATTATATATATGTTGTACCTTGATTTATTTCAATTAATTTAGCTTGAACTCAATTTCCTTGTTTTATTAAATCAATATTTCCAATGGAATAAACTGAAATGCCATTAAACTTTTCCCCCCTCCCGCCAAAAAAACAAAAAAAAAAAGAAAAACTCCCTTATTAACATTAGAGTGTCTGAATCTCGCTTGCCTTAAAATTTTAGCTCTCAACACGAAGCAAAGTCGACTGAGTGACAGCTCAAACTTGGGAAATTTGTTAACCCAAGGTAGCACTTGTAAGTCGGGTACATTCGTAAATTCAAGTAGGCACTTGTAATGTCGGGTACGTTGTAGAAGCGCGGACATTCATATTTGTGAAGGTAAATTGCTGGATACTCAATTCTTTCATATAAGTTCGAGAACAGGAACTCATACATTGTGAAATTCAATTTACAACACTACTTAACTTCAGTGGTAGTACTCGTAAGTCGAGACCACTCATAATTGTGAATGGGGCTAGCTCACTAAAGAGGAGACACTATAATTGTGAAAGGTACCACTCGTAAGTCGGAATGAATTACATCTCATGTAATTATAGACATAGAAATGAAAGAAGAAAGACAAGTTACCACGATCGATAAAGTCGTAGCAGCAAAGTCACGAAGTAATATAATGTTATAGAACCTGTACTCTCTCAGCGTGACCAGTCATGAATGATCCAACATTAGAGCCACTAAGCAGAATAAAAGATCACGATACAACATTTATGTGTTGAAGGATAAGATTTTTTTTAGAGTAACTAACATCTTGGTAATATAGAGATACATGAGCTCTTTGCTGCTGAGTAGTGTTGGGATAGATGGGTGGTACCACTCGTATAGTCGGGACACGGGTAATGATCAGTGGCACTACTCCTTCATTCGTTAAGTGGCTGTGACACTTTCATAATTGTGATCCACTCGTAGTCGGGAGCATCTCATAATGTTTGGAGAATTTATGGGCTATTACCTCGAAGTATGGTCATTATGCCGAATTTATAAATTTGAAAATATCATTTCCTTAATGGTTACTACATCGTTACAAGTCTGGTATCACTCATTATTTGTGAAGGTGCTCTACGAGTGTGAGAAGATACATCATAATTCTGTTATGCATCTATACTTCATTCAACCCATAGATGGGGACTTGACACTCTAACATTCGGTACTACCTACTGATCCTGTGGGTCAGTGAGTGGCTTAACCATCGCTTTGAACATCTATGCCCACCTAATTCATTAATATATCAACTAATAAGTTTTTCAAATAGCCTTAGATCGGTGTGCTGATTAATGAAAATAATCTTCAAATGAAAAAGGGATACATCCAACAACAGCATTACCCCAACCTCTCAATAAAAACTAGGGAACCTCAGCCATTTGAGTTTATTTTAACGTCCTATATTCCCTAGGACATGTAGTATATGCCCCAGCAAGCAAACAACCCCTCACACGTCTACGACACATCCTCGATTAATGATTAATCATTTAAAAATAGGGTATGTTATAATATTGTTTGTTTGCTGTGTGTGTTGCTCTTCTTAGCCATTTATGATCCCCCAAGGAGCCAATTGTATCAGTGGGAGCAAATCTCTCTGTATACTATGAGCACTTGTGCTATTAGGTCGCGCGCACTTGCGTTGACAGTGGTCCAATAACCGAAGACCTCTTGTGATTCGTGGGTGTAACCCTCTTTCTGTCCTCTTGTGGTTGGTAGATGTGTCCAGCCATGGCACTACAACCGCCATAGATACCAAACAACTTCCTGTAGCCACACCACACGATGATGTCCACTAGCCGCATCGCATAGTGTGCACTTCCACATCTCTCTTCTCTCT
>CM042172.1:4188112-4225419 GCA_023376005.1 Doryteuthis pealeii | reverse complement strand
GCTTTTAATTATACCTCCTCTGTTTCAAATCTTTTTATCTGCATTCTATTTAGTTTCATTATCACTTTCTAATTAGCCATAATATTTTTATAACATAAAACTTTAGATACTTGCACCTGGCGGAGGGTCTTGCATATATTTTTGCTCTAATTCTAATTGAATAAGATTTCAAATTTAATGTGATGTTTGCAAAACAATTATATTTCTAATTTCTCTTTTTCCAGGCAATCTCAGAGGGAATGCCCTGCTCAAAGTACCGCAACCATCGCCAACACGGCGGAGAGACATGATATCATTCCAGGTAATATTAAATATTCAATCAATCAATAAAAAAAAAAAAAAAAAAAAAAAAAAGAAAAAAAAAAGTATTCTACCTGTCATCAAAACCGTTGTTTCTGGCTCATATCACTCAAGGAGGATATCTATGCCTGTTGCTATTCCATCTATGGCTGGGAGTGAGGGGTATTTATATATGCTACCAAAGCCCCTCTGCACAAACAGATGGGACACAAGGGCTTGATTTCTTAAGCAGAGTTTGAAATTCCAGTTTTCCTTTCTCCCAAAAAAAAAAAAAAAAAAAAAAAACTTTTGGTTGCAGCCGCTCAACCAAGGTTAAAGAGCCCTGTCTGTTCCTTACTATATACCCACAGCTAGAATTAGGATTTGGATTTCATACCTTTCCCAAACGGTATTAGTTGCTTATGTGAAATGCAAACAGCCTTGTCCAGGATTTGAACTCGTCTCGTTGTGTCCATTTCCTACAATTTCTAAACTATTACCACCATGTACCTCTTACAATTTTTTGGTCGATGGTATACCTATTTTGCCGATGGCAGCCTATTTCTGCCCTAACAGACCCTGGGGGTGGCAGGTTATAAGCCCTATTCGCCCTGGAGGGAGATTTCAGGTAATAAACATGACCTGATCTGTTGGCTCCGCGCTGTGAACTATACTCTGCAGCAAGGGTAAGACCCACTCCTCTAATAGGGCTACTGTTGGCGGACAGGATCGCTGGGTGAGCCTAAGTAGTCCGTGTACCTGGGTAAAAGTGTCATGTTACCTTCCAACTCTCCACCTCGTCCCTTCTTGGAGATAGATAGATGGTTTGGAGCAGGCCCGGTTTGATCACCAAGCTTGGTTCATGTTCAAGCCCTATGTGCGCTTATGATTAACTTTCTATGACCATATTCTTCAAATTTCTCTCAATAAAAAACGGAATTGTCCATTATTAGTTGAACATCAGTAACCGGTGACGACACTTCATAAGAATATGGTGGGTAAGCGGCACCAGATAATCCGTATTTACATTCGTGCATTTCATCTTGGACAATTCGAACGGTTTTATTTTGAACCAGAGGGTGTTGCAACATGATAACGAACTCCTAGGCTATGTATCCATTTTGTGGTTTTGTTCAGTATAGCCTTTTCTTGCAATCTAGAAGCTGAAATGTCTGCTGCATTTTTGGAGAGATCCAAACCCAGCACAAGGTTATTCAGCTTTGGCTCGTTAAATTGCTGAGGTGTTGATGACTTTGATGTAGCATAAGAAGGATCGTTGGAATCTATCAGTATCTATTGAGTTGTAATTATCAGCCTCTTGCATTTTGTTGATACTCTCTTCTTCAGATGGAGATAGCTCAGTGAAAACTGGAACTGGTAGCTCATCAGAGTGCAGAGTAGATTGAATTGCTAATGGGAAACTAGGATATGTGATTTTATGTCTGTTTTCTTACTAATGCCTTTTGTGTTAACCAGACAAAAATACTTTACTCCTAGAGGCCATAGCCCAACATATCATTCCCACATCTCTAATAATAAATGTGAATGTCAGTGTGTCACATTTTTAAAAATGCCTTTTATTTTAAAAATGCATTTTACCAATGCCTTTTGTGTTAACCAGACAAAAATAGAAGTCAGTCGTAAAATCATATCTTATCTAAATTATCATACTGTGGTATATCCACTGGTCCTGCTAGTATATTCCTATTTTCAAAATCATCCCTTTTTAAACAGACCCCTAAAATCATATCCTATCTAAATTATCATACTGTGGTATATCACTGGTCCTGCTAGTATATTCCTATTTTCAAAATCATCCCCTATTTAAACAGACCCTAAAATCATATCCTATCTAAATTATCATACTGTGGTATATCCACTGGTCCTGCTAGTATATTCCTATTTTCAAAATCATCCCCTATTTAAACAGACCCCTAAAATCATATCCTATCTAAATTATCATACTGTGGTATATCCACTGGTCCTGCTAGTATATTCCTATTTTTCAAAATCATCCCCTTTTTAAACAGACCCCTAAAATCATATCCTATCTAAATTATCATACTGTGTATATCCACTGGTCCTGCTAGTATATTCCTATTTCAAAATCATCCCCTTTTTAAACAGACCCCTAAAATCATATCCTATCTAAATTATCATACTGTGGTATATCCACTGGTCCTGCTAGTATATTCCTATTTTCAAAATCATCCCCTATTTAAACAGACCCCTAAAATCATATCCTATCTAAAATTATCATACTGTGGTATATCCACTGGTCCTGCTAGTACATCCTATTTTCAAAATCATCCCCTATTTAAACAGACCCCTAAATCATATCCTATCTAAATTCAGATGGAGATACCTCAGTGAAAACTGGAACTGGTAGCTCATCAGAATGCAGAGTAGATTGAATTGCTAATGGGATACTAGGATATGTGATTTTATGTCTGTTTTCTTACCAATGCCTTTTGTGTTAACCAGACAAAAATAGAAGTTAGTCGTATGGTCCTTCGGTTCCCATCAGGTCATGGGAATTCAGAAAGGTAAACCCATTACGTTTCCATTTCATCCAGTCTTGCAGCATTTCTTCGTAGTTATGACATACAGTATGAAGGGCCCATTCCTTGTCTTGGTCACCAAGAGTAAGTCTGAAGTATGCTTTATAGGCTTGCTTTACAAACAATGTTATATTGTGCCTTTGATGAATAAGTGTGAAGTATCCACAAATATAGCAGAAAGCACTTGAGTTACTCACACATAGATGTCTCCTTGTAGCCATGATGAAATTTGACAGAAAAAACAAACAAAATTAGATATCCCTATTGATACGAGAAATGCGTAATTAATTTATTTAGCCACAGAAGGAAAAAAATAGAGGGGGGGGAAATAAATATTTGTTTGTTCTGCTTTCGATCTCCAGTCTGTTTAAGATTAGTTTGGTTTCAAGTAAATGTTCTTTGTTGAGGGGGGGGGACAAAAAGAAGCGAGTCAAACGCCTTATTTGCAGGCTACAACACTGATGTCATTGTCTACCAGCAGCTGAAGTCGCAACACTCTTACTGCCGTCACCCCACTTCTACTTATACTGCCGTTTCCCCTTATCATCCGGGTACATCAGTCGAATCTTGCGCCCGTGCACAATTCTCGTGCATTCGGATGGACGCATGTAGGTCCCAACATCCGGGCACCTGAATTGCACCTTGCGTCCATCTAGCGCCTAAATCTCATTTCTTTGCATTCCGGAGGGCGCGGGTTTGACTCTGGCAAGACACTCTCACTCTTTTTCCAAATGAGTATGGTGGTACTTTTTCTCCGTCACAAGGATAAAATGTAATACCTCAAATTGCGTGAAAACTATTTTAATTGTTTCTATATTTGAAATCAGCAGGTTAAAAATAGTAAGAAAAACAGTTAAAACAAAAAACAAAAAACGGTAATTTATGAGGAAGTGCGTCCTGGTCTCCTGCCTCAAAAATTGCTACCTGGTGACTATCAAAATAACGACCCCAGCTCGTCGTAAATCTTGTTTATTTATCGTAATTTGTTGTAATTCTTGTTTAGATATGAAGATGGATATATAGTTTGGAATAGACTGAGATAGTAGATAAACAAACAAAATAATATAGATAGATATGAACAAATGAAGATAGATATTTTCAACAAGTAAATGTATTGGAGGGGGTCGCTTCTTTTTTTGTCTAATTCTTGTTTATTTAAACTAAAAACAAGACATTAAACAAACATGAATAAAAAAAACATCTTGGTATTTAAAGTAATATAGATAAATATGAACAAATTTTTGTCTTAATTCTCGTTTAAAGTATAGAAATTTGTCGTAATTCGTGTTTATTTACCGTAATTTATCGTAATAAAAGAAAAGTAATAAAAAAATAGTATTTAATAGATTAATTCTTGTTTATTTATCGTAATTGATCGTTAAAAGAAAAGTAATAAAAGAATAGTATTTAATAGATCAATTATTGTTTATTTATCGTAATTGATCGTTAAAAGAAAAGTAATAAAAGAATAGTATTTAATAGATCAATTATTGTTTATTTATCGTAATTCATCGTTAAAAGAAAAGTAATAAAAGAATAGTATTTAATAGATTAATTCTTGTTTATTTATCGTAATTGATCGTGATAAAATTAAATCTTAGTATTTAATAGATAGATATGAAGATGGATAGTTTTGAATAGACTGAGCGTAATTCTTATAATCGTAATTTGATAGATAGATAGATGCGATATTTTACCCCACCTCCAGTATATTTTCGACAAGTAAATGTAATATACATATATATAAAATTAAGCAAACTCATAAATTACTTCTTTTCTTTTTTCGTCGTAATTCTTATAATCCTAATTTGATAGCTAGATAGATAGACCATAGGTACCATCTATTTTAACCCCGTGAAATTCCCCCCCCCCTCCCCATCAATTTTTATTAATTAAATGTGTTAAATACACAATGAAACTTGCAGAAAAATTGGTATTTTCTTGAAAATATTTTCAAGAGGTGGGGAGCATACATATATATCATTGTCTAAAAAAAACCTTGTTTTAATGTCTACTCTCCAACAAGTGACATTGGTGAAAATCAAACTATATAATGCCTCATTTATGAGGGAAATATTTCATATATATATATATATATATATATATATATATATATATATGAAACATGGACCCTGTACTCCAGCCAAGAACAGCAGCAAATAGCTTCTACCTTCGCTGCCTTAGACTTATAGTGCGTATCACCTGGAGGGACAGGATCACTAACACAGCAGTTCTAGAGAGAGAAAGCTCCACTCCCCAACTTGTGTTCTCTACTGAGACAGCGCCGTCTCCGATGGCTGGGTCATGTCTGCCGAATGGATGATAGATAGATACCGAAGGATACCCTTTATGTAGAGCTTTTGTCTGGTAAAAAACAGATTGGTCGCCCCCAGCTACGTTTCAAGGATGTCTGCAAGAATGATCAATTTGGCATTGCCCCTTCCAGCTGGAAAAATTTGGCTCAGGACCATCCTTGGTGGCGGCAGGCTTTCAGTAGAGGACTGTTCATGTCTGGCACAACACCATGAAGCTAAGAGGTCCAGAAGAAAGCAGCAGCAACAAAGCACCGGCACATCAACATCTTCAGGGACAGCCTTCAAATGTGACATCTGTGGTCGAGAATGTTTTTAAAACATTGGACTTCACAGTCACAGGAGGCGCTGTAACTTAAGGGGCACAAAATCTATATTATAGTCTTCTGAGACTGAAATGCTAATATTTTATATATATATATATATATATTAATATCATTGGCAGCTAGTTCTCGAGAGAGCCTGCATGTTGTTCACTTAGGATGTTTTCTGTATGGGTTTTGGCAATGTTTTATTGCGGCTTTGTAGACTGATTATGCAAGAAGCAATCCCTGATGCATTTGATGTAGATATACGACGATGTCTGAATTTGTTGGGGGTGTGGGTGTGGGGGTGGTGTGCTTTTTCTGATCTGTCCTCTCTTTTGCAACATGATCCTTTCTCTAATCTATATCTGCCATGTCCTTTCAGACAGTTGCATGCCAGCTAACTCAATTTTTTATGTGTGCATATATATATATATATATAGATCAGTGACTACATTATACTACACTATATATATATATATATATATATATATATAATCATTGATATTGAGCACTCTACTAATAATACCACAAAAAATCTTGTTCCACCACTGATGTACCAAGTTAGCTAGTAATAAACATATACCATTAATATATATATATATATATATAGATATATATATTTATTTTTTTTGTTCCTGTTATATTGTAAAATATAAGCCACACTATATTTATTACATTTTATATATATATATATATATATATATATATATATATAATGTGCTTAATTGAAGTCGTACCTAATTTTGAAAATTAATTGAAGTCGTACCTAATTTTGAAAATTAATTAATTAGGCGGGCATACCTATTCAAATGTAAGGCTAAACAATGCCCGACTAATTAATTAATTATTAATTAATTAATTTTCAAAATTAGGTACGACTTCAATTAAGCACATATTCTCCCAAAAATTGTCGGCTAAAAAAAGCCATATCAAAACACATTGTTTGTGTATTTACTTCTCATATATATGTATATATATATATATATTGAAAAATATATAGAATCAAGCAGCTGATTGACCTGAGGTAAAGTATGTATTATATATATATATATATATATATATATATATTGATTTTACTCGGATGGTTTGGGTGATGGGGGCTGTTAGCTGCTTTCAGGATTTGTTGAAGAAGGCAGGAGAGCACATCGGCCAAAATGTTGGTCAAATAACAATGAAGACGAGGACAAGAGTCCGAATAAAACAAATAATACTAAGTATGTGAACTGGTTTACTAATTTCAGATACTTATACAGATGTCTCCCTCTAGTATGATTTCTGAACATCTTGGCTTAAAATAACCCTAGATGGGTTAACATGCCATTAAAATCAGTGAATCATATAAGCTTCATGAGAGTTAATTATTCAAGAGAAAAACGTGTTAGGAAAAAGCGAGACTTGTCAGTTTTACCTTGGCATTATTCCAGGTAGATTGTTTTACCTGTGGTTTATATTTTTTTCTCGAGCCAAAATCTATACACCTGTTTATTTCATATCAATATCTGTAGATATTCATTTACTATTAGTAATTAAGTGGGGTGTCTTATTGTTGGTATCTGCTGAATTGTGAGGGAGTCTATCATCTTTTCACAAGCGCTAATCGGATTACTCAATCTGTGCTACTCATGCGCTGAGTTGGCGGGGCCTGGTATCGAACCTGGAATCTTGTGAATTCCTAGCCAGTGCTCTACGAACTGAGCTAACCCGGCCCTATTATTATATATTATATTATATATAATATATATATATATATAGTTGTACCTTGATTTATTTCAATTAATTTAGCTTGTAACTCAATTTTCGTGTATATTAAATCAATATTTCCAAATGGAATAAACTAAAATGCCATTAATCTGTTCCCCCCCCCCGAAAAGAAAAAAACTCCTTTTTAACATTAGAGTGTCTGAATCTCGCTTGTGCCTAAAATTTTAGCTCTCAACACGAAGCAAAAAGTCGACTGAGTGACAGCTCATAACTTGGGAAATTCGTTAACCAAGGTAGCACTTGTAAGTCGGGTACATTCGTAAGTCGGGACACTCATAATTGTGAAGGTACCACTCGTAAGTTGGGACACTCATAATTGTGAAGGTACCACTCGTATGTTGGGACACTCATAATTGTGAAGGTACCACTCGTAAGTTGGGACACTCATAATTGTGAATGTACCACTCGTAAGTCGGGACACTCATAATTGTGAATGTACCACTCGTAAGTCGGGACACTCATAATTGTGAATGTACCACTCGTAAGTCGGGACACTCATAATTGTGACACTCATAATTGGGAATGTACCACTCGTAAGTCGGGACACTCATAATTGTGAAGGTACCACTCGTAAGTCGGGACACTCATAATTGTGAAGGTACCACTCGTAAGTCGGGACACTCATAATCGAGACATTCAGGGATTGACATTTTCTCGATTTGTTTAGCCTTACATTTGAACATATATGCCTACCTAAATTCATTAATTATCAAGTAATTAATTTTCAAAAATTAGGTATGACTTCAATTAAGCACATATCCTCGAAATGTATATATATATATATATATATATCACACACACACACTTGTAAATCTAGTCTATGTGTAATATTGTTTTTTTTTTGTGTGTCTTTTTTTAGCCATTTATGAACCCCCACATTGTCAGAGTGAGCAATCCTTTGTTACCCCACCTGTTTATCTAGGTTCAATCTCTGGCCAATAAGACCTTGTGTTTGTTAACCAGTCCCTCTCTGTGGGGTTGGTAGCTTGGTTGGTCCAGCCATGGCATACACCCAGCTACCATAGATACCAAACAACTATTGCCACACCACAATGAGTCACTAGAGCATGATTTGCACTTAAATGTACAATAGTAGATTATCAACAAAAATATTTACTAGTCTTAGAAAAATATTTCAACATCAAAATCACGGTGTACACTGGTCTAAGGGGCCGGGTTAGCTCAGTCGGTAGAGCGTTCGGCTAGAAACCACAAGGTTCCTAGTTCGATACTGGTCCTCGCCGACTCAGCGTATGAGTAGCACAGGGATCTGTGCGGTAAAGTAAGGAGCTGATGGTAGGTGTGGCGCTCCACCTCAGATGCTAAATAATCTCCTTGGTCTAGTGCTAATGAAAAGGGGATAGACTCCCTCACTGATTGGCTGATACCGACATTAGGCCGTCCGACAACTTTACTTACACTGGTCTAAGCCATGGTCATTACTGAATATATCAGAATTATCACCCCCCCAAACACAAGAAAAAAAATAATGCTATAACTTGCACCATACAGGTAGCAGGTATTTCTGCCATACTCGGTAATACATCCAATGAGTGTGAATATTGACTTGTATAAGTATTTTTTAATTGTTGTTTTGTTTTTAATTTTTAATTTAAAAAAAAATTTTTTTTTTTATTACTTTTTTTAAATGGTTAGGAATTTTTGTAATTTTCTATTCCAGTTTGTCTGAACTTGCAAAACGGTTGGAAAATTAAAATGGAAAGATTTTTGGTGGTCCCCCATGACAGTTTAACTACCGTAGGAATGAACTTTTTGCGAATTGGATTACGGTTTAGGGGCTTTGGGGATTAAGGTTGTTTTTAATTAAGTATTGCTTAAAAAAACAAAAAATACCCCAAATTACTATACATTTAATTAACCATTGAAATTAATTATTGAATCCAACGGTAGACACATTAGTCTTGGTTGTTTGTGTTAGTATTGCAATGGATAATTTCAATTAAACTTGGTTTAAAAAAATTTTTTTCAACATTAAATGTATAGTAATTTTTTTTTTTTTAAGCAATATGTAATTAAAAACAACCTTAATCCCAAACCCCTAAACCCAATTTGCAAAAAAGTTCATTCATAGACTCTGGTTAAACTGTCATGGGGTACCACCAAAAAACTTTCCGTTCTAATTTTTCGACCGTTTTGCAAGTTCAGCCTCCTGTTTTTGAGTAAGATCTCAAAAGATGAGATGATAGTTAATTGTATTTTCTCTCCTCCCTCTCTCTCTCTCTTCTCTCTTCTCTCTCTCCTCTCTCTTTCTTTCTCTCTTTCTTTCTTTCTTCTCTCTTCTCTCTTTCTTTCTTTTCTCTTCTCTCTTTCTTTCTCTCTCTCTCTTTCTTTCTCTCTCTCTCTCTTTTCTTTCTCTCTCTCTTCTCTCTTTTTTCTTTCTCTCTCTCTTTCTTTCTCTTCTCTTCTTTCTCTCTTTCTTTCTCTGTATCTATCTTTCTCTCTTTCCTCTCTCTCTTTCTCTTTCTCTCTTCTCTCTTTCTCTTTCTCCTCCTCTCTTTTCTCTTTCTCTCTCTCTCTCTTCTCTCTCTCTTCTCTCTCTCTCTCTCTTTCTCTCTCTCTCTCTCTTCTCTCTCTCCTCTCTTTCTCTCTCTCTCTCTTCTTTCTCTCTCTTTTCTCTCTCTCTCTCTCTTTTCTCTTCTCTCTCTCTCTTCTCTCTCTTTCTCTCTTCTCTCTCTCTCTCTCTCTCTCTTCTCTCTCTCTCTCTCTCTCTCTCTCTCTCTCTCTCTCTCTCTCTCTCTCTCTTTCTCTCTCTCTCTTCTTCTTTCTCTCTCTTTCTCTTCTTCTCTCTCTCTCTCTCTCTTCTCTTCTCTCTTCTCTCTTTCTTCTCTCTCTCTCTCTCTTCTTCTTCTCCTCTTCTCTCTCTCTCTCTTTCTATCTATATTTTCTCTCTCTCTGAGAAGGAAATAGAAGAAAAAAGGTTGCATTGTTTATGATCATTTCAGTGTGAAATTATTTGAGACTGATGTACACAATTAACAACTGATCTCTCTCTCACTCTCTCACTCTCACTCTCACCATCTCTATCTCTCTCTCTCTCTCTCCTATTCTCTCTTTCTGTGGGTGTTGATTGGCAATTTCTGCTGATTTCTTAATACCAGACAAAAATAGTTCATACTTAGAGTATTTAATATTAAATACCAAAAGATGACTGAATACACTATTGAACTATAAAGGGTCAAGGGTGTTTAAAAATAAAAAATAAAAATGTCATAGTCTTTTTTTCACAACTTGTAATAAAACTTTTAAATTAATTTTTCAATAAAATATTGTCAATCCTCCTTCCCTTCCTCTTATTATTATTTTACTCTTGGTGAGTTTTTTTTACACCAGATAATGACCGCCCTGTCGGCTGGAGCGTTAGAATGCACCGACTGCACCTCTGCAGAGGGGTAAGACTCCCCAAATCGGGCCACCTGTTGGCCGTGGTTGGTGACCCGTGATGCTTAAGGATAAAACCCAGGTGGATGAGCAGTTCATGACTTGCAATACTCCACTTTGGCCCTATCTTGGGCGATCGGAGAGGCCCTCCGATCAATCGGCTGGTTACGTCAAGCCCTAGCACTATATGATTTTCCCAACCCTATTGCCCTTATGGCAAGCCCCAACCCCTTTTTTTCCTATGGGTGCTAGAAGGCGGTGACTGAGAGTCTACATGTCCTGGGAATGATGTTAAACTCTATCTGATGGTGAGGTTCCATTTTTGGAAGTTTGGGGAATGTGGATCACCCTTTCATCACCATTGCTCTCAGGTCCACTCTGACCTGGAGTGGTAGTACCTGTTAGGGTCCCATCTATGGGTTGAATAGAAAAATGTATTTATGGAAAAATTGTATTATCCATTAAGAATTGATTTATTTCAAAAATTTATTAGCATTAAATGACCCACTGAGGTTGATATGCCACAAAACCAAACCAAACCAAACCAAAACAAAACAAAAATAAAAACAATGATGGTTGATATGCAATTAAACAAAAAACAAAAAATCAAATCAACCATACCATTTGTACAGTTATTCTAATCTTTTACTTATACCCCTCCCAATAAATAAATGAAAAAAAAAACCTAAATAAAAAACAAAACAAGGAAACCAATTTAAGTGTTTCTTTAGTTTAAGTGGTGCAACCATTTAAAAATGTTACCCTTGTATAGTTATTCTAACCTTTTACTTATGTTTTAGATATAAACTTTCTTCAATAAAGTATATGTTATCAATATAGCAGACTGTGCTAGTATTGTAACTCTGCCTGATTGACTAAATGTACACACCTAAACAAGTACTTAAATACCCTCTTCCAAACCCCCAAAAAGACAACAATAAAAAAAATCCAAGGAAAAAAAAAAAAAACAACAAAATAAAACAAAAGAACCGTTTATTGATTTGAGGAATTTTTTTTTTTTATATTTGCTGCATCTTTTTTTTTTTTTTTTTTTTTGTATTTTACTTTTTTTACTTTTTTTTTTTTTTTGAGACACAATGTCTGCAAAATGTCCATTGTTCACTTAGATTAAATGTCTGCTGAGATGAAGATAGAAATTGCAAAAAAAAAAAAAAAAAAAAAAAAGAGTTTGACCGATTTTAAAAAGAGAGAGAGAAAAGAAAGAAAAGAAAGAAAAATGAATGGAAAATAAAATAAGTTAAATTTCTGTGAACAATTTTATGTTTTAAAACCGTTAATTTAGTTGAGTGTGAGAGAGTTGAATTTTTGTTTTGTTAACCTATTGGGAGAACATCACATGCATACACACACACACGTTCTGATCTCACTGTCACATGATATGTGTGTGAAGGGGGTGGGGTGGAAAAATTATCTGACTGACAAAGAGCCATGAAACCTTCATGCTCTTGGGTATTGGTTATCCTCATGAGAATTGGAATTGATGACGCGGGTTCAAATCCTTAATTAGACAGTGGGCAGTGATGCTGATAGTTTTTTTTTTTTTTTATTTAGTGCATCCTGGGATGCACATATTTGCTTTGAATGAGTCTCTTGGAAAATTTTTTGGGTCCCAACTAAAGTTTCTTAAATTGTAGGATTTTTTATTTATGATCTGGGGAAACAACTAAAACCGGTTAAACCCTACCTTGTAACCTATCCTGTGTAATTCGTTTTTAAGAAAATATTGAAATGTATTTACAGTTTGCTGGAAATGGTGGGGAGAAGAAGAAGAAAAAAGAACAGTGGGACACATGGATACAAATTTTCTGCATCCTTTTAGATTTTTATGCATCAGTGATGCAGGACGCGTACCTATCTGCATCTCTGCACACTGCACGTATATATATATATATATAGCGTTCAACTGTTATTATCTGAAAAATATCTGAGATTAACTAAGGAATTACATCGACTTAGTTAAACGTAGGGTAGGGTCCTGATGAAATCATTATGATTGAAACCATGGTAGACTCTTAATTTTACCTCCACTATTATTATTTTTATTATTTGTGTTCTATATTTTTAATATATCGAGCACTTTTGGATTATTTACTAACGTCACTGCAAGGAAGAAATGACGGATACTATATTATATATATATATATATATTATATGCAACAGAAACTGCACAATACATGGATGTATATAAAAGTATATACACATAATGTACATATATACATGCAAGGCATATATATGTCTGTATGTATATATATAATATATATATATATATATTATATATACACACACACACATTATATATATATATTATATATATATAACACACACATATACACACATATATATATACACACAAAAAAAATAGAAGAAAAACAAGAAAAAATTTGTTATAATTCAAATGAATATTTTTTGCAAATTTCCTGGAAGCCATGTTTTTTAGAGAGTGTAAGGTGGGGTGGGGTTGTCTGCGTGTTTTGTTTTTTTGTTTTGTTTGTTCCCCTTTTCTGCCTCATTGTTTGTAAACGATCACACGAGGCAGGCAGCATTTGTCAGCTTCATCTTGATCGAGCATCTCAATTGTGAAGAATCTTGAATAGATTTCCATGCCAACCCACGGAAGGGAGGAGGAGGAGATGGAAGAATTCTAGTGAGGGTGGGGGTGGGGTTGGGGAATGTAGTCCTCCAAGTATTATGGCAAGTAATCAGCAGACACACCAGGTGTGTTGATGGGCGTTCTTGGAATGGTTCTTATGCCAAAGGCAAGTCTGCTGGGTCTTATTCTTCCATGCGTTGCATTTTTCTGCCTCAAGTGATGTTGGTCTTATCAAGGTAAACTGTTATCAGGTCAAGAGAGAAAGGAAACGATTAAATATGCGCGTAATTTGATAATTATTTAATCAGAAATATTCTAATATATATATATATATATCACGGATCTTTGCTAATCCACGAAGCAAACAAATTTACTTGTGGATTAATAAAATCGATTTGAAAAGAGCTCAATAAAAAGAGCTTAAATATACGGTTTTAAAAGCAAATGTTATAAAATATTCCGACTGCAGTTTCTTGCGTAGCAATTCTTCATGGAATTTCCTGAATAATTGCTATGGCAAGAAACTGTAGTCGGAATATTTTATAACATTCGCTTTTAAAACCGTGTATATATATATATATATATATATATATATACAGCCACTCTGCACAAGCAGGGTGTGACACAGTCAATTTCTTAAGCGGAGTTTAATGGGTTTGAATTGGAGTTTTCCTTCTCTTAGACTGGTTACCTATTCCAAAGAGCCCAGTCCACCCTACTATTTACCCATAGCTGGAGGGAGAGTAGTTAGATTCATACCTTTCCCCAAGGGTATTAGCATTATATGAAATGCAAACAGTCTTTCTTGGATTTGAACTCGAGTTGACAAGTTCATTTCCTACGACTCTAACCATTACACCACGCACCTCCAACAAGACTGAACAGATGTATTAATAAAATAAATGACACTGGTTCATATTTCAGTGAAAACTGACCGTTATGGAAAAAAATGAATACTGAACACGGACAGTTACTTTCAATTAATATTTACCTCTGTTGGTCTTAGAGGCTTCATCAGAATGATGGATTTTTTTCCATCTTTACCTCATATATATATATATATATATATATATATATATGATAAGTTGTAAACACGGTTTGTTTTGGAATGGCTTTTTGCCGATAATTTTTGGGAGAATAAGTGCTTAATTGGAGTCGTACCTAATTTTGAAAATTAATTAATTAATAATGAATTAGGCGAGAATACCTATTAAATGTATGGCTAAACAAATCGAGAAAAATCAATCTCTGTATGTACATTTCGGCCTATTAGGCCTCATCAGCAGAGCTATAGATCGGAAGACCGCCCTGTGCGTGATTATATATATATATATATATGTGTGTGTGTGTGTGTGTGTGTGTGTGTGTGTATATTTGTGGTAATGGGGAATCATTCCATGCATAGATTATCTGTAGTAATATAGGTAAACCAAGTGAGAGCTCGATGTGCCTAGGGTCGTAAGTGGACGGACAGCCTATGTGATTATCCCCCCCTCTCTCTCTCTCTCTATATATATATATATATTAAAAAAGACCGAACAGATGTATTAATAAAATAAATGACACTGGTCCATATTTCAGTGAAAACTGACAGCTATGGAAAAAAATGAATACTGAACACGGACAATTACTTTCAATTAATATTTTGCCTCTGCTGGTCTTAGAGGCTTCATCGGAATGATGATTTTTTCCTAACTTTACCTCATATATACTTGTGGTAATAGGGATCATGCCATGTGTAGATTATCCGTAGTGATATAAGTAAACAACAGTGAGCTTGATGTGCCTAGCATCGGTAAGTGGATGGACACAGCCTATATGATTCTCTCTCTCTCTCTCTCTCATCATACATATATATATATATATATATATATATATATATATATATATAGACAAAATGTCTAATGCTGACCTTTTCACCATATGTAACATTGACGGAATGGAGAGCTTGCTCATAAAATCACAATTGCGCTGGGCTGGTCATGTTTTGCGAATGCATGATGACAGAATACCAAAGATTCTGTTGTATAGTCAGCTTGATGGTGGTAAAAGAAGCGTGGGTCGACCATTGCTCAGATTTAAGGACAAGCTGAAAAGTAACCTCTCAGCTGCAAATAGATTCCGCTACTTTTGAGAGCACAGCACTCAATCATAGAATGTGGAGTACTTTGTGTTACAATGGTATTAAGGATTTTGCAGCATCGGAGGTCACCAAGCTGCATCAGGCTAGAGAAAGGCCTAGAGTATTGGCTAGTGTCCCAGCAATACATTCAAATAATGCACACACTTGTTCCATCTGTGGACTTCTTTGCAAGTCATTGGCAGGGCTGAAATGTCACCTGCAATTAACACACAAGGTTAGATGAAAGAGGTTGTCTGAACCTCATACGTCGAAATCGACGGGAGAGTCCATCATTATATATATATATGAGACCATTCCAGATTTCAGTGAAAACTAAGACTTCAAGGCTGACAAGTCCGTTTCTTTAAATAATGTTTTGTTTAGGAATAAATATCTAAAATGATGAATGGTTATGTATTTATTTTCTGATTTTAAACAGCCTCTTTCAGGATTTGAACTCTGGCCGACAAGTCCATTTCCTATGACTCTAACCATTACACCACAGACCTCTAACAATATTGTAATGTAATGTACGGCTTAAAGTAAATTTTAATTGAATTGAAATAAAATAAATATTGTATCTGAGTTATCAAATAAAAACATTGAAATCTGATAGGTTTATTATCCTTTTCGTTTAAAAGATATAAATAAGATAGTCCAACATGCAGCTCATTAACAACAGTAATCAAATCTCTGTAGACTAGCTATTACTTGACTAATACCCTTGTTTAGTTGCATTATTTATGTGTTTCGTTGGACGAGTCCAACTTTCTTATAGGGGAAAATATCTTCCCTTACAACAAAAAGAATCTAATTTCTGGAGAAAGAAAAAATGTTATTAGGAAACAGATTTAGGAGAGCTTTTGGAAAATTAACACTTGAGTGAGTCGGTTTAGAGCAACTTAACTCTTGGTCAGCTAGTCATGAATGAATGACTACTAATAATTACACCAAAATAAATAGATAAAACCCCAAAAGCTTCAAATTTTCTGGGCAAATGTAGAAATTTCAAATGGGTTCTTTGAGAAATACTAGATCCTCCCTAACACTGGAGGTGGAATAAAAGATAGGATAATGACAGATTCGGAGTTTGAAGTTGGTAGAAGAGGAGTGACAGGTCCCACAAGGAGCAGGGATAGTTAGAATTAAGGAGCCCTATTAATAGAAAAGATTAGTCAGTCTTTCTCTCTCTGACTTGACTACCCATGCTGGGGTAAGCAAAAAATAAAACTGGCTGGAATTGACAAACCCAAAAAGTACTACTGTGTTTGTGTGTTATTTTTCTATGCCTGTTTGTGTCCACAATTGTGCCCTCTTACTTATGCCCGAGTGACCACATGGCATAAAAGGTTCTGGTAGTTTCCTATGGTACAATATATCAATATCGCTGAATTAATATAACAGTAGCAAAACTGTAATTTTCAATAAATATTTCTTATATATTGTATTCACAACTTCCAAAATGCAAAGATTTCCAACCAATTTTTGTTATGTTAATCTTATTGGCAGAAAGCCAATGAATAAGCTTTTTCTCATTATCTCAAAACACAAATGGTTATATATATATATAATATATATATATATATGTGTGTGTGTGTATGTTATGTTCTTGTGAACATTGTTTGTTTGGTCTTTTGAAGCATTTGAATAAAGAACAAATACAAGAAAAAAACAGAACAAATATCAGAATTTTTATATATTCAAGCGTTGCTCTGTTCCTGGTTTAATCTATTCCGATATTTCGGGTGAACTTTCACCCTTTTTCAAGGTAATAACAAGACAGTCTGGAGAAAAAAAAAAGATGAAATGTTGTATATGAGGGCAAAAAAGTAATTAAATGAAGTGAACGGATTTGGCATATTTTTAGCCGTTAATTTTCTTTCGAAATTGTGTGACGTATCTCATCATAATATATATATATATATATATATATATATATATATATATATATATACACACACACACATACAGAGATGCTGATAGATATGCGTTTCGTCCCTGAAGCAGTAAAATCGTATCCATGCATCCCAGTGTTTTTCTTTTTCCTTCCCTCACCATTTCAAGCTAACTGTAAATACATTTCAATAGTTTCTTAGAAATGAATTACACAGGATAGATTGCAAGATAGAAGTTAAACAGCTTTAGTTGGGACCCATAAATACAAATCAAATATGTGTGTCCCAGGACGCACTAAATCAAAAAGCTATCAGCATCACTGTATATATCTTATAATGAAGATTGTGTGTGTCTGTCTGTAACTGAAACTACATAACCACCAATGCCACAATTCTAGCAGTTATTTACATTATATTCTCAATGGTTATTAAATAATCATTATTTAATCGTAATTAGCACCTTATTTATTAACAATGTCTCTATTAAGGTCTAGTTGAGATAGATTTGCCTCAAAACAGCTCATGGTATTATGTTTTTAAAAGCCAGTGATGTGTTTTATATATCATTAAGAAATAGCTGTTTACATTAGTAAATAAATTAATGTAAATAATTTGCATACTAGTTTTAACAAAACTGTGTTTAATAAGTTAATTACTTGGTATTATTTATTTCTAATATCATTGTTTTATTCTCAAACGTATATAAAGCAATCCTATGTATAATTTTATATTGAAATCCATTAGAAGAAAGTAAAAATAATAGTAATCTTTTTGTGTGTGCATATATTTAATTATATCAAAACTTTAATACTTGTGCCCAGAAGATGCATTTTTTTGCTAGTGTATATATATAATATATATATATATATATATATACATATATATATATATAATATATATAATATACACCACACACACCCAACACATATGGGGTGGGGGATATTGAAATAAATTCAATGGTATGTAGAAAAAACAAACAAAGTATTCTATCAAGAATAAATTCATCTTTTTGAAATTCTTTGTTTATATATATATATATTATATATATATATATATATATATATATATATAAGAAAGTCAATTTCTTAAGTAGAGTTTAACAGGTTTGAATTCAGAGTTTTCCTTCTCCTAAACTGGTTGCCTAACCAAGGTTAAACAACCCAGTCTGCCCTACTATTTACCCATAGCTGGAGAGAGAACAGATGATTACCATTACATCACGCGCTTCCACTAATAATAGATACAGACGTTATGTTTTGCAGTCAGAAATCTCTTGGGAATTGGTAAATTGACTTGGAATCAACTTTGGTGTTGAAAAAAAAAAAAGAAGAAATTTGCTGCTTATGCGTTTTCAGTTTGTGCTTTCCGATTTAAAAGATAAAAAAATGAAGTATCAAATTTTTGGTTGTTTAAACCTTGGTTAGGCAACCAGTTTAGGAGAAGGAAAACTGAATTCAAACCTATTAAACTCTACTTAAGAAATTGACCAAATTTTTTGCGGTTGGTTTTGAATGCCATCACAGTGCAAGTGTAAAGAAACACGAGGTGACCATGATGTTGTTTATTTACCTTTGATTTATTTTCTTAATATTTCGGGATGAAAAATCCCATTGTCAGAAGATTTCTGAAACCACAGAGCCCTTTAAAGGGAGATGTTGACTGCTACTAGAATCTGCCCATTCTGTTGTAATTTGTGATTGTGTGTTTACTTCTTTAGAAATGTCTTATTCTTCTGAATTCTTTGAAATAAAACAAGCAAACAGAGGAAAAAACAACAAATAATAGGAAGTTGAAATTGAAAAGACGTTATCTTTTTATGTATAAGTTGTCGGGGTGGACTAAAGTTGGTATCAGCCAATCAGTGAGGGAGTCTATCCCCTTTTCACTAGTGCTAGACAAGATGTTTTTTTTTTTGCATCTGAGGTGGAGTGCCACACCTACCATCAGCTCCTTACTTTACCGCACAGATCCCCGTGCTACTCATACACTGAGTTGGCGAGGGCTGGTTTCGAACTAGGAACCTTGTGGTTTCTAGCCAAATGCTCTACCGACTGAGCTAACCCAGCCTCTTGTTTTTTTTTTTTATGTATAATTGTTATGAATAAGCAATAATTTACAAAATATGTTTTTGTGTGAGTATTAATTGTGTGTGTATATATATATATATATATATATATACTGGGTACATAAATGTTTTCTTTTTTTTTTTTTTAAATATTCTTTTTGATTGTTTACTTGTCTTGAATTGCTTTGAGGATAAAACTTGGTTATCGTCGTGAAATTCAGGACTTATATTTTTAGTTCAGAGCTATAGAATCTAAGGTCTGTCTTTTTTGACTACTGGCCTGCAACTGAATAGGAAGGAGATAGCTGGTATTTAGACCCACTAGATTTCGTCGGAAAAGTAGGAAGGTTATATTTGAAAATTATGACAAGCGTGGTCTTTTTGTTATTTTTGAAATTTTTTTATAGATTTGATGAAACACTTGAGTTATGGTGTTATACATTCGTTCAACATCAGGTATATAGAGACAGGTAGATAGAGTAGGTCATAGATGAAGACCTTACTCTTTACATTCTGCTTCTACCTTGGCTGCCATCTTGTTTGGTTGGACTTACTTCTCTCCTGGGGTTGATTCTTTTCGTACTGGGCTGGTCATTGTTTTAATATTCAATTAACAAACAAGACTTGGTTGTTTTCTTGATTAAGCTTTATTTCGTAAACCTGCCCATTTGATTCCACCGCAGGGGAGATTGGCTCAGAGCGACGACCTACACGTCTGTTCAATCTGAAGTCTCTGCTGAATCTAAAGCTAATTTCCACGTGTCTAATTGCGCGCTTTTCTGAGGGGTCAAGCAAAAAGTCAACAACTGTCAGGTAACTTTCCATGGACCCCATCATTCTAAATCTAATGGACCCTATTAAAATTCTAGACGGGCGGTTGGAGAGGCCTCCTTCGATGAATCAGCTGGTCATGTCAAGCCCTAGCACCTATATGATTGCCCAACCCTATTGCCCTTATGGCAAGCCCCAACCCTTTTTATCATATGGGTGCTAGAAGGCAGTGGCTGCGGGTCTACATGTCCTGGGAATGATGTTAAACTCTATCTGATGGTGAGGTTCCTGTTTTGGAGGTTTGGGGAATGTGGAGCACCCCTTCATCACCATTGCTCCCTGCTCCACTCTGACCCGGAGTGGTAGTACCTGTTAGGATCCCATCTATGGGTTAAATAGAAAACATGAGTTTATAAACAAAATTGTATTATCCATTAAAAATGAAATTATTTCAAAACTTTGTTAGCATTAAACATTTTTTTTACCAATAGAAGTATTCGGCATAAAATAACCTAAGGGGTTGACATGCCGTAAAACCCAACCAACCAACCAAACCGAAATTCTAACTACAGGTATGTAACAATGGAGCGTTATAGTGTAAACCAGGTGCTAGGAGCGGGTATGGAGACAACAATATACACACAATTCTTCAATGAAATTTTAAAACTCTTATTAAATTGTTTGTTTCTTTTCTTTTCTTTTTCAGGTTTGTTATCTGTCAGTTCTGATGTGGTGAGGCCGTTCATTATGGGATGTGAAACAAAGCATTCAAAGCTAGTGCAGATTGGTCTATCTTCTGTTCAGAAACTCATTTCTCATGAAGTTATTTCCTTGGTAAGTTAGACAACTCGCAAGCCATGCACGGGAAATAAACATTTTTTTTTTTCTTTCAAACAATATCCTCAAATCAAACATTTTTTTTTTTTTTTTTTTTTCATTTCTTTTTCTTTTTTTTTTTCTTTTTTTTTTTTTTTTTTTCATTTTTTTTTTTTTTTTTTTTTTTTTTTCATTTCTTTTTTTTTTTTTTTTTTTCATTTTCATTTTTTTTTCTTTTTTTTTTTTTCATTTTCATTTCCTTTTTTCTTTTTTTTTTTTTTTTTCATTTTTTTTCATTTTTTTCTTTTTTCATTTCTTTCATTTTTTTTTTTTTTTTTTTTTTTTTTTTTTTTTTTTTTTTCATTTCCTTTTTTCTTTTTTTTTTTTTTTTTTTTTTTTCATTTTTTTTTTTTTTTTTTTTTTTTTTTTTTTTTTTTTTTTTTTTTTTTTTGTTCATTTCTATTTTCTTTTTTTTTTTTTTTTTTTTTTCATTTTGCATGACCAAAAATTTGTTTATTATTTTAATTGTAAAGAACTTTGAATTTCATTTAATTTTTTTATTTTGATAGGCTCCCGGAATGCTGTGAGCAGTACTTTTATACATCAACCCCCTTTTTTTTTTTTTTTTGTCAATTTTTTATACAGTATTTCATGAACATGCACAATACCTTCCACCAAATCACTTTGCTCACCTTGAAATTGGTTTATGTCTCTGGTTACTAAGTCCAGTCTCTAGTAGTAAATAATTTATTGTTAGTAGTATACTGAGCACTGACTTGTCAATGGTAAAAAACAGTTAATTCTTCTTAGTTCTGTCTCTAGTAGTAAATAATTTATTGTCAGTAGTATACTGAGCACTGACTTGTCAATGGTAAAAACCAGTTAAATCTTCGGTAATTTATGAGGAAGTGCATCCCAGTCTCCTGCCTCAAAAATTGCTACCCGGTGACTATCAAAATAACAACCCCAGCTCAACGTAATTCTTGTTTATTTATCGTAATTTGTCGTAATTCTTGTTTAGATATGAAGATGGATATATAGTTTGGAATAGACTGAGATAGATAGATAAACAAACAAAATAATATAGATATGAACAAATGAAGATAGATAGATATTTTCGACAAGTATTTATTTTTTTTTGGGGGGGGGGGGGTCGCATCTTTTTAGCATGGTTAGGCAACCAGTCTAGGAAAAGGAAACCTATGAATTAAAACCTGTTAAAGTCACTTAAGAAATTCACATTGTGTCACAACTGTCCATATTGGAAGAGTAAATACATTCATACTAAACTATAAACTTTGTTTTATATATATATATATGGCCCCGAAACGGTTTGCACATATATATATCTACACACACACACACACACACACACTAGACTAATGGTGACCCGTTTAGTCACCCATTGAGCTCAGGGTAAAAAATTGAGGTTAGAGAAAAGTGAATTTACAAAGCGAATTAAATTTAAAAAAATATAGAGAGAGAGAAAGAAAAAAAATAGAAATTTAAAAATAAAACATTAAAACTATTTTATAAGATTTCTAAGAAAGAGAACGTTTGACCTAATTTAAATTTATTAAGACCCAAGATGTTTTTTCAAACATAACTCAATCCTAAAACTAAGGAATATTTTAGTATGAATTTTGTGTCATTAAACTAAATAGGAAAAAAAGCCTTTAGACGACATTGATTTGTTCAGCTTTAGTATAATAATACTATATATATATATATATATATATATATACACTTTGTGTTTAGAGGACTGGAGATATCCATCTTATTTTTTTGTCACCCTTAATTTTGTTCAAGTTTTCTTAAGATAATTATGATGTGAGCGATAATATCCATTTGTTGTTTGGTACTCTTGCAACATGGCCCTCCCCCTTTTATCTGTTAGTGGGGTGTGTGCAGGTGTTATACTTTCACAGACAGGTGTGAAAGCAAAAAATCCATACCCTACATCATCTGCATGTCAGAACATGAGGAAAGAGTATGATGCTTCAAATTATGAATAATACAACAAATAGTCGTTACGATTGAAAACTGTTACCAACAAGTTTCTTTGCTATTGGCTTCTTTGTTTTTAATCAATGTGTGAAAATGAATATATATTCAATGAGGAGTATCACATAGTAAAAGATTGTTGATGGCGCTTAAGTATTGGGGGAGATATGGGGCTTCAAAGGTTTGCCCAATATGCTATTTTTCAGCCATTAGAAGACTACGTATTTTGATGAAAATGTACGTTATCGATTTTATTGTTTTTTCTCATGGATTCTAATGCCTGAATTTACTGATGGTGAAAAAACTGGTGAATTAGGAGTTTTAGGTGATTTTCGAGGCTCGATAACCCCCCTGAGAGAGGGCAAAAATGGCAAATTGGGTGTGCAAATAAAGTGCCAAACTAATATGATTTTCTGATAGAGTTCGATGTGGAGTATCACATAGTAAAAGATGGTTGATGGTGCTTGAGTATTGGGGGAGATATGGGGCTTCAAAGTTGCCCCCAAAATGCCCTTTTTCAGCCATTATAAGACTACTTATTTTGATGAAAATGTACGTTATCGATTTTATTGTTTTTTCTCATGGATTCTAATGCCTTGAATTTACAGATGGTGAAAAATGTGCTCAATTCTGAGTTTTAGGTGATTTTTGAGGCTTGATAATCCCCCTGAGAGTGGGCAAAAATGGCAAATTTGGTGTGCAAATAAAGTGCTAAACTAATATGATTTTCTGATAGAGTTCGATGAGGAGTATCACGTACTAAAAGATGGTTGATGGCTCTTGAGTATTTAGGGAGATATGGGGCTTCAAAGTTGCCCAAAATGCCATTTTTCAGCCATTAAATAGAAGTTACGATTGAAAACAGTTACCAACAAGTTTCTTTGCTATTGGCTTTTTTGTTTTTAATCAATGTGTGAAAATGAATATATTCATGATTGGTTATGTCCTGGGTATGATGCTAAACTGCATGAGGTTCCAATTTTGGAGTTCTCCTTGAGTGTCGAGTGCCACTTCATCGCCATTACTCCCAGGTCCACTCTAACCTGGAGTGGTAATACCTGTTAGGGTCCCATCTAGTAGTTGAATAGAAAAATGAGATTTAAAAATGTTTAAAAAAATCTGAATACCCATCAGTAATGAATAAAACAAAACGTCTTTGGCATAAAATAACCCAATCAGTTGACATATGATTGACATTATAATTGGACGCTATAATTGTTAAACTAATTTTGGCATTAGTATTATCTGTGTTATTCGGACTATTGTCCCCATCTTTATTGTTATTTGTACAATGTTTTGGCCAAAATTCTACGACAAGAAGGTTCCCGATTATGATAAGAAAGTTCCGAAAAAGAAGGTTACCGAAAAGAAGGTTACCGAGTCTGACAAGAAATACCTGAAGAAGGCCGGAGGGCATATCGGACGAAACATTGTACAAATAACAATAAAGATGGGGACAATAGTCCGAATAACGCAGATAATACTAATCATCAAGTCTCATCTCAAACATTCAGAGAAATAGTATATAATGTACAGATAACAATGAAGATGAGGACAATAGTCTGAATAATGCAGATAATACTAATCATCAACCCTCATCTCAAACATTCAGAGAAATAGTATATAATGTACAGATAACAATGAAGATGAGGACAATAGTCCGAATAACGCAGATAATACTAATCATCAAGCCTCATCTCAAACATTCAGAAAATAATTTTTGCATAAAATAACCCAACAAGGTTTGACATGTCTTAAAAACAACCAAGTTTTCATAAATATTTTTATTGTCACTCATCATTTTTGTTTTATTGTTTCGTTCTCGGAGAGAGAGAAAGCAATTTTGTTATTATCAGTGCTCAAGTTTATCAGAAAGTGATTTATTACTAGAGATTGGATCATTAGTTACAATCCTGAATTTTATTGATTCAAAACTTATAAATGCTTCACTTCCCCTTTTCTTTTTATTAGTTTTTTTTTTTGTCAATTTTTTGTCTCTCTCATATCTGTGAATGACTTTTTTTTTTTTTTTTTTTTTTTTAGCTTTGACAAACTACCCACACATATATATATATATATATATATATATATATATATATGTGTGTTGTATTTTAGGTGGTCTCCGTATGCTTCTCTCGGTATATATATTTAAAAAAATGTTTTTTTAAAAATTGGGCGTTATTATGTAGCATTAGAAATGTATAAATGAATGAACTCGATATTATGGAGTATTGGATTCACTTATTTTTTAAATTATTTTTTGTCATAAATTGACAAAAAATAATTAAAAAATAAGTGAATCCAATACTCCATAATATCGAGTTCATTCATTTATACATTTTTAATGCTTCATAATAACGCCCAATTTAAAAAAATTTTTTTAAATATATATATATATATATATATATATATATATATATATATGATGAAAACTCCAAATAGATTATTTATATGTATATATCATAAATGCTGAAAACTCCAAATAGATTATTTATTTATATATATATATATATATATATATATATAGCTGAAATGCACTAAAGGAGGTCATTAGTGATGTTACACCAGTATCCTTACAGATTTCAGGTTTTGCAATATCATATCTGTTCAACCAGTAAACCTGACCTAATATATATATATATATATATATATACATTGCTGAAATGTACTAAAGGAGGTCATTAGAGATGTTACACCAGTATCCTTACAGATTTCGGGTTTTGCAACATTATATTTGTTCGACTGGTACACCTGACATGTTATTAGGCCGCCTCCTTTCCAAATTCACTCTGTGTATTTTACAAATAGTTCATAAATTCTTATATATTGGCCCTGGGGTACTTAACATCCACACAGAAACTTGCTCGGTATAAAATAGAAGATTGAAGGAAAAAAAACTTAACTAAAAAGTTAATCTTTAAATATACACTCCTTACTACATTTTGGAGGGCATCATTAGGGATGTCATTGCTTGGGTCACTGGGGAGTTTCAGGTCTTTCAACATCATACTCCCCTCACCAGAGGACCCTATCAGATGAAACTCTGATACACCCTTTTAATACTTTTGAGAATAAAACAATAATATTAGAAATCAATAACACCAAGTAATTATTTATCAAATACGGTTTTGTTAAAACCAGTATGCAAATTATTCACACTATATAAACCTTTATTTCTTGATGATATATAACTAACACACATCGCAGGATTTTAAACACGTTAATAATATGGGCTGTTTTGAGATAAATCTACCTAGAGACATTGTTAATAAATGGCATTACTAATTGAGATTAGATAATGCTTATTTAATAACCATTGAGAATATAACGTAAATAACTAAGGAAATTTTGATGTTGGTGGTGACATAGTTTTGGTTACAGACACACAATCTCCATTATAGTATTTGAAGATTACTTAGAATTTTTGAAAGTAATTTTTTTTGTTCTTTGAAATATGAGACAGACAAAAAAAAAAGATCCCTTTTAAATATGGTTTTGGATATTTCTTTGAAATATGAGACAGACAAAAAAAAGACCCTTTTTAAATTTGGTTTTGGATATTTCTTTGAAATATGAGACAGACAAAAAACCCTTTTAAATACGGTTTTGGATATTTCTTTGAAATATGAGACAGCCAAAAAAAAAAACCCCTTATTATATTTTGGTTTTGGCTATATATTTATATAATATTTCCTTTATTTCGTTTTTTTGGCTGTCTCAATATTTCAAAGAAATATCCAACACCGTAATTTAAAAGGGGTCTTTTTTTTGTCTGTCTCATATTTCAAAGAATTCCAAACCAAATTTAAAAAGGGTCTTTTTTTTGTCTGTTCCTCATATTTCAAAAGAAATATCAAAACCATATTTAAAAGGGATCTTTTTTTTTTTCTGTCTCATATTTCAAGAACAAAAAAATACTTTCAAAAATTCTAAGTAATCTTCAAATACTATAATGGAGATTGTGTGTCCTGTACCAAAACTAGTCACACCAACATCAAAATTTCTAGTTTATTACGTTATATTCTCATGGTTATTAAATTAACATTATCAATCTCAATTAGTAATGCCATTTATTCACAATGTCTGCTAGGTGATTTATCTCATAAAACCAGCCCATATTATTAACGTGTTTAAATCCTGCGATGTGTGTTAGTTATATATCATACAAGAAATAAAGGTTTATATAGTGTGAATAATTGCATACTGGTTTTTAACAAAACCGTATTTGATAAATAATTACTTGGTGTTGATTGATTTCTAATATTATTGTTTTATCTCAAAGTATTAAAAGGGTGTATGAGTTTCATTGATAGGGTCCCCTGGGTGAGGGGAGTATGAATGTTGAAAGACTGAACTCCCCAGTGACCAAGCAATGGACATCCCTAATGATGCCTCCAAAATGTTAGTAAGGAGTGTATATTTAAGATTAACTTTTTAGTTAAGTTTTTTTTCCTCATCTTCTATTTTATACCGATGCAGTTTTTGTGTGGATGTTAGTACCAGGGCATGATTAAACCACCCACCACAGAATTTATGAACTATTTGTAAATACACAGAGTGAAATTTCTGAAAGGAAGGCGCCTATACATGTCAGGTGTACGCAGTCGAACAATATAGTGCAAAAACCGAATCTGTAGATAACTGGTGTAAATTCTAATGACCTTCCTTTAGTAGCATTTGCATGTATATTATACTATAATATATAATATTAGTCAGGTTTACTGGTTGGAACAGATATGATATTGCCAAACCTGATCGTAAGGATACTGGTGTTACATCCTAATGACCTCCTTTAGTGCATTTCAGATATATATATAATATAATGTATATATATATATCTAATAAATAATCATTTGGAGTTTTCTAGCATTTATGATATTATTACATATAAGTAATCTATATTGGAGTTTTCAATCCTATATATTATATTATATATTAATAGTATATATATATATATTTAAAAAAAATTTTTTTTACATTTGGGCGTATATTATGAAGCATTAAAATGTATAAATGAATGACACGCATCGATTATTATGGAGTATTGGATTCACTTATTTTTAATCTATTTTTTGTCAATTTATGAACAAAACATAATTTAAAAATAAGTGAATCAATACTCATAATATCGAGTTCATTCATTTATACATTTTCTAATCTACCATAATAGCCCAATTTTTAAAAAACATTTTTTTAAATATATTACCGGAGAAGCATACGGCGACCACCTAAAATCAACACACATATATATATATAATATATATAATATTATATCATATATATGTGTGGGTGTTTTGTCCAAAGCTAAAAAAAAAAAAAAAAAAAAAAAGTCATTCACAGATATTGAGAGAGAACAAAAATTGACAACAAAACTAATACAAAAAGAAAAGGGGGAAGTGAAGCATTTATAAGTTTTGAATTCAATCAAAAATTCAAGGATTGGTACTAATTGATCCAAATCTTAGTAATAAATCCTTTCTGATAACACTTGAGCACTGATAATAAAAAATTGCTTTCTCTCTCATCCGAGAACGAACAATAAAACAAAAATGATGATTTGACAATTAAAAATATTTATAGAAAACTTGGTTGTTTTTAAGACATGTCAAACTTGTTGGGTTATTATGCAAAAATTATTTTTCTGATGTTTGAGATGAGGCTTGATGATTAGTATTATCTCGCGTTATTCGGACTAATTGTCCTATCTTCATGTATCTGTACATTATTATATTTCTCTGGAATGTTTGAGATGAGGGTTTGATGATTAGTATTATCTGCATTATTCAGCACTATTGTCTCTCTTTATTGTTATTGTACATTATATACTTTTCTCTGACATGTTTGAGATGAGATTGATGATTAGTATTATCTGCGTTTTCCGGACTTTGTCCCCATCTTTATTGTTTATTCTGTAATGTTTCGTCCGATGCCCTCGGCCTTCTTCAGGTATTTCTTGTCAACTCGGTAACCTTCTTTTTCCCGGACTCGGTAACTTCTTTTTTCAATACTCGGGACTTTTTATCATAAACGGCAACCTTCTTGTCGTAGAATTTTGGCCAAAACATTGTAAAATAACAATAAAGATGGGGACAATAGGTCCGAATAACACGAATATACTAATACAAAATTGNACATTCGTTCAACATCAGGTATTTAGAGACAGGTTAGATTAGCAGTAGTCATAAGCATGAAGACCTTATCTTTACATTCTGCTTCTTACCTGGCTGCCATCTTGTTTGGTTGGAACTTACTTCTCTCCTGGGGTGATTCTTCTTCGTACTGGGCTTGGTTCATTGTATTATATTATTAACAAACAAGACTTTGGTGTTTTCTTGATCAAGCTTTATTTCGGTAAACCTGCCCATTTGATTTTCCACCGCAGGAGATTGGCTCAGGAGCGACGGACCTTACCACGTCTGCTTCAATCTGAAGTCTCTGCTGAAATCTAAAGGCTAATTTCCACGTGTTAATTGCGCGCTTTTCTGAGGGGTCAAAAGCAAAAGTCAACAACTGTCAGGTAACTTTCCATGACCCCATCATTCTAAAATCTAATGGACCCTATTCAATTCTAGACGGGCGTTGGGAGGCCTCTTCGATGAATCAGCTGTCATTGTCAAGCCCTAGCACCATAGATTGCCCAACCCTATTGCCCTTATGGCAAGCCCCACCCTTTTTATCATATGGTGCTAGAGAAGGCAGTGGCTGCGGGGCTACATGTCCTGGGATGATGTTAAACTCTATCTGATGGTGAGGTTCCTGTTTTGAGGTTTGGGGAATGTGAGCCCCATTCATCACCATGCTCCCTGTCCACTCTGACCCGAGTGAGTACCTGTGCGTCCCATCTATGGTTAAATAGAAAACAATGAGTTGAGTAAAACAAAATGTATTATCCATTAAGAATGATTATTGTCAAAACTTTGTTAGCCATTAAACATTTTTTTACCAATAGAAGTATTCTGGCATAAAATAACCTTAAGGGGTTGACATGCTGTAAAACCCAACCAACCAACCAAACCGAAATCTAACTACAGTATGTAACAATGGAGCTTATAGTGTAACCAGGTGTAGGAGCGGTATGGAGACAACAATATACACACAATTCTTCAATGAAATTTAAAACTTCTTATAAATTGTTTGTTTCTTTTCTTCTTTTTCAGGTGTTTATCTTCAGTTTTGATGTTGGTAGGCCGTTCATTAGTGGGTGTGAAACAAAGCATCAAAGCTAGGCAAATTGGTCTATCTTCTGTCAGAAACTCCATTTCTCATTGAAGTTATTTCCTTGGTAAGTTTGACAACTCGCAAGCCATGCACGGGAAATAAACTTTTTTTTTTTCTTTAAACAATATCCTCAATCAAACTTTTTTTTCATTTTTTTTTCATTTCTTTTTCTTTTTTTTCATTTCTTTTTTTTTTTTCATTTTTATTCTTTTATTTTTTTCATTCTTTTTTTTTCCATTTTTTTCATTCTTTTTCTTTTTTTTTTTTTCATTTTCATTCTTTTCTTTTTTTTTCATTTCATTTTCCTTTTTTCTTTTTTTTTTTTGTCATTTTTTTTTTCATCTATTTTTCTTTTTCATTTATTTGTTTCATTTTTTTTTTTTTTTTCATTTTTTTTTTCATTCTATTTCTTTTTTTTCATTCTTTTTATTTCCTTTTTCTTTTTTTTTTCATTTCTATTTTTATTTTTTTCATTTTTTTTGTTCATTTCTATTTCTTTTTTTTTTTTTTTTTGTTCATTTCTATTTTCTTTTTTTTTTTCATTCTTTTTTTCTTTTTTTCATTGCACTGACCAAAATTGGTTTATTATTTAATTGTAAAAACTTGAATTTCATTTAATTTTTATTTTGATAGCCTCCCGGAATGCTGTTGAGCAGTACTTTATACATCAACCCCTCTTTTTTTTTTTTGTCAATTTTTTATACAGTATTTCATCTGAACATGCACAATACCTTCCACAAATCACTTTGCTCACCTTGAAATTGTTTATGTCTCTGGTTACTAAGTCCAGTCTCTAGTAGTAAATAATTTATTGTTAGAGTATACTGAGCACTGATTGTCAATTGGTAAAAAAACAGTTAATTCTTCTTAGTTTTTTTTCTTGGTTTCTCTTAGTGGAGTTAAATAATTTGATGTCAGTAGTATACTGAGCACTGACTTGTCAATGGTAAAAACCAGTTAAATCTTCGGTAATTATGAGGAAGTTGCATCCCCAGTCTCCTCCTCAAAAATTGCTACCGGGACTATCAAATAACAACCCCAGCTCATCGTTAATTCTTGTTTATTTATCGTAATTTGTCGTTAATTCTTGTTTAGATATGAAGATGTCTATATAGTTTGGAATAGGACTTGAGATAGATAGATAAACAAACAAAATAAATATAGATATGAACAAATGAAGATAGATAGATATTTTCGACAAGTAAATTTATTTTTGGGGCGGGGGGGATCGCATCTTTTAGCATGGTTAGGCAACAGTCTAGGAAAAGGAAACCTATGATTAAAAACCTGTTAAACGTCCACTTAAGGAAATTCACCTGTGTCACAACTGTCCATATTGAAGAGTAAATTACATTCATACTAACTATAAACTTTGTTATATATATATATATGGCCCGAAACGGTTTGCACATATAATATCTATACACACACACACACACACCACACTGACTAATTGGTGACCCGTTTAGTCACCCATTTTGAGTCAGGGTAAAAATGAGGTTAGAGAAAGTGAATTTACAAAGCGAATTAAATTTAAAAAAATATTTAAGAGAAAGAGAGAAAGAAAAAAAATAAAATTTAAAATAAAACATTAAAACTATTTTATAAGATTTTCTAGAAAGAAACGTATTGAAACCTAATTTAAATTTATTAAGACCCAAGATGTTTTCAAACATAACTCAATCCTAAAACTAAGGAATATTTTATATGAATTTTGTGTTCATTAAACTAAATAGGAAAAAAAGCCTTTAGACGACATTGATTGTTCAGCTTTAGATATATACTATATATATATATATATATATATAATTATATATATATAACACTTGTGTTTAGAGGACTGGAGATATCATCTTATTTTTTTTGTCACCCTTATTTTGTTCAAGTTTCTTAAGATAATTTGATGTGAGCGAATAATATCCATTTTCGGTTGTTTGGTACTTCTTGCAAACATGCCTCCCTTTATCTGTTAGTGGGATGTGCAGGTGTTATACTTTCACAGACAGGTGTTGAAAGCAAAAAAATCCATACCCTACATCGTCTGCATGTCAGAAACATGAGGAAAGAGTATGATGCTTCAAATTATGAAAACAACAAATAGTCGTTACGATTGAAAACTGTACCAACAAGTTCTTTGCTATGGTTCTTTGTTTAATCAATTGTGTGAAAATGAATATATATTTCAATGAGGGTATCACTAGTAAAGTTGTTGATGGCGCTTAGTATTGGGGAGTAGGCTTCAAAGGTTTGGCCCTATGCTATTGTTTTCAGCCATGAAACTACGTATTTTGATGAAAATGTACGTTATCGATTTTATGTTTTTCTCATGGATTCTAATGCCTGATTTACTGATGGTGAAAAAACTGGTGAATTAGGAGTTTTAGGTGATTTTCGAGCTCGATAACCCCCCTGAAGGGCCAAAATGGCAAATTGGGTGCAAATAAAGTGCCAAACTTAATATGATTTTCTGATAGAGTTCGATGTGAGTATCACATAGTAAAAGATGGTTATGTGCTTGAGTATGGGGAGATATGGGGCTTCAAAGTTGCCCCAAATGCCCTTTTCACCATTTAAGACTACTTATTTTGATGAAAATGTACGTTATCGATTTTATGTTTTTCTCATGGATTCTTAATGCCTTGAATTTACCAGATGTGAAAAATGTGCTCAATTCTGAGTTTAGGGTGATTTTTGAGGCTTGATAATCCCCCTGAGAGTGGGCAAAAATGGCAAATTTGGTGTGCAAATAAAGTGCTAAACTAATATGATTTTCTGATAGAGTTCGATGAGGAGTATCACGTACTAAAAGATGGTTGATGGCTCTTGAGTATTTAGGGAGATATGGGGTCAAAGTTGCCCCCAAAATGCCATTTTTTCAGCATTAAATAGAAGTTACGATTGAAAACATTACAACAAGTTTCTTGCTATTGGCTTTTTGTTTTTAATTCAATGGGTGGTGAAAATGAATATATTCAGATTGGTAGCCTGGTATGATGCTAAACTGCATGACGGTTTCAATTTTGGAGTCTCCTTGAGTGTCGAGTGCCACTTCATCGCCATTACTCCAGGTCCACTCTAACCTGGAGTGGTAATACCTGTTAGGGTCCCATCTAGTAGTTGAATAGAAAAATGAGATTAAAAATGTTTAAAAAATCTGAATACCATCAGTAATGAATAAAACAAAACGTTCTTGGCATAAAATAACCCAATCAGTTGACATATGATGACATTATAATTGGACCGTATTAATTGTTAACTAATTTTTGGCATTAGTATTATCTGTGTATTCGGACTATTGTCCCCATCTTTATTGTTTTTGTACAATGTTTTGGCCAAAATTCTACGACAAGAGGTTCCCGATTATGATAGAAAGTTCCCGAGTCTGAAAAAGAAGGTTACCGAGTCCGAAAGAAGGTTACCGAGTCTGACAAGAAATACCTGAGAAGGCCGGAGGGCATTCGGACGAACATGTACAAATAACAATAAAGATGGGGACAATAGTCGATAACGCAGATAATACTATCATCAAGTCTCATCTCAAACATTCAGAAAATAGTATATAAATGTACAGATAACAATGAAGATGAGGACAATAGTCTGAATAATGCAGATAATACTAATCATCAACCCTCATCTCAAACATTCAGAGAATAGTATATAATGTACAGATAACAATGAAGATGAGACAATAGTCCGATAACGCAGATAATACTAATCATCAAGCCTCATCTCAAACATTCAGAAAAATAATTTTTGCATAAAATAACCCAACAAGGTTTGACATGTCTTAAAAACAACAAGTTTCTTATAAATATTTTTATTGTCACTCATCCATTTTTTGTTTATTGTTTTCGTTCTCGGAGAGAGAGAAAGCAATTTGTTATATCAGTGCTCAAGTTTATCAGAAAGTGATTTATTACTAGAGATTGGATCATTAGTTACAATCCTGAATTTTATTGATTCAAACTTATAAATGCTTCACTTCCCCTCTTTTTTTAGTTTTTTTTGTCAATTTTTTGTCTCTCTCATATCTGTGAATGACTTTTTTTTTTTTTTTTTTTAGCTTGACAATACCCATCACAATATATATATTATATATATATAATATATATATTATGTGTGTGTATTAGGTGGTTCCGTATGCTCTCTCGTATATATATTTAAAAAATGTTTTTTAAAATTGGGCGTTATTATGTAGCATTAGAAATGTATAAATGAATGAACTCGAATTATGGAGTATTGGATTCACTTATTTTTAAATTATTTTTTGTCATAAATTGACAAAAAATAATTAAAAAATAAGTGAATCCCAATACTCCATAATATCGAGTTCATTCATTTATACATTTTTAATGCTTCATAATAACGCCCAATTTAAAAATTTTTTAAAATATATATATATATATATATATATATATATATATATATATGAATGAAAACTCCAAATAGATTATTTTTATGTATATATCATAAATGCTGAAAAACTCCAAATAGATTATTTATTTATATATATATATATAATATATATATATATAGCTGAAATGCACTAAAGGAGGTCATTAGTGATGTAACCAGTATCCTTACAGATTTCAGGTTTGCAATATCATATCTGTTCAACCAGTAAACCTGACCTAATATATATAATATATATAATATTACATTGCTGAAATGTACTAAAGGAGTCATTAGAAGATGTTACACCAGTATCTTACAGATTTCGGGTTTGCAACATTATATTTGTTCGAGTGGTACACCTGAATGTTATTAGCCGCCTCCTTTCCAAATTCACTCTGTGTATTTTACAAATAGTTCATAATTCTTATATATTGGCCCTGGGTACTTAACATTCACACAGAAACTTGTCGGTATAAAATAGAAGATTGAAGGAAAAAAAACTTAACTAAAAAGTTAATCTTTAAATATACACTCCTTACTACATTTTGGAGGCATCCATTAGGGATGTCATTGCTTGGTCACTGGGAGTTTCAGGTCTTTCAACATCATACTCCCTCACCAGAGGACCCTATCAGATGAAACTCTGATACACCTTTTAATACTTTTGAATAAAACAATAATATTAGAAATCAATAACACCAAGATAATTATTTATCAAATACGGTTTTGTTAAAACCAGTATGCAATTATTCACACTATATAAACCTTTATTTCTTGATGATATATAACAACACACATCGCAGGATTTTAACACGTTAATAATATGGGCTGTTTGAGATAAATTCTAGAGACATTGTTATAAATGCATTACTAATTGAGATTAGATAATGCTTATTAATAACCATTGAGAATATAACGTAAATAACTAAGGAATTTGATGTTGGTGGTGACATAGTTTTGGGTACAGACACACAATCTCATTATAGTATTTGAAGATTACTTAGATTTTGAAATAATTTTTTTGTTCTTTGAAATATGAGACAACAAAAAAAAAGCATCCCTTTAAATATGGTTTGGATATTCTTTGAAATATGAACAGACAAAAAAAAGACCCTTTTAATTGGTTTTGATATTTCTTTGAAATATGAGACAGCAAAAAAAAGACCCTTTTAAATACGGTTTTGGATATTCTTTGAAATATGAGACAGCCAAAAAAAAAAGACCCCTTTTAAATTTGGTTTTGGTATATATATATATATTTCTTTATTTCTGTTTTTTTAAACTTCTCTCGTCAGTTAAAAAGAAATAAAGTTTTTTATTTTTTTGGTGGAAGATTTTCATTTATTTTCATTTGTTTATAATATCTGCTTGGTTTTGGTTTTCTTGTTTTCTTTTTCTTTAAAAAAAAAGTTTTAAAGCCAAACATTATCTCCATTACTCCCAGGTCCACCTTGACCCGGATAGTAGACCTATGGATTAAATAGATTAAAAAAATGAGTATTAAAAATGTGGTTTAAAAAAGAATTGATTTTGAAAAAAAAAAATGAATGCACAAGAATGAATAGAACAAACCTCTTGGGCATTAAAATATCCAACAAGGGTTGACTACCGTTAAAATCCAACAACTCAAAAAAAAATTTTTTTAAATATTTTTTTTACCTCAAATATTTAAAAAAAAAAAAAAAAAGAAAAAAAAAGTAAAGTATTTCTCTGAATGTTTGAGATGAGGCTTGATGATTAGTATTATCTGTATATTATATTATCTAATCAAGCCTCATCTCAAACATTCAGAGAAATTATCTCGTTATCGGCTATTGTCCTCCTTTTATTTTATCTGTACAAGATTTCAGCCAATATGCCTCCGGCCTTCTTCAGGTATTTCATTTTGGACTCGGAACTTCTTTTGGACTCGGGAACTTTCTTTCGACCTCAGGATCTTTCTTGTCGTAATTGGGAGCCATCACGGAACTTTGAACCTAACCCTTTATTAAGTCCATGGGGTATCCTGTCTCATTCCGCTAACCATAGCTGGGGTACGATTGTGTAAAAAAATAATTAACACAACTCGTACCCCAGCTATGGTAGTGGAATGAGAACAGGATACCCCGTGGACTAAATAAAGGTGTAGGTTCAAAGTTGTGATGGCTCTCAATTACGACAAGAGGTTCCCGACTACGATAAGAAAGTTCCGAGTTCGAAAAAGGTCATAGTCCAAAAAGAAGGTTCCTCTGTCCGAGAAGAAATACCTGAAGAAGGCCGGAGGGCATATCGGCCGAAACGTTGTATAGAACAATAAAGATGAGGACAATAGTCCGAATAACACAGATAATACTAAAGTAAAAAGCCTGAATACTAATAAATTTGAGATTATAAGTAACCATTTCCTTTTTGGTATTGAATGGTAATAAATTTGATAAAAAAAAAATTATATGGTGGTTGGAGAGGACCCTCCGATCAATCGGCTGGTTACGTCAAGCCCTAGCACCTATATGATTTTCCCAACCCTATTGCCCTTATGGCAAGCCCCAACCCCTTTTTATCATATGGGTGCTAGAAGATGGTAGCTGCGGGTCTACATGTCCTGGGAATGATGTAAAACTCTATCTGACCGCCCTGTCGGCTGGGGCGTTAGAATGCACCGACTGCACCTCTGCAGAGGGGTAGAACTCCTCCAATGAGGCCACCTGTTGGCTGTGGGTGGCGACCCGTGATGCTTAAGGATAGAGCCCAGGTGGATGAGCAGTTCATGACTTGCAATACTTCACTTTGGCCCTATCTTGGGCTAGACGG
>CM042172.1:4113112-4180612 GCA_023376005.1 Doryteuthis pealeii | reverse complement strand
AAGGTATATATATATATATATATATATGTATATATATATATACTAGCAAATATATGCACCCTCCGGGTGCAAGTATTCAAGTTTTAATATAATAAAATATCATATTAAATTAGAAAGGCTAATAAAACTAAATAAGAATGTAGATAAAAAGATTTTGAACAGAGGGGGTATGATTGAAAAATAGAACAACTTTAAATCTAACTCTTCCATCATTTTCCCTTACTCCCGTCTTTCATTGGTAAATTTTCCTAATTTAACTATTTAGTTAAAATAGGAAGTAAAGAAAAATATTACAGTTATTTCTTCTTGTTAATGGATTTCTTTTAAGATTTATCCCCGAGATTTTTGCTCATATTCATTAATATAAAACCAAACAATTAGAAATCAATAATACTAAGCATATATTTATTAAAATCAAATTTTTAAGATCAATATGCAAATTAGCCTTCCCATTCACACTGTAATCCGCTGTTTTGTTGTATATATAAATACAATTGCATGTTATTAGTATGTATATATGGTCAACAGTATTAATGATGTAAAACAATTTTATTAATAATTGAGGTTTAAATAAAAATAAAATCATGGAGAATGTGATGTAAATAACAAAGGGAATTGTGACTTGAGTAATAATATAGTTTCGGTTACAGACAGAAAAACACGCAATCTCCATTATAATAAGATATATATATATATATAAATAGAAAAGGTAGATAAAGATAAACCAACATAAACAATTCAATTTTTGGGTAAAACTTGATATTACATATTTATTTCATTAAAGACTTTATTAGAAATTGGTCACGTCAAGCCCTAGCACCTATATGATTTTCCCAACCCTATTGCCCTTATGGCAAGCCCCAACCCCTTTTTATCATATGGGTGCTAGAAGGCGGTGGCTGCAGGTCTACATGTCCTGGAAATGACGTTAAACTCTATCTGATGGTGAGGTTCCAGTTCTGGAGGTTTGGGGAATGTGGAGCACCCCTTCATCACCATTGTTCCCTGGTCCACTCTGACCCGGAGTGGTAGTACCATAAACACAGCAGATTTTTTATAAATAATTCTATTAGGAGTGTTTTTTTTTTTTTTTTTTTTTTTGTAACGATTTTGATAAATGTGAAAAAATATAAATAGAAAAGGTAGATAAAGATATATATATATATATATATATATATATATATAATAAAGGAAGGAAGAACTCAACACCGTAACTCCATAATAAATTTATTTCGACCAAAATTGGGGCCCATATAAATCCAAGTTGATTTAAACCGGCTCCCCAAATTTTCGTCTCATCAGATGGGTCTCAATTCACTTATGGACAAGCACATCACAAAAAAAAAAAAAAAAAAAAAAAAAAGTGCTTGTCCATAAGTGAATTGAGACCCATCTGATGAGACGAAAATTTGGGGAGCCGGTTTAAATCAACTAGGATTTATATGGGTCCCAATTTTGGTCGAAATAAATTTATTATGGAGTTACGGTGTTGAGTTCTTCCTTCCTTTATTGATAAATATTGCTCTGTATATAATCTAAAAGGTTATTATACATTGAGCTCTCTTCAGTGATTTAAAGATTCGCTGTATTTATACATACTGGATCATCAATATTAGTACAGTGGATCTTAGAAATCACATATAGAATCATCCCTTACTACCAAGTTTTGGATAAATCTCATATATATATATATGTGTATATATATATATATATATAAAAGGTAGATAAAGATAAACCAACATAAATAATTCAATTTGTGGGTAAAACTTGATATTACATATTTATTTCATTAAAGACTTTATTAGAAATGAATCAAAAAAGTATTTTTTTAATGCACAATATATCTTTCCATATTTACTCTTATTCTTTGAGATTTAAAATTCTTTACCGCCCTGTCGGCTGGGGCGTTAGAATGCACCGACTGCACCTCTGCAGAGGGGTAAGACTCCCCCAATGGGACCACCTGTTGGCCGTGGATCGCGACCCATGATGCTTAAGGATAGAACCCGGGTGGATGAGCAGTTCATGACATGCAATACTCCACTTTGGCCCTATCTTGGGCTAGACGGGCAGTCGGAGAGGCCCCCTCCTATCAATCGGCTGGTCACGTCAAGCCCTAGCACCTATATGATTTTCCCAACTCTATTGCCCTTATGGCAAGCCCCAATCCTTTTTATCATATGGGTGCTAGAAGGAGGTGACTGAGGGTCTACATGTCCTGGGAATGACGTTAAACTATCTGATGGTGAGGTTCCAGTTTTGGAGGTTTGGGGAATGTGGAGCACCCCATTCATCACCATTGCTCCCTGGTCCACTCTGACCCGGAGTGGTAGTAGCTGTTAGGGTCCCATAAATAGAAAAATGTATTTATAAAAAAATTGTATTATCCATTAAGAATTGATTTATTTCAAAACTTTATTGGCATTAAATGACCCACTGAGGTTGATATACCGTAAAACAAAACAAACCAAACCAAACCAAAATTCTTTAAAAAATGCACACCGACTTTATCGACATCCTGTATAACAATGTTAAACTAATATTTACCAGGTAGTGCTAATTAATGTCTACACTTTGTATTTACATGATACGTTCTTTTCTAGATAGATAATGCAAACCACATATATATATATATATATATATATATATATATATATATATATATATACACGCACACAGGTCTATATGTGAAAATATAAATAGAAAAGGTAGATAAACCAATATAAACAATTCAATTGAATATTTTATTGCAAAAAAAAAGGGGTCGGGCTAAAAAGGGAGGGAAAGTAAATGAAAATTCATATATGTAAGAAAAATATTTTGAAGCATGGTGGTATGCCAGAAAAATAAAAAATGTGTTATATATATATATGAAAATGGTGACTTACCAGTGAAATTGGCCACAATTGTTAGTTGGTGCAAGTTTCACAATGATTAGACAGCGATATAACAAATATAAAGTGCTCAATACATTGAGTAGAGCAAATTTATTATTATAATGGTATGCACAGAAATAACCTACTCAATTTTCACCATAAGGATCTTCAGGGTTAAACTCACTGAATTAATTCCAGCCGATTGTACGCATGTATTTAGTGGTTTAACCACTAAATACACATGTACAATCAGCTGGAATTAATCAATATTTTGATTAATTCAGTGGGTTTAACCCTGAAGATCCTTATGGTGAAACTCGAGTAGGTTATTCCTGTGTATACCATTATGATAAAAATAATAATAATAATAATATATATATATATATTATATATATATATATATATATATATATATATAAAGTCTACAATACATGAAATTTAATTCTTATATAATTTTGTTGTGAATATTAATCTCAAACCTTTAGAAATATTAACATAATATTACTAATATTAAAAATATTAATATTTAGATATGAGTCTAATATCATAAACCAGTGCAAATAGATGAGTGTCTACAAAAGAAATAGTTTCAAAAATTATCAGTAAAAAGGAAACTATTGAAGATTTTGCCAATTATTATACAGTTTTTTTTAGAGAAACACTTGAGGTTTATTATTACAATTTACAGTTGAAGCATTGCTGAAAATTAGTCATTCTATAGACTGTTTATCTGCATAAGACTCTTGCATTTCTGTTGAGATATCTCTACAAAATTAGATGTTCCATAAACCTATCTTCATAAGGCTCCAGTATTTCTGCACAGAAATCTCTGCAAAATTAGATGTTCCATAAAATCAACTTCATAAGACTCTAGCATTTCTGTTGAGAAATCTTGACAAAATTATCCATTCTATAAACTCATCTTCATAATCTTTCAGCATTTTTGTTGAGATATCTTGAGAAAATTAGATATTCCATAAACCCATTTACACAATACTCCAAGATTTCTGAAGTACAGAAATCTTGACAAATTAGATGTTCCATAAATTCATCTTCACACTGTTCCTCAGCATTTCTGTTGAGAAATCTCGACAAAATTAGATGTTTCAGAAATTCATCTTCACACTGTTCCTCAGCATTTCTGTTGAGAAATCTCGACAAAATTAGATGTTCCATAAATTCATCTTCACACTGTTCCTCAACATTTCTGTTGAGAAATCTCAACAAAATTAGATGTTCTATAAATTCATCTTCACACTGTTCCTCAGCATTTCTATTAAGAAATCTTGACAAAATTAGATGTTTCAGAAATTTATCTTCACACTGTTCCACAGCATTTCTGTTGAGAAATCTTGACAAAATTAGATGTTTCAGAAATTCAACTTCACAATGTTCCTCAGCATTTCTGTTGAGAAATCTTGACAAAATTAGATGTTCCATAAATTCATCTTCACACTGTTCCTCAACATTTCTGTTGAGAAATCTCAACAAAATTAGATGTTCTATAAATTCATCTTCACACTGTTCCTCAGCATTTCTATTAAGAAATCTTGACAAAATTAGATATTTCAGAAATTTATCTTCACACTGTTCCACAGCATTTCTGTTGAGAAATCTCGACAAAATTAGATGTTTCAGAAATTCATCTTCACACTGTTCCTCAGCATTTCTGTTGAGAAATCTCGACAAAATTAGATGTTCCATAAATTCATCTTCACACTGTTCCTCAACATTTCTGTTGAGAAATCTCAACAAAATTAGATGTTCTATAAATTCATCTTCACACTGTTCCTCAGCATTTCTATTAAGAAATCTTGACAAAATTAGATGTTTCAGAAATTTATCTTCACACTGTTCCACAGCATTTCTGTTGAGAAATCTTGACAAAATTAGATGTTTCAGAAATTCAACTTCACAATGTTCCTCAGCATTTCTGTTGAGAAATCTTGACAAAATTAGATGTTCCATAAATTCATCTTCACAATGTTCCACAGAATTTCTGTTGAGAAATCTCGACAAAATTAGATGTTTCAGAAATTCATCTTCACACTGTTCCTCAGCATTTCTGTTGAGTAATCTTGACAAAATTAGATCTTCCATAAATTTATCTTCACACTGTTCCTCAGCATTTCTGTTGAGAAATCTTGACAAAATTAGATGTTTCAGAAATTTAATTTCACAATGTTCCACAGCATTTCTGTACAGGTATCATGATGTGGTTTTATCCTGGTAAACTTAAACTTTACCATACCTGCAGTTTGAAAGAAATCATTTTAAACCATTTCTACAAAATTCTTCAGTTTGGTGTAGAATTTGTGATTTCTGACTGATTTCTCTGGGCTACGGAACTAGCACAAACATGCACCAATTGTTTTCTTGATACTGAGAATTCTCTTTGTGCAAACATTCTGTTTCAAATCTTTTGTAACCCTCATAAATGGATTTTCTGATTAGTTGTGATTTCCTGAAATATATTCTAAAATGCTGTTTTATGAAAAATCTTGTTTAATTCAAGCATACAAAATACCTTCTCAACAGGTGTAGTCATTGGAACTCTGAATGACAATGATTTACCTGGTGCTGCTGAAAGCTTTAGTAATAAACTTTAACTGTTTCTCTGCAAAACTCTGTTGATATCTTGAATGGTTATTTTTAAATGGATTTTTGAAACAGTGTATTTCTCCTGTAGACACTGTATATCATTTTTAATTCATATCATTGGGGTTTGAATATTATTCTCAAAATTTGCAAATTCTAATATTTAATATTTATTCATTTAATACTAATATTAAAAATATTAATATATTGTGAAGTCTAAAATCATAATTCAAATACATATTGACAAATCTAATATGTAGGTATATATCATATAGACTAATGTAATATGTAAGTATATATTATATATGGAAAACTGAATTCAAACCTGTTAAACTCTGTTAAGAAATTGTCCTTCTGTTAGATCCTACATATACTTACATATTACATTTGCTATTTTTTGTTTTAATACATATGTTTTGGCTATTAATATCCTTTTTAGGTATTATACTTGCAAACTTTTTCTTTTTACATATTAATTTTTCTTTTGTTGAATTTGAAAAACTTTTAAAATTATTTTGTATGAAAATTTTTTATCACTTATTTAACATTTTTTTAAATTTTTTAGCATCTACCATTATTCTTTATTCTTACCTTAATCAGTTAGGAATTTTAGAATATATATATATATATATATATATATATATATATATATATATATATATTTTAAAATAAGTGTATTTTGGCAGCTTTTCTTTTATACAAGTTTTGTTGAACTGTACAGACAATTCTTGTCGGACGAGTTTTTCATTGATCCTTTCTAATTTTCGGGCCGAAGTTAAAAGAAAGGAAATGAATCCGACAATATGAGTATGAAAAGGTGGAATGAAAACATCACACAATGCTGTTAAAGAGAAAACAATTTATAATATAATCATAGCTGATACTGATCAATATTTCGATTTTTACAAAAATCATCATCAGAGCTCATTCACTCCGTGGTTGTTTGGGTCGGAATAATTGGTGAATAATGTAACAACTTTGGTTCTTTTTTGCAGAATTAGTTTTTTTTTTTTTTTGTGAACTGTTTTGACATTCTTCTCCGACCCAAACAACCACGGAGTGAATGAGCTCTGATGATGATTTTTTGTAAAATCGAAATATTGATCAGTATCAGCTATAATTATATTATAAATTGTTTTCTCTTTAACAGCATTGTGTGATGTTTTCATTCCACCTTTTCATACTCATATATATATATAAGCATTTCTTGATTATCATTATCATTATTTTATTTTTTTTGGTACTCCCGTCTACGTTGGTAGTTTTATAACTTTGAAAGAATCTGTCATGGAGTTTGAAAAGTTAGATAATATAATAAAAACAAAAACACGCATCCAAGGGAGATAAATCTGGTATAATTCGATAGATTTTAAAGTCGGTTAATTTTCTCCAATTTCCTCGGGTAAATCTAACCAGACCAAAGACACGAGAAAGAGAGAAGAGAAAAATATAAAAAAATAAAAATTAGTAAAATCAATGTTACTTTAACCGATTTCAAACATTTTTTTTCGATAATTCAACTGAAATTTCGTTAACAAAATGGAGTTTGTTATTTGACCGTAAGGCAGTTATTTCCCTTGTTTAGAAAATCTAAAATAATTTGAATAATTGTTAATAGCCTTTTTTCTTTCTTTTTTTCCTTCTTCTTTTTTCGATGTAGTTTTATGCAAGTTATGTAATCATTGTTGTATATGGAAACATATTAAATTCGCGCAAAAATAATTGCATTTTATGTTATTTTAAAACCTTTAATGCACATTTTAGAATAATGTTCCTATAACAGATTTTACTCTATTTATTCTAATGGTTTTTACTGTTTGTTTTTGTTTTGTTTTAAACTGTCAAATTAAAGATGAAAATAAAACAAATTCGAGAAGTTTCATTGTACGAATTAATAATTAATTGCTCACAATATCAACCAAGAATTTAACATTTAGCTGGAGGACCGTCAATAAACAGAATTGGAAAAAGTTTGACAAATGGGTGCAATACAAGCTGAAAGAAAAGAAAATCTTATTTCGATTAATATATTTTCTAAACTGCATCTGATGGTGAGGCTACAGTTCTTGAGCTCTGGGAAATATTGAGTACCCCTTTTATAGGGGCTGGTTTAACTCAATCGATTGAGTTTCCGTCTAAGAATTGCAAAGTTCAATACTAGTCCCTGCCAATTTAATTATTTAATAAATAACACAGATTGGGTAATCTGATTTGTGTAGCAAAGTGGGGTGCTGACTGTAGGTGTGGCGCTCCACCTCAGCAAAAACAATCTCCTTGGTCTAGTGCTAGAGAAGGGGGATTGACTCCCTCACTATTAGGCTGATACCAATAATAGGACACTCCACTGATTTTTTATTTTATTTTATTTTTTTAATTTTTTTTACTCCTAGGTCAACTCTGACCTGGAGTAGTAGTAGTACCAGTTAAGTGTCCCATCTGTGGGTCCTGCTATGGGTTAAATAGTATGCTTGATGACATCACCTTGATTGAGTTGGGATAAAAAGCAACTAAAAATTAAAGATGAAAGAAAATACTAGTTTAAAATTAACCTATAACTTACTAAACCTGCAAATAGTCATGTGATTATTATTTCTAGCATAGAAGGTGTTATTAGAGTTGTTTTCATTCTGCAGGGTATCTAGCTACCCTCCTCACCAGACAAAATCTGTGCAGTTACTGGTTTAGTTGCCAATGATCTGACTATGAAACCGGTAGTACTGGGTTACATAGACACAGAGTTGTTAGAGTTGAGACATATTTACTCTTGGAGAATTTTCTGAATTCTATCTTTTGAATGAAAAAGGTTTACAGCTTTGTAAAATCCTTTTAAGTAACGACACTTCTCTTTCTTCAGTTCTTTGTCATTTTAAATTGGATTATTTAAGTCAGATTGATTCTGTCTTAATACAAATTAAAAAAAAAAAAGAAAAGAAAAATTAATAAAAATGCAAAAGATATATATGGAGAGATAAAAAAAAATATTTTATTTGAAGAACAAAAAAAAAAAGTGAGAGGATGAAAAAAAAGGTTATTTCCTATAAGTTTAACATAAACAAAGGGGAACTATTCTTGACTGATAAATTATTTATTTATTGATCTACTAGGAAAAAAGAAGATGGGGGTTAGGGTTTAGGGTTAGTTTAATGGGAAAATAAATAAATAAATAATTTATCAGTCAAGAGTGGTTCCCCTTTGTTTATGTTAGACTTATAGGAAATAACCAAAAAAAAATGGTATTAAACATCTCCAAAATATGAATAAAAAAAGGAGTGATGTACAGTGGAGAAAATATATAATGTGAAACTGTAAGGATATTTCACTGGTTTGTCAATAGACATTAAATTAACAAGTCTCAAATTTAATAATGGTTAATAATGCATTTTATTTTGAAATATTTTTTTATCTATTTTTTCTTATTTATTTTTTATTTTTTTACTTCTCTTACTATTGCTGGTGATGTCTATATATAGAAGTGACAATTCTGTTTATGAATTATATGAAGATATTAGCGCTAATACCCTTGGGAAAGGTATGAATCCTACTCTCTCTCCAGCTATAGATAAATAGTAGTGCAGACTGGGCTCTTTAACCTTGGTTAGGCAACCGGTCTAGGAGAAGGAAAACTGAATTCAAACCTGTTAAACTCCGTTTAAGAAATTGACCTTGTGTCATATCTTACTCGCGTGAAGGGTTGGTAAATATATATATATATATATGAAGATATTCCAACAGTAAATATATGATATAATTAGAGATAAAGCTATGAACAAAGTTTACAGCTTTGTTAAATCCAGTGGTAGGGAGAAAAAAAAATTGTTGATAATGTTGTCAATTACAAAAAGATAAAAAGGTGCATTTTATTTTGAAATATTTTTTTATCTATTTTTCTTATTTATTTATTTTTTTACTTCTCTTACTATTACTGGTGATGTCTATATATAGAAGTGACAATTCTGTTGTAAAAAGGATTCAAAGTTATATTTACTTGAAGATACAAACTCCGACAAAGGTTTGATAAAAAAACATTTAATACGTATACAGCACATGGATATAACAAGATACATAATACATAGGTAAAACAAAGTTACATGTAGAAAGATAAATACACATTCATGAATGGTAAAAAGATAAACAAAAAGTACAGACATGGACTAAGAATAGTCCATGCTGTATAATTCACTTACAGTAATGTAAGGGGGGGGGGGGCGAAGCCCCAATGAGAAGGGGTAGACCAAAATCTAACCCATGTGTCTCGTAGTTTGAGGAACAGGAAAAAGAGGGAGAAGCGTTTGAACCAGCCGCTTAAATATAAAACGGCCCCCTAGCGGGAACCAGCGAACTAAACGGGAAGACAACTCCCCCAGGTAAATACGAAACTAATGCTACACTGTTTATGTCTTATATGAAGATATTCCAACAGTAAATATATAATATCATTAGAGATAATGCTATGAACAAAAAAAGTTTACAGCTTTGTTAAATCCAGTGGTAGGAAAAAAAAATTAATAATCGTTGATAATGTTGTCATTTATTACAAAAAAAAAAAAAAAATAAAAGGTGCATTTTATTTTGAAATATTTTTTTATTTTTTTTTTTTTTTTTACCTGCATGCTTTTAAAAAAAAAAAAAAAAAAAAAAAAAGGTAAAATTGGTGAAGGGTTTCAAGATTGAACAAGCAGATTTTCAAATATTAAAAATGTTGTCCTTTTTTTTTTCTCTTCCAGCCAATGTAAGAGTGGAAGGTAATACCCTTTTTAAGCACTGGTTCACTTGTATTTCATTGAATATTTTTTCATACATTCGATGGTTTTCTTATATTCTATCGGTAGTTTTATTTCTTAAAATTTTAGTAATGATTAGAGAGGAAAGTCACTGATTGCTAAATATTTTAACTGATTTTTTTTTTAATTTACTGTCATAGAATTCCTAAGAGTGCCAGTACTCCCAAGACCACTCTGACCCAGAGTTACTTACTGTTATAGCATTCACCTGGGCTGGCTGAGCCAGCTCCATCCAACAAAATCACATGTGGTGAATTCATGGAAGAAGTTACAAGGAATATGAAATTCACAAGCTGTACCCCAAACCCTGCATAAATATTCCGGTCAGAGGAAGGAGATGCTCTTGTTTGCTGCAGATTTTCCATTGATGTAGTCACAAGTATGCCAAAAGCTATTGATTCATGATGATGATGAAGGCACTCTTTGGATTTTTGCCAGAGCCATTTTACCTGGGTTGTAGCCCTAATACCAATGCAGACCAATCTGCCTTTGGAAGAGACCCTACCAGCAACTTCATTTTTGGACAGTGGGGAGGGGTTGGAATTTAGGGGGGAAACTAACTAGCATATGGGTAATTCCATGTCAAATCATCCAGGGAAAAAAAAATTGTCACCCACCCCCTTCAATCTTTCTGAAATTTTGTACAGCTATGGACTATGTTAATGTTAGAAATCCCTAAAATTTGAGCTTCCAGTTCCAAAATTGGCAAAGTTATGTTGATTTTTAGCTCTACAAATTTGAGGAATCTGGTTCTGAGCAAATATCAAAACTATCTTTTTGGTACAAATAATGTTCAATATATGTTAAATGATAATAGAAAAAATTGTTGTTGTAGATGCAGTGCTGCATCGGATATTGATCTTACGATAAATAAAAAAAATCAGAAATCATCAATAACTTAAAATTGATTGACTTTAAGACTTTTTTAATATCATTTTTGGATTCCTTAGACAAAAATGTTTTTATAAACCAATTTTCAGGAGTAGGGAAGCTCTAGAACTCATTTTACAAACAAAAATAGGTTACAAAAAGTCGCGATTTTTCGCAACCCCCCTCAATATAACTTTGCCAGTTTTTGGAATTACAAGCTCAAATTTTGGGGAATTTTTAACATCGACATAGTCCACACCTGAACAAAATTTAAGAAAGATTGAAAGGGGGTAGGTGACATGGCCTGGATGATTTGACATGGAATTACCCAAAATTGTTAAGGTGAATGAGTTAGTACCCTGTTGAATTGAACAACACTAACTAAGCACAACTGAATGAGTACATGAAGCAGTTGGTATATATAGCACTCAGGAATATTCCATATTTGCATCTGGGTGATACTATTCCCTGAGTCCTGATTGGCTGTTGACTTCAGTGTGGTTATGGTGCTTGAATAAATAATCAACCATTCTGCCCTATGCTTGTGGCAATGCTGGAAGCATATTGAGTTACGGCAATATTTTTGCAGAAACAATATTCCAGTTATTGTCAAATTGGCAGACAAAGGAAGCAAGCAGGCCGTAACTCAATATGCTTCCTTTGTCTGCCAATTTGACAGTAATTGGAATATTGCTTCAACAAAAATATTGGAAAACTTTTGATTCACCTAGTATATTGTTCAAGTTCAAGTGAATTTGTACATGAAGCAATTAGTATATATAGCACTCAGGAATATTCCATATTTGCCTCTGGGTGATACCATTCCTTGAGTCTCAATTGGCTGCTGACTTCAGTATGGTTATGGTGCTTAGATAAATAAACCACCATTCTGTACTATGCTTGTGTCAATGTAGGAACTGTATTAACTTACGGCTTTGCAGTCTCGGAAGACTATATAATTCCTATGACCCTGAAGTTGCAGCGCCTTCTGTGACTGAAGTCCAATGTTCGAAAAACAGCCCTGAAAACAGATGTCACATGTAAAGGCTCTCCCAGATGTTGCTGTGCCAGTGCTCTGTTGGCATCATTTTCTTCTGGACCTCTTGGCTTCATGGACCCAAGATATATATATATATATATATATATATATGATGGACTGATATAATGATATAATGACCCACCCCTCTACTCCCTTAAAAAAAAAGGAACTCTTAATGTTTGTAATTTAGAAAAGTATTTGGCAATTAGTAACTTTCCTGCACAAATTTATTTTACAACACTTTTCGTAAAATCCTGAAAGCTGGCACTTTCCCCTATTAGAATAGTTAGACATCATCCATGAGTAATATTAGGTTTTAGTGAACCCTACACAATATGAATCCTTTGGTTACTAAAGTGTCCTCAGTTACTGGTAATCATATAAGTCCTTTGTGAGTATTGGTAAAGATTCCGGCAATCCTATGTGCAATTTGAGTTATGACCAATATGGGGGGTTTAAGTATCTTATCAGGCCACTAGTACTGGCAGTGATTGGTTAGAAGAGTCAATCACATGACTTTGGCCAGTCTATAAGTATAAGCGGGGATCTAGCACACACCTTATATATCAAGAATAACTCAACATGTATTCATCTTAATAAAGAAGGAAGTAGGATTCAATTCCAGTGTAGAATATATATTAAAAAAAAGATCAGCTCATTATTCCTGCTAGTTCACCGAAGTTAAGCAGTGATGAACCTGTTCAATACTTAGATGGGTGACCATTTAAGAAACAACGGGTGCTGTAAGCAACCTGACATAATGATTTGATTTGGCATTAAATGACCCCAAAAGGGTTGATATGCGGTAAAACTAAAACCAACCAACCAACTTATTCATTTATAATCGACACTGGCTTGTTCAATTTATCTATTTTTGTATGTATGTCCGTTGGAGCTGACAAAAAAAAAAAGTAAACATTTTTACCATATGATGTTTAGGATTACATAAGCTGTGGTAGGTGGGGAGGGGGAGTCCTCATGGCATAGTGGTTAATGTGCTGGATTGCAAGCGAGTTCAAACACCAGTTACGGTATTGCTTTCACTTTTGTACTAATATTTTTACTAATTTATCAATACACATGAAGTTAATGGAAATTATTTCTACCAGTTTATTAATACACATGAAGTTAATGAAAATTATTTCTACCAGTTTATTAATACACATGAAGTTAATGAAAATTATTTCTACCAGTTATTAATACACATGAAGTTAATGAAAATTATTTCTCAGTTTATTAATACACATGAAGTTAATGAAAATTATTTCTACCAGCACATGAAGTTAATGAAAATTATTTCTACCAGTTTATTAATACACATGAAGTTAATGAAAATTATTTCTACCAGTTTATAAAACCAAATAAAAATATTTACTTAGCACACTTACAAATCATATATACAAAAAAAAATGCCATTAAACAACAAGTGGAGATGTTGATTTAGCAGAAGAAAGGTTATTTCTACCAGTTTATTAATATTCATGAAGTTAATGAAAATTATTTCTACCAGTTTATGATATTAAACCAAAAATATTTGCTGAAATTATTTGCTTACAAATCATGTATACAAAATAACATTTTGCATTAAATAGCCCACAAGTGTTGATATGCCATTAAACAATAAGAGTAGATTTTGTTGATTTTGCAGAAGTGTTTTTTTATGTTTATTTTTTGTTGAGGTTCATGAAATTACATGTAATTTATTTATTTTTATTTATATTGTTTTCATTTGCATTAAACAGTTATTTTGAATAATTTTCATGTTTTGGACTGTTGTCCTCATCTTTATTGTGGTATGTATAAACACAACATTTTGACCGCTGTATCCTCCGGTCTTCTTCAGGTGTTCCCTGTATATCTGAGCATAGTAATGACCCAACCTGGGAAATCACTTTTGATAGTTTGACTGTTGAGCAAAATGATTTCCCAGGTTTGGGTCATTACTGTGCTCCAATACACAGGGAACACCTGAGGAAGATTGGCGGATACAGTGGCCAAAACGTTGTTTATACTGTTATAAACCCTATCTATGAAAATTAATGGGTATGTCCCAATCCTCATAAATATGAGAGTATTATGCTGAGTAGTCTTATACCACTAGTAGTTGTTTACCTGCTTCACACCGCTGGCGAGTATTGTATTTTGTTAATGTTATAAACATTCCACTTCATTTCCAACCTTTGTTTGATTATTTCTCATTTAGTAACCTTTGTTATGTTCCAACATATACATACCACAATAAAGATGAGGACAATTGTTCCAAACATCAAAATTATTCACATCAAACCTCATCTCAAAAATAGTTATTTTGAAATACTTGCTATAATATACAGTGACATCAATTGGGGATGTGAAATTGAAATTATTTCATTTTATATATTTTTGAAAATGCACAAATGAAAGCACATTTTTTGCTTCTTTGATTAAGTGCTTTAATATCTCTAATAAGCTGTGGCCGGGTTCATACTATTGTATAGCTGCACCACTTAGTAAAAAATAATACTGAAATGTAATGCTCATACAGTGTTTCCCTGAAAATAAGACCTGACATGATTTTTTGGTATGATTTTGATATAAACCCTCCCATTGAAATAAGCCCTAGTTGAGAGCAGCAGACAGAGGAAAGAAATAAGCATTCCTCACAATCACGTGATGTGATGCAAACACTCGACATCCCTCCAAAATAAGCCTTAGTCTTATATTTCGGAGTGAAAAATAATATAAGCCGTCCCCTTAAAATAAGCCCTAGTTGAGAGCGGCAGACAGATGAAAGGAATAAGCATTCTTCACAATCACATCATGCGACCCAAACACTCAACATCCCCCGAAAATAAACCCTAGTGTTATATTTCGGAGTGGAAATTAATACAAGCCCTCCCCTTAAAATAAGCCCTAGTTGAGAGCGGCAGACAGATGAAAGGAATAAGCATTCTTCACAATCACATCACGCGACACAAACACTCAACATCCCCCGAAAATAAACCCTAGTGTTATATTTCGGAGTGGAAATTAATACAAGCCCTCCCCTTAAAATAAGCCCTAGTTGAGAGCGGCAGACAGATGAAAGGAATAAGCATTTTTCACAATCACATCATGCAACACAAACACTCATCATCCCCCGAAAATAAACCCTAGTGTTATATTTCGGAGTGGAAATTAATACAAGCCCTTCCCTTAAAATAAGCCCTAGTTGAGAGTGGCAGACAGATGAAAAAAATAAGCATTCTTCACAATTGCATCATGTGATGCAAACACTTGACATCCCCCAAAATAATCCCTAATATTTCAGAGTGAAAATTAATATAAGCCATGTCTTATTTTCGGGGAAATATGGTGTTATGACAAAATATTAAAGAAACAGGTATTAAATTTTTTTAAATAAAATATTTGAATCATACCTGTTTTTTTTAAAAAATAATGCATTACTAAAAATGGCATAAAATGTGCTTTCATTTTGCATAAAATATGAATAAAAATTTGCATAAAAAGAAAATATTTCTAAGTTGATATATTCATGTCTCAAATTGATACACACTGTCGAGCAGTGAATTCAAAAGACGGATTTGGATTATTCTGCACTTTCTAATTCTTTTTTTTTCGTTTTTACTAATCCACAACCCCCTGGCAAAAACAATATACACTCACCACTTTTAGAAAATGTTTCTTCCGTTATTTGTAATCAATGAAAAAAATAAACTAAGCTCAAATCTGAGCTTAGAGTTGTCACATTAAAAGCACCGGTTCCCTCTAGATGACCTAGAAGTTCCAATTCTGGAGCTCTGGGGATTGTGGAGTACCCCTTCATCACTAATTACTTCCAGGTCCACTCTGATCCGCAGTGGTATTGCTTGTTAGGGTCTCATCTATGGGTTAAATAGAAGAAAATGAATTAACAAAAAATGTTTAAAATACAAATTATTTTACACTTTCTAATTCTTTTTTTTTTTTTTTTTTTATTTTATTTTTTTTTTTACTAATATTGCGCCTGCTAAAAATAGTTTTCAGATAAGTTTGTATACCACAAAAAAAGCAATGAAATATGAACTGGCAAAAAATATAAACTCTCCTTATAGTATCTTTGAAGCATTGTGTGTATGTGTAATATAAAGATTTTGAAGGCAATTTACAATGCAATATGTGTTGAATTTATTTAACTTTTGTTTTTTTTTCAAAACTAAATATTTTCGGAAGTAAAATTCTATCTTCAGAGTTATTGTAAAAATTAAAAGAATTTCGAACATTTTCCACGCGCGGGATCAGCCGAGCCGAGTTAACATCACGGAATTAGCCGATTTAACATCATGGAAAAACTTTTCAAATATACTGCGTTCATCAACTTCTTAAACAACAGATGATTACAATATCGCCGTGGGATAAGTACTATAAAAAAAACACCTAGTACTTTCAATAACTCTGAAGATGGAATTTTACTTCCGAAAATATTTAGTTTTGAAAAAAAAAAACCAAAAGTTAAATAAATTCAACACATATTGCATTGTAAATTGCCTTCAAAATCTTTATATTATAAACTCTCCTCTTTTAATAATAAAATAATAATGAAATTTATTGTGTACAGTGCTCAGGTGCACCACAACTCATCAGTCTCATGTCAAGTACACAGAATAATGTATTAGTGCCAGGAACATGAACAGTTTACAGTAGTAATATGTATGTGGAGAGTGGCATCAGGTATAGTGTCGGCGGACTACAGGAAGCATGGAGGCTTTGAAAGATTCAGTGATTCGGCAGTCTACCTTTGGCAAACAGACACGGGCAGTTTATTAAAATTTTTCTCCTCTTATTTTTAATTCCATGAAAAAATGAACTAAGTTCAAATTGGAAACTTACAGTCAATTCACATTGAAAGCACTGGTTCCACCCGAGATCACCAAGATCAACTTTTTTGTATGATTCTTATAGCTCAGTCGGTAGAGCACTTACCTAGGAATCGCAAGGTTCTTGGTTCAATACCGGTCCTTGCCAACTCAGCGTATGAGTAGCACAGGGATTTGTGCAGTAAAGTTGAGGAGCTGATGGTAGGTGTTGCACTCCACCTCAGATGAAAAACAATCTCCTTGGTATAACGCTAGTGAAAAGGGGATAGACTCTCTCGCTGTCTGGTTGATACCGACATTAGGCGACCCTGATGACTTTACTTACTTACTTTACTTATGCCTATATAGACTAAGAACATCTGCAGAAGGACAGCCCTGTCAACTGGGGCTTTAGAATACAACAACTGCACCTCTGCAGAGGAGTAAGACCTTCCCTCAATGAGGCACTTGTCGGCCATGGGTGGCAACCTGTAATTCTTAAGAATGGAATCCCTGTGGCTTAGCTGTCCCTGGCATGCAACACTCCACTTTTGCCCTTACTTAGGCTAGATGGGCTGTCAGAGAGGCCCTCTCTGATCAGTCAGCTGGTTACGTCAAGCCATAGCACCTATATGAGTGTCCTAACTCTATTACTTTTATAGCAAGCCTGAACCCCTTTCTATCACAATGGGGATAGAAGGCAGTCTTAATATCCTGGGTATGGCATTAAACTCTATCTGATGGTGAAGTTCCAATTCTGTAACTCTGGGGAGGATAGAGTACCTCTTGATCACCATTACTCCCAGGTCCACCCTAACTTGGAGGGGTACTACCTGTTAGTGTCTGACCTGTTATTTAGATAGAAGAAAAAAATGTGTTTAAAAAAATTTGAGTTAAGAATGAATGAAACCATGTCTTTGGCATAAAATAACCCACCAATCCAGCCAACCAGTCAATCTAGATCAGCAAAGTAAAGCAGTGATGGGGTATATTCGCGGAGTTCCGTCTCGGCCTCCTGCCTCAAAAATTGCTAGCTGGTGGCTGCTGAAAAAAAAAACACCAGCTACGCTTGAAATCCTTAGCTGAAGTGGTGTCACTTGAAAAAAAATCTAGGGTTGCGGTTTAGGGTTAGTTTAATGGGGAAAAAAAAATTACAAATAAATAATTTGGGTTCTGTATACAGGGTGACCCAGAAAAAACAGAACCCACAAATTTTGTAATAAAACTATTAATTATAACTGGGGGGGGGGTTCGGGAAAAATGCCCTAAGTTAGTTGTTTTTTTTTTTTTTTTTTCAAGTGACACTGCTCCGGCTACGGACTTCAATCGTAGCTGGTGTTTTTTTTCAGCAGCCACCAGCTAGCGGTTTTTGAGGCAGGTGGCCAGGACGGAACTCTGTGAAGAGTACCCAGTGATGATTAGATGGATGACCATTTAAGCAATAGCAGGTACTTAAAGCGACTTGATATCAAAATGGCTTCATTTGATATTAAATGACCCAAAAAGTGTTGATAAGCCATAAAACAATCAACCGATAAACCAAAATCAAATCTGAGTCAACCCTTTTTTTTATTTAATAGCCAAACTTTCTATTTATATTTTTTGCCAGGGGTATTGTAATCTGAATCCTTCTGCTCAATTATAAGGAACTAACCATCAGTTTTTGTACTTCGCTTGGGTGTGGTATGCACAGTGGTGAGAGAGCCGCTGTAAGCAGCTTAAAGTAGGCAAAGAGTTAACATTTATTCAAACAATTCTACTACTAATATCTTTTTGTTGCTATAATTTCCATTTTCATTTTTACCCATTATACTTTCTGTTATAATTATTTTGCTTTATTATTTTTGTTTTTATTATTATAATCACAGTATACTAATGTAAGTAATACTCACAGTATACTAACCTACAGTATTGACCAAAAGTTTGGGACCATATTGACATTTTTTTTCTCTAAACTTTTGTTTCATACCCTCATCGTACAGAGGCATCAAAATTTGGTTATCTTTAAAATATTCACTCCTGAATTTTTCAGCTTTTTTAAAAATTTTTTTAAAGGAATACTTCTTTCAAATCATCAGTAGGAGCCATACTTGGATCTTCCTTTTTCGGAAAATAAACTTGTTTTTCATTTGAATTCTTAAATAATTTTCTTTTACAATAAATTATTTTAGGTATTTTTCTGCGATTTCAAGAAATACCTGAAGAAGGCCGGAGGGTATATTGTCTGAAACGTTGTACAAATAACAATAAAGATGAGGACAATAGTCCAAATAACGCAGATAATACTAATCATCAAGCCTCATCTCAAACATTCAGAGGAATCTTTTAAATTTTTTAAAAGTATTTATATGAAAAACAAATTTCTTTTTTGTGGGGTGCTGCTACCAAGATGGTTTTCAAGACTGCATCCTTGCGTACTTCATATTGTTAAAATCAAATTAATCTTTTTTTATGAAATTAGAGAAACATTTCAGTGTGGTCCAAAACTTTTAGTCATTAGTGTTACTAATACTAAAACTTTACTAACATAACTGATACTAAAACGTATACTAACATAAGTGATATATAATTTTTGTAATAAGTTATTTTGTAAATATGATAATTCTGAGTTTGTTCTTATTAGTGAGAAGATGATTTGAGACTAATAACAGGATTAAATTTATCAGTTTAACCAAATGTTAGGGTAAATTAAAATATTTAGTTTATCTTTATTTCTTTATTGTTGTTTTTACTTTATCAGTTCTTCTAAGATGAAGCTTAACTCTTTTTCTCTCATTGTTTTTTAAATTTTTTAAAATTTCAGAACCCAAAGGAGATGTTTCACTTGAAGAATTAAAAGTTGGTAGTAAAATACCACCAAAATCTTTACGTCCATGCGCAGGAGATGCTTACCTGCTCTTCCAGGTAAGGACTTGGCTGGGTGTGGGTGATGCTTAGAATATGCTGGCTGTATTCTCTGCAGAATGGTAAGACCTCCTCAAAAGAGGTAGGGCACTAAACTGTATCTGGTGAAGCTCCACTTCTGGAGCCCTGGGGAGTGGGAAACACTGACATTTGCTTTTAATATTTGAAATAATGGCCACATTTAAGCTTTATTGAATTCCTATAATTTGTAATTGTTTTTTTTTTTTTTTTTTGTAATTTATGAGGAAGTGCGTCCCGGTCTCCTGCCTCAGAAATTGCTACCCGGTGACTATCAAAATAACAACCCCAGCTCGTCGTAATTCTTGTTTATTTATTGTAATTTGTCGTAATTCTTGTTTAGATATGAAGATGGATATATAGTTTGGAATAGACTGAGATAGATAGATAAACAAACAAAATAATATAGATAGATATGAACAAATGAAGATAGATATTTTCGACAAGTAAATGTATTTGGGGCGGGGGGGGTCGCTTCTTTTTTTTTGTCGTAATTCTTGTTATTTAAACTAAAAACAAGACATTAAACAAACATGAATAAAAAAAATAATCTTAGTATTTAAAGTAATATAAATAAATATGAACAAATTGAGATAGATAGATAGATATGAAGATGGATAGTTTTGAATAGACTGAGCTGGGTCGTTATTTTAATAGTGACCGGGACGCACTTCCTCATAAATTACCAAATCTTCTTAGTTCTGTCTCTAAATAACGTCCCCAGCTATGTCGTCTCGGTGGTGTTACTTGAAAGAAAACAACCAACTTAGGGCGTTAAATGTATTTTAGAGGGGGGGGGGTTATCTTTTTTTGTTGCAATTCTTATTTATTTATCGTAATTTGTTTAGAAATTTATTTATAGAAATTTGTTGTAATTCTTGTTTATTTATAGAAATTTGTCGTAATTCTTGTTTAGATATGAAGATGGATATCTATCTATCTATCTATCTATCTATCTACTTCAATTTGTTCATTTTTTACTTTGTTTATAATATCCACCCATCTCCATTTGTTCATATAAAAAAAGAGAAGACCCCCCTCCTCTAAAATACATTTAACGCCCTAAGTTGGTTGTTTTCTTTCAAGTAACACCGCCGACACGACATAGCTGGGGACGTTATTTTAATAGTCACTGGGTAGCAATTTCTGAGGCAGGAGACCGGGACGCACTTCCTTATAAATTACCTTCTATTTTTTTTTTTTTTTTTTCAAATTTTCTTATATATTTCTTATATATCCAGTTTCTTATGTAATTCTTATAAATCTAATTTTAATTTCAGGATCTGTGCCAACTTGTGAATGCTGATCAGCCTTACTGGCTTATGGGAATGACAGAAATGACTCGGACTTTTGGCTTGGAGCTTGTTGAATCTGTTCTCACCACTTTTTCAAATATTTTTCTCAATGTAAGATTTTTGCTAAATTTTTACTATTACACCTGATTCCCTTTTACTTGTAACTCGAGTATCAGAGTTAACAATGAAATAATAGGAAGAAACTCAGTGAGTAGTAAGGATAGGGGGAAAAGGTTTACTAAGCAAAGATACAAGGTAAACAGTAGTTAGCTATTGTTAGGTTGAATTAACAAGTCCCGTGAGATCTTGTTTCTTTCCTTCCAAGATATTGTCAGACATTATTTATAGGAAAAACAGACAATTCCATTCTCAGTAAGGGGGCTCTAATTTTGCTAGATGAAAAACAGATTCTATTCTCAGTAAGGGGGGGGGGGACTCTAATTTTTGCTAGATGAAAAACAGACAATTCCATTCTCAGTAAGGGGGGGGGGACTCTAATTTTTGCTAGATAAAAAACAGACAATTCCATTCTCAGTAAGGGGGGGGGGGACTCTAATTTTTGCTAGATAAAAAACAGACAATTCCATTCTCAGTAAGGGGGGGGGGGACTCTAATTTGCTAGATAAAAAACAGACAATTCCATTCTCAGTAAGGGGGGGGGCCACTCTAATTTTTGCTAGAATTTTTACAATTACAACCTTTTACTTGTAACTAAAGTATCAGTTAACAAAGAAATAATGGGAAGAAACTCGATGAGTTATAAGGATAGGGGAAAAGGTTTACTAAGCAAAGATACAAAGGTTTTATCAGACATTATTTATCTCTTAAAGTCGTATACCACCTCATTCCACCTGTCTGGAAGTCTCCTTCGTTTTCCTAATCCGCCCCAAATGATAGCCTTTGTTTAAATGTAATACTAAACATATTTAGAAGCCTTTGATTTAAGGGAAATAACAGGTAACTTTTGATGCAAAGGTCATTTTTAGCCATTTTTTTTATATATCCTTATAGGAATGCTCTGGACTTAGAAAATTCTCATCAGGATGTTAAGATTTATAAGAAAAACAGACAATTGCATTCTCATTATTTAGGTATTATAAGACACATTTACAGGTGATTATATATGTTAATGATGTATTATGTTAGTGAGTTTGATTCTCACTGGCTGTCCCATGCAGTTTGACATGTTCAAATTCTGGATGAGGCTGCTTGCATTTCACATGGTGCTAATACCCTTGGGAAATGGATAAATCCAACTATTCTTCATCCTGTTATGAGTAAATAGTAGAGCATTTAACCTTATTTAGACAGTCTAGGAGAAAGAAAACTTAAGAAATTGACCTAGGGGTTGGTAAATATATATATATATATATATAATAAAACTATACACTGTTCATTTTCCTGACATTTTTACATTATTTCATGTATTATACATGCACCTGAACACTACATAATTTCATTATTTTTTATGCTAAAACATTGTTTGAAACTGATAATAGAATATGTAATCTATCTATCTATCTATCTATCTATATATATATATATATATATATATATATATAAAGGCAGTTGTTGTGTATGTATGTCCGGAAGAAACTATGAAAATAAAACAATTAATGACAAAGTAAATATATATACACATTAAATATCACTTGTTTTTGCTTTTTGTGCAAAAATCATGAAAATTTTATTTATACTCAAAGGTGTTTGAAAATTAAAATATACATAGAAATAGCATTGAAATTCTACTAAAAAGTGTCCAGCATTTATAAATCTCAAAAGTAAAGAAATCACTATACCAGGGTTTTCTTTTCCCCCTCGATCGAGTTGACACCTGGGTTTTCTTTTCCCCTCGATCGAGTTGAAACTCGATCGAGTTGAAACCTGGGTAGCCACTTCTCGTGATAAACTTAAATCTCCGAATTGTAATTTTATTGTATTTTGTATAATTATGTCTACTTTTTTTTTCTTTATATTTCCAGCATCCTGAGTTCAGTTTCATGTTAAAGGAGCGTGTTTGTCCCTTAGTGATAAAATTATTTTCACCAAGCCTCAAATACAGGCAGGGGGTGCCTCCACCTCCATCCCCAGCTCCTGCAGAGAAACCTTTCTTTCCAATTGTTATGAGATTACTAAGAATTGTGTCTATACTCATCAAGTTTTATTATCAACTCTTGGTAAGTCCATTACTTCTCTCTCTTTCTCTCTGATATTTAATACCAACATTTGATTAATTTGTAAATGTTTGATTACGTTCATATGTACATGAGCGAGTCAATAAGTAATGACATTTTTTATTTCATGTGAAGTTTTTTAAATTTTTTTATAAAACTAAGGCTTACATTAAGAACCTAACGAGGCTCAGAGCCAACTTGCCAATCGAGAATGTCCTCCTTCTGCATGACCACACACAAGTATCAGGACAAGGGAGAAAATCACCTCATTCGGGTGGACAACTTTACCGCTTCCTTCATACTCACCAGATTTAGCACCTTCAGAGTATCTTCTTTTCGGACCCATAAAAAGGGGTTTGAGAAGCAAGAAACCTGAATTTACTTAGTAAAATTTTTTTTTCATTTTACCTCTAAACTGAGTGTTATAACAAGTTTTTGTCATGTAATGCATTGATTTTAATTGGTTAGTAATACTAAATCAGAATGCCTAAGTCTGTATTGAGTACAAGAAAATGTTCATGTTATTACAGGTATACTTAATTTTTATTATCAACTCTTTCAGTCCACTTTGTACTCATAACTTTAATTTGTATTTGCAAATGAAAAAAATCTTGAATAATTTTGATATTTCAGACTGTTGTCCTTATCTTTATTGTGTATAAACACAACGTTCAGGCCACAGTAATCTCGGGCTCTGTTAAGGTGTCTTTTTTTTTTTTTTTTTTTTTTTTAATTATTCATATCAAGCCTCGTCTCATAAATACATACAAGTATAAGAAAAAAATCTTATTTGATTTTACTGTTTTTAAGAAAGACTTTTATGATGCATCTCTTTCGAAAGTCTCTGAAGAGTTTTTTTATATTAAAGATACATGTATTAATAATACACGTTCCATATAGGCATAAATACAAATTGATTTGTTCATAAGTTTATACTATTTTATACTAATAACTCTTGTGCAGTTTTACTACATGAAATAATGCCACAAATAGGAAAACTTCAAATAAATCAAACCAAAATATCCAGAAAAGAAGAAGTAATATTATCCAGACTAAGAATAGGACACTCATACATTACCCATTCATACCTCCTCAAAAAAGAAGCAGCCCCATATTGCATACCATGCAAAAAACCCTACACAATCAAACACATATTAACAGAATGTAGCAACCTAAAACAAATATGAAAAAAATACTACCAAACAACAAATCTAAAACAGATATTCTACCAAATAAACCCAGAAAACCTACTCGGATACATAAAAGAAGCACACATCTACAACAAAATCTAAAAATCTTCCAAAAAAAATGAAAACACAAAAATATGTTAAAAAAAATCATCTAAAATTTTCATTCACAAAAAATATGTCCAAAAAAAAAAAAAAAACCTTTAGAAAATTAAACATTATCACCAATTCATTTCAAAAATGTAGTCGGCATTAAATGACCCATTGAGGTTGATATGCTGTAAAACAAGAACAAATCAAATCTTGAGCAGTTTTATTTTACTTGTAAACTGCGTGTCATAATATAAGGGAACAAGTTTTTGTCATGTAATGCATTGATTTTGATTGGTTAGTAACACCAAATCAGAATCACTAAGTCTATATTGTTTACAAGAAAATGTTGTTACAGATATAATTATGTTTCTGCTGATATAGAAAATAAATTAAATTATATTAACTCTTAAAATCCTATACCTCCTCATTCTGCCTGGCCGGAAGTCATATTTGTTTTCCTAATCTGCCTAAATGATAGCCTTTGTTTAAATGTAATATTAAGCATATTTAGAAGTCTTTGATTTAAGGGAAATAACAGGTAACTTTAGATGAAAAGGCCATTTTTAGCCAATTTTTGATAAATTGTTATAGGAATAAGGCTCTGGACTTAAAAAATTCTCAACAGGATGTTAAAAGTTAAATAGTATTGAACTACACATGATTTTCTTTTGTTTTGCAAATTTTGTTCATTTAACCTAAAACAGAAAAAAATCTTTTTAAATTTCAGGTGACAGAGTGCGAGATATTCTTGTCACTGCTTGTAAAATTTTTGGAACCGGAGAAACCAACTTGGCAACGATGCCTTACTCTTGAAGTTCTTCATAAATTGACCGTTCAACCGGATTTGTTAAAGTAAGTCTCTTAAGATTTAAAAAACAAAACAAAACGAAAAAATAACTTGATATTGAAAGTTATGGTTAACAATTTTTTTTTTTTCATTTCGGGTATTGATCCGATCGAAATGTATGTATGTATGTATGTGTGGTGGTGGTGGAGAGGGAAAAATTAAACAATATGCCTACAAAGCATAATTTAGGAAGCGCGTGGTGTAATGGTTAGAGTCATGGGAAATGGACTCATCGCCCCGAGTTCAAATCCTGGATGTGGTAATTGCATTTCACTTAGCGCTAATACCCTTGGGAAAGGTATGAATCCTACTCTCCCTCCAGCTATGGATAAATAGTAGGGCAGACTGGGCTCTTTAACCTTGGTTAGGCAACCGGTCTAGGAGAAGGAAAACTCTGAATTCAAACCTGTTGAACTCCACTTAAGAAATTGACCTTGTGTCACATCCTGCTCGTGCAGAGCGGTTGGTAAATATATATATGCCTACAAAGCAGGGCTCGACATTAATGCCGTCCCGTCGACCCGGAATGATAAAAATTACATCCGGGACAATCAATACGTCATCCAGGACAGTTTGCCAGGGACGGTAAAAATTTCAAAAGGTTCAGCATGTCCTTCCCGAAAATGGAAACCAATGATTACATGAAAATTGGGTAACTTAAAGTAAAAAAGTATTTTTTTAGCTCAAAACACACTAGGAAATGGATTTTTTGGTCCAAATATCCAGAATTATCACTGCTTCAGCTTTTCTTAATGTTTTATTACATGTTATTATGCTACTGATGACTGACAAGTATAGATGATGTTAATGAATTAAACAAAAATATTTTGATTTTGGGACGGTCCAACCCCATTCGGGACGGTTGATAATTTTTGTTCGGGATGGTCATGAAAAAAAAGTTAGTGTCGGGGCCTGCTAGAAAGTCAGAAAATTCACATGACTTTTGGAAACATTTTTTCATGCTCAGAGTTGCCAAGGTATGGAATAAACTGCCTGCATCCATTGTAGGCTGCCGAAACACTGCATCTTTCAAAGCCTCCATGCTCCCTGTAATCCGCCAACACTATACCTGATACCCCCTCCCTCCACACACATATGCACGCACGTGCACACATACATGTATATTATTACTGTAAGCTATTCATGTTTCTGACAGAACGTTATTCTATGTACTAGACATTAGAATTTGATGAGTTGTGGTGCACCTGGGCACTACAGAATAAATTTCATTATTGATATAAAAAAAATACCTGTCCAAAAAAAAAAAATCTAACAAGGGAGGTAATTCACTAAAAGCTTTCATTGCAATTACTTCCCTTGCTTTTCGCATATTTAGTTATGAGCAGTAATAGCATGCGTAAATTTTTTTTAAGGATGGAAATAAATTCTTCAGAAATTAAATAGAATATATCTTTTCTAAACAGAATAGGTTCCTGTTATAATAGCGGTCCATGATGATACTGATGCTTCTGTTTAGGAAGGAGTGATGGATTCTTATCTATTTTATATTGGGAATTTCAATGACTTTTAGTGCAAAGGCTAACCAACATTATTAATACTAGCCACAGAAAACACCCTCTGGGCATCGTAAAAATTAATTTTTGAAAGACATTGCTTGAGAGGGTGGGAGTTAAAAATTAAATGTCAGAGGGTTTGTATCATAAGGAAGAATGATATTTTTGATTAGCCAAACCTCCAGTGTTTTGGTTTGTTCAGCAAACCATCATTGGGGCTATCATCTACACAAAAAGAAAGTTTTGACAAACAGGAGTTAGTAAGTCCTTTTTTTTTGTCAGTGTTGTTATGGGTCTAAAGGGAGAAAAATAAAATATTTAGGCCACCCCAATGACTTAACTTTTTTTTTATTTAGGAAGAATTTTAAAAAAAGGTCTGCAAAATGAATTTTGTCTTTCAAAAGACTTTTTCATTTAAAAATAAAAAGTCTCTCTCTCTCTCTCTCTCTCTCTCTCTCTCTCTCTCTATCTATCTATCTATCTATCTACTATATATATATATATATAATATATATATATATATATATATATATATATAGTTGTTTGGTATTTTTTATATCGTATAAATTAATACTAATTTTTGTAATTATATCTTCTAGTTATTATTTGGTGAATGTAAAATTGTTTTTTTCCTATAAGTCTAACATAAACAAAGTGGAACCACTCTTGACTGATAAATTATTTATTTTCCCATTAAACTAACACTAAATCCTAACCCTAACCCAGTCTTTTTTCCTAGTAGATCAATAAATAAATAATCTATCAGTCAAGAGTGGTTCCCCTTGTTTATGTTAGAATTATAGGAAATAACTGCAAAATTAGTATTTGGGACGTTTTATCAAAATATATTTAATTTATTTTGGTAATTTATGAGGAAGTATGTCCCGGTCTCCTGCCTCAAAAACCGCTACCCGGTGACTATCAAAATAACAACCCCAGCTCGTCATAATTCTTGTTTATTTATCGTAATTTGTCGTAATTCTTGTTTAGATATGAAGATGGATATGTAATTTTGAATAGACTGAGATAGATAGATAGATAGATAGATAGACAAACAAAATAATATAGATAGATATGAACAAATGGACATAGATAGATATTTTCGACAAGTAAATGTTTTGGGGGGGGGGGGGTCGCATCTTTTTGTCGTTATTCTTGTTTATTTTAACTAAAAACAAGACATTAAACAAACTAAAAAAAATCTTAGTATTTAAAGTAATATAGATAACTATGAACAAATTGAGATAGATAGATAGATCGATAGTTTTGAATAGACTGAGCTGGGTCGTTATTTTGATAGTCACCGGGCAGCAACTCTTGAGGCAGGAGACCGGGATGCACTTCCTCATAAATTACCTTTATTTTTTCATTAAATGTAGTTAAAACTGTTTAAGAAAACTAAAAGAATATTCCAAGATATTTTCAATGAATTGAATAATATAATTTTATTTTTTTTCCAGATCCTTCTGTGAAAGTTATGACATGAAACCCCACTCCACAAAGATTTTCCGCGATTTGGTGAATGCTATTGGTTCTTATATTCAGTGTATGTTTCTCACAAACACAGGTGGACCTAATGCGGCCCTAGGTGAGTTAAATCAACCTTTCATTTTAATCTTTCAGTTACACAGTCTGTGTGTGTGTGTGTGTATATATATTATATATATATATATATATATGTAGTATAATAAAAAATTGAAAATACACAGGTTTAAATGAGTTAAGTGGTGAGTTTATTGGCTGACGCTGCAGTGTTTCGATCTATTAATTAGATCATCTTCAGGGCTTTTGTTGGTATGTGGAAGGTGATAAAAATTTTTTTATCTCAGAATAAGGAGAAAATTGAGTAATAGTCCTTGTTTATCAGTCTATTTAAAATTTGAAGTCTGAGAAAAAAGAACGTTGAAGAAAATAAAATAATACCTATTGAAAACTCATCTGAATGATCGCTTTCTCAACTCCTAAAGTTTGATCACAAAGTCAGTCCATTAACTAGAATATTGCAGCAATCTTCAACATATTCGCAATACCATGTTCCAAAGCGTCTCATCTTTTTACCTCTTGCACTCGGTGTTTTATGCATAGCAGATCATGAAAACATTTGCTGACCATTCTCGCCAATTCTCCTGGCTCCGAGATCGTGTTTTCTTAAAAAGTCATCTTTTTTTTTTTCTTCTCTTTTGAGCCCCTCACTCATTTTGCACACAAGATGTGCTCGCTTTGAGCTTCGAGGTAAGTTAGTCTTGCTACACCTACCCCCAAGGTTATATAATCTTTAATTATTCAAAAATTAAAGAAAACTTTTTTTTGTTTTTGTTTTATTAGGATGAGTCAAAAATGTGACAATATTTTGGTAATGGCGGGGCACACTTTAGCAGCTCCGGATGCTTTTTGCCAAGGTTGTGAATGGGATGAACTACGCCGGACTGAATTTTCCTGATACTCTCCGAGTGCTACTCTCCAGATTTGCCTTCTTTAGAGCACTGTCTCGGAATCCATGGTTTTTTGGCCTACTTAACCAAGTTCTAGCAACCCAAGTGGAATTTCTTTAACCCTCTGGTTACTGTAACGTGATAAACTGCACTTTCACCTTTTTGCACAACAAATGTTTTTGGTTGCTTCTGCATTGTTGTTATGGCCAAGTTCAAATTCATAGAGCATTGTTGCACATTCATATGTGTGGCTTAATGCACAACGTGTCATTGCACCAACTACCACTATACTACCAACCACAGTGGGTACCTTCCATGGCTTGAACTGCTTAGGTCTTACGATATACGTATGGCCAAATGTTATGGCCAAGTTCAAATTCATAGAACATTGTTGCACATTCATATGTGTGGCTTAATGCACAACGTGTCATCACACCAACTACCACTATACTACCAACCACAGTGGGTACCTTCCATGGCTTGAACTGCTTAGGTCTTATGATATACGTATGGCCAAATGTTATGGCCAAGTTCAAATTCATAAAGCATTAGTTCCTGAATTAGACTACGCTGCACATTCATATGTGTGGCTTAATGCACAACATGTCATCACACCAACTACCACTATACTACCAACCACAGTGGGTACCTTTCATGGCTTGAACTGCTTAGGTCTTATGATATATATATCGCAATCTAGCACATACCATTACAAAACTTTTGACTCACCCTAGTATTTAATGCAGATATTTGCCTTAGCTGACACTCTTTACTCTGATGTTCAATAACTTTCGTACAAAATAGGAACACAAGTATTAATAAATTGTTAAAAAAAACAAGATTTGACATTAAATAACCAATAAGAGTTGATATGCCATTAAACCAACCAACAAACCAACTGCTGTACCTACCTTCCTATTCTTGTCTGTAAGTGAATAAGTCCTGTCATATAGAATCCTTTGGTAAGTGAATAAGTCCTGTCATATAGAATCCATATAGAATCCTTTGGTAAGTGAATAAGTCCCGTGATATAGAATCCTTTGGTAAGTGAATAAGTCCTGTGATATAGAATCCTTTGGTAAGTGAATAAGTCCTGTGATATAGAATCCTTTGGTAAGTGAATAAGTCCTGTGATATAGAATCCTTTGGTAAGTGAATAAGTCCTGTGATATAGAATCCTTTGGTAAGTGAATAAGTCCTGTGATATAGAATCCTTTGGTAAGTGAATAAGTCCTGTGATATAGAATCCTTTGGTAAGTGAATAAGTCCTGTGATATAGAATCCTTTGGTAAGTGAATAAGTCCTGTGATATAGAATCCTTTGGTAAGTGAATAAGTCCTGTGATATAGAATCCTTTGGTAAGTGAATAAGTCCTGTGATATAGAATCCTTTGGTAAGTGAATAAGTCCTGTGATATAGAATCCTTTGGTAAGTGAATAAGTCCTAAGTGAATAAGTCCTGTGATATAGAATCCTTTGGTAAGGGAATAAGTCCTGTGATATAGAATCCTTTGGTAAGGGAATAAGTCCTGTGTTATAGAATCCTTTGGTAAGGGAATAAGTCCTGTGATATAGAATCCTATGGTCCGTCGTCCAAGAAGATCCAAGCAGTAATGCTTAGGTATGACCAGAAAAGGCCAGTATAAATAATAATATCAGCAGCAGGGCACTGCCAGTGATTGGACAAGAAGTTGGTAACATGACTATCGCCCAGTCTATAAATAAGAGTGGGCGTCTAGCACACACCTTATATCCACAAAAATTTCAACACATGGAAGTTGCAATTTTGTTTCCTGGTAATTCTGCTTCATTCTTTCCCAACAGTTCTCGCCATGTCAGTGAGGCTTAGAATATCCTGACTCTATCCCCTGCAGAAAGGTAACACCCTCCTCCTCAAAAGGTGTCATGAATCATGAATCCTGAATCAGACATCCTGCTGAACCATGTATTGGTTAATCGGTTGGATTTTGCAGCATTTCAACCCTTGTTGGGTTATTTAATGCCAAAGAGGTTTTGTTTTATTCATTCTTGATGGGTATTGAAGTTTTTTTCAAACTCACTTCCTTCAAAAACTCGTTCTTTGTTTTCTATCTAACTCATAAATGGGAGGATAACAGGTACTACAACTCAGGATCACAGTGGACCTGGAAGTAATGCCAATAAAGGATTACTCTAGACACTCCAGGTCTCCAAAATTGAAACTTCACCATTAGACGCCGTTTAACTTTATACCCCGTTTAACTTTATACCCAGGTCATTAAGGCCCATAGTCGAATGGTTAGAGTCATAGGAAATGGATCGTCTACCCGAGTTCAATTCCTGGACGAAGCTGTTTGCATTTCACATAGCGCTAATACCCTTGGGAAATGTATGAATCCAATTCTCCCTCCAGCTATGGGTAAAAAGCAGGGCAGACTGGGCTTTTTAACCATTTTATTTATTTTTATTTGTGGACATCACGCCATGTCAGTTGAACTTAAGGTTGATTAACATGCGGAGCCATGCACGAACTGAAGCTCATGCATGGCTATTGCTAAAAATTGCATTTTGAGGTACCTCAAGCACTGGGCAATAAACTCAGCCCTGCCCCTTTAAATTGAGGGGGCAGGTGTTGCATGGAAGATGGTTCTCTGGGATCCACTCTGATATTACATAGCTTACCGGTCCAATAGGCTGAAGCCACTGGACACAGCACGAAGGCCAGGTAAGTATATGCTGCTGGGTAATTCCATGTCACATCATCCAGGCCAGAGGGGTAAGAACCACCCCAATGTGGGCCATCTGTTGGCCATGAGTGGCAACCTGTGATGCTTAAGGATAAAACCCTGGTGGATGAGCAGTCCATGACTTGCAATACTCCACTTTGGCCCTATCTTGGGCTAGACGGGCGGTCGGAGAAGCCTCCTTCGATCAATCGGTTGGTCACGTCAAGCTATATGATTGTCCCAACCCTATTGCCCTTATGGCAAGTCCCAACCCCTTTTTATCATATGGGTGCTAGAAGGTGGTGGCTGCGGGTCTACATGTCCTGGGAATGACGTTAAACTCTATCTGATGGTGAGGTTCCAGTTTTGGAAGTTTGGGGAATGTGGAGCACCCCTTTATCACCATTGCTCCCTGGTCCACACCAGTATTGGCCAACCAGCAAAATGTTACATTTATCAGCCAAGAGTAATGACCAATAGGGATGAATGGCGAGAGAGTCAAGGGAATCCCTGCTATCAGTACGACTTGATGATAATATCCCAATGTAGATAAGATCCCATTGGTTCTGGTTAATAATTTATTAGATTGTTATTATTAGATAACTTATGATCATTCGTGTATCATTCCCAGCAGTTCAGCTGATTTCGGTAGACATTGATAAATTTGCACCTTAATTGGTTCAACTTGCAATTTCTTGTATATTTCTGGTCCAATCTTAAAAAATATTTATATGATTGGAAAGAAAATATAATAATCTTTCTAGATATGTAATTTGTATGTGTTTTTATCCATTGAATTATTTTTTGCAGCAAGTTAAAATGGTATTTTGCTTTGAACAGCCGGAAATGCGAAAAATGAATTTTTTTTTTTTTTTTTTTTTTTTTTTTTTTTTTTTTTTTTTTCAAGACTAAATATTACACGTTACTTTGTTTTGCAAAATTAAAATGGCCAATCTTTATCAATATTCTATTATCTTTTAACTGTAAGAACATATCTCAAATACTATTCTCAGTAGATTTGGTAATTTATGAGGAAGTGCGTCCCGGTCTCCTGCCTCAGAAATTGCTACCCGGTGATTATCAAAATAACGTCCCCAGCTATGTCGTCTCAGTGGTGTTACTTGAAAGAAAACAACCAACTTACGGCGTTAAATGTATTTTAGAGGGGGAGGCTTCTCTTTTTTTTGTCGTAATTTTTATTTATTTATCGTAATTTGTTTAGAAATTTATTTATAGAAATTTGTCGTAATTCTTGTTTATTTGTAGAAATTTGTCGTAATTCTTATTTAGATATGAAGATGGATATCTATCTATCTATCTATCTATCTACCTCAATTTGTTCATTTTTTACTTTGTTTTTATATATCTATCCACCCATCTCCATTTGTTCATATCAAAAAAGAGAAGCCCGCCCTCTAAAATACATTTAACGCCCTAAATTGGTTGTTTTCTTTCAAGTAATACTGCTGAGACGACATAGCTGGGGGACGTTATTTTAATAGGAGAATGGGACGCACTCCCTCATAAATTACCATGGATTTTAATTTTCTTTTTAAAACATTGTGTTCTTTTGAAAAACACATTATCCACACAATTTTTCCCCTTCCCCACTCCTGTACTATAAAATTTTATCTTAAAATTTAAATTCATTTTCATTGATAAAAAAATATCTTTTTAATGTTGTCACTCATTTGAATTCTTTTTCGGATAAAAACAAGAAAAATATTCTTGAAATTGTACACTTAATTAGAATGAATAACTTGATATTTTGATGTTACTTGCCAGTTAAAATACAAAATATTTATGTGAGACTACCTGTTCTGCGCTCTGCACCTTCAATGCACAATGTCTAGACCCCAAACGTTGTAACACTCTGCGCTGGCCAATTTGAGGGCATGAGTCAGAAACAGTAATCACAAGGATTAAATAAAAACAAACAACAACTACAAGTGTTTGTAAACAAGACGTGGATGGAAGAAGGGTGTGTGTGATGCTTCGCTGTCTATCCAACTGGCTGCTACTGGCTATCCCTACCGGCGACCTTAACACCTCAACGGCAGAGTTCTAACTGGCTTAGTGCTCGAGTTTAGCTGTATTTATGTCAAATTCCCCTTCCCCAACCATCTTCTCTGGACCACACAGATGGCCAGCACTTAAATAAATCGCAGACTTCTAGTCGTCATTAACCCTTAAAATTAAAGTAATTAAATATTTTTTCAGACACTACGTCTTCAATACGTTGACCATTAATTTTTTCAAAAGAGATTTTCTCCTAAAAATCCTTTTTGCTTTTAATACCTGGGTGCTTAAGATATTATCATCAAGTGGTCCCATTTCATGGTGGGCATACAGGTCTCTTTAAACTTTACGACCTAATCTTTGGATTCGTAAAAAGGTCAACCACCCACCCCTTTTACTTATGCCTGGCTTTAACCTATTCTCTTTCTTATTCATTTATTTATTTATTTATTCTGATCATGTTTGACTTCAACCATAGTATCACATTTACTTGGGTGTTTCAAAAGTTTTCTTATTACTTGGGTGAATCAAAAGTTTTGCAACATTGTGTATATCACATATTACCAAATAAGTTCAAGCTATGGAAGGTATCCGCTGTTGTTGGTAGTATTGTTCTAGTTGGTGTGTTGACATGTTGTGCATTGCTTCATTCTGTGTGTGATTTGAAAGCAACACAGATGAACATTGTGTAGTCAAATTCGGGAATTTAGACTTTACGAAATTTGTCATACCACTGCAGAAGAAACCAGAAACATTTTTGTGTGCAAAAGATGAAGGTGCGGTTGATCCCTGTACAGTAACCAGATGCTTGCAAGAATCTTGATGACCAGGTAAGGTCAGGTAGGCCTATTACTGAATTTCGAAGCTATGATCCAAGCCATAGAGGTATATCCAGAGAGTATCAGGCGAGTCCGGCATCTTACAGTCCAGTGTGATTCATCACTTTCATATCCTTGGTAAAAGCATCCAGAGCTGCCAAATTGTGCCTTATGCTACTAAAATATTGCAAAACTTTTGACTCACCTTAGTACTTGCACTAAATATTTACTAGACTTGCTATTGGGTACTTCCATGTCAAATCATCCAGTGTCACCCACCCCCTTAAATTTTTCTGAAATTTTGTCCAGGTGTAGATTATGTTAAAGTTAGACAATCCCCAAAATTCAAACTATCTTTTAAACAGATATTCTACCAAATAAACCCAGAAAAACTACTTGGATACATAAAAGAGGCACACATCTACAACAAAATCTAAAAATCTTCCCAAAAAAATGAAAACACAAAAATATATGTTAAAAAAAATCATCTAAAAGTTTCATTCACAAAAAATGTCAAAAAAAAAAAAAAAACCTTTAGAAAATTAAACATTATCACCAATTCATTTCAAAAACGTAGTCAGCATTAAATGACCCATTGAGGTTGATATGCCGTAAAACAAGAACAAAATCAAATCAAATCAAACTATCTTTTTGGTACAAATAATGTTCAATATATGTGAAATGATAATAGAAAATATATTTTGTCATAGATGCAGTGCCACATCGGGATATTGATCTTGCTATGAAAAAATCAGAAATCATCAATAACTTAAAATTGGTTGACTTTAAAACTTTTTTGATAGCATTTTTTTGATTCCTGGGCCAAAATGCTCTTATAAACTAATCTCTAATAGTAGGGAAGCTCTAGAACTCATTTTACAGACAAAAATAGGTTACAAAAAAAGACCATTTTTCGTGAACCCCCACCAAATTTGGCAAGTTAAAAATCGACATAACTCTGCTAATTTTTGGAATTGGAAGCTCAAATTTTGGGGGTTGTCTAATGTTAACATAATTTACACCTGGAAAAAAATCAGAGAAATTAAACGGGGTGGATGACAATTTTACTTTTTTCTGGATGATTTGACAATTACCTATTACTTTTTTTTTTTTCATTTTGAATGTAGAAAATTTAAGTAGGTTTTGTTGAAGCACTAATTGTTATGAGGAACTGTCTAGCAATCTGAGGTGTTGACAGGATGTGACACATGAGTATATTAATATATAGATCAGGTATATCAAACATGCTGCCCGCAAACAGACTGTGCTTTCATATGGCACATTTACATTGCCAAAAGTTTTTTTTCCAAAAGAATCTTGGGGCAAAAACGGTTGTTTATTTTCATCAGGGCAATGTGTTCAGAAACAGTCTGTTATTGGATTTATGTTTGTTTGTTCTAGTTCAGTGGTTCTCATAGCCGCTCCACTGGACCGGTGCCAGTCCACAAGTGCCACAAAATTTGTATTATCTGCGTTATTTGGACTATTGTACCCATCTTCATTGTTATTTGTACAACGTTTCGGCCGATATGCCCTCCGGTCTTCTTCAGGTATTTCTTGTCGGACTCGGAAACCTTCGGATTCAGGAACCTTCTTTTCGAACTCGGGAGCCATCACGGAATTTTGAACCTAACCCTTTATTTAGTCCACGGGGGTATCCTGTTCTCATTCCGCTAACCATAGCTGTGGTAGGAGTTGTGTTAATTATTTTTCTATGTTACTGCCTCTACTCAGGGTTGAACCTGGAATCAGAGATAACTGTCACTTAGAACTGTCTTAACCTAACTACCTTATCCACTAGGCCATGTGTCCAATTGGACAAGAAATACCTGAAGAAGGCCAGAGGGCATATTGGCCGAAACGTTGTACAAATAACAATAAAGATGGGGACAATAGTCCGAATAACGCAGATAATACTAATCATCAAACCTCATCTCAAACATTCAGGGAAATAATGCCACAAATTTGTATAGTTTTAAAGTACGGTAACCGTACATATAAACTAAAATAGGAAATATATTTCTAAAAATATCAATTTTGTTAATATTTTGCTCTTTACCACGATGGCTATTTTACAAGCTATTCGCTTACATTGTTTTATAGAAAGCTAATTTCCTTTTTGTAAATTTCAGCACAGCCACCTTGGTCTCCAAAGAAAAAGGCATCTATCGAATTCAAAGCTTCGCCACTTACCGAAACAAACCTAACATACATGCATTATACTCTGAACTCCATGTTCTCAATACAAACTTGTATGAATTTCTTAATTTGGAATATAAAATTCTTCATTATAAGGATTCTTGGGTTAAATCAAACTTAATGGACCTAAATTCCAACATCGTATGTCATCCCGCCGAAAGAAAAAAAAATACCAAAAATCAGGGAATTAACCGAATTAATGAAATTTTCAGTGTTGATATATTAATGAATAAAAGATTCAATGCACCAGTTATTTTATTTAAAAACTTTTACATTTTTTTTTTTTTTTTTTTTTTTTTTCAGGTCAGTTAACTTTGAACCACGTATCTTTGAGGCTTAACACAGATTCTCAAAGATACGGGGTTCAAAGTTAACTGACCTGAAAAAAAAAAATGTAAAAGTTTCTATATAAAATAACTGGTGCATTATATCTCTTATTCATTAATATATCAACACTGAAAATTTCATTAACATCGGTTAATTCCCTGATTTTTGCTATTTTTTATTTATTTCGGCGGGGTGACATATGATGGTGGAATTTATGTCCATTAAGTTAGATTTAATCGATTTTTTTTGTTTAAAGTATTCACATAACTATTATGTTGGCAAGAAATTCTATTTTCTATTATCGTTCCAGATATTGTCGCAATTTAAGCTTATCTACATTAAATAATGTCCGGGTTAGCTCAGTCGGTAGAGCATTTGGCTAGAAACCACAAGGTTCCTAGTTCGATACCGGTCCTCGCCAACTCAGCATATGAGTAGCACAAGGATCTGTGCGGTAAAGTAAGGAGCTGATGGTAGGTGTGGCGCTCTACCTCAGATGCTAAAATAATCTCCTTGGTCTAGTGCAATTGAAAAGGGGATAGACTCCTCCGCTGATTGGCTGATACCGACTTTAGGCCGCCCCGACGACTTTACTTACATTAAATAATCTATAATAAATATGATAAAAACAAAGTACAGGAAAAATTTGAATATTTGAGAACCATTGCATGTTGTGCTCTCTTCTGTCGAGACAAGACTTGCCAAAAAAAAGCAGTCTCAATGTTCTCATTGACGGTACACTGGGGGGTTAGATGATATTGAGGATAGATTTCTGTATTAAATAAAGTTAATTTTAACATGCCAGCATAAATACTTTTTATTCAAAATTTAACAAATTCTTTAATTTTATACACTGGTTTGTGCATCGATCAAAAAAATGTTAACCGGTCTGCAACTTCCAGAAATTTGAGAAGCAAACCTGTTTTAGGTAATTTTAGATTTACGACGTGACTGAGAAAGTAGAAAGGTCCCTAAAATGGTCAGCTGTACTGAATTTCAAAATGGAGCGAGGTTAATGAAAGCCTGTTGCTTGGGTGGTGGTGGTGGTGGGGGTAGAATCGGGGGTCTGATCAGCCCTGATTGGGTCGCCTGGGAGAGAAAATACAATGTTGAAAGACCCAAAATTTTCTATGATCCCAGGAATAAAACATTGCTAACGACTCCCCATCTTTTCATCTGAAAGATACATTTTGCAAAATAATGGTACTTTCAGGTCTTTTTGATTAAGAAAAAAAAAATGGTAGTTTAGAAATAAATGCAGTATTTTGGTTGTAGGTATAACCACACACACACACACACACATATGTAGAAAATAGGATAAACAAATTATTCTTAAAAGGATGAATTTATTATAAATGATGAAGTTGACCTTAAAAAGTTTTGGTTTTTATAAAACCTTCATCGTGACATTAAGATCAAATGAGCATACAAGGCTGGCTCCTGCTGCTAATTTGAAGGAAGCACTCCTAAAAAAAAAACAAAAAAAAATTTAAAAAATACAAAGCTGAAAATTTTGGGTGTGCATATCTTGAATATAACTTAACTTTTTTTTTTAATTTTTAAATTTTTTTTTTTTTTACTAAATATTAAGCATGTTAGATGTTAGGCTTTTAGGACTTGTATTCTTGTTTAAAAACTTAATTTACTATTGGAGTTTTTTTTTTTTTTTTTTTTTTTTTTTTTTTTACTAAATATTAAGCATGTTAGATGTTAGGCTTTTTGGACTTGTATTCTTGTTTAAAAACTTAATTTACTATTGGAGCTTTTTTTTTTTCTTTTTCTTTTTTTTTTTCTCTCTCTCTCCAGGTTCCAAAGCCCAGGACATGCAGGGAACTCCCCCAGCAATGGTGGGGGGTCTGCCTGTAGGGAGTGGTGTCTCCCCACAGCCAGCTTTCATGTACCGTGGCATCTGGATTCCCTTCATTCTCACCATACCACAAGGACAAACTAAATCAGTGTTGTGAGTATTAACTATTAATTAATTATATTAACACTTAATTGGCATGATGGTTATTGTGGTCGATAATGTAATTGACAAGCTGTTCAAATTCTGGCCAGTTCACATATCTAGGTAGTAATATCTCATCTACAGAAAGCACTAATTAAAAGGATGTATTAGTAGGCCACTTCACATATCTAGGTAGTTAATTTGACGAGGAGGACACTCTTTTGTGTATCAGACCATGCTACAATGTTTGGGTGCTTATCAGTTTGAAGTATGTAAACTGGAAATTTTAGGGATGTCTTGAGATCCACTGAAACCTTCCAGTCACCAGCTCCATTCAGCAGTTTCATGTTTGGAGTTTTTTGTTTCTTCACGGGGTATTCACCTTCCTTGTGAACTACGATATACAGATTATAGATCATATGGAAATCTGATCTTTCTGATAAGATAAAGCCAGAATTCTTCCAAGCAGTAGCCTAGTCAGTGCTACTGTATGGCTGCACCACTCTGACTCAAACAAAACGCTTAGAGAAAAAACTGCATGGACGCTACACAAAGATATTGCATGCTGTCTTGAAAAAATCTTGGAAGCAGCACCCCACCAAAAAAGCCAGCCCTGTCTGCTGGGGCTTAAGAATACACTGACTGCACCTCTGCAGAGGGGTAAGACCTCCCCTACCCCAATGGGCTACCTGTTGGCCATGGGTGGCTGTTGGAATTTATTTGATATAAGGCATGAAGTAAATGGTCACTCCTAAATATAGACTCGTTGACTACCACGTGACCTGGGGTGGATTTCTATTGTCCAATCACTGGCACTGCTGCTGCTGCTTCTGCTGTATTAATAGACATACCATTCTGAGTTATTTCATTGACATTTGGATTCTCTCGGACGAAGGACTTACAAGGAATACGTTAACACTGGATTCTTATTGGCTTGCTTACTTATTCATTACATCTGGAACGAGGGATGGCTGCCAGATACTTAACAGTGGCAACCCGTGATGCTTAAGGATGGAAAACTGGAAGCTGAGCAGTCCATGACATGCCACACTCCACTGGCCCTTACTTAGTCTAGACAGACAGGCAGGCAGAGAGTCCACGCCGATCAGTTGGCTAGTCACATCAAGCCCCAGCACCTATATGATTGTCCCAGTACTATTGCTCTTATGGTAATCTATAGCCCTTTTTATCATATATGTGCTAGAAAGCAGTGGCTGAGGGTGTTCATGTCCTGGGAATGACGTTAAACTCTATCTGATGGTGAGGTTCCAATTTTGGAGGTTTGGGGAATGTGGAGTATCCTTTCATCACCATTACTGCCAATTCAACACTGACCCCAGAGTCGTAGTACCGTTATGGTCCTATCTTAGTGTTAAATAGAAATTTAAAAAAAAAATTTTTTTAAATGTTGTTTTTTTTTAAATTGAGTTAAAAAAATTTTTTTTTTTTTTTTGAATACCCATCAGGCATAAATAGAAAAAATATCTTCGGTAAAATATAACCCAACAAAGGATGACATGCCATAAAATCTAACAAACCAAACGAAACCAAGAACTACAATTGGTATCACTGTTACTATTATGTTCCACAGCTTGATCATCATCATCATCATCATATCATCCCCCCCCATCATCATTATTATCATCATCCCTAATTCCAGAAATAAGTGAAACATTGTGACTGTAACAACAAAGAGTAAGACATCAATTCAAATGAACTGATTTATAATGATAATAATTCCTTATCTCAGAAATTTTCATTGGAAGATGGGTGGGCAAAAAATTCAAGACCAAAAAAATCTGTTGAATTAATGAGAAAGGAAAGATAGGAGATTAAGAGACAGACATTTCTTTCTTTTTTTTAAATTCTTTTTTTTATTGAAACTTATGAAAAATAATGAAACAAAACCAAATTTATATATATATAAAATTTGGTTTTATTCCGATATATATATATATTATATATATATATATATATATATATAAAATTAGGTTTTGTTCTGATATTTATTTATGTATGTATATGTGTGTGTGTCTATATATTTATTCTGATATATATATATATATATATATATATATATATATATATATATATATATATCTCAGAATAAAAACAAATTATTATATAAAATATTATATATATAAATTTGGTTTTGTTTCGATATTTGTGTGTGTGTGTGTGTGTATATATATATATACATATATATTCAGCTTTCTTGTTCAGCAAAGTTTTTGAAAAATGTTTTTCTTGATCTAAGATGATAGGTATAAAAAAAAATGAAAATAAATAAGTAAAAATAATGTAGATATTTTTGTGATGAACTTTGAATATTTTTGACATAAACTATCTCACTTAACTCTCTAATCTGTACCGATATGCAAATCTAAAACTGTATGCATCTGATTAAATTTGCTCCTCTTATCTGAACGCTTAAAAAATGTCAGTTTTATTGCATGTCTGTTGTTGTCTTGTCTTGCTTTTTTTTTTTTTTCCTTTTTTATTTGTGTGTGTGCCTGTCTATTCCGCACCGCCCTACTATTTTTAAGCAGTCTTAGTTTCATCCCTGTCATTCCCGATAAATGTCTAGTAGTCATTTTTACGATTAGCTCTTTGACATACAAATAATCCTCTATTTTGAGATAAGTTGAAATTCAGTACGGACACACACTCACACATATGCTTGGTGTATGAAAATAAGTGTATATAACAGGAACTGTGGTTTCAAGCCCCACCCCCAACCAGATGTATTATATGTGTCCAAAATTTTTCACTCAGGAATGATACCTTGTTTCAAGAATTAACAGGGAGTGTTTTATATATATATATATATATATATATTTGGGAGAATATGTGTTTAAATGAAGTCGAACCTAATTTATGAAAGTTAATTAATTAATAATTAATTAATTAGGCGGGATTACCTATTTAAATTTAAGGCTAAACAAATCGAGAAAAATCAATCTCTGTATGTACATTTCGGCCTATTAGGCCTCATCAGCAGAGCTATAGATACAAAGACCGCCCCGTGTGCGATTCGAAACCTGATTGTCAAGCTGACTGTCAAGCTTATTTACTTCTCGTAAGTTCGTGTAGAGGTCACTTAAGAGGAATATAAAATACCTACTCCTTAACAAAACGAAGAAATCTGCTAAGTCTGTTTGTTGTGGTGGATAAGACGCTTGACAGTCAGGTTTCGAATCGCACACAGGGCGGTCTTTGTATCTATAGCTCTGCTGATGAGGCCTAATAGGCCGAAATGTACATACAGAGATTGATTTTTCTCGATTTGTTTAGCCTTAAATTTAAATAGGTAATCCCGCCTAATTAATTAATTATTAATTAATTAACTTTCATAAATTAGGTTCGACTTCATTTAAACACATATTCTCCCAAATATTGTCGGCTGAAAATAGCCATATCACAAACATCGTCTGTTTGTTTACTTATATATATATATATATATATATATATATATATATAATGGGGTTTTTTGTGATATGCTTGTCCATAAGTGAATTGAGACCCATCTGATGAGACGAAAATTTGGGGAGCCGGTTTAAATCAACTTAGATTTATATGGGCCCCAATTTTCGTCGAAATAAATTTATTATGGGATTACTGTATTGAGTTCTTTCTTTATTGATAAATATTGCTCTGTATATAATCTAAAAGGTTATTTTACATTGAGCTCTCTTCAGTGATTTAAAGATTCACTGTATTTATACATACTGGATCATCAATATTAGTACAGTGGATCTTAGAAATCACATATAGAATCATCCCTTACTACCAAGTTTTGGATAAATCTCTTATATATATAGTATATATTATTTTTTATATTTTTGCTTGAAGGCAATTACAATGCATATATTGTATAAAATTTGATAATTATAGAAAATAACCCTGACAAGTGAATTTCGCAAATGATTATGCGATGCTAGAACATCGTACAGTCTGTTTCAACTTTATTAAGTCTCATCAGCGATGTATACTAACGATTTCCCTCCGACAGAAATCGAAACCGGTAGTCCATATATATATAATACTAAAGCTGAGTGAATCAATGAGGGAAGAAAAAAGAAAAACACTGGGATGCATAGATATGATTTTACTGTATCTTTTTAGATTTTTGTGCATCAGGGACATGTACCTATCAGCATCTGTGTGTATATATATAATTTATTATAGTGTACATTTAAGGTACAATTGTTACCATTGGTTTCCAAGCAGCCTGTTAGACACTTTTCTTCAAGACACCTGTTAAGAAATGCAGTGAACCTAACTAACTATATATATATATATAATTAGTGTGTATGGTTGGCACTAGTATACTAGAAAAAGTAGTAGTAATCCAATGTACAGTGTTATTAGAAGGGTGCTCAATATCTGTGATAGAGCGTTGATAGACGAATGAATAGACAAATAAAAGGTTTAGCTTTTATTCATTTATTTGGGAACATTGTAATAACATGTAATATTGTTCCCAAATAAATGAATAAAAGCTAAACCTTTTATTTGTCTATTCATTCATATATATATATATATATATATATATATATAATTTTTTTTTTTTTTTTTTTAAATAACACTATCAAGTATTTACATTTTCAGAAAAACAAACTCATAAAAGAAGAAAAAAGGGTTATTTGTTTGTCTGAATAATTTTTTTATTTATTTACTTATTTATTTACTTATTTTTTTTCCTTTTTGTTCTTTCCAGTTTAGAAATGTTGGATAAGATCGATCCTCCTCAAATCTCCGATGGTTATGGTCTTTCTCTTGCTTTCCACTGCCTCATGGAAATTGTCAAAAGTGTTCAGTTTTTGATCGAAGGGGAGGCAGAGGAAGGCAAAGACGAACTGGTTGAACAGAAAAAGAGTCCAACAACACCAACCGAAGGTAAGTAGATGACTACGACTGACGAATCCTAAACAAGTGATTTTTAGTTGGCTGACATTGTTGATGCATTTTACACAAAAGTTTCTTCTACTTCATCTCAAGGATTCTATATTGACTTTCTGGCAGCAACAACAACAACAACAAAACAAAAAGACAACAAAACAAAAAAACAAATATTCTTATTTATTTATTTATTGATTGTCATACCAGCATAATTATTAGTAATAATAATAATAACAATAAAGCGACTATATCGCAAGAGTGTTGGCATAAAATTTTACAGTAATAAGATTATCAATAATAATAATAATATTATTATTATTATTATTAGTAATAATAATAATAATAATAATGAAGAGTGTATATAGTCAGTATTGGGATAAAAATCTACAGTAATAAGATTATTATTATTAATAGTAATGATAAAAAAAACAAATGTTCTTATTTATTTATTGTCATACCAACATAATTATTGTTGATAATAATAACAATAAAGCAACTATATAGCCAGAGTGTTGGCATAAAATTTTACAGTAATAAGATTATTATTATTAATAATGATAATAATAATAATAATAATAATAATAATAAGGAAGCTTGTATATAACCAGAATGTTGGGAAATCTTCAGTAATAAGATTATTATTATCCTTAGTAATAATAATAATAATAATATTGAAGAGTGTATGAAGTCAGTGTTGGGATAAAGATCTACAGTAATAAGATTATTATTAGTAGTAGTAGTAGTAGTAATAATAATGAAGTGTGTATATAACCAAACTGTTAAGATTACAATTTACAGTAATAAGATTATTAATAATAATAATGAAGAGTGTATATTGTCAGTGTTGGGATAAAAATCTACAGTAATAAGATGATTATCATTATTATTATTATTATTAGTAGTAATAATGATAATGAATCATGTATATCAGGGGTTCCCAACCTTTTTCAGCTTATGGCCCACTTTGTATATAGTTCAATATGTAAAATGTATTGAATTTTTTTCTAAATTCATTTTGTTTAATTTTTATTTTATTTTATTTTATTTGCATTAAAAAAGATTTGTTTATTTTATTTGAAATTTATTTTATTTTTGAATTTTTTTTTTTCTTCAAATTCTTGATTTTTTTTTTTTTTTAAATTGTTTTTTCAAATTCTTTAAAAAAAAAGTTCTTTTTTGTGTGTTTTTGTAGAAAAAGAACAGAATTTACATTCAGAGTTGATTAACTCTTCCTGGTGTGGAATGTTGGCATCTCTCTCTCTGCTTCTTGATGCGAGGTAAGTTATCTCTTTCCTTCTCCTCTTTCCTTCTCCTCTTTCCTTATCTCTTTCCTTATCTCTTTCCTTCTCTCTTTCCTTATTTCTTTTTTTCTTTCTTTTCTTTAGGTCAAGGCATTTCAGCCAAAGACCAGTTAGTCAGCCATGAAATTTGAATTACCAAGATTTAAAAAAACAAAAAAAACAAACCCAAAATATAAAAGCACAATGTGGTGATCATTCCTAGATAATTGTATTGAATTTACTTGACGTCTGTTTCATGAACTCAAAATATCTACTTAGATTTTTTTTTTTCTTTTTCTTTTTTTTTTTTCTTTATGGGGTTCATGCCTTAAGGAATTTATGAAAGGTCAACAAACAATAGTAAAATATTAATTGGGATTTTATTTATTTATTTATTTATTTTCTCATAATAATTTAATGTACTGGAGTTTGAACATAACTCTTCACTGAATATCACTTTCATCCAATAATCCACACTCCATCATGGTTTTCTTTCACTTTTTGAGAAGGCATAAAATTAATCTGTAAAAATTATTGAACCACTTATTTTTAAAAAAAATTTTTAATTTATTTTTATTTCAATCTATTGTGCCAAAAAAATCCAATAATTAAAATAATTGGATTGAATTTATTTGACGTCTGTTTAATGAAGCCAAAATATCCACATATAATTTTTTTTTTTTTTTTTTTTTTTTTTTTCATTTTTTTTCCAGCACTGATGAAAGCGCGACAGAGTCGATCCTCAAGTCTCAGCAGATCTATGCCAGTTTGTGTGGCCAGATGTCAATGAACACAGCAAGAGATGCATTCATCACAGCCCTGTGTAAAGCCTCTTTGCCTCCTCACTATGCTCTCACTGTGCTCAATTCTACTCAGACTACTGGAGACTCAAGCACGGCAGCTGCTTCACCAAAAGGTAAGCATCACCCAAAACTTAATGGGTAAATAGTAGGGCAGACTTGTGTAAAGAGCCTCTTTGGCTCCTCACTACGCTCAATTCTACTTGGACTACTCAACACTTTTCTTTCATTATCTCAGTGATGCTGATAGCGTTTTGGTTTAGTGCATCCTGGGACACACATAAATGCTTTGAATGAGTCCCCGGGAAAAATTATGAGTCCCAACTAAAGCCATCTAATTGTTACATAATCTATGCATAGATTATTGTCAACCCCCTGTATTTCTGAAGCGATGGACCCTTTTCATATTACAAGCGGGACTTTCCATGGAATATTACAGAAAGCTCGCGAAATACGTGAAGTCACGTGGGACCTGGTTGGGTCTTCAGTTTCAGCATGGATGTCAGGCAGATAACTTGCACACGCATGGATGTCTGGCACTCACTTGCACACGCGTGTTGTGTTTGGTTAGAGAAATATGTTTAGTTAAGTAAATAAAGGTTTAAATAAATAATATGGTTTTGTGGTTGATGAATGTCTTGGCAACAAGACTGACCTAGAAGAAGAAATGAATCAAGGACGACCAACCAGCAAGAACAGAGAATAGAAGACCAGACACAAAGTCCCCAAGACTAGGTCCAGACGCTAGAAGAAGAACGTAAGATACCAAAGATGAGCAGAAGAATAATAGAAGTAAAGAAAGGGTATACAACATAATTCCTACCTTGTAACCTATCCTGTGTAATTCATTTCTAAGAAACTATTGAAATGTATTTATAGTTAGCTTGAAATGGTGAGGGAAGAAAAAAGAAAAATGCTGGAACAGATGGATAGGATTTTACTTCGTCTTTTTAGATTTTTTGTGTGTCAGGAACGCAGGGCGCATACATATCAGCATTTCTGTAGAATCAAGATATGATACCTTTGCAAGAAGGTTTTAAGCTAGCGTCCAGTTGGCAGAAAAAGGAAAGTGAGCTGTATTTCAAATAGCATTATTATACTTTTTACATATTGAATTATATAGAAATAGCTCTTAAGTAAATATATCAAATGTAATAATTGAATTATCATGCGGTGGTTATCCATAGGTCTTGCTAGTAAGAAATAAATCGATCTGAAATGTCAGAGGGATTTGTGGAAAATAAACTTGAAATTGTGTTATTTTCTTCTCTAAGAAGAAACCTTCCAAGTTTAGTTGAAAACTCTGTCTTAATATAAACACAAGAATGATTTGACATACAAAGACGAAAAAGAAAAAAAAAAGAAAAAAAATTATTTTTCTAAAAAGTAACAATTCAGAAAAAAAACAAAACAAAAAAAAATATCAAGTGAAGAATTAATTTAATAGAACAACCAGAAACTATTATTAAAAAAAGCCAAAACAAAGAAAATTGATTTACGAAGCCCTGGAAGGAGAAAAAGTGTCACTTTTTGAATAAGGTATTTGTAGACAATATTTTTGTATCTTTTTGTATCGGTGTTTCTGTTAGATTTTTTAAAATAATTTCATTCCGTGTCGCTATCTTGATTTCCAATAAATGAAAACATACAACATCAGTATTGAATATTGGTTAACTTTTCTCTTTCTTTTTTCGTTTTCTCTTTTTTTTTCATTTTCTCTTTCTTTTTTGATTTTCTCTTTCGTTTTCTTTCTTTTTCGTTTTCTCTTTCTTTTTTTTCGTTTTCTCTTTCTTTTTTGTTTCTCTTTCTTTTTTTCGTTTCTCTTTCTTTTTTTTGTTTCTCTTTCTTTTTTTGTTTTCTCTTTCTTTTTCGTTTTTCTTTTTTCGTTTTCTCTTTCTTTCTTTCTTTCTTTTCGTTTTCTCTTTCTTTTTTCGTTTTCTCTTTCTTTTTTCGTTTTCTTTTTTCGTTTCTCTTTCTTTTTTTCGTTTTCTCTTTCTTTTTCCTTTTTTTCTTTCTTTTTTCATTTTCTTACTGTGTTTCTTTTTTTGCTTACTCTTTCTTTCTTGCTCACTCTTTCATTCTTTTTCTTTCTCACATACTTACTCTTTTTCTTGATCCATCTATATTGTTTCTCCATTTCTCTTGCTGTTTCTTGCTCCCTCTCTCCCTTTGTCTCTTTTTCCCTCTGTGTGTGTGTCTCTCTCTCTCTCTCTCTGTCACTTTCTCTTTCTTTACTGTCATTTTCTTTTCTCTCTCTCTCTCTCTCTTTTTCTCCCACTTTCACCCTCACTCTCTCTCTCTTGCTGTGTCGGTTTCTCTTTCTCTTTATCTTTTTCTCACACTCTCTTTCTCTCTTTCACTCTTTCTCTTTCACTTTCTTTCTCTCTTTCTCTTTCACTTTCTTTCTCTCTTTCTCTCTTTCTCTTTCACTTTCTTTCACCCTTTCTCTTTCACCCTTTCTCTTTCACCCTTTCTCTTTCACTCTCTTTCTCACTCTCTCTCTCTCTCTCACTCTCTCTTTCTCACTCTTCTCTCTCTCTCACTCTCTCTTTCTCACTCTCTCTCTCTCTCACTCTCTCTTTCTCACTCTCTCTCTTCTCTCACTCTCTCTTTTCTCACTCACTCTCTCTTTCTCACTCTCTCTCTCTCTCTCTCTCTTTCTCTCTCTCTCTTCTCTCTCTCTCTCTCTCTCTTTCTCTCTCTCTCTCTCTCTCTTTCACTTTCTCTCTCTTCACTTTCACTTTCACTCTCTTTCTCTCTCTTCACTTTCACTCACTTTCTCTCTCTCTCTTTCACTCTCTCTCTTTCACTCTCTCTCTCTTTCACACTCTATTTCTTATAGGGATGGAAAAAAACAACCCCAAATTCTTTTTAACAAATCAAAATGAATACCTATGACTTGTTGTTCTGAATAAAAAAAGAAAATATTTAAATGTCGTCTTAAGGATTCTATTTTATTCATTTTTTTTGTTTTTTTGAATGATGGAAAATTTTCTTTCTCTCTCTCTCTCTCTTTCAAGAATGAAGAGAAATTTATAACATGAACTCCAAAAGTTTTATGAATAAAATTTCTTAAATGATTAAGAATAATTTAATGAGGCACTCTTAGTATTATGGTTATCGTCATATGAAATGGATGTGGCAAACTGAGTTCAAATCATCAATGAAGTTGTTTGTGCTTCACAGAATGCTAGTACCTATGGGAAAGGTATTCATCCAACTATTCTCTCTCTAGCTATAGGTTAATAGTAGGGCAGACTGGGCTCTTTAACCTTTATATGGCAACCGGTCTAGGAGAAGGAAAAATCTGAATTCAAGAGATCAATTTGTTTTTCTCCTTCTCATTTATTCAGTGTTAGTGTATCAATAGATACAATAAATGCTAATATTAGAACATGGTGAATAAGAAACGACTAAATAAGTTACTTGGTACCAAATAGCTTGTAAATACAATACCATGAATGTATAGCTCAGTCGGTAGAGCGTTCGGCTAGAAACCACAAGGTTCCTAGTTCGATACCGGTTCTCGCCAACTCAGCGTATGAGTAGCACAGGGATCTGTGCAGTAAAGGTGTGGCGCTCAACCTCTGACGCCAAAACAATCTCCTTGGTCTAGCGCTATTGAAAAGGGGATAGACTCCCTTGCTGACTGGCTGATACAGATTTTAGGCCACCCCGACGACTTTACTTTACTTATGTTCATATACCTGTCTCTATGAGGAGATAGTTGCATTTTACTAGCTGGGGTTAAAGCTCTTTTTTTATAAAATTTAGGATTTTGAATATAAAAGATTTTTGACAGTTATAATTCTTATTTCGGAGATTGTCGCTACAAAGTTTCTCTTATTTAGCTTCATTCATTAGAACCTGGTGAATAGGAAACGACTAAATAAGTTACTTGGTACCAAATAGTTTGTAAAGTCTAACTGGTATATTCCTGATAATCTTTGATCTTGCACCAAGAGCAGAAGCTAAATACTTGCTACCTTTGCTGCCTTATACGTATATTGAAAATCACCTGGAGGGACAGGATCACTAATACAGCAGTCCTAGAGTGAGCACAGCTTCCCTGCTTGTACTCTCAACTGAGACAACATCATCTCAGCTGACTTGGCTATGTCTGCCGGATTGATGATGGACAAAACCCAAAGGACATCCTCTATGTGGAACTTTCATTTGGCAAGAGACAGATTGGTCGTCCCCAGCTGTGGTTTAAGGATGCAAGTATGATCTCAAGTCCCTTAACATCAACCCTGCCGGCTGGGAAAATTTAGCTCAGGACTGCCTTCGGTGGTGGTAGGCTCTTTGTAGCGGGCTATTCATGTCTGGAGTCATCCTGGTGCAAGACCATGAAGCTAAGATGTCCAAGAGAAAGCAAAACAACAGACCACTAGCACGTCAACATCTTTCGGACCAGCCTTCACATGCAACATCTATGGTTGAAATTGTTTTTCAAACATTGGCCTTTACAATCACAGTAGGCACTGCATTGGAATGTAACTTCACAAGCACAAGAAATATATGTATTATCTGCGTTATTCGGACTATTGTCCTCATCTTTATTGTTATTTGTACAATGTTTCATAAAGATGAGGACAATAGTCCGAATAACGCAGATAATACTAATCATCAAGCCTCATCTCAAACATTCAGAGAAATAGTATATAATGTACAGATAACAATAAAGATGGAGACAATAGTCCGAATAATACAGATAATACTAATCATCAAGTCTCATCTCAAACATTTAGAGAAATAGTATATAATGTACAGATAACAATGAAGATGGAGACAATAGTCCGAATAACGCAGATAATACTAATCATCAAGCCTCATCTCAAACATTTAGAGAAATAGTATATAATGTACAGATAACAATGAAGATGAGGACAATTGTCCGAATAACACAGATAATACTAATCATCAAGCCTCATCTCAAACATTCAGAGAAATAGTATATAATGTACAGATAACAATGAAGATGGAGACAATAACACAGATAATACTAATCATCAAGCCTCATCTCAAACATTCAGAGAAATAAGAAATCTATGGTCTTCCAAGACTGCGATACCAATGATGAATCTTTTAATTTATTAATCTAGAACCATTTGGGGAATTATTTAACAGAATTTGATCTGTATATAAATATTGTTTTGATATTTAATCTGTTTAGGGAAGCAGCTATAGTGTAATGGTTATCATTGTTGGAAATGAACATGGCTACCTGAGTTCAAATCCTGGACAAAGCTGGTAGCATTTCCTATAGCGTTAATACTCTTGGGAAAAGTAGGCATCCAATTATTCTTCCTCCAGCTATGGATAGATATTTGGGCAGATTGGGCTCTTTAACTTTGGTATGGCAACCAGTCATTGAGAAGGAAAACTTGAATTCAAACCTGTTAAACTCTGCTAAGAAATTGACCTTGTGTCGCATCCTGCCCATGCGGAGAGATGGGTAAATATATATATCCTGAAAATAGAATCTTTCACATAGCGATACTACCCTTGGGAAAGGTATGCATCCAATTCTCCCTCCAGCTATGGGTAAATAGCAGGGTAGACTGCACTCTTTAACCATGGCTAGGTAACCAGTCTAAGAGAAGGAAAACTTTGAATTCAAACCTGTTAAACTCTGCTTAAGAAATTGACCTTGTGTTGCATCCTGCTCCTGTCCAACTGGACACATGGCATAACAGATATAACAGCCTGAAAAAAAATCTATTTAGTTTATACAAAGAGTTTTTTTAACTTTTTACAAAACATTTTTATCTATGGCCAATATTGTATTTTGGGCAATATTTTTATTTTTTTTATTTAGGTTTTTATTTGAACTGTTTTTTAATTTTTTTTTTTTTTTTTTTTTTTTTTTTAATTTTTTTTTTTTTATTTAAAAAAAATTTTTTATTTCTATTTTTCAAAACAAGGCCCTTTTAATCATGAATAGAAATCTGTTTATTGAGAACGTTAGTTTTGTTAGTTATGTTTTGCTGTTGCGTTTTATCAGATACCATTGGAGGGGGAAAACAAAAAAAGAAAACATGGTCTCTATAGTTTAGCTTTTCAAATATTTGTAATGTGAGATGACACTAGTCTTTTTATTGAATAATGAAAATTAAAAAAAAAACAAAAAAAACAACAAGGGTGAGCTCGCCATCAAACCAATCATATATTTGTCTGCAAAAAAGACTGAATTTAGCATTAAATAACCCAACAAGGGTTGACATGCCATCAAATAGCCTGGTGGGCTGGTGCTTTAGAATAACCTGTCTGCACATTTGCAGAGGGTATTTTTTTAAATTTTTAAAATTTGGTTTATTTTTTTTAAAAACAAAGTCCTTTTAATCATGAATGGAAATTCATTCATTGAGAACGTTACTCTTGTTCATTATGTTCTGCTGTTGCGTTTATCAGATATCAGTGGAGAAAAAAAAAATTAAAATAATAACATGGTCTCTACAGTTCAGCAATTCAAATATTTTGAATGTGAGATGATACTAGCCTTCTTATTGTATCATAAAAAATTTTTTTTTTAAAAACAACAAAAATAGACCAAGTATCCAATAGGCACCCCAAATCATCAACTTAATGAAAGGTTCACATTTTAATTCGTTACTGGTAACTTCTGCTTCCAAATTTTTGTAAACAAATGATTTTAATCAGAAGTTTATGGAGATTTTGAACTTAGAATAAATTAAATAAATTGATGCTTGGTACACGTAATCAAATTAAAATTCAATAGCAAAAAATTTTTTTAAATAAATATTTTTTAATCAGAAGTTTATGAGTATTTTTCAACACTTACGATAAATTAAACAAAGAGGAAAGACGTTTTTATACTAAAATAGTTTTTACTTAATCAGAAGAGAAATGCAATTATGTTTATTTAAATAAGAATACCGTTTTTATTTGCAAAATATTTTTTTATGTTTATTTAAATAAAAGGATGCTGTTCAGAATTAATATCACAAAATTTGTTTTTGTCAGATACAAAACAAGTTCAAAAAATAATCTGTTTATTTTCAAATATTTGAAAGTCGAAGTTGCTGGTGACTAGTTAAAATATTGAACCATTCATTAAGTTGATGATTTGGGGTGCCTATTGGACACTTGGTCCACAACCCCGTCCCCCCCCAAAAAAAAAAAAAAAAACTCAACAAAAATAAAACAAAACAAAAAAACAAAAGGTTGGCATGCCATCCAACCAATCATATTTTTTCAAAAAAGATTGAATTTAGCATTAAATAACCCAACAAGGGTTGACATGCCATCAAATAGCCTTGTTGGCTGCTGCTTTAGAATATGCCAACTGCACTTCTGCAGAGGGATATTTAAAAAAAAAATTTTTAATTTAATTTATTTTTTAAAAACAAAGTCCTTTTAATCATGAATGGAAATTCATTCATTGAGAACGTTACTCTTGTTCATTATGTTCTGCTGTTGCGTTTATCAGATATCAGTGGAGAAAAAAAAATTAAAAGAATAACATGGTCTCTACAGTTCAGCAATTCAAATATTTTGAATGTGAGATGACACTAGTCTTCATTTAAAAAAATAATTAAAAAAAAAAAAAAATTAGAAATAATAAAAGAAATAATGAAAATAATAATAAAAAGATGATAAAAGAAATAATGAAAAAAAAAAAAAGGTGTGTGTGTGTGCCTAATGCTTTTCTTGTTTTCATTTGCATTTCTTGAACAAAAAATTCTCCGTCAGATTTTTTGACCTTTTGTCACCTCTAAACTCAAAAGATTAAATAAACAGAATGGTCGTCTATGTGATCATTTCCTCTTAGAGGCTTTTTAAAAATTTTTTTATTCCAACAAATTTAACATTTTTTTTTTTTAGGTTGTTATGTATAGAGATTTTACATAAAGGCTTCATTAAAAATCTTGTGGAAAATGAAATTCGAGACAACAGGAGTTGATATTCAGACTAAGAAGAAAGAAACTCTTTTTAAAAGAAGATAAATAGTTGGCTTGTTGGATTTTACGGCATGTCAACCCTTGTTGGGTTATTTTATGCCAAAGATGTTTTGTTTTATTCAATTCTTGATGGGTATTAAAATTAAAAAAAAAATTTAAACTTAATTTTTTTAAAAACAATTTTTTAAATGCATCTGTTCTATTCAACCCACAGATGGGACCCTTACAGGTACTACCACATTGGAACCCTATCATCACCAATACACTTAAGCCCACTGTGACCTAGAGTGGTAGTATCTATTAGTTAAATAGATTTTAAAAAATGTTTAAAAAAATTGAATACCTAAAGAATGAATAAAATAAAATGTCTTTAGCATAAAATAACCCAAGAAGGGTTGACATGCCGTAAAATCCAAATCAAATCAAATCAAACCAAATCTTTTTTTTCTTTTTTAATGCCTTAGTGTTTTGTCTTCACTGACATTTCTACTCCCCCCCCCCCAATCTCTTTATAATTTATAGAATTTCTGTGGCAGATAATTGACTGACAGGAGGAGAGTGTGATTGTATTAAATAACCCAACAAGGGTTGACATGCCAACAAAGCAGCTAACCAAACATATATTTGCAAGAAAAGGCTGACTTTGGCATGAAATAACCCAACAAGAGTTGACATGTTCTAAAACCAATTAACCAAGTTTCGACATGCCAACCAACCAACTATATTTACTTGCAAAAAAGGCTGACTTTAGCATCAAATAACCCAACAAGGGTTGACATGCCATCAAACCAAATCAGTTTCAAAAATAAAAGAAATATTGATTTTTGTAGTATATAGAATTGTCGACCAGAATTATTGAAAGCAATGAGATTTTTTTGGGATTTTTTTTTAAGAAATATTTTTGTGTTCCTCAGTAGAAATGGCAGTGGCATGGCCATGATAAAATCTTGAAATTTGATAAAAATAAAAGACTTAGTTGTTTTTTTCTTTTTGAAGGTGCCTAATTTCTTTTAGATTTTTTAAATCTTTATATTCATAGGGACATTAAAAAATATTTTTTCATCTTTTATTATTTATAGGGACAGTAAAAAATATTTTGTCATCTTTTATTATTTATAGGGACAGTAAAAAAATATTTTTTCATCTTTTATTATTTATAGGGACAGTAAAAAATATTTTGTCATCTTTTATTATTTATAGGGACAGTAAAAAAATATTTTTTCATCTTTTATTATTTATAGGAACGTTAAAAATATTTTTTCATCTTTTATTATTTATAGGGACAGTAAAAAATACAAACCAAGATGCTCACAACCTTGGAATGGAAGCTGTAGAAAGAAGTCAAGTGGTAGTTGTGGGCACAGCCTTACCCACAGCTTCCCTGCCTGTGGGAGCTCACACAGGACCTGTCATGGTAAGTCATAGTTTCTTTGCTTTTGTTTTTTTATCATTATTTAAATTTTTTCTTCATATCTGTAAAACAGTAAAAACAACTTTTGGAGTGGGTCGGGGAAGTTTTTGTATCTTAACCTGTTACACCAGAGTTATGGTCAAGTATGTTGAAAGCACTGGTTGAGAGAAAGATTGAAAGATATATATATATATATATATCTATGAGAGTATGCAAACAGTTTGTTTGATATGGCGATAGCCGACAATTCACACACAAAGTGGCTTCCAGTCTATAACTCTGCTGATGAGGCATAATAGGCCGAAATGTACATACAGAGATGGACTTTTTCTCGATTTGTTTTACGCCGTACATTTGAACAGATATATTCACCTAATTCATTAATTATCAACTAATTCATTTTCAAATTAGGTATGACTTCAATTAAGCACATATTCTCCCATATATATATATATATATATATATATATATATATATATTATATGAGAAAGATAGAGAGAAACTGAGAAAGATAGTGAAATTATATATATATATATGATAGAGAGAGAGAGAAAGCAATCCTCACTTTGATCTCTTAATGCAGCAGAAGAATTTAATGACTTAGTTGTTATGTGTGGCCCTCATGACATGCAAAAGCAATCCATGTGGCCCCCATCATGTGATCCATGTGGCCCTCATGACATACATGTGTATCCATGTGGCCCTCATGACATACATGTGTAATCCATGTGGCCCTTCATGACATACATGTGTTATCCATGTGGCCCTCATGACATACATGTGTTATCCATGTGGCCCTCATGACATACATGTGTTATCCATGTGGCCCTCATGACATACATGTGTTATCCATGTGGCCCTCATGACATACATATGTAATCCATGTGACCCTGGGGGCTACTCAGTTTGACATGACTTAGAGAACCTATCAAGAGTGATGACTGATAGGGATGGATGGCAAGAGAGAGTCAAGAGAATCCATGCTGTCGGCATGCCTTGATGATGACCCATTATCAATTGCTGATGATGAGAGAGAAAGAGAGAGTTAGAAAGGGAGAGAGAGAGAGATATGCAAATGTCCCGAGAAAGCTGCTGCTGCTGCTGTTAACCCCCCCCAAAAAAAAAAAAAACAAAAAAAAAACTTTTCTTTGCTAAAAGCAAGTGAAATATTTGTGTAGTGCAGTAGTTTTCTGATTGGCAAGATCACTTTCTCTATAGACTTGAACATTTTCCCCCCTTCCCTCCCCTGGGTGGGGTGGGGGGGGTGACAAGTGTTTCTTGTTTGAGAATCCACAAGTGCATCCTGTGCACATGCTAGAAATGTCTTTCTGTTGGCCGAGAGAAACAATGTAAACATGATGCAGAAAAAAAATGGTTGACATTTTTTTCATCTTGATCTTATTATAATGGAGATACAGTGTCCATCTATCTAACCAAAACTATGTTACTGCTGATGTCACAATGCCCTCAGGAATTGTGTGAGTTTTTAATTTATAGTCAAAATTATTAATACATAGAATAAAACTTAATTATTAACAATGTCTCCATGAAAATCTGAGTTAGATTTACCTCAGAACAGCCCATGTTATTAATGCGTTTAAAATCCTGCAATGTGTCTTATATATCACTAAAAAATAAAGGTTTACATAATATATGGTGTGGTTAATTTGCATACTGGTTTTGACAAAAGCAGGTTTAATAAATAATTACTTGGTGTTATTGATCTCTGATATCATTGTTTTATTCTCCATTGTATTAAAATCAATCCTATGAATGATTTCATATAGAAACCAATTAAAATATAATTAAAATAAGTGTAATCTTTTTATATGTATTCTTATTTAATTTCATTAGTCTTGTTTAATATATTTCCTTACATTAAAACTTAAATACTTACACCTAGAGGGCGCATATTCTTGTTAGTACTCATACCATCAATGTATTAATACTCATGTTCCTAAATTGTACAACCATTACCATCTTGCAACACCCTCTGATTAGAAATGAGACTGTCCAAATCCTCCAAAATAAAACCTTGATCTGACCTGACTCCTCCTAATTACAAAAATGATGGGAACAAAAGGTTTAGCTTAGTGGCAGTCAAGTCTTTAGAGGTCCTAATGTAAGTAATGGCTTGGCTTCATTCCCAGCGTGGTTGAAAAAGGTCTGACCTAGGATAAAAATGTGATTACAAAGAAATATATGTCTTGTGTTGTCTCTAAGAACTAATGACAGTCTTGGCATAACCAAAGAAGCCAGAACCAGACCAGTTGACAACAGACTAATAGAAGAGATAGAAGAAATGTTCCATCATTTCTGAACAGTGTTATAACCCAAAATATTAGGAACAATAAAATATAATACTAAACAGTTAAATATGTTTGTAACTACACAATATTTTGTTTTTATTCTTCACCAACCATATTTCCATGATATATATATATATATAATAATGATTTAAAGGCAATTACAATGCGTATAAAAACAAAAAGATGTTATTTTTGTCTTATCGATTTCGAAGTAGAAACTTCATCTTCAGAGGTGTATATCAGAAATGTACGTGCTTAAGTTTTTTTTTTTTGTGTGGTCATAATTTTTTTCTTATTTTTTTCCCTTCTTTTTTTTTTCTTCTCCTTCTTTCGTTTTTTTTCTTTGTTATGAATGAAATGGGCGAATAACTGTAATTTCTTCTTTTTTTTTTTCTAATGTCTGTTGAGAAAGTTCTAATTGCCTTCAAATCATATGGGATAGGAGTTACATACATTTGAGAATATGACTGCTATATTTAAAATTAATCTTATTTAAGGTCAGTTTGTGTTTTTTAATATATAAAGTCATCGGGGTGGCCTAAAGTCAGTATCAGCCAGACAGTGAAGGATTCTATCCCCTTTTCACTAGTTCTAGACCAAGGAGATTGTTTTTTAGCATTTGTGGTGGAGTACCACATCTACCACCAGCTCCTCGCTTTACTGCACAGATCCCTGTGCTACTCATACGCTGAGTTGGCGAGGGCCGGTATCAAACCAGGAACCTTGAGGTTCCCAGGTGGATGCTCTATCAAACTGAGCTAAAACTGCCCTTTTTTAAATGTATAAGGCTTTGAAAAATTTTGAGTTTTTGCTTATTTTATGTAGTATGTATGTGTTTTGTTAGTATTTTTCAGTAATTAGAGGTGGGGTATACATGTGTTTTTAGGTGTTGAGAAATAGAGCTGGTGTCAGACAGATGAAGTGTTAAGTGTCTCATAAAAGTTGTGGTGGTTAGACTGATGAAGGTACTTTTGTTTTAGTAGAAGCAATTTTATGACATTAAAACTTAAATAATTGCACCCAAGTATGGCGCATATTTTTGTAGTAAAAATAATTTATGTATTCAGATGGTCCTAAGATGAAATTAACTACGAACAATCTTGGAATTACAATTGGATTAAAAAAAAAAAATTAAATTACAAGGGCAGGTAACTATGTAAAAAAAAAAAAAGAAAAAAGGAGTTGACATATTTCCTTATTTTGATTCTTTAATGGAGTGTAAAGAACAAATGATTGTCAAGTTGAATTTTCTTATTCAAGTGGTTTACCCTTTTTTTCTGGCATTTTTTTTTTCTTTCTGTGCTTCCATATTTTCTATTGGCATTGAATTGGATTTTTAAATTGATGCAGTTGACAGTCTTCAAAATGTCATGATCACTTTCTTGTCAGTTTTGCATTTCTTGGAAGAATAAATAACAATTCTTATTTTTTTTTTGTCCTTGTGTTTTCTTTTCCTTTCATTTTTCTTTTTATCTCATTTTTCCTTTTTTCTTTTTTTCCTTTGTCTTGGGTTTTCTTTTTCTCGGGTTTTCTTTTTCTCCTTTTCTCTTTCTCCATTTTTCTTTCTCTTTCTCGTGTTTCTTTTTTGTTTCTGTTCTTCATTTTTTTTATTTTTATTTATTTATTTTTTTTTTTCGTTTTTCTTTTTTTCTTTTCTTTTCATTTCTTTTTCTTTTTTCTTTTCTTTTTTCTTTTCTTTTTCTTTTTTTTCTTTTTTTCTTTCTTTTTCTTTTTCTTTTTTTCTTTTTCTTTTTTCCTTTTTTTCTTTTCTTTTCTTTTTTTCCTTTTTTTTTTTTCTCTTTTTTTTTTTTTTTTTTTTTTTTTCTTTTTTTTTCCTTTTTTTTTCTTTCTTTTTTCCTTTTTTTTCTTTTCTTTTTTTCTCTATTTGAATTTTAACTTTCTCTTTCCCTTTTTTGTCCACATTCTCTGCCATGCTGATACATACATATAGAACAATATAATCACCAGCCAATTGTAAAAGTTTAAAAAGAAATATTTGGTATTCTTTTGTACAGTATGACCCACATAACTGTCATTGTGCCAGAAACCTTCATTCATAATTTCTCTTCTATTCTTGTTTCTTCCACTTTCTCCGCTATTTCCATTTGTCCGTTATTTTCTTGAATCTTTTTGTCTTGTAAACCTGAATGTGCTCCAAACTTGCCATGGGCGCATTTTTCTGCCCCTCGCTGTCATTTTTCGAAGCAATATAAATCCATTCCCCATAGAAAATTTTCGCTTTTTGGCATGTACCAAATTCATATGGTGCCACTGGAGATGAAGACTTGTCAAATACTCTGCAAAATTATTTCAAGAATAGTTGAAGAACTGACACAAATGCAAACAGTTCCTTCAAGAACTGAATTTATCTACCAACCATTCTCTACTGACCATTCTTTGAATAATTCTTGACTTGTAGTCAAGTGGGTCACGGCTTTTATTTCTCTTGTGGTTTGTATGTATACAAGAAGTGACCGAGAAATTTTAATTTGGTCGGTTGCGTAAAATGTGTTGAAGAACTCTCCTGTCTTTATGCAAGATATAACACTAGTCAACCTGGTCTCTATTCCCAAGGGCTTATAATGACTGATAATCATAGGTATATATACATACATATATATTATGAGACCTTTGTTTTGAGATTCTACTGCAAGACCATTATACAAGTGTTGGGGGGGGGGTTGTGAATAATTAATTCATAATTGGTAGCTTCAGGTATGTATTTAGTTGTGACTTATAGTTTATACTTTAATTACTCACTCTGAGGTGCATATGTTTATATGTGGGTATGTATATGTATATATATGAAAAATGTGTCTATATATAATGTATGTGTGCATATATGAAAAAATGTGTGTCTATATATAATGTATGTATCATAATATGTGTATATATATATATATATATATATATATATATATATATACACACAGACACACACCCTAACCCCTCTGCATGAACAGAATGTGACACAAGGTCAATCCAAATTTGGAGTTTAGCAGTTGGGGATGTTGTGAATATGAATTCATAATTGGTAGCTTCAGGTATTTTTTAGTTGTGACTTATAGTTTATACTTTAAGTACTCACTCTGAGGTGTTTAGTAGTCTCTGCATATGTTTGTATGTGGGTATGTATATGTGTGTATGCATATGTGTATGTCTAATATAATGTATGTATGTGTATGTCTCTATATATAATGTATGTATGTGTATGTCTATATAATGTGTCTATATATAATGTATGTATATGTGTGTCTATATATAATGTATTATTCAAATTCTAACTTTCTGGACAAACCTACATACACACCTGTATTTTATATGTGTATAGATAAATAGCCATATATATATATATATATATATATATTTGGGAGAATATGTGCTTAATTGAAGTCATACCTAATTTTGAAAGTTAATTAATTAATAATTAATTAGGTGGGCATACCTATTCAAATGTAAGGCTAAACAAATCGAGAAAAATCAATCTCTGTATGTACAATTCGCCCTATTAGGCCTCATCTGCAGAGCTATAGATAGGAAGACTGCCTTGTGTGTGATTCGAACCCTGACTGTCAAGCTCACAGGCGAGGACCGTAACCCCTACACCAACCGTACTTTCTTAGATTTTTCGTTTTGTTTAGAAGTAGGCTAAAGAAACCCATATCAAAACACATCGCTTGTGTATTTACTTCTCATATATATCTTATTATAATGGAGATTGTGTGTTTTTCTGTCTGTAACCGAAACTATATTACTAATCGAGTCACAATTCACATAGTTATTTACATCACATTCTCCATGATTTTATTTATATTTAAACCTCAATTATTAATAAAATTGTTTTACATTATTATACTGTTGACCATATCTATATACTAATAACATGCAATTGTATTTATATATACAAAAAATAGTGGTTTACAGTGTGAATGGAAAGGCTAATTTGCATATTGATATTAAAAATTTGATTTTAATAAATATGTGCTCAGTATAATTGATTTCTAATTGTTTGGTTTTATCTTAATGAATATGAGCAAAAATCTCTCCAATAAATCTTTAAAAAAATCCATTAACAATATTAACAGTAATTCTATTCTTTACTTCCTAATTCAACTAAATAGTTAAATTATAGTGAAAATTTACCAATGAAAGACGGGAGTGAAGAAAAGCAATTTTTAGTTGTTCCACTTCTGTTTCAAGTCTTTTTATCGGCATCTTATTTAGTTTCATTAGCCTTTCTAAGTTAACATAATATTTTATTACATTAAAACTTAAATACCTTCACCTGGAGCGTGCATATATTTGCTAGTGTATATATATATATATATATATATATATATATATAGGCATTGATTTATCTATTCAGCATCTAGACGTCTTCATTTTATTATATAAGTTGCTTAACTGTGTAAACATCTTTATTTAAATTTTAGAATAAAAATCAAGAAAACCATTTAATCTCATTACTTTTTGATGATGATACCTTCTATAAAAGAAGATAAAATAAATCTTAAACATTTATTGTAGATAAAGGTAAGCACGGAATTTATACGTCTATCAAGTTTTGAAGAGCTGAACTATTAGAAGGCATAAAAATAAATCTTCAATCAAATCAATTTGTATAAAATAAGAAAAAAAAAACTCTCTAATTATATCAAATTATATCAAAATATAAGCATTAATGTAATTAGGCCAGAACTCCGAGAACATCTCAAATTACCTGGTTCCGATGTAAATAAATACGGATATAGGAATTTACAATGTGTAGGTGTGTGGTGTAATTGTTACCATTGTAGGAAATGGACTCTGCAAGTTCAAATCCTGGACCAGGCTGTTTGCATTTCATATAGTGCTAATACACGTGGGAAAAGTATGAATCTGTGTTGCTTATCTTGCAACGGAAGATTCCTCTTCCGGTCAAAAGAGAAAGAGAAAAATATATATTTAAAAAAGGGAAAACAGAAGAGGGGCTTTCCGGTCAAGAAGCAGGGAGAGGATGAAGAAATAGATAAAAGAAAAAAAGGAAATGGACTCTGCAAGTTCAAATCCTGGACCAGGCTGTTTGCATTTCATATAGTGCTAATACCTGTGGGAAAAGTATGAATCTGTGTTGCTTATCTTGCAACGGAAGATTCCTCTTCCGGTCAAAAGACAAAGAGAAAGAGAAAAATATATATTTAAAAAAAGGGAAAACAGAAGAGAGGCTTTCCGGTCAAGAAGCAGGGAGAGGTTGAAGAAATAGATAAAAAAAAAAAAGGAAATGGACTCTGCAAGTTCAAATCCTGGACCAGGCTGTTTGCATTTCATATAGTGCTAATACCCGTGGGAAAAGTATGAATCTGTGTTGCTTATCTTGCAACGGAAGATTCCTCTTCCGGTCAAAAGACAAAGAGAAAGATAAAAATATATATTTTAAAAATGGGAAAACGGAAGAGAGGCTTTCCGGTCAAGAAGCAGGGAGAGGATGAAGAAATAGATAAAAGGAAAACTGAAGACACCTCTTCCGGTGAAAAGACAGAGAGAAAGATAAAGAAATATATAACAAATGTCCGTTATCAGATCAAACGATAAATGCGTAGGCATAGTTTTTTGTATTAAAAGGCTCTCGAGCCCTCCATTCTGAAGCGACACATGATGGACGCCATGGAAACATATCCTACATTGAAGTCTGACCTGTGTGGCATCGCCTGTATGTCAAAGATTTCATGTGTGACAGGGTACATAAAAACAAGCTGGTTCCGCGGGCCATCTGCGTGCTCACAACTGGACTACTTGTAGAAATGGCCTTCTTCTGTCAAGAAGTGGCAATCACTATACTATACTATATAGTTTTTTGTATAAAAAGGCTAGTGGATGAAGGATGTCAATTTCAGTCCCCAGCAGCAGCTGAGAAGATAACCTCGTCTCCTGTCAACCACCCTCGGAAGTTCATTGTGAACACTGTGCTCTTCACCGGCCACCCGGCATTTTCATTGTGAACACTCGTCACCCCTCACCACCCACACACCGAAGAAAATAAAGACGGGTCCTATTTTTATATATACGTGTCTGTGGTTTTATTGAAGTCCAGCCAAGCGGCTATACAACGTCTGTTGTATATAGGTAGAGGTAAGCACATGATATAATGGTTAAAGTTATGGGAAATGGACTCGTCGCCTCAAGTTCAAATCCTGGACGTGGTAATTGCATTTCACTTAGCGCTAATACTCTTGGGAAAGATATGAATCCTACTCTCCCTCCAGCTATGGGTAAATAGTAGGGCAGGCTAGGCTCTTTAACCTTGGTTAGGGAGCCTGTCTAGGAGAAGGAAAACTCTTAATTCAAACCTGTTAAACTCCACTTAAGAAATTGACCTTGTGTCACATCCTGCTCATGTGGAGGGGTTGGTAAATATATATATATATATATATATATATATATATATTATGGACTCTCTCGTCGATTTTCGACGCATGAGGGTTCACACACACAAAGAACACCCACACAGTGATTTGTTTATAGTGGTGAAGGCTTGTGTTGGACCATCCACACTTTTCGGCACAGAAAGAATTGGTGCATCAAGGGTTGCCACAAACCCAATCAACGACCGACCTCAGGAATTTTGATTTCAGAGTTATCCCTCTCCTAGACTGGTTACCTACCCAAGGCTGAAGGGCCCAGTCTTCCCTACTATTTAACCCATAGCTGGAGGGAGAATATATGGATTTATACCTTTCCCAAGGGTATTAGCGCTATGTGAAATGCCAACATCTTCGTCTAGGAATTGAACTCGAATCGACGAGTCCATTTTCCACGACTCTAACCACTAGCCCACGCGCTTCCATATAAAAATTTTATCTATATATAAATATATAAATATAAATATATTATCTGTATATATATGCAAGAGTTTCCCACACATTATAACAAAGGGAATTGTGACTTGAATAGTAATATAGTTTCGGTTACAGACAGAAAACCACACAAACTCGACGAGTCCATTTCCTACGACTCTACCTACTAGCCCACGCGCCTCCATATATATATATATATATATATATATATAATTTTTATGTGAAATGTAACATTAAAGAAACAAACAAAACAGTACAAGTAAATAACAAAGAAGTTTTAGACTTAACAAAATTGTGTATTTTAAATTGTATCAAATGAGCAGCATGTTACAATGAATTTTGCTTTTTACAAATTCTTATTCGTGTTAAAGCTTGCTTATATTTTATTCACCTGGTTCGAGTAGGATTTGTATTTGTGACTTGTCTGTTTGCTGGCCACTGCCTTTCTCCTGTTCTCTCAATTCTCTCTGCTCCTCCAAATGTCCATTAATTTGTGGGAGTTTTGGATTTGGTGTTGGTCAGTCTGGCTTTATATATTTTTTTAGAATACAATCCTTTTTTTCTTTGTTCCATAAACCTGGTCTAACAAGAATCTACAGCTTATGAACCATTACAAATCCATCTAGTCTCCCTCCAGCTATAGGTAAATAGTTGGGCAGACTGGGCTAACGCTAGACCAAGGAGATTATTTTGCATCTGAGGTGGAGTGCCACACCTACAACTAGACCCAAGCTGTGCTATTCATGCACTGAATAAACAAAATAGATATCTAGATATCTGACCCGGAGTGGTAGTACCTATTAGGGTACCATCTATAGGTTAAATAGAAAAAATGTGTTTAAAAAAAATTGTGAGTTTGAAGAAAAAAATTTGAATACCCAACAAGGTTGAATAAAACAAAATGTCTTTGGCATAAGATAAACCAACAAGGGTTGACATGCCATAAAAACCAACCAACCAACCAACCAGTACTTGAGTTGCACTGATGTAAATAATACTTCAGTCTCAATACTTTTTGAACACACCTCAATTTGAGACCTTCTAATTTGATCAGATTGAAGGTTTATTTTTCTATATCAGAATACATATATATTTACTTTGTCGTTTTATTTTCATACTTTCCTTAGCACATACATACATATCAAGAGCCCTTTATATATGTACTAGAAGTGGCTACCTGGTGTTGTCTGGGTAGAGGGGGGGTAAAAAAGTTAATCTTGCAGATACATTGATTGTTTTGGTCTTCCATAATTGGACACATGGCCTAGTGGATAAAGGAGTTAGGTTAAGACAGTTCTAAATGACATTTATCTCTAGACCGTAGGTTCAATCCTGGTCAGGGGCAGCAGTAACATAGAATAATAATTAACACAGCTTAACACCTGTACCCCAGCTATGGTTAGCAGAATGAGAACAGGATACCCCAGTGGACTGAATAAAGGGTTGGGTTCAAAGTTCCGTGATACTTCAGTCTCAATACTTTTTGAACACACCTCTTAATTTGAGAGCTTCTAATTTGATCAGATTGAAGGTTTATTTTTATAGATCAGAATAATTAAGCTCTTCAGATTTGAGAGAAATATCTACCTTTGTGCATAATATTTTCTATTGTCTTTTTGGCTATTTCTATCTCAATACTTTCTGAACACACCTCTCAATTTAAGACTCCTTATTTGTTCAGATTAAAGATTTATTTTTATATATCAGAATTCAACCCTTCATATTTGAGTTTTTTTTACTACTAATAACCTTCTATCTTAATACTTTTTGAACACATGTCTTAATTTGAGACCATATCTAATCAGATTGAAGGTTTATTTTTATATATCAAAATAATTCAAACCTTCAAATTTGTATGGCATATCTAACTTTGTGCATATTTTCTATAGTCTTTTTGGCTATTTCTATCTCAATACTTTTTGAACTCGCCTCTCAATTTGAGATTCCTTATTGAGATTCCGTTGATCAAATTGAAGGTTTATTTTTATAGATCAGAATAATTCAACTCTTCATATTTGAGCAGCATATCTAACTTATTACATAATATTTTCTATAGTCGTTGTGGCTAATAATAACCTTCTGTCTTAATACTTTTTGAACACACCTCTCAATTTGAAACCTTATTTAATCAAATTGAAGGTTTATTTTTATAGATCAGAATAATTCAACTCTTCATATTTGAGCAGCATATCCAAGGCAAACTTCATTTGTCTATAGAATCCATGTTTTATTTTTCCATACAATTTTCACTATTGAATCATTCTATAGACTTTAGAGTTTTATTGTATTTATCCGGATGAGACTGTCAATACCAAGTGCAACTAGTGACTAACTGATTATGTCCTCAGCTTGCTAACGGCATTACTGTCACACAAGCTTAAATCATGACATTGTCACAATAGAATTACTGTCTTGTGCAAGCTAACCATTCTATATTTCCCTGTTGGCGCTACCATAATTTATTGTCTTTTATCACGATGGCCTGATTCAATTGTTGGCCAAATGATTTCTCGGCTGGATCAGATTTCCCTCTAGATTCTCTTGTTGGGCAAAGTGAGAGAGAGATGGGTCGGTCGGTGGGTT
>CM042172.1:4073112-4108112 GCA_023376005.1 Doryteuthis pealeii | reverse complement strand
TTCTCCTATATTTGACAGCTGCCTCTGGCCGTACGGGTTAAAGGCTTGGCGAACAAAAGTTCATTCAGGTCTCAAACCCGGCCAGGGGTAGCTGTTACGGTATCGCCACACTGATGAAAGGTGAAACCTTGAAACACGTGTATGTGGATTACTTATATATATATATATATATTTTTTTTTTTTTCCCCTTAATTCTAACTAATAATAACAATGATATTATTCTGACATAACTACATCATCTTACATTTATTGTAAAGAACCTTTTTTTTTTTTTTTTTTTTTTGTCCAAAATTCACTACTAAAAAAAATGTCATTTAGGAATCGATTTTTTTGACTTTCCCTATCCAATAAATAAGCCTTCTATATAGAACACCATGCAACTAGACAAACATTCTATAAAGTTCTTCACTTATAAATGAAAATGTCTTGTGGATATAGCAACAAACTTCTAATCATATATCATAATAATATATATTATGATATATGAATAAATATTGTGAATGATATTGTATAATAATATATTATTTTACATTTATCAAAAAAATCAAAAAAAATCAACCTTTTTGTGCCTGAAATTCAATACTAAAAAAAAAAATGTCATTGATCTTTCTTTTTTTTTTTTTAAGAAACTTTTTTGTAAAGAAACTTTTTTTTTTTGTCTGAAATTAAACTACTAAAAAAATGTCATTTAGGGAAATAGTTTTTGACTTTCCCTACCCAATAAATTGACATATATATATATAGATATGTAAATATATATTGATACTGGTGTTCCTAAATCTTCCAACCGTTATCATCCTGCAACCCCCTCTGGTTAAAAATGAGACTGTTCAAATTGTTCAAGATGCAATGCAAAAATGTAAATCCAGATTATCTGGTTTTTACATATTGAACTATTCCAATAGCTCTTAAATAAACATATCAAACGTAATAATTAAATCATCATACTGTGGTGTGTGTGTGTGTGTATATATATATATGTGCAAAGAAAAAGGCTTAAAGACCGCGTATGTAGTGATTATGGTCCATTTCCACCTATGGGTAATGAGACCTCTGAGTTTCGAGTTTTTTTTTTCGTCAGATCACCTTTTTTATGATTTAAAACTGGCAAAACAACTGTACCACCGTAACTGTTTGGAACGAAAGACCATTCTCTCTCTNGGAGGAAAGGCGCAGTTTAGAATCATCCTAAATACCAAAAAACATATTAGTATATTATATATATTAATATATATATATATATAATATATATATATATAATGGTGATATTATGATTCACACTCATAACATAAAGTTTCCTTGGTAGTCCATCATCAGATGAGAAGTCTCTCGTCTCTCCTCCTCTCTCTCTCTCTCCTCTCTCTCTCTCTATCTAATATAATAATATACTAATATATAATAATATATATACTATATATAATATATAGTATAATATATATTATATATATAGAGCATCATGTTACCAAACATTTAATGAAAGTTCTTGGACTTATAAAATGAAGATGAATTGCTTGAGATATAATAAAACCAGAACTTTTAATCAATTTCAATATCGTCTAACTCATTTACATTGCTGATTTTTGTATATTAATTAATTTATCATATTTGTGTTATATCATCTGCTATCGTCCAACTTTGAAATATGATTATGCATTTTAAAGTAGCACAAAACAAACAAATAAGTGTTCTCACACTTTAGTAAATACTTTTAACACCTTTTGCTGCTTTTTTTTTCATTTATTTTGGTTTTTAATATTTCAAGTTGAGAATATTCCGTCTACTCTTGTAATGGAAAATATTATATTATTTTTATTTATTATTTTTTTTTTCAAAAATTGTAGCTCTTGTGATATGTGCATGAGTGCTAGTAATTACCTCCTTTTTTTGTTTTTTTTTTTTTTTCAATAGTTGCTCGTACCTATCTCATTAATTAGCAAAATTTTCCAATCTAATTACCTGTGTCACATTTCATCAGTGGATTACTCGATCCTTTTTATTCATAAAAAAGAAGAATGTTTTATGTTTGTTTTGTTGTGGAAGAATGTTTTTTTTTAAAGTTTTTTATTTAAAAAAATTTATTTAATTTATACTTTTTTTTTACCTGTGGCTTTGCCATAATGTATTAAAGATATAAAATAAAAATGTTGGTAAAATATGATCTTAGCGATGTGTTCAGAAGGGTTGGTTGCTGAGCGATATTATTATCCTGACATGCAATCTCTATCTGATGAAGTTCCAGTTTCTGGAGGTCTGTGGTAATGTGGAATAACCCCCTTCATTACATTACTCCTAGGTCCACTCTGACCCGGGGAGTGGTAGTACTGTTAGGGTTTCATGTCTATGGGTTAATAGAGAAAAGACGTTTTAAAAAAATGTCTTAATTAATGAATCAATACATGTGTTAGTAAGGTGGTGGGCGAGGATCTTATTATCCTGATATGGCATTAAATTCTATCTGATGAGGTTCCAGGCTGAACTTGCACAAAGTGTCAAATTAGGGTGTACCAAGAAAAACGAACCCACAATTTGTAATAAAACTGTTAATTTTTAACTATGGGGGTCTAAGGGTTAAGGATTAGGGTTGGGGTTTAAGGTTAGTTTTAATGGGAAAAATGATAAATAACTGGGTTCTGTTTTTTTCTGGTCACCCTTATACCAGTGACAGAAAAAACAGAACCAAATTTTAACAATAAAACTGTTAATTTTAACTTAGGGGGGTTTAAGTGTTAGGTTAGGGTTAGGGTTTAAGGTTAAGTTTATATGGGAAATAAATAAATAATTCGTTTTTCTGTTTTTTTCTATTTTTGACACCTCTGGCAAATTTTTCTAATTTTGACACCTCTGTGCAGTTCAGCAGCCGGTTCCTGTTCTAGAGCTTTGGGAATGTGGAGTATCTTCATCACATTACTCCAGGTCCACTTGACGCCGGAGTGGTAGTACCTATTAAGGTTTATCTATAGGTTGAAAAAGATGTTAAAATGTCTTTGGCATAATGGATCAATGGGTTGACATGCTAAAATGCCCAACCAGCCAATCCTTTTTATGGAGGGGGTCCTTACTCTTCTGCAAGAGATGCAGTCAGTGTATTCTAAATCCCTGGCTGACAAGGGTGATTGGGGGGGGGAGAGGCTTTGTTTTGACTTCCATGGGCAATATGGGTGCAGAGAAATGAACATAGGCAAAATGGTATTTTTAATAAGAAGCTAAAAGTTAAGAACATAAGGTTAGAATTAAAAAAAGAAGTGTATCTGTGGATAAAATTACAGACATGAATAACAAATATAAGAAATGTATATAATTTCAATTGAATGAAATGGAGAGGGAAGAAGAGGAAGGTAGAGGAGAGTTGGAGTGAGAGGGAGAAGAGGAAGGTAGGGTAGTGAAGAGGGAGGTTGGGAGTGAGAGGGGGGAAGAGGGAGGTTGGAGAGAGAGAGAGGAAGGGGGAAGAAGGGGTTGAGTAGAGAGAGGGGGAGAGGAAGGTTGAGAGAGAGAGAGAGGAAAGAGGAGGTTGAGAGAGAGAGAGGGGAAGAGGAAAGGTTGAGAAGAGAGAGAAGGGGGAAGAGAAGGTTAAGAGAGAGAGAAGGGGAGGGAAGGTTTGAGAGAGAGAGAGGAAGGGGGAAGAGGAAGGTTGAGAGAGAGTAGAGAGAAGGGGGAAGAGGAAGGTTGACGAGAGAGAGAAGGGGGCCAGAGGAAGGTTTGAGAGAGAGAGAAGGGGAAGAGGAAGGTTGAGAGAGAGAGAGAGAGAAAGCGGGGAAGAACGAAGGTTGAAGAGAAAGAGAAGGGGTAAGAGGAAGTTGGAGAGAGCGGGGGAGAGAGGGAGGTTGAGAGGAGAGGTGGGGGAAGAGGAAGGTTGGAGGGGGGGAAGAGGAAGGTTGAGACGAGTGAGAGAGGGGGAAGAGGAAGGTTGAAGAGAGAGACGGGAAGAGGAAGGTGGAGAGAGAAGAGGAGGAGGGGGGAAGAGGAAGGGGTTGAGAGAAGAGAAGAGGAAGGAGGAGGGAAGAGGAAGGTTGAGAGAGAGGGGAGACGAGGAAGGTTGAGAGAGAGAGAGAAAAGGGGGGAAGAGGAAGGTTGAGAGAGAGAGGAAGGGGAAGAGGAAGGTTGAGAGGAAGAGGAGAAGAAGGCGGGGAGGGAAGAAGGATTTGGTTGTGGAGAGAGAGAGGGAAGAGTAGGAGGAAGGTTGAGAGAGGGGGACAACGATTTTTTTATACTGTGAATAGAGTCAATGAATTAAATGAAAAAAGGATTGGTAGTTTCCTGCATGAAATTGACTCCTAATGTTCACCAAAGATGTTGGCATTTAATTTAGAGAGCCTGTGTACAAAATGCGTCTTTTAATGACCCTATTATTCACCAGGCAGGTTGTCTCTTTGTCCAACGAACTCCAACCCCTCTCACCCCAATGTCTTAGTGAAATTAAATGGGATCTCTCCTTTTTTTTATGAATTCTCTGTTCATCAAGGTGAATTTTATTTTGAGTTTTTCTAGTTGTGAAATTTTAGAACTTATTAATCTGGCCTTTTCCATTTGATGTGGCAATGGATCGTCAAAATTCTTACACGTTTATGGCTTTTTTGGCATAATTGTTCAAAAATCTTATCTATAATATGGAGATTCGGTGGTCATGTCTGTCTCTTGTCACGGAAACTACGTCATGCTTTTTAAGAGAACAATTAGCAAGGTGCTTGGTGTATGTTTAAATTGAGGATGGGAGAGGGGGGGGGGTGTTGCAAGAGAAGAGAATCATTGTGAAATTAGAGATAAGATTAAAATCTTACTTATATTGAATAATGGAGATTGCTGTGACTGTAACTGAACTATGTCACTGCTTTTTGCAACAATTGAGCAGGTGCTTGGGTTAATCATGGTTAAATAGAAAAAATGACATAATAAAAAAATAAAGTGTTAAGAATTGAATACCTTATACAAGAAAAATGATAAAAAATATTTCTGCATAAAATAACCCGACATGGGTTGACATGCCATTAAAAGTCCCACCAACCAAGTTGCTTGATTATATTCAATGGGCGGTAGAAAGTGAAGTCTGTGAGAGACTAAGACTTAATACATTAAAACCTTCTTTTTAATTCATCTTTGCTGAATTTATAAAGGGGGCAAAGATCTCGAAAGGAAAATTGTTTAATTTTGTTGTGGCAAACACAGGAACAGGTGCGTTAGAGGTTTCTCAGTCAACTTCTAAGATGTATATGTTGCATTCAATAGGCACCACAGGTGATATCGGTTGGTATCTGAAAGGTAGCCATCCCAAAACGTTCTGCGCTACCAAGAACTATGGATACAATAGCAGGCGGGCAGAATTGTGCTCTTTAACCTTGGCTATGTAAAAAAATTTGAAAAACATCCATCAATTGTGTTTCATACATAATTTTTTTTGCATTCTTTTCTATTGTCCTGACGAACGAGGCTCAACATAAACAGAAACATTTAAACGTTGACCTTTCCTTCAAAAATAATTCATCTTTTTTCAAGAAATAGTTTGTTTTTCTAATTCTCTACACATTAATATATATAATATATAAACTATATAAATTTACAGTAAAGTCGACGCGGAGCAAAAGAGCCTAAAGTTCGCGTATCAGGAGAGCAAGTCAGCGAAGGAGAGTACTATCCCATTCTGGATCGAAATAGACGCAACTAAAGAGCAGGCAAGATTGTTTCTAGCCATCCTGAGGCTATTTCCGCTAGCACCCAGGGCCACTCACATACAAGCTCACTTATTTACGCGCACAGAATTCTGTGCCTTCTCATACGCTGAGTTGGCGGGACATTGATCATGGAACGTTGGAAGGAACTGTGAGGTCCTCTAGCCTAAATGCCTCTATGGGCCCTCGTGAACTGAGCTAAACACCTGGCCCATATATAGGCTTTTTAATTTGAGTGTCTCCTGAAGCCAATGGATTTGATTTGAATCAGAAGTCCTTCAGGAAGTTTGATGAGTCACTAAAGTTTCTTTAATAAATTAGTCAGTTTTTATCTGATTACGGAACTAAGCTGATTAACTCTATTCTTGTACCCTATACAGGTAGGGTTCCATTTCGCATGAAACTGTTGAAATGTATTTACAATTAGCTGGAAATGGTGATGGTGGGGAACGAAAAATATGGAACAGCTGGATATCTATCAACGCTTGCTGTCCTCTTCTCCTGCTCTCATATATAAATATAATGATTATCTCTTCTGTCATGCTCGACTCGACAGGTTGGTTCTGGTTATAAACCAGATGTTTTTTTAAGTTTAACGTGAGCGTGTTCACGTGATGGAATTTTAAATGCTAAAGTTTTAAAAAAAACCCAAATGACTATATATACTACAATTATCATAGCTTGCTCAGATGAGATTTTATATCTGGGCCAGTACAATGCAAGGATTCACATATACTGACAAGATTTTTTGTGACAGATCCAAAAAGGAGTCTGGTCAGCCAGGAGGGAATTTCCAAGTTTGATGCAATTGTCTCTACTCAAGCTTCAAACCGTTGACCCTCAGACTGTCCAAATTGTGTGTCTGTCGGTGTGTGTCTGACACACAAACCAACTGTTCCTATGGAGGGGTAGTGTCAATTTTTGTATTCCATTAAAATTCCTTAACTTTGAGTAGCTCTATTATGGGCATGTATGTATGCTCTTCATATGCATTTGCGATAGAATTTTTACAAGTTCTTGGAAATAGTCAGGCAGTGTATTTACTTGCAAGCCCCCCGCTCTATGAGGAAAAGTGAAACTACTGAATTCAAACAGCTTTATCTGCTTAAAAAATGACCATGTGTCCATTCTGTCTGATGGAGGGATTGAGTTGTTAATATATATATATATATATATATTATCTTTTTTCAAACTTCAATTTTTAAAACGGAACTGATAACAGGACTATTACTCGCTTTTCTTGTTATATCTGTAATAAAAAAAAATTCTTATTACATTCCATATACCAACAAATGCACCTGAAGATGATCTAATTAATAGATCGAACACTGCAGCGGTCGGCCCAATAACATCACCAACTTAATCATTTAATCTGTGTTTTTTTTCAATCTTGCCTTCAATTACTACTACCGTCGATTCACTTCCTTTTCTTCAACCACACACACAACACGAACACAACATGCGCACACCCACAACACATAATAATATATAGTATATATATATAATATTATGTGTGTGTGTGTGTGTAAGTTGAAATGAAAAATAAAAGGAAAGAAATGATTTTAACGCAATCAGGGATGCAGATGCATAATCCTATCAGCCATCCTTTGTGTGGGTATATATGTATATATATATATATATATATATAATATATAATAATATATATATACACACACACTTTCAATAAGAAAGACAGAACAAGACTCACAAATCTGTCATTTGGCTATTATAAATTTATTTATTTGATAATTTATTTTGGCGGAAACTCAAATAAATGAGCCCCGTTTCATCAGATAAGTATAAATATCTATAAGTGTGATCTGGCATGGGCAACATTGTGTATATACGGAGGATATAGATGTCCCAATAGAATCATTCAACTTACTGGATCGATGGATACTTTTTACATTTATATTAAATAATAATTATATATCATATATATATATAATATATAGTCCTAGTTACCATTATTGCAACCCATGAAATTTCAGTCCATAATGTTAAAATATTGGACCCCACCCAAATAAAAGAAATGAATCATAGTGAAACAGCTTTTGTCTATTGACAGTTGATAACCGAACAGTAATGAATTTTAAAAAAAAGCCTAGTTATAAATTTGGTTTATTTTCCCCTCCTTTATTTTCTGGAAGATGATACATGAAAGGGTGCCATAATAGATGACTAGAACTCTCTCTCTCTCTTTTTTTATATATAATATATATATATTATATGATGCTGATTTAGTGTGTCCTGGGATGCACATTATTTGGTTAAATAAGTCCCCCGAGCAATTTTATGGGTCCAACTAAAGTTTTTTAAAAAAAATTGTCAGGTTTTCATTTATGATCTGGTGAAACACAAGCCATCTAACTCTCCTTGTCATATCCTGTGAATTCGTTTCTAAGAAACTATTGAAATGTATTTAACAGTTAGCTTAATGGTGAAGGGAAGAAAAAAAGAAACATTGGGACCGTGGAATTATGAATTTTTAACTGCATCCCTTTTAGATTCTTATGTGTTAGCCTTACCTAATCTGTATCTGTGTGTATGTAATATATAAATAATCCACAGATACCTGTTTTCGACGTATCATGTCCTTCTGTGTAGCTAACATTTTGTAAGCTACCTACATCGGGATCGAAACCCGATCGATTCGCACCAGTCGGACAAGCTTAACCCGTCGGTTTTAATACAACACAATTGTCTGTATGTAAAGGCGCCATGAGCTTATATCCTTTTATAGGAGAGCTTGTATAATATATATAATATATATATATTTGTCGGCTGAGCCTTTAGAATAGCACGCGACTGCAACCTCTGCAGAGGTTAAGCCCCATTCTCCCAATTGTGCTACCTGCATAGTTAAGGACAAGAATCTGTTGGATTGAAGCAGTCCATGAATACAACACGCCACTTAGGCTAGAGACGGTTGGTTGGAGATGGCCCCTCTGATCAATTGGGGCACAGTCAAATCCTAGCACTAAAATGATTGTCCAAACTTATTACTTCTTTTGGCAACGCACCACACCTTTTTATTAATATATGTAACAGAGGATGGTGGCTGAGGGTCTTCATGTCTGCGGAATGATTAAACTCCATCTGATATGAGGTTCATTGGTTCTGCGGAAATGTTGGAGACACCCCTTTATCACCATTGCTCCAGCCCAAACTTTTAACCTGAAGTGGTAGTACCTGTTAGGTCTCCATCTATGGGTTAAATAGAAACTAATGTGTTAATAAAAAAAAATTGAGTACCCCGTAAAGAATGAATTATTTAAAAGTTTGTCGGCATTAAATAACCCACCGAGGCTGAAATGGCTGTAAAATAACAAACAATAACATATTATATATGGTAGCCAACTATACGGGTCTCCATAAGTCCAGTGTACTTTAAAGAAATCTTATAACTTAAAAGTGCACACAGGACTTATTGAAATGCCTGTGTGTGTTTTTATGATATGTAGAGAGAACAACAACAACACACACACACACACACAATATATATATATACTTAAATAATGGTTAACCAGAATATATATTAACTCTAAACAAATCTGTTGGGAATTTTTGAAGTTCAGTAGCCCCATTCCTATAAGGAAATATCAGTAAATTGCTAAAAATGTCCTTTTCATTTAAAGTACCTGTTATTCCATAAATCAAAGACTGCTAAATATATTTAATATTACATTAAACAAAGGCTATCTTTTGAGGTGGATTTTGGAAAAAAATGTGACTTCTGGCCAGCGTGGAATGAGGTGGGTATAGGAATTTATATATAAATATATATATTATATATAATATATAGTCCTGGTTACATTATTGGCCGCATAGAATCAATAGCTAGCCTAGAATATGTGGCAAAAAAACTATAAAAAATAATCAGTGAACAACTTTGTCCTATTGTCAATTGAATGTTGATAAGAACGCAAATGAATAAAAAAAAAGTTTAACATATGAATTGGTTTTTCCCCTCCGTTTAAGTTCCTGAAGAATTTCTAGCAGAAAAAAATAAAAGGTGCCATAATGGTGAGCAGACACTGTAGATAGAAAATTGGATGTTAAGTTAAGATTAATCAAGCAAAAACCATTAATACATTGCAATATATAATGTTGTGGTGATATATATTTCTTCCCTTCTTATATCGTATAGAAGCGCTATTTGGCGTTGCTGCCATGGAGGGGGGGGGTCATAAATAATTAAATGAAGAAAAAGAAAAGTTGGTGATAGTGAATGTGTATTATATTATTTAATTTAGTCATTAATTGTCATAATATATAACCGCGTGTCGGCTGGTGTATGAATGCACCGACTAGCACCTCTGCAGAGGGTACAGACTCCTTCAATGGGTGCCCGTGTTGGTGGGGTGGCCCGTGACACCCTGTATGCAAGGATGAACTCCAGTGGCTGAGCGTCATGACTTGCAATATTCTTCACTTTAGGCTTTCTAAGAATGGCGGGTCTGAGGCCCTCCAATCAAATTGGCTGGCCACGGTCAAGCCCAGCACTTATATGACTTGCCCAACCCTATTGCCCTTATGGCACCCCAATTTACCAGTAGTTGTTGCCAATGATAACAACAGTCGCACAATATAAGAATACGAGTATGATATATAATATTAGTCAGTTGGAGAGTTTGACTAAGGAGCCGATGGAGGTCCAGGGTTCGAATAAACCACGGCCTCGCCAACTCAGCGTATGAGTGGCACAAGCAATCTGTCAATAAATCCGGAGTGATGGTAGATGTGCGCTCCATCTCAGATGCCAAAACAATCTCTGTGACTCCCTGGCCTGTCTGAGCGATACCAGACGTTAAGGCCACCCTGACGACTTTACTCATATTGTATAAATGTGCCCTGGCAAAAGAAATACCTGTTAATGAGATGGTTTGAATTTATGCACATTGGTGAATTCTGGGAGATTATTTTTTTTTCTTTTTTAACTGCCAATGGATTTTCAATATTAATAATAAAAAAAAAAATACCCTCAAGAAGAGTAAAAGTAATGGCTGCTAGAAAGGTGAAAAAAAAAGAAAGAAGAAAGGATGTAACTCTATTATCATACAAGATTAATGATTTTTAAAAAAATCGTTTTTAAATGATGCTAATATAATTTTTCAGATCCTCATCGTTTAACTTATGCATTAAAAAATAATCTGTTATTTTTAAAAATATTTTTTATTTGAATTTTCTATTTTTTCTTTGATTTGATTATGTAATCTGATTATTTACACAAAAAATTTCTCTTCATAATTTTTTTTATTTCTTCCTTTTTAAGTTTTTCTGCTGAAAATGTCTGTTTAACCTCTTTGGTGGTTATCTCTATTCAATTAATTACATATCGCACTGGAATGTAATTGGCAACTGATGACTGCATAAAGGGAGTTGAGTGGCAGTGGAGACACAGGTGGGGTGGGGGGTTTATTATTTAAATTTTTTTTTTCATTTTTTTTTGTTTTTGAGGAAATGAAATGCATGAAAATTGAGAAATTGTTAGATCAAAAACAATTATTTGCTTCCGATTTTCTTAAGGTTTCTTTTACAAGTGGGGCACTTTAAGTTATTGTCAATTATGTCTTAAAGGAAGTAGTATGTTTATGTCATGTTCCAGTGGGCTATCAAAATAGATTGGAGGTATACAAGAAGAGTGACAAAACTAATAAAGTAGTACAGTTACTAAGTGGTAGAAAGTAAAAATAAAGATTACAGTTAAAGGGAGAGAGTTGGAGAGATAGCAAAGAAGAGTGACAAAAACTAATAAAAGAGTAAAAGATTAAGCTTACACGTGAGAGATTGGAGGGGTATAACAAAGAAAGTAATAAAGACTAATAAAAAGAGTAAAAGATTAGTTACAGGGAGAGATTTGAGGTGTAACAAAGAAGAAATGAATAAAACACATAACAATGGTAACAAACGGAATCATTTACAGGGAGAGAGTTGGAGGTTACATAAGAAGGTGACAAAACTAATAAAGAGTATACTTACAAGGGAAGATTGGAGGTATACAAGAGATAAGACAAAATTAGATAAAAGATTACGAGTTAGAGGAAAGATTGGAGGGTAGAAAAAAAGAGTAATCTATAAAACTAATAAAAAGAGTAAAAGATTAACGTTAAGGGAGAGATTGGAGGGTATACAAAAAGAGTGCATAAACAATAAAAAGAGTAAAAGATTGTTACAGGGAGAGATTGGGGTACAGAAGAAAAAATAAAAAGAGTAAAAAGAGTAAGTTACAGTGGGAGAGATTGGTGGGTATCAAAGAAGTGATAAACATAATAAAAAGTAGTATACGTTACAGTACTGGGAAATATTGGAGGGTTAACAGAGAGTGAACAAAATAAAAGGTAGAAGATTAGCAGTTACAGGAGAGTATGAGAGTAGTGTCAAGAAGAGTGATAAAACTAAAAAAGAGTAAAATTTAGTTAAAGGGAGGATTAGTGAAAGAGGAAAATATGAACGATTCTCGCGGAGAGAAGTTCAGAGATAATAATATAAAGAAAACAGGATTCGAATCAGATAAAGACTGAATTATGCTCTATTTTCTTAAGTATTTTTTTAAATGTGTTGCCTGTAAGATTCTAAATGGACTGTGCCATTCAGCCAATGGGGGGCTTCTACGGAAGCACTAAACTATAACAACTTACTCCTCGCAATGGTATATAAGAGCCTGTTTTAAGACTCTGTGGAACTTGTACTCATGCGAACTAGCTTGGAAAATTATTCCCATGTTCTACTTACTATTTATTATTGTACATCTCAGCAGTAACTTTTTATCAACTTTCACATTGTGTTAATAGGAATGTAGAAATTATAGCCTTGGTTCTTAGCAGGCATAGAAGAATAGTGATAAATTGAAAAGGAAATGATTACAGTTACAAGGGTAAAGATTAAGGGTATACAAGAGGGATAAAACTATAAAAAGAGTAAAAGTTTACAGTTACAGAGAGAGATCTGGAGGTATACAAGTGACAAAATTTAATAAAAAGATTACAGTTACAGGGAGAGATTGGGGGGTATACAAAGAGAATGAATAAAACTAATAAAAAGAGTAAGATACAGTTATAGGGAGAGATTGGAGGAACAGGATTATTCATTTCAAATTGTGTTAATAAGGTAGTAGAATTTCACTTGGCTCTAGCAGGCCCCAAGAATAGTGATCAAAGCCAATAAAAAGAGTAAAGATTTACAGTTACATAGGGAGAGCATTGGAGGGTATACAAAGAAGAGTGACAAACTAATAAAAGAGTAAAGATTACGTTCAGGGAGAGATTCGAGGGTATAACAAAGAAGAGTGACAAAATTATAAAAAAGTAAAATATTACCAGTTTAACAGTGGAGTAATTGGAGGGTGTACAATGAAGAATGAATAAAACTAATAAAAAGAAGTAAAAATTAGTTACAGTGAGAGATTAGAGGAAATTAGGGATTCAACTAAGATGGGGAACTACTCAAGGATGCCTGTGTATTTTTTTTCGAACAACGTCCTAGAAGCAACATCCCAACAAAAAAAAGTAGTATGTAATGATAACTAAAGGAGTTGAGTGCGGGTTAATTTATTTATTTTTTTACTTTCGTTGTGGAATTCATATAAGAGGGAGAATTTAATAAAATCGCCCCTCAAGTCAAAACATTATTTTTTTTCCTGATTTTTCTTAAAAGTTCTTTTACAAGTGTTGCCACACTTGTAGAGTAGAATGGAATGTCCATTAATAATGGGGGCTCTACAGAGAGGCAAATAAACTATACAATTTAAATCCCTTCAATAGTGATATAAGATAGCCTGGCATTTCAGTTTCACAATAAGAAATAAAGAATAAATAAGCAAACCCTATGATTTAACAGATTGTTGAGTGCTGGGAAGCACTCAGCAATCTGTTATTAAATCAATACCATAAGAATTTGATTATAACAAATACAGCACTTTAAACAGATTCTCCTCAATTGAAGAATGATACCGCCAGTAAAGTAATCTACAAATACCACTCTAAAAATCTGTTTAGATTATTCCATTTCTTTATTGATAGATCACTGTCTTAAATGGTATCCACCAAGAAAGTTGATCTACACAATACACACTTCTAAAATCTGTTAGGATTATTCATTCCATTTTATTGGAGATCAATTGTCTTAATGGTATCAACAAGAAAGTTGATCTACAAATACACACTTCTAAATATCTTGTTAGATTATTCCCATTAATTTTAATATTGATAGATAAACTGTCTTAATGGTATCAACCAAGAAATTGATCTACAATAAAATACTACTTCTAAAATCTGTGTAGAAGATTATTCCATTTAAATTTTAATGATAGATCAACGTCTAATGGTATCACCAAGAAAGTTGATCTATCAATACCCACTTCTAAAATCTGTTAGATTAATTTATTCAATTTCAATTGGGAGAAGTCAACTGTTTTAAAAGTTTAATCAACCAAGAAAAGTTGATCTAGCAATACGCACTTCTAAAATCTGTTAGATTATTCTATTCATCTTCTCATTGTAAGATCACTTTCTTGGTTGATACCATTTAAGCAGTTGATCTACAAATACACACTTCTAAATCAGTTGATTATTCTAATTCATCTCAATTGGTAGATCAACTGTCTTAATGGGTATACCAAAGTAAGTTGATCTAAATCACACTCTAAAAGTTTGCTAAATCTGTTAGATTATTCATTCATTTTATTGGTAGAATCGAAAATACCCACTTCTAAATTTGGTTAATATTTACCATTAGTTGATGCCTTGCATTAAATGAATGGAATAACTAACAGATTTAAAGTGTGGTATTTTAGATCAACCTTAACTTGGTTGATACATTCTCTCTCTCTCTCTCTCATATAATATATATTATAAATATATATTATGGATATATTATCTCATTACTAAGTTCATGCTTACGAAATCCTCAGACGAGAGTCACAATGGTTGAGATTTTAAAAACCAGTAGTTTTTTTAGTGTTTATAAAACGTGAAGCGTGTTCACGTGATGGAATGTTATAATGCTAAAGTTTAAAAAAAACCCAACTATGACTTATATATATCTCAATTATCATAGCTTGACTTCAGATGAGATTTTATATCTGCCAGTGTACAGCAGGATTCACATGATACTGACAAGATTTTTTGTGACAGATACCAAAAAAGGCAGTCTGGCAGCCAGGAGGGAATTTCCAGTTTGATGCAATTGTCTCTACTCACCCCTCACCCGTTGACCTCAGACTTGTCCAAATGTGTGTGTGTGTCTGTGCACACACAAACCCACCTGTTCCTATAGAAGGGTAGTGTCAAATTTTTGTATTCCATTAAATTCCCTTAACTTTTGAGTAGCTCTTATTACTGGGCATGTATGTATCTCTTCATATGCATTTGCATAGATTTTACAATGTTTCTATGAGAAAATAGTAGGGCAGACTGTTCTTAAGCCTTGGCAAGGAAACTCCTTTAGGAAAAGGAAAACTCTGAATTCAAACCAGCTTTAATCTGCTTAAAAAATGACCATGTGTCACATCCTGTCTGATGGAGGGATTGAGTTATATATATATATATATATTTTCTTTTTTCAAACTTCAATTTTTAAACATACTGATAAACAAGGACTATCACTCGCTTTTCTTGTTATTCTGTAATAAAAAAAAATTCTTATTACCTTCCATATACCAACAAATGCCCTGAAGATGATCTAATTAATAGATCGAAACACTGCAGCGTCGGCCAATAAACTCACCACTTAACTCATTTAATCCTGTGTTTTTTTCAATCTTCCTTAATATACTACATACCGTCGGATTCACTTCCTTTTCTTCACATATATATATATTTGGGAGAATATGTGCTTAAATGAAGTCGAACCTATTTTTTGAAATTTAATTCATTAATAATTAATTAGGCGGGATTAAACTATTTAAATGTAAGGCTAAACAAATCGAGAAAAATCAATCTCTGTATGTACATTTCGGCCTATTAGGCCTCATCAGCAGAGCTATAGATACGAAGACCGCCCCGTGTGTGATTCGAAACCTGTCTGTCAAATTAGCAGGCAAGTGTCTTACCTCCACACCAAACGGACTTAGCAAGATTTTCTTCGCTTTGTTAAGTAGTAGTATTTATATTCCTCTTAAGTGACCTCTACACGAACTTACGAGACGTAAACAAACAGACGATGTTTGTGATATGGCTATTTTCAGCCGACAATATTTGGGAGAATATGTGCTTAAATGAAGTCGAACCTATTTTTTTGAAATTTAATTCATTAATAATTAATTAGGCGGGATTAAACTATTTAAATGTAAGACTAAACAAATCGAGAAAAATCAATCTCTGTATGTACATTTCGGCCTATTAGGCCTCATCAGCAGAGCTATAGATACGAAGACCGCCCCGTGTGTGATTCGAAACCTGTCTGTCAATATATATATATATAATTAATATATATATATGATAAGTTTGTAAACAAGGTATGTTTGGAATTGCTTTTTTGCCGACAATTTTTTGGAGAATATGTGCTTAATTGGAGTCGTACCTAATTTTGAAAATTAATTAATTAATAATGAATAGGCGGGAATGCCTATTTTAAATGTATGGCTAAACAAATCGAGAAAAATCAATCTCTGTATGTACATTTCGGCCTATTAGGCCTCATCAGCAGAGCTATAGATAGGAAGGCCGCCCTGTGCGTGATTTGAAACCGGACTGCCAAGCTGACAGGCCGATACCATAACCGCTACACCAAACGGACTTCTTAGATTTTACGATTTGTTTAGAGTAGGTTAATATTCCTCTTCTAGTGACTTTTATTACACGACGATATGATAAGTTGTAAACAAGGTATGTTTAGAATGGCTTTTTATGTGTGTGTGTGTAAGTTGAAATGAAAAATAAAGGAAAGATATGATTTTACTGCATCAGGGATGCAGGATGCATACCTATCAGCATCTTTGTGTGTGTATATATGTATATATATATATATATATACACACACACACACTTTCAATAAGACAGACAAACTCAACAATCTGTCATTTGGCTATTATAAATTTATTTTGGCAGGAAACTCAATAAATGAGCCCAGTTTCATCAGATAGTATAAATCTATAAGTGTGCATCTGCATGGGCACACATTGTGTATATACGGAGGATATAGATGATCCCAAATAGAATCATTCCAACTTACTGATCGATTGGATACTTTTACATTTATATATAATATATATATATATATAGTCCTAGTCACCATTATTGGCACCCATGAAATTTCAGTCCATAATGTAGAATATTTGGACCCCACCCAAAAAAGAAAATGAATCAAGTGAAACAGCTTTTGTCTATTGACAACTGACAGTTGATAAAGAACAGTAAATGATTTAAAAAAAAAAAAACCCAGTTTATATAAATTTGGTTATTTTCCCTCATTTATTTCTGAAGATAAAATACATGAAAGGGTGCCAATAATAGAGACTAGAACTCTCTCTCTCTCTCTCTCTCATATATATATATATCAATAAAGGAAGGAAGAACTCAATACAGTAATCCCATAATAAATTTATTTCGACGAAAATTGGGGCCCATATAAATCTAAGTTGATTTAAACCGGCTCCCCAAATTTTCGTCTCATCAGATGGGTCTCAATTCACTTATGGACAAGCATATCACAAAAAACCCATGTGTGTGTGATGCTGATTTAGTGTGTCCTGGGATGCACATTATTTGCTTTAAATGAGCCCCCCCCCCCGAGCAATTTGATGGGTCCCAACTAAAGTTTCTTTAAAAAATTGTCAGGTTTTCATTTATGATCTGGTGAAACAACTAAAGCCATCTAACTCCTACCTTGTAAGCTATCCTTTGTAATTCATTTCTAAGAAACTATTGAAATGTATTTACAGTTAGCTTGAAATGGAAGAAAAAAAGAAAAACACTGGGACCGTGGATATGATTTTACTGCATCCTTTTAGATTCTTATGTGTTAGCATACCTATCTGTATCTGTGTGTATGTAATATATATATCTCCACAGATACCATGTTTCGACGTATCATGTCTCTTCTGTGTAGCTAGACATTTGTAAGCTACCTACAGTCGGGATAGAAACCCGATCGATTCAGCACCAGTCGGACAGCTTAACCTCTCGGCTTTAATACACACAATTGTCTGTATGTAAAGGCCGCCATAGATTGCTCTATCCCTTTTATAGGAGAGCATTGTGTATATATATATATATATATATATCTGTCGGCTGAGCCTTTAGAATACACCGACTGCACCTCTGCAGAGGTTTAAGACCCCTCCCATTGTGCTACCTGATAGTTAAGGACAGAATCCTGTTGGATGAGCAGTCCATGACATACAACACTCCACTTAGGCTAGACGGTTGGTTGGAGAGGCCCCCTCTGATCAATTGGCTGGGCACGTCAAATCCTAGCACCTAAATGATTGTCCCAAACTTATTACTCTTTTGGCAACCACCAACCCTTTTTATTATATATGTACTAGAGGATGGTGGCTGAGGGTCTTCATGTTCTGGGAATGATGTTAAACTCCATCTGATGATGAGGTTCATGGTCTGCGGAATGTGGAGCACCCCTTTATCACCATTGCTCCCAGCTCCACTCTTACCTGAAGTGGTAGTACCTGTTAGGGTCCCATCTATGGGTTAAATAGAAAAAATGTGTTAATAAAAAAAAATTGAGTACCCGTCAAGAATGAATTTATTTAAAAAGTTTGTCGGCATTAAATAACCCACCGAGGCTGATATGCTGTAAAATAAACAAACAATACACATATATATATATGGTAGCCAGAACTATACAGGGTCTCCATAAAGTCCATGTGTACTTTAAAGAATTTATAACTTAAAAGTGCACACGGACTTTCTGGAAATGCTCTGTGTGTGTGTGTTTATATATGTAGAGAACAACAACAACACACACACACACACACACATATATATATATATTATACAATAATGGTTACCAGAAATATATATTTAACTCTTAACATCCTGTTGGGAATTTTTGAAGTTCAGAGCCCCATTCCTATAAGGAAATATCAGTAAATTGCTAAAAATGTCCTTTTCATTTAAAGTTACCTGTTATTTCCCATAAATCAAAGACTGCTAAATATATTTAATATTACATTTAAACAAAGGCTATCTTTTGGGTGGATTAGGAAAACAAATGTGACTTCTGGCCAGGTGGAATGAGGTGGTATAGGATTAATATATATATATATATATATTTATATATAGTCTGGTACCATTATTGGCGCCCAGAAAATTCAATAGCTAGCCTAGAATATGTGGACAAAAAAAACTAAAAAAAATAATCAAGTGAAAACAACTTTTGTCTATTGTCAATTGATGGTTGATAAAGAACAGCAAATGATAAAAAAACAAGTTTATATGAATTTGTTTTTTCCCCTCCGTTTATTCCTGAAGAATTTCTAGCAGAAAAAAATAAAAGGATGCCAATAATGGTGAGCAGAACTGTAGATAGAAAAATTGGATGTTTAAAAGATTATCAGGCAAAAAACCATTAATCATTTTCAATATATAATGTTGGTGGTGCAATATATATTTCTTCCCTTTCTTTATATCGTAGTAGAAGCGGCTATTTGGCGTTGCCTGCATGGGGGGGGGGGGTCATAATAAAAGTTAGTCTCATGAAGAAGAAAAAGCTCTGGTGATAGTGAATGTGTATATATATTTAATTTGTCATTAATTGTCATAATATATAAACCGCCCTGTCGGTGGAGTGTTAGAATGCACCGACTGCACCTCTGCAGAGGGACAAGACTCCCCCAATGGTGTCACCTGTTGGCTGTGGGTGGTGACCCTTGATGCTTAAGGATAGAACCCAGGTGGCTGAGCAGTCCATGACTTGCAATACTTCACTTTAGGCTTTTCTAGATGGCGGTCGGAGAGGCCCCTTCCAATCAATTGGCTGGCCATGTCAAGCCCTAGCACTTATATGATTGCCCCAACCCTATTGCCCTTATGGCAACCCCCAATTTTACCCAGTGTGTGTTGCAAATGATAACAGTCGCACAAATAAGGAATACGAGTATTGATATATAATATAGTTCAGTTGGTAGAGTATTTGACTAGGAGCCATGAGGTCCGGGTTCGATACCGGCCCTCGCCAACTCAGCGTATGAGTAGCACAAGGATCTGTCAATAAAGTCAGGAGCTGATGGTAGATGTGGCGCTCCATCTCAGATGCCAAAACAATCTCCTGTAGACTCCCTGGCTGTCTGGCTGATACCGACTTAAGGCCACCCTGACGACTTTACTCTATTGTATAAAATGCCCCTGCAAAAGAAAATACCTGTTAATGATGACTTGATTTATGCACATCTGGTGCATTCTGGGAGATTTTTTTTTTTCTCTTTTTAACTGCCAATGGATTTTCAATATTAAATAAAAAAAAAAAATACCCTCAAGAAAGAGTAAAAATAAAAATGGCTGCTAGAAAGGTGAAAAAAAAAGAAAGAAGAAAGGGAGGTAACTCTATTATCATACAAGATTAATGCATTTTTAAAAAAAATCGTTTTTAAATGATGCTAATATATTTTTTCAGTATCCATCATGTTTTATGCATGTAAAAAAAATAAAATCTGTTATTTTTTAAAAATATTTTTTATTTGAATTTCTATTTTTCTTTGATTTGATTAGTGTAATCTGATTAGTTACACAAAAATTTCTCTTCATAATTTTTTTTATTTCTTCCTTTTAAGTTTTTCTGCTGAAATGTCGTTTACCTCTTTGGTGGATTATTTATTCAATTAATTACATATCGCACTGGAAATGTCAATTGGCACTTGATGACTGCATAAAGGGAGTTGAGTGCAGTGGAGACACAGGGTGGGTGGGTTTATTTATTAAATTTTTTTTTTTTCATTTATTTTTTTTTGAGGAAATGAAATGCATGAAAATTGAGAAATTTGGTTATGATCAAAACCAATTATTTTGCTTCCGATTTTCTTAAGGTTTCTTTTACAAGTGAGGCACTTTAGTTATTTCAAATTATGTCTTAATAGGAAGTAGTATGTTTATGTCATGTTCCAGTGGGCCTACAAAAAATGATTGGAGGCTATACAAAGAAGAGTGACAAAACTAATAAAAAGAGTAAAAGATTACAGTTACAGGGAGAGATTGGAGGACATGAAAAGAAGAGTGATAAAACTAATAAAAAGAGTAAAAAATTACTGTTACAGTGAGAGATTGGAGGGTATACAAAGAAGAGTGATAAAACTAATAAAAAGAGTAAAAGATTAGTTACAGGGAGAGATTTGAGGGTGTACAAAGAAGAATGATAAAACTAATAAAATGAGTAAAAGATTACGGATACAGGGAGAGATTGGAGGGTATACAAAGAAGAGTGACAAAACCAATAAAAAGAGTAAAAGATTACAGTTACAGTGATAGATTGGAGGGTATACAAAGAAGAATGATAAGACTAATAAAAAGAGTAAAAGATTACAGTTACAGGGAAAGATTGGAGGGTAGACAAAAAACAATTATAAAACTAATAAAAAGAGTAAAAGATTACAGTTACAGGGAGAGATTGGAGGGTATTACAAAAAGAGTGATAAAACTAATAAAAAGAGTAAAAGATTAGTTACAGGGAGAGATTTGAGGTGTACAAAGAAGAATGATAAAACTGATAAAATGAGTAAAAGATTACAGTTAGAGGGAGAGATTGGAGGGTATACAAAGAGTTACAAAATTAATAAAAAGATTACTGTTACAGGGAAAGATTGGAGGGTATACAAAGAAGAGTGATAAAACTAATAAAAAGAGTAAAAGATTACAGTTACAGGGAGAGATATAAGGGTGTACAAAGAAGAGTGATAAAACTAATAAAAAGAGTAAAAGATTACAGTTACAGGGAGAGATTTGAGGGTGTACAAAGAAGAGTGATAAAACTAATAAAAATAGTAAAAGATTACAGTTACTGGGAGAGATTGGAGAGTATTCAAAGAAGAGTAATAAAACTAATAAAAAGAGTAAAAGATAGTTACAGGAGAGATTGGAGGAATCAGGATTAAGCTTAAATTATTATGCTCCTAATTTTCTTAAGATTTCTTTTAAAGTGTTGCACTTGTAGATTAGAAATGGACTGGCCCATTAAGCAATGGGGGCTTCTACAGGAAGCACAACTATACAACTTACTCCTCCAATAGTATATAAGAGCCTGGCTTTTAGACTCTGTGGAACTTGTACTCATGCTGAATGCCTGGAAAATATCTCCATTACTACTACTACTTCATTATTGTTACATCTCACAGTACTTTTATCATTTCAAATTGTGTTAATAGGAAGTAGAATTATCAGCTTGGTTCTAGCAGGCCCATAAAAGAATAGTGATAAAATTGATAAAAAGAGTAATATTACAGTTACAGGGTAAGATTAGAGGGTATACAAAGAGAGGGATAAAACTAATAAAAAGAGTAAAAGATTACAGTTACAGAGAGAGATTGGAGGGTATACAAAGAGTGAACAAAATTAATAAAAAGATTACAGTTACAGGGAGAGATTGGGGGGTATACAAAGAAGAATGATAAAACTAATAAAAAAGAGTAAAAGATTAGTTACAGGGAGAATTTGAGGTGTACAAAGAAGAATGATAAAACTAATAAAATGAGTAAAATATACTGTTACCAGGGAGAGATTGAGGGTATACAAAGATGACAAAATTAATAAAAGATTGCTTTACAGGGAGAGATTGGAGGTATACAAAGAAGAGTGATAAAACTAATAAAGTGTAAAAAGATTACAGTTACAAGAAGAGATTGGAGTATACAAAGAAGAATGATAAAACAATAAAAAGAGTAAAAGATTACAGTTACAGGAGAGATTGGAGGGTATACAAAGAAGAAGAAACTAATAAAAAGATAAAGATTACTGTTACAGGGAGAGACGAGGATGTACAAAGAAGAGTGATAAAAACTAATAAAGAGTAAAAAATTACAGTTAGGGAGAGATATGAGGTAACAAAAAGAAATAAAACTAATAAAAAGAGTAAAAGATTAGTCACAGAGAGATTGGAGGGTATACAAAGAAGAGTGACAAAAATAATAAAAAGAGTAAATATTACAGTTACAAGGAGAGATTAGAAGAATTAGGATTAAGCTAATGGGGACTACCCAAGGATTCTGTGTGCTTTTCTGAACAAGTCTAGAAGCAACATCCCACAAAAAAAGTTAGTTGTAATGATTACATAAAGGGAGTGAGTGCGGGATACTTATTTTTATTTGTTGAAAAATTCATAAAAGAGAGAGATATTTAATCTCAGTAAAACCATTATTTTTCTCCTGATTTTTCTAAAAGTTTCTTTTACAAGTGTTTCACTTGTAGAGTAGAAATGGAATGTCCCATTAATAATGGGGCTTCTACAGAGAGCAATAAACTATACAATTTATCCCTCCAATAGTATATAAGAGCCTGGCATTTCAGTTACACAATAAGAAATAAAAGAATAAATAAGCAAACCCTATGATTTAACAGATTGTTGAGTGCTGTGGAAGCAACTCAACAATCTGTTAAATCATACCATTAAGAAATTGATCTACAAATACACACACTTCTAAAATCAGATCTTCCATTCAATTGAATGATACCGCCAAGAAAGTTAATCTACAAATACCCACTTCTAAAATCGTTAATTATTCTATTCATTTTAATTGTAGATCAACTGTCTTAATGGTATCAACCATGTAAGTTGATCTACAAATACCCACTTCTAAAATCAGTTAGATTATTCCATTTATTTTAATGTAGAAATCAACTGTCTTAATGGTATCAACCAAGAAAGTTGATCTACAAAACACACTTCTAAAATCTTTAGATTATTCCATTTTTTAATTGATAGATCAAACTGTCTTAATGGTATCAACCAAGAAAGTTGATCTACAAATACACACTTCTAAAATCTGTTAGATTATTCCATTTCATTTTAATTGATAGATCAACTGTCTTAATGTATCAACCAAGAAAGTTGATCTACAAATCCCACTTCAAATCTGTTAATTATTCCATCATTTTAATGATAGATCAACTGTTTTAATTGTACAACCAAGAAGTTGATCTACAAATACCTACTTCTAAAATCTGTTAATTATTCCATTCATTTTAATTGTAGATCAACTGTCTTAATGGTATCAACCAAGTAAGTTGATCTACAAATACCTACTTCTAAAATCTGTTTAGATTATTCCATTCATTTTAATTGGTAGATCAACAAATACCCGCTTCTAAAATTGGTTATATTATACCATTCAGTTGACATATACCACCAAGAAAGTTAATCTACAAATACCCACTTCTAAAATCAGGTAGATTATTCCCTATTGTTGGTATTCTCCAAGAAAGTTTATCTACAAATACCCACTTCTAAAAAATTATTCCATTTATCAAACAACTGTTACTCTGTTTCCAAAATAAACTTTTTATGGAGAACATTAAGAATAAAACAAAATTAAAGAAAAAAAAAACTGAATCAGAAATTTTTTAATGTCAGTTGCTAATTGATTTTGATAATAGCTCTCATTTTCTTTTTTTTTTTTTTTTTTTTTTTTTTCATATCTTGTAAATAAAAAATGTCAGCAGGATTACAGCAAGGAAAGTACATGATGTCTGTCTGTTTGTTTGTTTATTTGTATGATAAATGTCGTGGAAAGAAATTAACTTTTTAATCAATTGTTCAAATTAATTTTTCATTTTGGTTTCTTTGTTTTTTTGTAACTGTTAATCTTGATAGACAAGATCAATGTTTTTTGTTGAAAGTAATAAACACAAAAGAAGAGAAAATAGTTCTTGTTTCTTTTTGGCTTCTTTTAATATCAGTTATTTCTTTTGAAAACCTTTACAGTAAGTTTCTGCTGGAAATCATTTTAAATTAGGACTTTATTTCTCTTATATAATTGGTCAATAAAAAAATAAAAAAAATTCTGCACAAACAGTTGTTTTTATTGGTTAATACACTGATTGAAAATGAAATTTAAATGGGGTATAGCCCAGGCCCTGACACTAACATTTAGTACTAACTTTAGGAAAAATTTAGCCCGTCCCCGGCAAACTGTCCCGATGATGTATTGATTGTGGTCCCGGGTTAATTTTATCGTCCCTAGGACGACGGGATGCGCCGCTGACATAAGCAGCAAAAAGCACCTGTGCCATGCATGAAGCCTCGAACGGCAAGAGGTGTAATTTGCGTAACGGCTAGGCAAACTGTAATTAAAACAGGTAGTTGTTCACACTGAGGCAGAATGAACCAGACGGTGGGAGAATTAAGTGTTGACGATGGAGAGAAATAGTGTTTATGTTCGTTATCCATGATTTGAACCCAGCGAATTCGAGAAAGAAACAGTTTACTGAGTCTGTTACCCGGTCAGTTATTTTTTCTTAATGAATTTCTTTTAGATTTATCCCTGAGATTTGCTCATATCAAAATAACCAAACAATTAGAAATCAATAATATTTAGCGCACTTATTAAAATCAAATTTTTAATATCAATATGCAAATTAGCCTTCCGTTCACACTTTCAACCACCACAGGAGTCGGAAAAGCCCCCTCCGATCATCAGCTTGTCATTTCAAGCCCTAGCATCATATGATTGCCCCAACCCTATTGACCTTATGGCCAAGGCCCAACCCCTTAATCATATGGGCGCTAGAAGGCGTTGCTGAGGTCTTCATGCCTGGAATATGATTGGTAGGTTCCAGTTATGGAGTTTGGGAGAATCGGAGCACCCTTCATTACCATGCTCCCTGGTCCCTCTGACCCGAAAGTGTAGACCTGTTAGCGGTCCCATCTATGGTAAATAGAAAAAATGTGCTTTAGAAAAAAAAAATTGAGTACTGTCAGAATGAACTTATTTTCAAAACTTTCGCATTAAATGGACCCACTGAGGTTGATATGCCATAAAACAAACCATAAACCTGTAACCCCGCTATTGTGTATATATAAATACAATGCATATTATTAGTATGTAATAATGTAAAAATAATTATATTGATAATGTAAAACAATTTATTAATAACTGAGGTTTAAATAAACAAATAAAATTCATGGTAGATAGCATTTCAGTCTCGGAAGACTTAATGTAGTTTGCTGCCCTAAAATTACAGCGCTCCTGTGACTAAAGTCCCAATCCGTTCAAAAAACATTCTCCGATCACAAATGTTGCATGGAAGTGCTGTCCCTGAAGATGTTGATGTGCCGGTGCTTTGTGCTGCTTGCTTTCTTTTAGACCCTTGATTCATGTGTTGCTTAAATAACTATGGAGCGGAATGTGCTTGAGTAGTAATATAGTTTCAGTTTACAGACAGACAGGATACATAATCTCCGATTATAATAACTAGCCCTGAGAGGTTGCGGCGTTAAAAATTCAGATGTCAGAGGTTTTGTATTCATAAGTAGCAAAATCCTCATTTTATTAAAGAAGAAAAAGATAAATAAAACAAAATTTAAAGAAAACTGAAGCCCTGTCCCTCTCAAATAAAGTGCATGCATGTAATTAATCAAACAATTATTTTGATATTATCCACATCAATTTTCCACAAAATCGTAGGCATCATCATTTATAAACTTTTTAGTTAACTCTTTTAGTGTTAAAAAAAAAACAAAAAAATGCCGAGATTAAAAACAAACAATGTTTTAAAATTGCTTACTCAAATTTTTGGGTGCCGTTATATCAGCATAAGATATTGTGATGTAAGCTGTGATTTTTTTTTGTAGTTTTTTGTTACAGACAAAAACGGAAGCGAAATCCATCCATATAATAAGATAAATATTATATGTAAATTTTTTCTGTGACTCAATCAGTAATTTTCATTTTTTGATGGAATTTGTCTTTCTATAAGACACTCAACATAAAGGAATAATAAATCTTCTTTTTGAAAATCCTTTCTCTACCCAACTGTGAAGTTTTGAAATTCTCAGTCAGAATATCATGAAAGCTTTACCCAATTGTTGTGTCACATCCCATTATAAAATTGATGTGACAAAATGCCTATTGAATCTTTATTATGCTTTGTGGGGAAGCAACAAAAAAGAAGTCTTTATCTAATCCTTATATAATGGAGATGTGTGTTTTCGTCTGTACCAAAAACACCTATTCCTGGACTCACAGTCACAAGTCTCTTGTTATGGACATCACATTCCCATGATATTTTATTTAAACCTCAATATTAATAAAATTGTCTTACATTATTAATACCGTTAATATGTCTACATACTGACAACATGCAATATAATTTATATATACAAAAAATAGCGGTTTACAGTGTGAATGGAAGGCTGAATTTGCGCATATTAATATTAAAAAATCGACATTAAAAATATGTGCTTTAGTTATTGATTTCTAACTATTTGGTTTTATTTTAATGAATTAAGCAAAAATCTCTTCAATAAAATCTTAGATGAAAACCCATTACAGATAAAATAACTGTCATTTATTCTTTATGTCCATTTTCTAGACGGTAACCGATACCCTTCAAATGCCTCCTACCTTTAGAAAGTAGAAGATCTTTCTTTATTTGAACTAGCAAATATATGCACCCTCCGCCGGGTGCAAGTATTTAAGTTTTAATGTAATAAAATATTGTATTAAATTAGAAAGGCTAACTGAAACTAAATAAGAATATAGATAAAAAGAATTTGAAACAGAGTTAAAAAAGATTGAAACAGAGGGAGTATAATAAAAATATGAACAACTGAAACTTACTTTCCATCACTTCGTCTTTCATTGTTATTTTTTCTAATTTAAGTATTTAGTTATAAGAGGAAATAAAGAATAAAATGACAGTTATTTTATCTTGTTAATGGATTTCATCTAAGATTTATTGAAGAGATTTTTGCTTATATTCATTAAAATAAAACCAAATAGTTAGAAATCAATAATACTAAGCAATAATTAAATTCGATTTTTTAATATTAATATGCAAATTAGCCTTCCAGTTCACACTGTAAACCGCTATTTGTTGTATATATAAATATAATTGCATGTTGTCAGTATGTAGACATATTAACGGTATTAATAATGTAAGACAATTTTATTAATAATTGAGGTTTAAATAAAAATAAAATCATGGAGAATGTGATGTCAATAACTAAGAGAATTGTGACTTGAGTAGGAATATAGTTCGGTTACAGACAGAAAACACACAATCTCCATTATAATAAGATTAGATAAAGACTTCTTTTTTGTTGTTCCCCACCAAAGCCATAATAAAGAATTCAGATTTTTGTCACATCAATTTTTAATGGGATGTGAACACAACAATTGTGTAAAGCTTTCATGATATTCGACTGAGAAATTTCAAAACTATCACAGTTGGGTAGGAGAAAGGCTTTCAAAAAGAAGATTTATTATTCTCTTTTATGTTGAGGTCTTATAGAAAACAAATTCCATCAAAAATGAAAATTACCTGATTGAGTCAACAGAAACAAAATTTACATATAATATCTTATCTTATTAATAATGGAGATTCGCTTCCGGTTTTTGTCTGTAACAAAAACTACATCACAGCTTACATCACAATATTCTTATGCTATATACACCCAAAATTTGAGTAAGCAATTTTAAAAATTGTTTTTTTTTACTCTCGTCCATTTTTTTGTTTTTTTTAACACTAACAAGAAGTTAACTAAAAAGTTTATAAATGAATGAATACCTACGATTTTGTGGAAAATTGATGTGGAAAATATTCAAAATAATTGTTTGATTATTACATGCATGCAACATTTTATTTGAGAGGGACAGGGCTCAGTTTTCATTTCAATTTGTTTTATTTATCTTTTTACTTCTTTAATAAATATGAGGATTTTGCTTACTTATGATACAAACCCTCTGACATTGAATTTTTAACTCCAACCCTCTCAGGGCTAGTTATTATAATGGAGATTATGTATCTGTCTGTCTGTAACTGAAACTATATTACTACTCAAGCCACAATTCCCTTAGTTATTTACAACACCATGAAGTCAAGGGGTCTAAAAGAAAGCAGCAGCAACAAAGCACCGGCACATCAACATCTTCAGGGACAGCCTTCACATGCAACATTTGTGATCGAGAATGTTTTTTGAACATTGGACTTTACAGTCACAGGAGGCGCTGTAACTTTAGGGGCACAAAAACTACATTATAGTCTTCCGAGACTGAAATGCTACTACCAATGATTTTATTTTTATTTAAACCTCAGTTATTAATAAAATTGTACATTATCAATACTAATTATTTTTTACATTATTACATACTAATAATATGCAATTTATTTATATATACAAACAAATACGGTTTACAGGTTTAGGTTGTTTTATGGCATATCAACCTCAGTGGGTCATTTAATGCCGTAAAGTTTTGAAATAAGTTCATTCTGAACAGATACTCCAATTTTTTTTTCTAAACACATTTTTCTATTTAACCATAGATGGGACCCTAACAGGTACTACCACTTCGGGTCAGAGCGGACCAGGGAGCAATGGTAATGAAGGGTGCTCCAGATTTCCCAAACCTCCATAACGGAACCTCACCATCATATTCCCAGGACATGAAACCCTCAGCCACCGCCTTCTAGCACCCATATGATAAAAAGGTTGGGCCTTGCCATAAGGTCAATAGGGTTGGGCAATCATATAGATGCTAGGCTTTGAAATGACAAGCTGACTGATCGGAGGGCTTTCTCCGACTGCCTGTGTGGTTGACAGTGTGAACAGGAAGGCTAATTTGCATATTGATATTAAAAATTTGATTTTAATAAATGTGCGCTAAATATTATTGATTTCTAATTGTTTGGTTTTATCTTGATATGAGCTAAAATCTCAGGGATAAATCTTAAAAGAAATTCATTAAGAAAAAATAACTGACCGGGTACAGACTCAGTAAACACTGTTTCTTTCTCGAATTCGCTGGTTCAAATCATTGGATAAACGAACGATAAACACTATTTTCTCCATCGTCAACACTTAATTCTCCCACCGTCTGGTTCATTCTGCCTCAGTGTGAACAACTACCTGTTTTTATTACAGTTTGCCTAGCCGTTATGTAAATTACACCTCTTTGCCGTTCGAGGGCTTCATGCATGGCACAGGTGATTCTTTGCTGCTTATGTCAGGGCGCCATCCCGTCGTCCTAGGGACGATAAAAATTACATCCGGGACAATCAAACATCATCCGGACAGTTTGCCGGGACGGGATAAATTTTTCCTAAAAGTTAGTACTAAATGTTAGTTCAGGGCCTGGCTATACCCATTATAAATTTCATTTTCAATCAGTGTATTAACCAATAAAAAAACAACTGTTTGTGCAGAATTTTTTTATTTTTTTTATTGACCAATTATATAGAGAAAATAAAGTCCTAATTTAAAATGATTTCCAAGCAGAAACTTACTGTAAGGTTTCAAAAGAAATAACTGATATTAAGAAGAAGCCAAAAAAAGAAACAATGAACTATTTTCTCTTTCTTTTGTGTTTATTACTTTCAACAAAACATTGATCTTGTCTATCAAGATTAAACAGTTACCAAAAAAACAAAGAAACCAAAAATGAAAAATTAATTTGAACAATTGATTAAAAAGTTAATTTCTTTCACAGACCAATTTATCATACAAATAAACAAACAAACAGACAGACATCATGTACTTTTCCTTGCTGTAATCCTGCTGACATTTTTATTTACAAGATATGAAAAAAAAAAAAAAAAAAAAAAAAAAAGAAACATGAGAGCTATTATCAAAATCAATTAGCAACTGACATTAAAAATTTCTGATTCAGTTTTTTTTTTTTCTTTAATTTTTGTTTATTTAATGTTCTCCATAAAAAGTTATTTTGGAAAACAGAAGTAACAAGTTGTTTGATAAATGGAATAATTAGGTTTTAGAAGTGGGTATTTGTAGATTAACTTTCTTGGAGAATACCAACAATAGGGAATAATCTACCTGATTTTAGAAGTAGGTATTTGTAGATTAACTTTCTTGGCAGTATCATTCAACTGAATGGTATAATATAACCAATTTTAGAAGTGGGTATTTGTTGATCTACCAATTAAAATGAATGGAATAATCTAACAGATTTTAGAAGTGTGTATTTGTAGATCAACTTACTTGGTTCAACCAAGAAAGTTGATCTACCAAGAGATGAATAGAATAATCTAACAGATTTTAGAAGTGCGTATTTGTAGATCAACTTTCTTGGTTATACATTAAAACAGTTGATCTCCCAATTGAAATGAATGAATAATCTAACAGATTTTAGAAGTGGGTATTTGTAGATCAACTTTCTTGGTTGATACCATTAAGACAGTTGATCTATCAATTAAAATGAAATGGAATAATCTAACAGATTTTAGAAGTAGGTATTTGTAGATCAATTTCTTGGTTGATACCATTAAGACAGTTGATCTATCAATTAAAATGAATGGAATAATCTAACAGATTTTAGAAGTGTGTATTTGTAGATCAACTTTCTTGGTTGATACCATTAAGACAGTTGATCTACCAATTAAAATGAATGGAATAATCTAACAGATTTTAGAAGTGGTATTTGTAGATCAACTTACTTGGTTGATACCATTAAGACAGTTGATCTATCAATTAAAATGAATAGAATAATCTAACAGATTTTAGAAGTGGGTATTTGTAGATTAACTTTCTTGGCGGTATCATTCAATTGAATGGAAGAATCTGATTTTAGAAGTGTGTATTTGTAGATCAAATTTCTTAATGGTATGATTTAACAGATTGTTGAGTGCTTCCACAGCACTCAACAATCTGTTAAATCATAGGGTTTGCTTATTTATTCTTTTATTTCTTATTGTGAAACTGAAATGCCAGGCTCTTATATACTATTGGAGGGGATAAATTGTATAGTTTATTGCTCTCTGTAGAAGCCCCCATTACTTAATGGGACATTCCATTTCTACTCTACAAGTGCAACACTTGTAAAAGAAACTTTTAGAAAATCAGGAGAAAAATAATTGGTTTTTAACTGAGATTAAATTTCTCCCTCTTTTATGAATTTTCACAACGAAAAATAAAAATAATAAATAACCCGCACTCAACTCCCTTTATGTAATCATTACAACTACTTTTTTTGTGGGATGTTGCTTCTAGGACTTGTTCAGAAAAGCACACAGAATCCTTGGGTAGTCCCCATTTAGCTTAATCCTAATTCTTCTAATCTCTCCTTGTAACTGTAATATTTTACTCTTTTTATTAATTTGTCACTCTTCTACCTCCAATCTCTTCCTGTAATTAACCCTCAATCTCCCTCTAACTGTAATTTTTACTCTTTTTATTATTTTATCACTCTTCTTTGTACATCCTCGAATCTCTCCCTGTACAGTAATCTTTTACTCTTTTATTAGTTTTATCATTCTTCTTTGTATACCCTCCAATCTCTCCCTGTAACTGTAATCTTTTACTCTTTTATTTGTTTTATCACTCTTCTTTGTATACCCTCAATCTCTCCTGTAACTGTAATCTTTTACACTTTTATTAGTTTATCACTCTTCTTTGTATACCCTCCAATCTCTCCCTGTAACAGCAATCTTTTTATTAATTTTGTCACTCTTTGTATACCCTCCAATCTCTCCCTGTAACAGTAATATTTTACTCATTTTATTAGTTTTATCATTCTTCTTTGTACACCCTCAAATCTCTCCCTGTAACTAATCTTTTACTCTTTTTATTAGTTTTATCATTCTTCTTTGTATACCCCCCAATCTCTCCCTGTAACTGTAATCTTTTTATTAATTTTGTCACTCTTTGTATACCCTCCAATCTCTCTCTGTAACTGTAATCTTTTACTCTTTTTATTAGTTTTCACTCTTCTTTGTATACCCTCTAATCTTACCCTGTAACTGTAACATTTTACTCTTTTTATCAATTTTATCACTATTCTTTATGGGCCTGCTAGAACCAAGCTGATAATTCTACTTCCTATTAACACAATTTGAAATGATAAAAGTACTGTGAGATGTAACAATAATGAAGTAGTAGTAGTACATGGAGATATTTTCCAGCATTCAGCATGAGTACAAGTTCCACAGAGTCTAAAAGCCAGGCTCTTATATACCATTGGAGGAGGTAAGTTGTATAGTTTAGTGCTTCCTGTAGAAGCCCCCATTGCTTAATGGGCCAGTCCATTTCTAATCTACAAGTGCAACACTTTAAAAGAAATCTTAAGAAAATTAGGAGCATAATAATTTAAGCTTAATCCTGATTCCTCCAATCTCTCCCTGACTCACTCTCTTTATACTCTCCAATCTTTAACTCTACTATTTATTAGTTTTATCACTCTTTTTGTACCCTCAAATCTCTCTGTAACTGTAAATCTTTTACTCTTTTATTAGTTTATCACTCTCTTTGTACACCCTCTCTCCCTGTAACTGTATCTTTACTCTTTTATTAACTTCTTTGTATACCTCCAATCTTTCCCTGTAACAGTAATCTTTTTATTAATTTTGTAATGTCAACTGTAATCTTTTACTCTTTTTATCATTTTTATCATTCTTCTTTGTACACCCTCAAATCTCTCCCAGTAACTAATCTTTTACTCTTTTTATTAGTTTTATCACTCTTTTTGTATACCCTCCAATCTCTCCCTGTAACTGTAATCTTTACTCTTTTTATTAGTTTTATAATTTTTTTGTCTACCCTCCAATCTTTCCCTGTAACTGTAATCTTTTACTCTTTTTATTAGTCTTATCATCTTCTTGTATACCCTCCAATCTCCCTGTAACTGTAATCTTTTACTCTTTTTATTAGTTATTAACATATCATTCTTCTTTGTACACCCTCAAATCTCTCCCTGTTAACTAATCTTTTACTCTTTTTTATAGTTTTACACTCTTCTTTGTATACCCTCCAATCTCTCACTGTAACTGTAATTTTTACTCTTTTTATAGTTTTGTCACTCTTCTTTTCATTCCTCCAATCTCTCCCTGTAACTGTAATCTTTTACTCTTTTATTAGTTTTGTCACTCTTCTTTGTATACCCTCCAATCATTTTGTAGGCCCACTGGAACATGACATAAACATACTACTTCCTATTAAGACATAATTTGAAATAACTAAAGTGCCTCACTTGTAAAAGAAACCTTAAGAAAATCGGAAGCAAAATAATTGGTTTTGATCATAACCAAATTTCTCAATTTTCATGCATTTCATTTCCTCAAAAAAAAAAAAAAAGAATTTAAATAAATAACCCACCCCCACCCTGTGTCTCCACTGCACTCAACTCCCTTTATGCAGTCATCAAGTGCCAATTGACATTTCCAGTGCGATATGTAATTAATTGAATAAATAATCCACCAAAGAGGTAAACGACATTTCAGCAGAAAAACTTAAAAGGAAGAAATAAAAAAAATTATGAAGAGAAATTTTTGTGTAACTAATCAGATTACACTAATCAAATCAAAGAAAAATAGAAATTCAAATAAAAAATATTTTAAAAAATAACAGATTTATTTTTTTTAATGCATAAACATGATGGATACTGAAAAAATATATTAGCATCATTTAAAAACGATTTTTTTTAAAAATGCATTAATCTTGTATGATAATAGAGTTACCTCCCTTTCTCTTTCTTTTTTTCACCTTTCTAGCAGCCATTTTTATTTTTACTCTTTCTTGAGGGTATTTTTTTTTTTATATTAATATTGAAAATCCATTGGCAGTTAAAAAGAGAAAAAAAATAATCTCCCAGAATGCACCAGATGTGCATAAATCAAGCCATCATTAACAGGTATTTTCTTTTGCAGGGGCACATTTTATACAATAGAGTAAAGTCGTTGGGGTGGCCTTAAGTCGGTATCAGTCAGACAGCCAGGGAGTCTACAGGAGATTGTTTTGGCATCTGAGATGGAGCGCCACATCTACCATCAGCTCCTGACTTTATTGACAGATCCTTGTGCCACTCATACACTGAGTTGGCGAGGGCCGGTATCGAACCTGGACCTCATGGCTCCTAGTCAAATACTCTCCCAACTGAACTATATTATATATCAATACTCGTGTTCCTTATTTGTGCGACTGTTATCATTTGCAACACATACTGGGTAAAATTGGGGGTTGCCATAAGGGCAATAGGGTTGGGACAATCATATAAGTGCTAGGGCTTGACGTGGCCAGCCAATTGATTGGAGGGGGCCTCTCAGACCGCCATCTAGAAAAGCCTAAAGTGGAATATTTCAAGTCATGGACTGCTCAGCCACCTGGGTTCTATCCTTAAGTGTCACGGGTCGCCACCCACGGCCAACAGGTGGCCCCATTGGGGAGTCTTACCCTTCTGCAGAGGTGCAGTCGGTGCATTATAACACCCCAGCCGACAGGACGGTTTATATA
>CM042172.1:4065612-4068112 GCA_023376005.1 Doryteuthis pealeii | reverse complement strand
AACACTCCCATCCTCCAATTAAACATACACCAAGCACCTTGCTAATTGTTTCTAAAAAGCAGTGACGTAGTTTCGTGACAGAGAGACAGACACCGAATCTCCATTATAATAAGATTTGAACAATTATTGCAAAAAGCATAAACTTGTAAGAATTATTTGACGGTCATTGCACATCAAATGGAAAAGGCCAGATAGAATAAAGTTTCTAAAATTCAACTAGAAAAACTCAAATAAAAATTCACCTTGGAACAGAATTCCATAAAAAGGAGAGATCCATTAATTTCACTAGACATTGGGGGGTGGTAGAGGGGGTTGGGGGTTGTTGGACAAAGAGAACCTGCCTGGGAATTAATAGGGTCATAAAAGACGCATTTGTACAGCTCTAAATTAAATGCCAACATCTTTGGTGAACATTAGTAGTCAATTTCATGCAGGGAAACTACAATCCTTTTTTCATTTAATTCATTGACTCTATTCACAGTATAAAAATCGTTGTCCCTCTCTTCTCAACCTTCCTCTTCCCCCTTCTCTCTCTCAACCTTCCTCTTTCCCCCTTCTCTCTCTCTCTCTCACCTTCCTCCTCCCCCTTTCCTCTCTCTCTCAACCTTCCTCTTCCCCCCCTCTTCTCTCTCTCCCTCAACCTTCCTCTCTCTTCCCCTTCTCTCTCAACCTTCCCTCTCCCCCCTCCTTCCTCTCTCTCTCTCTCAACCTTCCTCTCCCCCCTTCCTTCCTCTTTCTCTCTCTCAACCTTCTCTTCCCCCTTCTCTTCTCTTTCAACCTTCCTCTTCCCCCTTCTCTCACTCTCTCAACCTTCCTCTTCCCCCCTCCTCAACCTTTCCTCTTCCCCCCCCGCGCGTGCGTGCGTGCGTGCTCAACCATTCCTCTCTCTCCCCCTTCTCTTCTCAACCTTCCTCTACCCCTTCTCTCTCTCTCAACCTTCGTCTTCCCCCTTCTCTCTCTTCTCTCTCAACCTTCCTCTTCCCCCTTTCTCTCTCTCTTCCAACCTTCCTCTTCCCCCTTCTCTCTCTCTCAACCTTCCTCTTCCCCCTTCTCTCTCTCTCTCTCAACCTTCCTCTTCCCCCTTCTCTCTCTCTCTCTCAAACCTTCCTCTTCCCCTTCTCTCTCTCTCAACCTTCTCTTCCCCTCTCTCTCTCTCACCTTCCTCTTCCCCCTTTCTCTCTCTCTCAACCTTCCTCTTCCCCCTTCTCTCTCTCTCTCAACCTTCCTCTCCCCTTCCTCTCTCTCAACCTCCTTTTCCCCCTTCCTCTCTCTCTCTCAACCTCCCTCTTCCCCCCTCTCACTCCCAACCCTCCTCTTTCACTCCACCTTCCTCTTCTCCCCTCTCACTCCCAACTCTCCCTCTTAACCTTCCTCTTCTCCATCTCCATTTCATTCAATTGAAATATATCATTTCTTTATATTTGATTCAAGTCTGTAATTTTATCCCACAGATACACTTCCTTTTTTTAATTCTAAACCTTTGTTCTTACTTTTAGCTTCTTATTTAAATACATTTTGCCTTTATGTCATTGTTCTCTGCACCCCATATTGCCAATGGAGTCAAAACAAAGCCTCTCCCCCCCCCCCCAATCACCCTTGTCAGCAGGGATTAGAATACACTGACTGATCTCTTGCAGAGAGTAAGACCCCCTCCATAAAAAGGGATTTGGCTGGTTGGGCATTAAGGCATGTCAACCCATTTGAGTCATTTTATGCCAAAGACATTTTTTTAAACATCTTTTTCTAACCTATAGATAGAACCTTAATAGGTACTACCACTCCGGGTCAGAGTGGACCTGGGAGTAATGGTGATGAAAGAGTACTCCACATTCCCAAGCTCTAGAACAGGAACCGGCTGAACTTGCACAGAGGTGTCAAAATTAGAAAAATTGCACAGAGGTGTCAAAATTAGAAAAAACAGAACCGAAATTATTTATTTATTTTCCCATTAAACTAACCTTTTAAACCCTAACCCTAAACCCTAACATAACCCCCCTAGTTTAAAATTAACAGTTTTATTGTTAAAAATTTGTGGTTTCTGTTTTTTCTGGGTCACTGGTATAAGGGGACCAGAAAAAAAACAGAACCCAAGTTATTTTATTCATTTTCCATAAACTAAACCCTAAACCCCAACCCTAATCCTAAACCCTAGACCCCATAGTAAAAATTAAACAGTTTTATTACAAAATTTAGTGGGTTGCTGTTTTTTTCTGGGGTCACCCAAGACACCGCAAGTTCAGCCCTGGACCTCATCGAGATTAATGCCATATCCAGGATAATAAGATCCTCGGCCCACCACCTTCTAACAACATGTATGATCATTTATTAAGACATTTTTTTAAACGTCTTTTTCTATTTAACCCATAGACTTGAACCCTAACAGGCACACCCCCCCCAAGGTCAGACGTGGACCTAGGAGTAAATGGGTAATGAAGGCGGTATTCACATTCCACAAGACCCCAGAACTGGACTTCATCAGATAGAGATCATCTCTCTCTTG
>CM042172.1:4061339-4065512 GCA_023376005.1 Doryteuthis pealeii | reverse complement strand
GGTAATCACACCAAGAAAGTTGATCTACAAATACACACTTCTAAAATCTGTTAGATTATTCCATTCATTTAATTGATAGATCAACTGTCTTAATGGTATCAACCAAGAAAGTTGATCTACAAATACCCACTTCTAAAAAATCTGTTAGATTATTCCATTCATTTTAATTGATAGATCAACTGTCTTAATGGTATCAACCAAGAAAGTTGATCTACAAATACCTACTTCTAAAATCTGTTAGATTATTCCATTCATTTTAATTGGTAGATCAACTGTCTTAATGGTATCAACCAAGTAAGTTGATCTACAAATACCTACTTCTAAAATCTGTTAGATTATTCCATTCATTTTAATTGGTAGATCAACAAATACCCGCTTCTAAAATTGGTTATATTATACCATTCAGTTGAATGATACCCACCAAGAAAGTTAATCTACAAATACCCACTTCTAAAATCAGGTAGATTATTCCCTATTGTTGGTAATTCTCCAAGAAAGTTAATCTACAAATACCCACTTCTAAAACCTAATTATTCCATTTATCAAACAACTTGTTACTCTGTTTTCCAAAATAACTTTTTATGGAGAACATTAAATAAAACAAAAATAGAAAAAAAAAAAAAACTGAATCAGAAATTTTTTAATGTCAGTTGCTAATTGATTTGATAATAGCTCTCATGTTTTCTTTTTTTTTTTTTTTTTTTTTTTTTTCATTCTTGTAAATAAAAATGTCAGCAGGATTACAGCAAGGAAAAGTACAATGATGTCTGTCTGTTTGTTTGTTTATTTGTATGATAAATTGGTCTGTGAAAGAAATTAACTTTTTAATCAATTGTTCAAATTAATTTTTCATTTTTGGTTTCTTTGTTTTTTTTGGTAACTGTTTAATCTTGATAGACAAGATCAATGTTTGTTTGAAAGTAATAAACACAAAAGAAAGAGAAAATAGTTCATTGTTTCTTTTTTTGGCTTCTTCTTAATATCAGTTATTTCTTTTGAAACCTTACAGTAAGTTTCTGCTGGAAATCATTTTAAATTAGGACTTTATTTTCTCTATATAATTGGTCAATAAAAAAAATAAAAAAATTCTGCACAAACAGTTGTTTTTTTATTGGTTAATACACTGATTGAAAATGAAATTTATAATGGGTATAGCCCAGGCCCCTGACACTAACATTTAGTACTAACTTTTAGGAAAAATTTATCCCGTCCCCGGCAAACTGTCCCGGATGATGTATTGATTGTCCCGGGTGTAATTTTTATCGTCCCTAGGACGACGGGATGGCGCCCTGACATAAGCAGCAAAGAATCACCTGTGCCATGCATGAAAGCCTCGAACGGCAAGAGGTGTAATTTGCGTAACGGCTAGGCAAACTGTAATAAAAACAGGTAGTTGTTCACACTGAGGCAGAATGAACCAGACGGTGGGAGAATTAAGTGTTGACGATGGAGAAAATAGTGTTTATTGTTCGTTTATCCAATGATTTGAACCAGCGAATTCGAGAAAGAAACAGTGTTTACTGAGTCTGTACCCGGTCAGTTATTTTTTCTTAATGAATTTCTTTTAAGATTTATCCCTGAGATTTTAGCTCATATCAAGATAAAACCAAACAATTAGAAATCAATAATATTTAGCGCACATTTATTAAAATCAAATTTTTAATATCAATATGCAAATTAGCCTTCCTGTTCACACTGTCAACCACACAGGCAGTCGGAGAAAGCCCCCTCCGATCAGTCAGCTTGTCATTTCAAGCCCTAGCATCTATATGATTGCCCCAACCCTATTGACCTTATGGCAAGGCCCAACCCTTTTTATCATATGGGTGCTAGAAGGCGGTGGCTGAGGGTCTTCATGTCCTGGGAATATGATGGTGAGGTTCCAGTTATGGAGGTTTGGGAAATCTGGAGCACCCCTTCATTACCATTGCTCCCTGGTCCGCTCTGACCCGAAGTGGTAGTACCTGTTAGGGTCCCATCTATGGGTTAAATAGAAAAATGTGTTTAGAAAAAAAAAATTGAGTATCTGTTCAGAATGAACTTATTTCAAAACTTTATCGGCATTAAATGACCCACTGAGGTTGATATGCCATAAAACAAACCTAAACCTGTAAACCGCTATTTGTTGTATATATAAATACAATTGCATATTATTAGTATGTAATAATGTAAAAAATAATTAGTATTGATAATGTAAAACAATTTTATTAATAACTGAGGTTTAAATAAAAATAAAATCATTGGTAGTAGCATTTCAGTCTCGGAAGACTATAATGTAGTTTTTGTGCCCCTAAAGTTACAGCGCCTCCTGTGACTGTAAAGTCCAATGTTCAAAAAACATTCTCGATCACAAATGTTGCATGTGAAGGCTGTCCCTGAAGATGTTGATGTGCCGGTGCTTTGTTGCTGCTGCTTTCTTTTAGACCCCTTGACTTCATGGTGTTGTAAATAACTAAGGGAATTGTGGCTTGAGTAGTAATATAGTTTCAGTTACAGACAGACAGATACATAATCTCCATTATAATAACTAGCCTGAGAGGGTTGGAGTTAAAAATTCAATGTCAGAGGTTTGTATCATAAGTAAGCAAATCCTCATATTTATTAAAGAAGTAAAAGATAAATAAAACAAATTGAAATGAAAACTGAGCCCTGTCCCTCTCAAATAAAATGTTGCATGCATGTAATAATCAAACAATTATTTTGAATATTTTCCACATCAATTTTCCACAAAATCGTAGGTATTCATTCATTATAAACTTTTTAGTTAACTTCTTGTTAGTGTTAAAAAAAACAAAAAAATGGACGAGAGTAAAAAAAAACAATTTTTAAAATTGCTTACTCAAATTTTGGGTGTATATAGCATAAGAATATTGTGATGTAAGCTGTGATGTAGTTTTTGTTACAGACAAAAACCGGAAGCGAATCTCCATTATTAATAAGATAAGATATTATATGTAAATTTTGTTTCTGTTGACTCAATCAGGTAATTTTCATTTTTGATGGAATTGTTTTCTATAAGACCTCAACATAAAAGAGAATAATAAATCTTCTTTTTGAAAGCCTTTCTCCTACCCAACTGTGATAGTTTTGAAATTTCTCAGTCAGAATATCATGAAAGCTTTACACAATTGTTGTGTTCACATCCCATTATAAAATTGATGTGACAAAATCTATTGAATTCTTTATTATGGCTTTGGTGGGGAAACAACAAAAAAGAAGTCTTTATCTAATCTTATTATAATGGAGATTGTGTGTTTTTCTGTCTGTAACCGAAACTATATTCCTACTCAAGTCACAATTCTCTTAGTTATTGACATCACATTCTCCATGATTTTATTTTTATTTAAACCTCAATTATTAATAAAATTGTCTTACATTATTAATACCGTTAATATGTCTACATACTGACAACATGCAATTATATTTATATATACAACAAAATAGCGGTTTACAGTGTGAACTGGAAGGCTAATTTGCATATTAATATTAAAAAATCGAATTTAATAAATATGTGCTTAGTATTATTGATTTCTAACTATTTGGTTTTATTTTAATGAATATAAGCAAAAATCTCTTCAATAAATCTTAGATGAAATCCATTAACAAGATAAAATAACTGTCATTTTATTCTTTATTTCCTCTTATAACTAAATACTTAAATTAGAAAAAATAACAATGAAAGACGAGAGTGATGGAAGAGTAAGTTTCAGTTGTTCCATTTTTTATTATACTCCCTCTGTTTCAAATCTTTTATTATACTCCCTCTGTTTCAAATCTTTTTATCTGTATTCTTATTTAGTTTCATTAGCCTTTCTAATTTAATACAATATTTTATTACATTAAAACTTAAATACTTGCACCCGGCGGAGGGTGCATATATTTGCTAGTTCAAATAAAGAAAGAATCTTCTACTTTCTAAAGTAGGAGGCATTTGAAGGGTAATGGTTACCGTCTTAGAAAATGGACATGGCGACCAGAGTTCAAATCCTGAACACGGCGGTTCGCTGTGCATTATCATTTGAAAGTGTGTTAATAGGAAATAGTATATCTATATTGGGTGGGTGATGTAGAATTTCAGCGGGCCTACAAAGGAGAGAGACAAAACTAATAAAAAGAGTAAAAAATTACAGTTATAGGGAGAGATTGGAGGGTATACAAAGAAGAGTGACAAAA
>CM042172.1:4028839-4056339 GCA_023376005.1 Doryteuthis pealeii | reverse complement strand
TTCAGGGTAACATAACATCTTATTCAATGAACACACGTGTAATCGACTGCAATTAATCAGTATCTCGATTAATTCAGTGGATTTAACCATGAAGATCCTAATGGTGAAACTCGAGTAGGTTTCTATTGTATCCATTTCTTTAATAAATTTGCTCTACTTTGTATTGAGCACTTTGTATTTGTTATATCGCTGACTTAACCCCTGGATTCTGTGCACCTCCAACGATCGTGCCCATATTCACCGGTAAGCCACCTTTTTATATATTTATATATATATATATATATATATATATATATATATATATATATATATATATAGGGTTCTCTAACTAGTATATATAGGGAATTCTCGTAATCTTGCTAGAGTAACTAATATAATATATATATATATATATATAATATATATACATAAAATATAATGGAGAATGAATATGAAAAGTATTAGCAAATAAAGGTACTCAATGCTGAAATAGCAGAGCAGTTTTAAATCATAAATAGAATAATATGGTATTAATTTTCCGTAACTATAGTTTCGTGCAGAAGGTTAAATCTAAATCTAACCGCCTGAGGATTGTACAATACACATGAAACTATAGTTACAAAAACTTAATACCATGATATTTTATTTATAATCTTATATATATAGTATTTCTCTTTGAAATAGGCCTCCAGTTTTTGTGTTCACTTGCACAATGCAAAGGCCTTGAAATTGAACACCATGGTTCAATCCCTGGATCAGATAGTGAATAAGTCATATACTCTGATTCAGTAAAGGAAAGAGATAATCAACATCTCAAGGACAAAGGATTATCTGATAGAGATAATCCTCTAAGCATGGCCAGTACAATAGATTAAAATTCTCAGAAGGTTCTTGAGTACAACAAATACCCCCGAAGAAAGTTGGATCGTAGAATTGGTTAGATTGTTGTGACTACAACCCCCTGGCAAAACAAATATGGATCGCTCGTTGGAAAATGGTTCTTCTGTTTATCCAGCATATCTTACAAGGGGCGGGGGGTTATTCCTTTGATTAGATTTCTGCTGCTGAGTTTGTTTACGGGAAGTTTTCTGGTTCCTCTGAAGTAAGCCACATTTGACTGAGGGGAAATGAAAGGGCTGTGGGGTGGGCGTCAAAGCCTGTAGCTTTGACACCCCCCCCCCAAAAGTTCATGATCCAATAGTTAAATAGTATCACTACTGTTCTTCTACAAGGAAGGCTTTGGCATTAGATAACCAATTTAGGTTGATATGATATTAAAGAAAGAAACCAAACTGTATCATGTTCATTTTCAGACTAATGCCTTTCGGAATGGTATGAACCCCCTTATTTCCCAGTTGAGGGTTAAATAATACCATTACTCTCCTACTACAAGGATGGCTTTGGTATTAAATAACCCACAAAGTTTGATATGCCATTAAACAAAGAAACCAAACCAAACCCATCTGTTTCTAGATAACTTGTACTAGTTACTGGATTGTGATATCATCAATCTTTCTACAAGGATGGTTGGCCCTGTCGGCTGAAGCGTTAGAATACACCGACTGCACCTCTGCAGAGGGGCAAGACTCCCTTAATGTGGCTACCTGTTAGCCATGGGTTGCGATCCGTGATGCTTAAGGATTGAACTCAGGTGGCTGAGCAGTCCATGACATGCAACACTCTTCTTAGGCCCTTACTTAGGCTAGACTTGGAACTTTGGGAAATGTGGAGTACCCCTTCATTACCAGGTCCACCCTGATCTGGAGTGGTAGTACTTGTTAGGGTCCTATCTATGAAGTTAAATAGAAGTAAAAAAGTAAAGTCGTCAGGGCGGCCTAATGTTGGTATTAGCCAGACAGCGAGGGAGTCTATCCCTTTTTGACTAGCACTAGACCAAGGAGAATATTTTAGCATCTGAGGTGGAGCGCCACACCTACCACCAGCTCCTCACTTTAACGTACAGAACCCTGTGCTACTCTTACGCTGATTTGGCGGTGGCCAGTATCGAACCAACAACCTTGTGATTCCTAGCTGAACACTCTATCGACTGAGCTAAATCAGCCCCTTGGGTTAAATAGATGAAGAAAAAAGATTTTTAAAAAACAAACCAAGCCGTATCTGTTTCCAGATAACTTATGACTTTGCCAGTTACTCACCCCCAACTATGGATTAGATAGTACCACTACTGTTATTCTACAAGGATGGTATTAAGTAACCCACAAAGGTTGATATACCATTAAAGAAAGAAACCAGACCTATCTGTTTCTAGATAACTTGTGACTCTATCAGTTTCTCTGTTATGATGTCATCAATATAGAGAGGGCTTTGGCCACCAATAAGCTGTTATTATTGTGACCGTCATTTACTTTCACTTTCATTTTCCAATTACATGTGCTTACAAATAGCATTAAAAAAAAAAAATATATATGCAAATTTGAAATGCAATTCAAAAATACTTCTCTATAACCTAATAATAATAATAAAAATGACAACATCTCCAAATTTTATTTTATATTTTTTGGTATTTTTAAAAAGTTTTCTTCGTGTTGTGTGTAATTATCCGATATGAGAGACAAAATAATTTTCACCAAAGCGAGAGACGCAATTTTGTTAAAAAATGAAAGCATTGTAATACAAATTGAAAATCACATGAGGAATTTATTTATTTTTTTTTTCTTGGAAACCTTTTACAGAAAATAAAGGTATTTAATGGAAGATTATGTGGTTGTTGTAAGAGGTTTTCATCTTGGAAGTTGTCGATTGAAAATGAAGGCATTTAAATGCAAATAGAAAGATCTTAGATTTTCTTAAGGGCAGGGGAAAACAAGACAATAAAAAATTATCTCATCATTTACCTGTAATTTGCAATATTTATATATACGTGTTCGTCAGCTGGGGGGATTTTTGGTACAATTAAAATTAATTGATTGATTTAGGATAATTTAGCACATTATTTATATTCATGATTTCCTGTGAAACATATCTCATTTTGGATATTGAAAAGGAATATAAAACGTAGTAGAGTTTCCGCTTTGGAACCATAAGGTTCTGTGTTCAATACCAACCCTTGCCAACTCTGTATATAGACATCATATTGTAGCGAGATGGTGAAGGTGATGGTGAGTTTTGCGAGGACTACTATAGAAAAGAGAGGAAGAAGAAATAAGACAGAGTAAAGGTTTTAAAAAAAAGTGATGAACATAAAACGGTTTGTCGTGAATTTGACCGGGGCGTGACCCCCCGAATGGAAAGCCAACCAGAAGTTTCGGGTGTTGACCGGAACCGGAAGTCACGTGGTCACGAGGAACGATGAAGAAAAATACCGGTCTCTTTATGATATCCGACAGCGTAGGATACGGACAGGCCTCTGGTCCCTAGTGTGGGATTACAGTAATTTAACAATGTTCTTTCTCTCTGCCTTTCCTCCTCTCCGACACAACCCACGCGAAAATAAAAGCTAAGCAGCTTGTGACGATATATTTCTTGCGTTGTACTTTTTTATTGACAAGATGACCGCCATGTGCCGAACACCTTTTTAGTGTCGTGAATTCGGAGGCACGTTGACAAGACCCGCTATACAACATATATCGCTATTAGAACGTTACATATATCTGTTTTGGTACCGTGAATATATTACTATGTTACAATATTAAATATATATATATATGCACAAATTCTTTTTCTTTGTTAAAGGTTGATGTGAGAAGATAGAAATAAGGGGAGATGCCCAAGGAAGCATCATCTAATGATGAAGTTCCAATTCTAAAGCTCTGGGGAGTGTGGAGTACTCTTTCATTGCAATTACTCCCAGGTTCACCCTGACCCAGAGTTATAGTACCTGTCAGGGTCCCATCTATTGGTTGAATAGAAAAAATGAGTTTGAAAAAAATTGAGTACTCATCAAGATTGAATAAAATAAAATGTCTTTGGCATGCCATAAAATCCAACCAACCAACCTATCTATGGGGTTGTTGAGTTGTCTTCCCTTGCCTGGAAGAGTTATCTTCCCTCTGGTTCCCCGTTTTTGACCACCAGGAGTTTTTTGGTATTTAAGCGCCTGTTTCAAACTCTCTGTCTCTTCTTCTGTGGCACCTCAGCACATGGGTTAAACTGTTATGTCTACACCCTTGTTGTGTGGGAGCTTCTGCCCCTAACGCAACGCTAGTAAATTCACTTTCTTATAGACTCTCTATAACCCCTCATTACTTCTATGTCTAGTTATATCTACCTTTTATCTTTATCACGTACATGTATTCTATATTATAAATATTTCTCCTTACGCTTATATTAAAGTCCATGTTATGTTTAACATCCTTGTCGGAGTTGCTGGTTACAACCAATCATAATTGATATTATAACTTTGAACCTTACAGGGTAAAAAAAAAATGAAATTTCAAAAATGTGTTTTAGGAAAAAATTGAATACCCATTAAGAATGAAAAAAACCCCAAAAAACCAAAATAAAACAAAATGTATTTGGCATAAAATCACCCAACAGGGGTTGATATGCCATAAGACCCAATTAACCATCCAACCTATCTATAGTTTAAATAGAAAAAAAAAAATGAATTTTCAAAAACGTGTTTACAATAAAATTGAATACCCATCAATAATGAATAAAACAAAATGTCTTCGGCATAAAATCACCCGACAGGGGTTGATATGCCATAAGATCCAACTAACTAAAAAAACCAACTAACCTATTTATGGTTAAATAGAAAAAAAAATGAATTTTCAAAAACGTGTTTTTAAAAAAATTGAATACCTATCAAGAATGAATAAAACATGTCTTTGGTATAAAATAACTCAATAATGGTTGACATGCCGTAAAACCAACCAACCAACCAACCCAATCGGAAAAATGTGTTACCTAAATTTCAATTCCATTAGTTTTGCTCTTTATAAGATCTTAATGATACAATTTTGTATTTGATAATTTTGAGTGCAACTTGGGAAATCAAATACAATGATCTTTCATTTTTTTTTTTACAGTTCCCTCCAAAGAAAATTAGATTTCATTTGTAAATAATTCTAAACGAATAAGGAAATTTGTTTTTTTTTATAATTTTCCCTTTTGGATCCAAAATTCACAAAAAATAATACCCTTCTCCAATCGTATGACATCTTCATGGAAATTGTTTTTGTTTTCAAAGAAAAAGAACAAAGGATAAATAATTATTTTTCTTGTTTTGATCATAAACATTTTGTTTGTTTATTTGAAATAACAAAGATTGGGGGGAACATGACCTTGATAATTTTTATCATCTTGGCGAACCAAGTTCAATTCCTGGATGAGGCTGTTTTAATTTAATTAGGTAGAAGTGGGAGAAGGAACTCCCACTTTTAGTTCTCTTCTTCCTATTCTTTCTTTCTTTTTTTCTTTTTTTTATTATACTTTTTCTGTGTAGCATGTCATTTTTCTTCCCTTTCTTTCTAATAAAAACGGAACAGTCCATTATTTAGCTGAGGTGACGACACTCATAAGAAATAAGAATTCGGCGGTTAAGCTACACAAGATAGGCAAAAATGTAAATCCTGATTATCATCTTGGGCGGTCACATTTTTAACCAGAGGGTATTGCAAGATAAGTCATACAATTAAAGAACACCAGTATTAATATTCTATATATAATGGAGATTAGGTCGGTATTTGTCTGTAACCGAAACTATGTCACTGCAATTTTAGGAATTAAGTAAGTTTAACAATGAGTATTTAATTCATAGTCAATATTATTACTATATAAAATAGAATACACCACTATTATATATATATATATATATATATATATATTTTATAAAAAAAAGAAGGTCCGCAAAATGGATCGTTCTCAGAAAAAATGTTTTATTCTTTTTATTTCACATACGCAACACATGTTTCAGATATTCTGGTATCTTCTTCAGGCTTTGATCAATACATATATTGATATACATATATATATATATATATATACATAGGTTGTGCGTGTTTCTGTAATTTTTCTGTTATATATATATATATATATATATATATATAGTTAACAATTAATGGTAAAATGAATGAATGGGTGAAATAAATAAAAATGAACGAATGAAATGAGGGGGATAAATGAAAAATCCTTTCTAAGGGACCCTTCTCAAAAGTATTAAAACACATTAATGTTAAAGTACGTTATTATTTGTTATTATTTAACAGCGTTGATAATGGTCCAGAAGATAACTTGAAAGTATTTGTATTGCAAATGATTTCAATTTATTAACTCCTTTCAAATTTCAATTAAATTGACTTTAATTAAAATAAATAACATTTAACATATATTGATAAAACCACATTTAATCACTACAGACTCTATGATAATAGAGTGAAACCTCATCATTGTCATAAACCAGTAAAACAATAGCACAAAGCGGATTTCTAACAATGTTTATATTTTGATCTTAAAAATATGCAACTTCCGCTTTTTTTTATTTTCGAATCTTGAATCAGCGTTCTTTGACCGCGGTCCTGTAATCAACCGTTTATCGCAAAAAAAAAAAAAAGCACACGTGCAATCAACTGCAATTAATCAATATCTTGATTAATCCAGTGGATTTAACCCTGAAGATCCTTATGGTGAAACTCGAGTAGGTTATTACCGTGTACTTTTTGATAATATATATATATATATATATATATATATATATATATATATTTTTTTTTTTTTTTTCGGGCCATCTTTTGGTGTCAGGGTGGAACTGGTGTAACAGTCCACCAAAGGTTTCATTCCGAGCGTTTTCGGCAACACATTTGGAAGTGGGAGGTAATAACAATCCCCTCCCCTTCTCACAACTTGTGCTCCCCTCCCACAAAAAAATCACTACTGCATCGTTTGTTCGAACCACTACCATTCCTACAACCTCCCCCTACCAATTGTTATTACCTCCCACTTCCAATTCCTATGCCACTATTCGTTCTCCTTAGAAATGAGACACAGAACATACCATCAGTTTCCTACCTGATGATGGCAAATCATACTGCCGAAAGCGCTCGTAATGAAACCTTTGGTGGACTGTTACACCAGTTCCACCCTGACACCAAAAAGATGGCCTGAAAATTAGAAAAGATCGAACAAAAACTCGTCCGACAAGAATCGTCAGTACAATTTAACACAATATGTTTAAAAGAAAAAATGCTGCCAAAATACACTTATATATAATGATCATTTCTCCGGAAATTTGATCTCTCAGTGACCGAAAGATACATACATTCCTATGTATTTAATAGTTTAAAAACACCAGTCCCCGCATCAGCTGTCAGTGGGCGAGGGGATAAGATATCGGACTACCATGCGGTCAGTCTGAGTTCGACCCTACCCAAGGATAGTTGTGTCTAGCCACACTGAAGAGGCATGATATGCTGAAACACGTGTCTGTGGATCACTTATTAATTATTTATATATACTAGCAAATATATGCACCCTCCGGGTGCAAGTATTTAAGTTTTAATATAATAAAATATCATATTAAATTAGAAAGGCTAATGAAACTGAATAAGAATTCAGATAAAAATATTTGGAACAGAGGGGGTATGATTGAAAAATAGAACAGCTTTGAAACTAACTCTTCCATCATTTTCCCTTACTCCCGCCTTTCATTGGTAAATTTTCCTAATTTAACTATTTAGTTAAAATAGGAAGTAAAGGACAATATTACAGTTATTTCTTCTTGTAAATAAATTTCTTTTAAGATTTATCCACGAGATTTTTGTTTATATTTCTTAAGATAAAACTAAACAATTAGAAATCAATAATACCAAGCACATATTTATTAAAATAAAATTTTAAATATCAATATGCAAATTAGCCTTCTTGTTCAAACTGTAAACCACTATTTTGTTGTATATATAAATACAATTGCATGTTATTAGTACGTAGATATGGTCAACAGTATTAATAATGTAAAACAATTTTTATTAATAAGGTTTAAAAGAACGAAATCATGGAGAATTTGACGTAAATAATTAAGGGAATTGTGACTTGAGTAGTAATATAGTTTCGGTTACAGATAGAAAAACACACAATCTCCATTATAATAAGATATATATATATATATATATATATATATATATATATATTGATGCAGAATTTTACCAAATAATAATAAATGCAATAAATACTAATAGAAGGAACCACCCAAGTAAGAAATCTAGACAAAGAAAAATGTTGTTTAAGATTTTTAATGTCTTAAAGATGAAAACAGAATAAAATCTTTGTTTATGTTGTTATCTTAATAATTATCCAGAAGTGCAAAATTCCACTTAGAAAGAAATTTTTCTGTCCGACACAGGAAGATGCCACTTGGATTTATTAGTTTTTATTACTTATATAAATTTTTTTTTTGTTTCTCTTTCCAGCTGACAGCAAAGAATATCCAGTGTATGAGAGCCCTCCTCAGTGTAGCTCATTGCCATGGAGGCATCCTGGGAACAGCCTGGCATCTTGTGCTCACAACTTTACAGGTAGCTACTTACATTTATATATATATATAATATACGATTCATCTTCTTTCTTTTTTTTCTTTTTTTTTGTTCTCCACTTGATTTATTTCAGGGTGGGTGTCAGCCATATTTTTTGCTGTTTTTATTTTTATGCTTTTAGATTTAATTTTTTTTTTTTTTTTGCTGATATTTCCCCCCCCCCCCCCCCCGCTGTCCTATTTTTTATTTTTTATTTTTTTTGCTGATTTTTTTTCTTTTCATTTAATTTTTTTTTTTTTTCCAGCCCTCTGAAAAGATTTTTTTTTTTTTCTTTTGCTGATTTTCTGTTTTTAAATTTATTTTGCTTTTTTTTTTCCTGATTTTTTTGCTGTTCTGTTTTTTTATTTTTGTTTTCTACTTTAAAAAAAAAAATTTTCTTTTGGCTCTTGAAAAGCAACATTATTTTCAAGATAATAAAAATATCCTCTCCAGAGTGTAATTATATATATATATATATATTTATATATATATATATATTTTTCTTTTTCTTTTTCAACTTGGGCTGGGGTAGCTTGCATTGTGTACGTGGCAGGTGTGAAAATAGATTTAATGTTTAATTACTTTTATAAAAAATGGGTATACACCTATTTTGTTTGTAAATCATTTTAATTGTAATTGATTTATCTTCTTTGTCTGATGAATTTTTCTTTTTAGCTGCAATGTTTATTCTATTACCACATTTTAGTTTAGATATACTTATCTGATCTAAAAGTAGGACAGTTCTAGATTCTTTGGCCTGGCAATGGGTTAAATAGTACCACTACTGTTCTTCTACAAGGATAACTTTGGCATTAAATAACCTGTGAACTCCAGTCGCAATATTACGTGCACTTTCAGATTGATATCTTTAGGAAAGGGATGAAACCTCTCATCTCCTATATATGGGTTAGACAGTACCACTACTATTCTTCTACAAGGATGGCTTTGGAATTAACCCGTAAAATCCAGTTGCATTATTATGTGCACTTTCAAACTTAGGAGAGGTATGAACACTATCATCTCAGCTATAGGTTAAATAGTACCACTACTGTTCATCTACAAGGATGTCTTTGGCATTAAATAACCTATGAATTCCAGTTGTGCTCCAGTTCCAACAGCTATGTACATAGAAATCACTGGTTTCCACTAGATTACTGAAGTTAAACACCAATCATCCTGTTCAATACTTAATTGGGTGACCATTTAAGCAACTGCAGGTACAGTAAGAAACTGAATATCAAAATGACTTCAGTATTAAATGAACCGAAAAGGGTTGATATGCCTTAAAACAAAACAACTAAATTTAGATCAACCTATGAACTTTTCAGCTGACCTTTGTACTATTCACAAATAGTCTCAACAGCTATGTATGTAGAAATTACTGGTTACTAGATCACCAAAGTTAAGAAGTGATCAGCCTGTTCAATACTTAATTGGATGACCATTTAAGCAACTGTAAGAAACTAAATATCAAAATGACATGTTTCAACCTTAAATGACCTGAAAAGGGTTGATCTGCAGTAAAACAAAACAATTAAATTTAGATCAACCTATGAACTTTTCAGCTGATCCTTGTACTATTCACAAATAGTCCCAACAGCTATGTATGTAGAAATTACTGGTTTCCGCTAGATCACTGAAGTCTAGCAGTGATCAGCCTATTCAATACTTAATTGGGTAACCATTTAAGCAACTGCAGGTACTGTAAGAAACTGAATATCAAAATGACTTGTTTTGACATTAAATGACCTGAAAAGGGTTGATATGCTATAAAACAAAACAACTAAACTTAGATCAACCCATGAACTTTTCAGCTGACCCTTCTACCATGTATCCTGGGTTTAAGGTCAAGTCATGATGAACGCTCCAGTTCCTGCTAGTGTAACGAGATGATGAAGGTCCTGAGTTTTGGGAGGACTACTATAGAAAAGAGGGGGAAGAAGAAATAAGAGAGAGTAAAGGTTTTTAAAAAAAGTGATGAACATAAAACGGTCTGTCCGGAATTTGACCGGGGCATGACCCCCGAATGGAGAATTGAAAGCCAACCGGAAGTTTCTGGTGTTGACCGGAACCGGAAGTCACGTGGTCACGAGGAACGATGAAGAAAAATACCGGTCTCTTTTGGCTTTCCAAGGCCTAGGGTACGGATGGGCCTCTGGTCCCTAGTTTGGGATTACAGTAATTTAACAGTGTCCTCTCTCTCTTTCTCTCTGCCTTTCCTCCTCTTCCGAAACAACCCACGAGACGAGCCCGAAAGTAAAAGCTAAGCAGCTTGTGAAGATATATTTCTCACGTTGTACTTTTTTATTGACAAGACGACCGCCACGTACCGAATACCTTTTTAGTGCTGTGAATTTGGAAGTACGTTGACAAGACCCGCTATACAACGTATATCGCTTTTGGTACTGTGACCATATACCGCTATTAAGAACGTTACACTAGATCAACAAAATTAATCAGCCATGAGCCTATTCAATTCTTAATTGGGTGACCATCTAAGCAATATCAGGTACTATAAGTAACCTGATATTTCGGCTGGTCATGTCAAGACCTAGCACCTATATGATTTTCCCAACCCTATTGCCCTTATGGCAAGCCCCAACCCCTTTTTATCATATGGGTGCTAGAAGGCGGTGGCTGCGGGTCTACATGTCCTGGGAATGACGTTAAACTCTATCTGATGGTGAGGTTCCAGTTTTAGAGGTTTGAAGAATGTGGAGCACCCCATTCATCACCATTGCTCCCTGGTCCACTCTGACCCGGAGTGGTAGTACCTGTTAGGGTCCCATCTATGGGTTAAATAGAAAAATGTATTTATTAAAAAATTGTATTATCCATTAAGAATTGATTTATTTCAAAACTTTATCGGCATTAAATGACCCACTGAGGTTGATATGCTGTAAAACAAAACAAACCAAACCAAATAACCTGATATCAAAATGACTTGATTCAGTATTAAATGACCTGGAAAGGGTTGATATGCCATAAAACAAAACAACCAAACTTAGATCAACCTATGAACTTTTCAGCTGACCCTTGTACTATTCACAAATAATCCCAACAGCTATGTATGTAGAAACTTTGTGTTTGAAGGAGGAAGACAACTGAAAATTGTATTGGAGAACGATCGCCTCGGGACTCTTGTGGTACTTTCTGGCATAAGTCGCGTTAAAATGGACAATATAAACAGTGACCTTGGAATACCAAATTAAATGGGTGGCATTCTGAAGGAGAACAGATTGAAGTGGTTTGGTGTCACATGGTATGCAAAGACAATACCAGTCATGTGAACCATTTATATAAGAATATCTTTGCCATCAGGAGACCCAGAGGACAAGAATAAAAGTGATGGTGTGATCTAATAATAGACGACATGAAACTACCTCTGCTAATAGCGGAAAGACTGGCCAAAGACGGGATGAAATGTGTGGCGGAAACCCTTGCAGATATATGCAGATTATATATATATATATATATATATATATTATCTCTTATTATAATGGAGATTGTGTGTTTTTCTGTCTGTAACCAAAACTATATTACTATTCAAGTCACAATTTCCTTAGTTATAATGTGTGGGAAACTCTTGCAGATATATACAGATAATATAATATATATATATATATATATATTATTATGGAGGCGCGTGGGCTAGTGGTTAGTTGTGGAAAATGGACTCGTTGATTCGAGTTCAATTCCTAGACGAAGCTGTTGGCATTTCACATAGTGCTTATAACCTTGGGAAAGGTATGAATCCATATATTCTCCCTCCAGCTATGGGTTAAATAGTAGAGCAGACTGGGCTCTTCAGCCTTGGGTAGGTAACCAGTCTAGGAGAGGGATAACTCTGAATTCAAAATTCCTGAGGTCAGTCGTTGATTGGGTTTGTGGCAACCTTTGATGCACCAATTCTTTCCTACGACTGTGCCAAAAAGTGTGGATGGTCCAACACAAGCCTTCACCACTATAAACAAATCACTGTGTGGGTGTTCATTGTGTGTGTGAACCCTCATGTGTCGATAATCGATGGGAGAGTCCATTTAAAAAATTTTTTTTTTTATATATTATCTCTTATTATAATGGAGATTGTGTTTTTCTGTTGTAACTGAAACTATACCACTACTCAAGTCAAAATTTCCTTAGTTATTTAAATCACATTCTCGATGATTTCGTTTTTATTTAAACCGCAATTATTAACAAAATTGTTTAACATTATTAATACTGTTGACCATATCTAGATACTAATAACATGCAATTGTATTTGAATATACAACAAAATAGTGTGAACAGGAAGGCTAATTTGCATATTGATATTAAAAATTTGATTTTAATAAATATATGCTTAGTAGTATTGATTTCTAATTGTTTGGTTTTTATCTTGATGAATATGAGCATAAATCTCTGGGATAAATCTTAAAAGAAATCCATTAACAAGAACAAATAGCTGTAATTTTATTTTTTAATTTCTATTTTAACAAAATAGTTAAATTAGGAAAATTTAGCAATGAAAGACAGGAGTGTAGGAAGAGTAAGTTTCAGTTGTTCTATTTTTCGATTATAGCCTGTTTTGTTTAAAATCTTTTTATCTGCATTCTTATTTAGTTTCATTATTATTTTCTAATTTAATATAATATTTTACTAGATTAAAACTTAAATATTTGCACCCAGAGGTTGTATATATTATTGAAGTCAGTTAGCCTACTGTTGGTTTGAATAACAGCAGCTAAGAACAATTCAAGCAGTGTCCAAGACAGCTGGTATGAATAGGACTCAAGAATGATCTATCCATGAATCTGGGTGATTTGGGTTATTCCACTCCTTGAGTACTGATTGGCTGCTTGACTGCTTGATTTGAATGACATTGTGGAGTCCCATATATACTCTGTCATTCTGCAGCAGACCTTGTAGCTTTCGGGATTGTATTGAGTTACAACCGTTTGCTGCCTTGTCTTCCCAGTTCGACGGTAATTGGACTTTAATTATTCTTCATATATATATTTGTTTGTATATATAAGAAAGATTCTGTATGTTTGTACAACGACCAATCACACGTCCTTTTATAAAGGAAAATTGGTGGTGACCACCAAAGACGAAAATTCAATAAAGTTCACACTCTATTTTTGTCTTTGGGAGGGTTAAAAATAATTTGACCCCAAAATAAAAAAAAATAAATAAGAATATAATGAAAAGATTAATTAAGAAAGTGATTGAAAAATATTCCAAATTAATAAGGGATAAAAAAAATAATAAAAAGCAAATAAAAGAAAAAAATCTAAACAAGAAGAATAATGAAAATAAACAAACTTAAAAACAAGAATATATAAAGAATAAAAGATAATAAAACAAATATATAGAAAAATAATTTTTATTAATCTAAATATGAATATAGATAAAGGATTTGTTTTTAACTTTTTAGATACAAGACAACACATAGTAGCTCTACTAAAATACACAATATATATATATATATATTTAGCTCTCACAATTTGTGATTGAGCACTGTATTTTCTTTGTTTCATCACAAAAAAAATTTGTTTATATATATATATATATATATATATATATATATATATATGTGAGATTGATTGATTCCAATCTCACAGACAAGTTAAACAGACAGTTCTTCCAGGCCGTTGTTGTGTCAGTACTGCTGTATGGCTGCACCACCTGGACCCTAACTAAGCGACTAGAGAATAAACTAGATGGGAGCTGTACAAGAATGCTGCGGGTGATCATGAACAAGACAGAGAAACAGCACCCTACGAGAAAACAGCTGTACGGCCACCTACCACATATCACCCAAACCATCCGAGTAATACAGACAAGACACGCGGGACACTGCTGGAGAAGCAAGGATGAACTTATAAGCGACATCCTCCTGTGGAAGCCAGCACATGGACAAGCCAGTGTGGGCCGACCAGCAAAAACGTACCTTGATCAGCTCTGTGCGGATGCTGCATAGAGGATCTCCCGAGAATGATGAGCGATAGACGGACGGATGGAGAGAGAGAGATTGTCATGGATATCCTCGCTGAAAGCACGACATGATGATGATGATGGTGATATATATATATATATATATATATAATATATATATTTGTGGAAAAAGTGACTTACCGGTGAAAATGGTCACAGTGGTTAGTTGATTCAAGTTTCACAATGATAAGACAGTGATATAACAAATATAAAGTGCTCAATACGTTAGTAGAGCAAATTTATTATCATAAAAAATTCATCATTATTACTGTGTACCTTTATGATAATATATATATATATATATATAGTTGAAATAATCATGACAAGCAAACTCGGTGAATACTGTGTGCAACGTGTGGAACACTGTACAACTGTTTCAACCTAGTTAGGTCTCATCAGCAGTGTCTTCACCGAGTTTGCTTGTTGTGATTATTTCAATTATATATATCAAATTCTCTCTATGTATAAAAAAAAATAATTCCTATATATATATAATATAGTGGTTGAGAATAGAGGAAAGTGTGGATATAACAACACAGACATATTCTCAACCACATACTGTCAGATTTATTCAAATCCTTCACTCATCATATAGATTGTGTATTTTGGCAGCAAGTTATTGTCTAGGCAAGTACTGTTAAAAACCACGGTACAAGGGTCGGCTGAGAAAAAAATGTATGTATGTATGGTGGACTCACCTATCATAAACGATTAATGAGGGTCAGCAGTTAGTAATCTGTTTCCTCCCACATTGTGCATGCTATCAAGAAGACATTTTATTTGTGTTTTCTCTAGTGTGATACTAGCCCAGCCTTGCTGAGGGCTACAAAGCCACACTGATAGATGAAATTTTCTAAAGTGGGAGTCAGATATTTTTGCTATGCTGTGTGTGTGTGTGTGTGTATGTATGTGTGTGTGTACCTGTTAGGGTCCTATCTATGGGTTAAATAGAAAAAATGAGTTTCAAAAAAAATCGGGAGTCTTCATTCAACTTCAAACCCTTTATTCAATCCACTGGGAACAGTCTACCCCAGTGGATCGAATAAAGGGTTCAGTTCGAAGTTTTGAGATGGTTTCCCAGGTCGATAAGAATCACCTGAAGAAGGCCAGTCAGCACATTGCCTGAAACGTTGTGTAGATAACAATGAAGATGAGGACAATTGTCCGAAAAATCCAAATCATACAAAATGTCTTATATTGTGAATTAATGAATTGCCTTTGTTTTTTTTTGTTTGTTTTTTTTTCATTTTTGTATACAATTTTTGATACATATTCTTTGAAATTCTTTTCTTTTCAGCATTTGGTGTGGATCCTCGGTCTAAAACCATCTGCTGGAGGCAGTTTAAAAGCTGGGCAACAAATTAGTGAGGTTTCCAATGCGGTGATAACAACTGCCATAATGGCGGATTTGCCTGTTTTGTCTGCCATGTTGTCAAGGCTGTTTGAAAGTTCACAGTGAGTTATCTGCCCTTGGCAATTTCTTCTTTCTTTTATTTTTTTTTTACATTGTCTGTATTTATCAAATGAAGCTTGCAGGGACAATATGTAGGAAATGGTCACAATACTTTTGGAACCCCTTGTACTAGGATCAAAGTGTAGTATCTGTTCCAGATTCTATGCTTTGACACTTACCTTCTATACCCGGCCTCGGCTGGGGGTCCAGTGTGCTTCAGCCTCTGGACCGGTAAGTACAATTAATAGCATCGATCCAAGGGGGCTAAGCTCCCCAGATCGATGCAATTTTTATGTGCCCACGTAAAAACGAGACCTTGTGTCCAGCCCTCATAAGTGGGATGAGCAGGCAAATACCCTTGTACTACTATATAACTTCCAAAAATTTAAAAATCATTTTAAAATAGATAAATATTTGATAATTTGGAATTTAACTTTGACTAACAATTCCACGATTGAATAATTTTGATATTTCAGACTGTTGCCCTCATCTTTATCGTTGTGTGTATAAACACAATGTTCAGACCACTGTAACCTTGGGCCTGGCGTAGGTGTTTTTAAAAAAATTTTTTTTTAGGTGCATGGTGTAATGGACTCATCAACCAGAGTTCAAAATGACTGTTTGCATTTCACATAGCGCTAATACCCTTGGGAAAGGTATGCATCCAAGTACTCTCCCTCCAGCTATGGGTAAATAGCAGAGCAGACTGGGCTCTTTAACCTTGGCTAGGAAACCAGTCTAGGAGAAGGAAAACTCTCAATTCAAACCTGATAAACTCTGCTTAAAAAATTGACCTTGTGTCACATCCTGCTCGTCCAGAGGTGTTATTAAATATATATATTACTTTAAAATAAGTCACAGATCCCTGTGCTACTCATACCTGAGTTGGCGAAGGCTGATATCGAACTAAGGACCTTGTGGTTTCTAGCCGAACGCTTTAGTGATGACAACATAAGACATTTTATTGTTATTCATATTCATATATATATATATATATATATATATATATATATGAATGATAGTCCATATGTGTTTAGAGTAAATAAAATTCTGGATGAGTTTAGGCAAAAGAAAATAATAAGACAATATTTGGCTTGATATATTTCTTCTAAATACATTAAAAAAAAAGTAGTGGCCTATTGTTGGTATCAGCTGGACAGCGAAGGAATCTATCTCCTTTTTACTAGTGCTAGACCTGGGAGGTTGTTTTGGCATCTGAGGTGGAGCGCCACAACTACCATCAGTTCTTGCACAGATCTGAGCTGTGCTACTCATGCACTGAGTTGTTGAGGGCTGGTATTGAACCTTGAACATTGTGGTTATGAGAAATAAACCGGCCCTTAGGTGAAAACCACATAAGAAATTTTATTGATGTTTATGTGTGTGTGTGTTGTGTGTGTATATGTATATATATATATATATATATAGACATTGTTAAAGTACAATCTCTACTTGAGATGCTCCAATGAACTCTATAATTGAATTTAAATAGGTGCGAGAAAATAGCACGACCTTTTGAAGTGCGTTCGGACATGATGAACATCTTTTAAAAGATGAATGTTAAAACTGGAACAAAAGTCGGGAAAAGTCAGGCAGCTCTTAAGAAAATTAAATGTCACTGAGAATGAAATATTTTGCAAATTTATTTACTGACCGCCCCGCCCCAATCCCCCTAACCACCCAGCAGGAGAAACAAAAAAAAAAAAAAAAAAAAAAAAGAGAAAAGCTGAGTGATTATTAAATGATTGACAGCCGACTGTATCCGACAGGAATTTTCACACGAGTGAGATAATATCAGTCAGCGATTTACGCTCTCTCTCTAAAAGAGTGCAATAATGTCTTCATCACTTAGTTGAGTGAATATCTTTCATCTTATGTTGAGAAGTTGCCGTAAAGAATTGGATCACAAGTAAACTAGCAAAACTTTCCTCATTGATGGAATGAAAATGTAATAGAATTGTTCAGTGAGGAAGGAGGGGGAGATCAGTAAGACTATATAAAAGGCTGTGACTAGCGTCCAGTCACCAGACAAAAAAAAAACAACTGAATAGACTCTGTATGAACTGACAGAACACAGTCATTAAAGATGTATTCTGACATTGAAAATTGCTGTACAGAATTTAAACTAGCAAAACTTTCTCATTGATGGAATGAAAATGTAAATAGAATTGTTCAGTGGAAGGAGGGGGGGAGATCAGTAAGACTATATAAAAGGCTGTGACTAGCGTCCAGTCACCAGACAAAAAAAAAAACAAAAACATAACTGAATAGACTCTGTACAAATTGACAGAACATAGTCAATTACAGATGTATTCTGACATTGAAAATTGCTGTACAGAATTGGATTGCAAGTAAACTAGCAAAACGTTTCTCATTGATGGAATGAAAATGTAAATAGAATTGTTCAGTGAGGGAAGGAGGGGGGAGATCAGTAAGACTATATGAAAGGCTGTGACTAGCGTCCAGTCACCAGACAAAAAAAAAAAAACATAACTGAATAGACTCTGTACAAATTGACAGAACATAGTCAATTAAGATGTATTCTGACATTGAAAATTGCTGTACAGAATTGGATCAAGTAAACTAGCAAAACTTTCCTCGTTGATGGAATGAAAATGTAAATAGAATTGTTCAGTGAGGGAAGGAGGGGGGAGATCAGTAAGACATATGAAAGGCTGTGACTAGCGTCCAGTCACCAGAAAAAAAAAAAAAAAAACATAATGAATAGACTCTGTACAAATTGACAGAACACAGTCCAGATGTATTCTGACATTGAAAATTGCTGTACAGAATTGGATTGAAGAAACTAGCAAAAATTCATTGTTCAATAAGTAGACAAACAAAAAAAATGTAACGAATAGACTCTGTAGAACTGACAGAACAGTCAGTAAAGATGTATTCTGACATTGAAAATTGCTATACAGAATTGGATCAGAACTAGAAACTTTCTTCGTTGACGGAATAAAAATGTAAATAGAATTGTTCAGTGAGGGAAGTGGGGGGAGATCAGTGGCTGTTGAAATATAATCTTGTTATTTTGAAAGGAAGTACTTGATTTAATAGTGTATAATGAACATTATACTCACCTTCACGAGAAATCTGTGACTAGCGTCCAGTCACCAGACAAAAAAAACCTGCTATTTAAACCATCTACCAAGTCTGGATTCTCAGATGCAGATTCAATTTGCAACACAGCAGAATAATGGTTAGTCTACAAAAATCTTTACAAATAATAGTTTTATTATTCTATTGCCCTTATGGCAAGTGGTGGCTGAGGGTCTTAATGTCCTGGATGTGATATTAAACTCTATTCGATGGTGAAGTTCCAGTTCTGGAGCTCTGGGGAATGTGGAGTACCTGTGGGGATTTAAATAAAATAAATTAAATCGAAATTAAATAAGTAAATAAAAAGTTCTGAGTGTCTGGACTCTGGCATCCAGAGTTAACGGTCTGTTGAATAAAGTCTCCATCTATACTTTGAAACAGTTGTGTCTTTTTATTTCTCTTCATCTCATATTCCCCATATACCTCTTTATCTTCATTACTCCCAGATTCACTCCGGTCCAGAATGGTAGTACCTATTAGGGTCAATCTATGGGTTAAATAATTTAATTTAGGCCGGGTTAGCTCAGTCGGTAGAGCGTTCGGCTAGAAACCACAAGGTTCCTAGTTCGATACCGGTCCTCGCCAACTCAGCGTATGAGTAGCACAGGGATCTGTGCGGTAAAGTAAGGAGCTGATGGTAGGTGTTGCGCTCGACCTCAGAAGCTAAAACAATCTCCTCGGTCTAGCGCCATTGAAAAGGGGATAGACTCCCTCGCTGACTGGCTGATACCGACTTTAGGCCGCCCCGTCGACTTTACTTTTTTACTTTATGGGTTAAATAGAAAAATGAGATTTAAAAGATGTTTTTAAAAAATTGAGTTAAAAAAAAGATTACCCATCAAGAATGAATGAAATAAAAAAGTCTTTGACATAAAATAACCCAACAGGGGTTGGCATGCCGTAAAATCCAACCAACCACATCCATCTTGTGCAATAATTTTAGATAAACTTTTATTTTTATATAGTTTGATATTCTCTTTTTATTCATCCATTAAAATATTCCATCTTAGCCGACAATTTAAGAGAGAAAAAACTCTATTTTTAAAAATTTTTCTTATACTTTTTTCATTTCTGGAAAAATCCAACCAACCAACCACATCCCTCTTGTGCAATAATTTGAGAAAAAATTTTATTTTTATATAGTTTGATATTCTCTTTTTATTCTTCCATTAAAATATTCCATCTTAGCCGACAAATTTAAGAGAGAAAAAAATTCTATTTTTAAAAATCTTTCTAATACTTTTTTTCATTTCTGGTTTGAAAACATTGATCATGTTAATAGTTTCAAGTCCTGCTTATTCACACTATGAAACCGTATAAAAAAATTTTTTTTTATTCACTAAACAGAGTGAGATATCACATTTACTGTCAAGACGTGATGGTCAGAAATATTTTATTGTCTTTTCATAGAGACACAGAAACTCTTTTTCTTTTCCTAATTTTTTCTTCTTCTTTTTTTTCTATACATGATTATTTATTTATTTATTCAAATGCTAGTTTATTTATTCATCCTTACTGTTGCTTATTTGTTTCTCTTTTGACCCTCCTGTATTTTTTTTTTTTTTTTTTTTCTGTCTATTGGGTCCTGAATTTGTCAGAGCTTAATTCTCCCTTTTGTTAAAATCATGATTTGTAGCATTAAACAATAACAAAAACCAAAAAAAAAAAAAAAAATATTCCTCTGAGAGGAAACCTGACAATATAAAATGTCAGACTGCGGGTCTCAGAGAAGACATTTAAGATTGCTGCCAAAGTGGATCTCGAACCAAAAAGACCCAGGAGGAATTTAAATCATGGGAAATCCGTTAAATCTACAGACAATGGATCCGGCTTATAATTCCTGACATTAGTCATGTGTGTGTGTGGGTGGCTTAGAGGTAGAATGTTTCTCTGTATTTTTTTTTTTTTTTTTTTTTTTTTTTTTACCTGGAGTGACCTTTTCAATTCACACCTGGATTTGGTTTATGAGCTTTAATTGTTTTGTGCTCAAGTGCTTTTTGAAATCAACACCTGTGATATGTAGCAATTTATTAGAACTGCTAGGGACTGAGCAAATAGCTTAATGATTTCAGGGGTGGGGGGGTGGCGTTCAATTGGAACTAAGGGATCTAGGCTTCATTACCTGTTTATTCTTTGGCTTTCTAAAAAACAAATAAAAAAAAATGTTTAGCTCAGTCTGTGTAGAGCGTCTGATTAGGAACCACAAGGTTCCAGGTTTGATACTGGCCCTCACCAACTCAGTGTATGAGTAGCACAGGTATCTGTGCGGTAAAGTGAGAGCTGATGCCAAAAAAATCTCTTTGGTCTAGCGTTAGTGAAAAGGGGATAGACTCCTCGCTGTTGGCTGATACAGAATTTAGGCCATCCTGACAGCTTTTATATATATATATATATATATATATATATATATACATACTCACACATATATATAAAAGCAGGTTTTTGTTAAGACCATGGGGCCCATCTGTTGGCCATGGGTGGTGACCCGTGATGCTTAAGGACGGAATCCCGATGGCTGAGCAATCCATGATATGCAACACTTCACTTTGGCCCTTACTTATGAGTTTAAAAGAAATGTATATAAAAAAAAAATTGAGTACCTACCAAGAATGAATCAAACAAAAACGTCTTCAGCGTAAAATGACCCAACAAGGGTTGACATGCCGTAAAACTCAACCAACCAAAGACCACGGAATATTTCTTTATAATTTTCATATGTAGACTTTCAAGTCTGCTTTTTTTTTCTATATATTGGTATCCAAATATTATAGAAAGTGTCCAATATTTTTAACCCAAGCACTTTCAACCATGTCACTGGTCATCCTCAATCACTACAACCAATAAAGGACGACCAGTGATATATATGTCTTCAATTCTTCAAATTGCTCATATGGCAAACATCCAAGCCTTTTTATCATATGGGTACTAGAAGGTGGTGGCTGAGGGTCAACTCGGAGTATTTAATAATACACATGAAGTAATGAAATTAATGAAAATACATATATATATAGGGCAGTTGGTGTGTATGTATGTATGTCCAGAAAGAATTATTGACAAATATATATGCACATGAAATATAACTGGCCCTTGCTTTTTGTGCAAAAATTATGAAGATTGAATTTATATTTGAAGATATTTCAAAATTAAATTTACATAGAAATAGGATTGAAATTTTACTTTAAAATTTTCAGCATTTGTGAATCTCAAAAGTAAGATCCAGTCACTATTTTTTTTCCCCCACCTCTACCAAATTATAATATATGAAGAAAAAAGATTTGGCATTAAATAACCCACAATGCATTTTTCTAACACATGAAATGTTCTAAGAGTGTAATAAAAAAAGAAGTTGGTACTTTTCCTGCTGCCCAGAATTGAACTATTCCGATTTATTTATTCATCGGAATATTCTTTTGTTTTATTTTTATGTGGAATTAATGCTTAATAAACTTCACATACGATTGAGTTTGGATATTGGCTTCCATACTTCAGTTTAGTAAGTGTGTATATACATACATATGTGTATGTATGTGTATATATATGTGTATGTATCTATATATATTTGTAAACAGTGTTACTAAAGAATATATATTCATATACTAAAGAGTGTCCTAAAGGATATATATATATATATATATATAATATATATATATATATATATATATATATAATGAAAACCTTTATAATTCGCTCAACATATATTTGTCCGTATGTTGGTATATATGGCAGGACTAAAGAGCCACTTTCGTGCAGCTCATTGTTGAACTTTTTGAAGCTCACCATTATATTCTTTGAACTGTTGAACTTTTCTTTTTTTTTTTTAATTTTTTATCAAGCAATGGCAATACTTGAACACGAGTTTGCTGCCATCATATATATATATATATATATATATATATATATATATATTTAAATAAATAACAAAAGACTTATAGATCTTGCATTATAGACTATTTCAGGGAGCTTAGACTAAGCTCCCTGAAATAGTCTATAATGCAAGATCTATAAGTCTTTTGTTATTTATTTAAATATAAATTTGCTCTGTGACTCTAACAATAAGAGCACACATTGAGCTCTCAACATGCGACAAGTTGTTTTTAAAAAAAACCTATGTCGTAAGGAAGATTTCTTCTCTGGACATATATATATATATATATATATATACACACACACACACATAAATATATATATATATATTTATGTGTGTATGTAAATTTTATTTATATATACATTGAGCTCTCAGCTTTCTTGGTTGAATCCTATCACAGACATATTTGACATTATTCACACACACACACAACATATATATATATATATATATATTTGGTTAAACTCATGTTAAAATTGGTAAAGTCCAAGTTGAGTACGAGATTTGAAAAACGCACAGATGTTGTTAAGTAATGTTTTATTAGCTTATATTGCAATATTTCAATCTGTTTAGACCATCATCAAATTATTATAAAAAGAAGAAAACAGTTTAATGAAAATATGACCGGTTGTAAGGGAAATTTCTTACTCTGATATACTGTCGGATTCATTTCCTTATTTTAATTGATATATATATATATATATATATATATATATATATAAGTAAAGAAATAACAAAAGACTTAGAGATTTAGCTTTATAGTCTATTTCAGGGAGCTTAGACAAATTGTCTAACTCTCCCGACTCATCAGATGCATCGGGAGAGTTGGACACTTTGTTTAAGCTCCCTGAAATAGACTATAATGCTAAATCTCTAAGTCTTTTGTTATTTCTTTACTTATATATTTGCTTTGTGACTCTAACATTAAGAGCACACATTGAGCTCTCAAACTGCGACAGGTTTTTAAAATAAAACTCTTGTGTCATAAGGAAGATTTCTTCTCTGGACTTTTGGATTATATATATATATATATATATATATATATATATATATATATATATATATATAAGCTCTCATGGTTATTTAGCAAAGAAAAAGGTTTAAATACCGGTTGATTTACAACTACTAATATGACTGGTATTTAGCCTTTTTCTTTACTGAATAAATATCAGAGATTTTATATAAGATATATATATATATATATATATATATATATATAAAACGCTCTTACTGTGATAGAACTAGAAATATTTAATGTAACACCTGTTTATGAAATATCGACTTTCTTCTTAGAAGTTTTTTATCTGTGAAAATATTGTTGTAATTATCACCTTTTTTTTTTTACATTGTATGTTTAATCTTTTTGGGGGAAACATCTGTTTCATGTGGAGATAAGTTTTCCCTCTTGACATGGGGTCCCCTTGTGTATGTGTGTCACATTGCAGAAAAGAAAACTTCTTTAATAATGAATACTAGCAGGACCTGTGGATATACCATAGTGTAATAATTTGATTATTACAACTTCTCAAATGTTTACTTAAGAGCTATTGCTAAATAGTTCAATATGTGGTTGAAAATAGAGGAAAAGGTGGATATAACAACACATCAACTAAATTCAATTGATATTTCACTTTGGTATTTAGTGAAGCTTCCTCAGAATTTCTTGTGAAGACAAATGCTTCTTGCAGTCTGCTTTTATATTGAAAAGGTAATTTTTGGTTCGGGTAAGGAGAGGAAAGAGGGGAGGGTTTGGGTGTGTGATATAGAGAGGGGAAGTGAAAAAAGGAAAGGATGGGTTTAATTTGTGGGCTATGGTATTTTGTGGGGTCAATTTATTGCCCAAGTGAGTTTGCTTCATGGAAGAGTGCAGTGACTTGGTGGTGAAGAAGGGTTTTGGGGAACCCCATCAAGAATAAAACTCATCTTTTGGAATAATTTGTTTTCTTTAAATTTTTTGTACATACTGACAGATTTAATTCCCTATTTTACTCCCATATATGTATGTATATATATGCATAAGTTTGCACATATATATTTGTATATGTGTGTATATATATATATATATATATATATATAAATTTGTAGAGGTAAGATATTAGTTTAATCCTAATATGTTTTGATTGTTCAATTTTAAATTTCCTAATACCCTCACATATATTGAATTCATGCTTGGTGAGAATCCAGTAAAAATAATTTTCTTTCATATATATATATATATATATATATATATATATATATATATATATATATATTCTTTGTTGGGGTACCAAGTTTCTTGATACATGGTGATACTAGGCTGGTCCTATTCTCTACCAATAGTTTCTTGTAGAGTTCAGGTTCTGTATGAGAGCTCAATGTTTAATTTTTATAAACAGAGCAAATTTATTTGTGAATATATATATATATATATATATATATATATATATATATATATATATATATATATGCATGTATGTATATATTTTCCCCCAAAAAGATTTTCTCTTGGAAGGTTCTTTTTCCCCTTATAAAGTATATTTTGAAAGAGACTTTTTTGTAAATTCTAAACTATATATATATATATATATATATATATATATATATATATGTGTGTGTGTGTGTGGTAAAAAGATTTTAAAAAAAACTGTTCACATTGATGATATTTATTTGAAACATCTTGGGGTTTTTTTTTTTGTTTTTTTTTTTTGTCAAGTTTTATATACTTACATACCTTAGGATTCATTTCTCTTTTACTCTCTCTCTCTCTCTCTCTTTTCCCTCTTTCTTTTACTCTCTCTCTCTTTTACTCTCTCTCTTTCTCTCTCTCTTTTATTCTTTCTCTCTCTTTACTCTCTCTTTCTCTCAATCTCTCTTTACTCTCTCTCTCTCTCTCTTACTCTCTAAATCTCTCTCTTACTCTCTCTCAATCTCTCTCTTACTCTCTCTCTCTCTCTTTCTCTCTTCTCTCTCTCTCTCTTCTCTCTCTCTCTCTCCTCTCTCTTACTCTCTCTCTCTCTCACACGTGTCTCTGGGTGTGTATGTGTGCATGTGCTTACACCCGGCTCATAACTCTAGCCCTTATTTGCGCAATAAAAAATACATGAATAAAAAAAACCCACCTATATTTTGTAAATAATACCTTCACCAATTTTTTGGTTGAGCCTTCTCAATCCTTTCCACTTAGAATCTCTAAATAAAAGTTTCCTCTCCAATGATGAAGATTGATAAGGCCAATCTGCACAGAATTTTTATTGTCTTGCAACATGAAGTGTCTAAATTGCTTTGAGCCAATGCAAATATGATTGTATACAATGCACCTTTGCACCAGATAATCACCAGCAGGAGTGACCAAAGAAAAAGAAAAAATCTCCCCCCTGGTGCTAATATATCCATAAATGTCTGCTGCACCAGCGATGAATGCAATATGGCTGAGATAAATTATTAAGACTTGTGTGTGTCTAGTTTATGATTAAAAGATTCCTTCCGTAGGTCATGTGTAGAGATTCAGGAAAATAAAACATCCTGCAGGATAGATTTGTTTGTAATAAGATCATTGCCCAATAAGTCTTAATATTATCAGTGGTCATGTTATCTGCTTTGAGGTTGAAAGTAATTCAGTAAAACAGAGTAGGTATTTCAATGTCTATTTCCACCATCATCAGTAGGTTCAAGTGCTGTCAACTTGCTTTTGTTAGCTTTAAGTTACTAAATCTGTAAAAAAAAAAACAGCATTGATATTTCAATGTTTATTTTCCATCATCATCTGCAAGTCCAAGTATTATTAATTTACTTGTCCTAGCTTTAAGTAACTAAATCTGAAAAAAAAACCCCCCAACAAAAACAGTGTTGATATTTCAATGTTTATTTCCATCATCATCATCTACAAGTCAATTTGCTTCTGTTAGCTTTAAAGATGAATCTAACTCTGAAAACCAGTTTTGATATTCCAATGTCTATTTTCAATATCATCTGCAAGAACTGGTTAGGAAGATAGATTAGCAGACCATTGTTAGTGATTTGTTTATAGTGGTGAAGGTTTGTGTTGGACCATTCCGCACTTTTTGGCACTAGTCGATAGGAAATAATTAGGACACAAGGAATACCACAAACCCAATCAACGACTGACATCAGGATTTTTGAATTCAGAGTTTTCCCTCTCCTAGACTGGTTACCTACACAAGGTTAAAGAGCCCAGTCTGCCCTACTATTTTACCCATACCACAATAAAGATGAAGACAACATTTCGAAAAATCAAAATTATACAACGGTTGACATGCTGTAAAATTCACCAACCAACCAACCAACCTTTAAATTGGTTGGAAAAGTGTAAGCTGGGTTTGTCAAGCGCAATCAAGGTTCAGACAGCTCTTTCAAAAAAAAAAAAAAAAAAAAAAAATCTAAAAAAAAAAAGTGTTGATATTTCAATGTATATTTTCATCATCATCTGCAAGTCGAAGTACTAATAAAACAAAATGTCTTGATACATCGTCCAAAACGATATAATTTTATGCGTTTTATATACCACAAGATAAAGACAACAGTCTGAAAACTCAAAATCATACAAAGTTTGGTTGGTTGGTTAGATTTTATGGCATGTCAAAATGCTGTAAAATCTAACCAACGAACCAACGAACCAACCAACCAACGATCATTCTGGTGGGAAAAAGAGTTAGGT
>CM042172.1:3988839-4023839 GCA_023376005.1 Doryteuthis pealeii | reverse complement strand
TTTTTTTTTTTTTTTCAAAACTTACATCTTAAATAGCATTTATAATAATTTGCCTTGGTACTATGATACATGATGTTAAATTTAAGCTGGTTATGCTGAAATCAATATAAAACAAATAAAGTATTAACTCTTTTACTGTGGACTAAGAAAAGACCGCAACGAGTTTTGAATTTAGCTCAGTCATGTTAAAAGGAAAGAGAAAAAAATGGTTTGGTGATGGCTAATCTTTGGATGGAAAAGGAGAAACACTAAAGAACATCACATCTGGAGGGTTAGGACCTCTGTTGCTTTATTCTCTTTGTTTTGCCTTCATTTAACTCTTAACATCCTGTTCGGAATTTTAAGTCCAGAGCCCAATTCCTATAAGGAGTTATCAATAAATGACTAAAAATTGCCTTTTCATTTAAAGTTAGCTATTATTTCACATAGATCAAAGATTGCTAAATATGTTTAATATTACTTTTAAACAAAGGCTATCATTTGGGGTGAATTAGGAAAACAAATTTGACTTCAGGCTGGGTGGAATGAGGTGGTATAGGATGTTAAGAGTTTTAAGGTTCATCTTTCCACCTACCCCACACACACATCTTCTCTCTGTTTAGCCACATCCCTGTCTGTTAAGGTTACAGGACTCGTAGGCTGAAACTTGCCTAGCAACAGAAAGACAATCCTTAGACCACTTGGCACCCATGTAATCGAATTGGCAGTTTCTTCAAGACTTTCCCAGTTTTCTCAGGTTCATTGTACAATCTAGACGCATGATCACAACTTTTGAAAGAGATATTCCAATTCTATAGGAGAATATTCAACTGTTTGTGCTTTCCTTCCTACAATTTCTGTATTTGTTTAACAATACCTCAGTTTTATATTACCTACTGTCTTGAGATTTTCCTTTGTATTATTTTTCTTATTAGTATTATTTGGACTATTGTCATTCGGCCATGTGCTCTCTGGCCTTCTTCAGGTATTTTATGTCAAAGTCTGGAACCTTCTTGTCGTAATCGGGAGCCATCACGAAACTTTGAATCTAACCCTTTATTCAGTTCACAGGGGTATCCTGTTCTCATTATGCTAACCATAGCTGGGTACCGGTGTTAAGCTGTGTTAATTATTATTCTATGTTACTGCTGCCCTTGACCAGGATTGAACCTGCAGTCCAGAGATAACTGTTTCTTAGAACTGTCTTAACCTAACTCCGTTATCCAGACTTATTATGACAAAGAGAGAGCATGAGTGATATATATATATATATATATATATATGATAGTAAAGCTGAGTTAATCAACTTTTGCTTCCTTAAGGCTTTTTTTACAGTTTAGTTTAATGACATGAAAATTATACTAAATTATTCCTTACTTTTAGGATTGAATTATGTTTGAAAAAAATTCTGTTTTAATCGGTTCTAATTAGTTATAATTTGCAATTAAGTCGCAAACTGACCAATCCCTTAATTTACTCTGTGTCTATCTCTTTCTTCCCCTCTATGTATCTTTTGACTATCTCCTCGTTATATAATGTTAGTTTCTAGAGAGAGAGAGAGAGAGAGAGAGAGAGAGAGAGACGGCAGAATTTGAAATGTATTTCTATGTTAAATTTCACAACCAGCAACCCGTAGCTTAAATGAGGTCAAACATTTCCTTTCTTAGAAAGCTAACAAAATGATTTTAAGGTTTTGTCCGGCTATATTTATTTGAAAAATTTTTTTTATTCGCTTTGCTAACTCCCTTTTCCCTAATCCAAATTATCTACCCAGAGCTGAATGGGTGACCCAATAGGTCACATTTTGTCTAGTATATATATATATATATATATATATATATATATATATATATATATATAAGGAAAAAAATGAGTAAAGAAAAGAAATGTAGATGGATAAAAATGAATTTAATCGATATCACTTACACATGTGTTTTGGTCCGTTTATCAAAATGTATACGGATTACGCTATTATTATTATTAAAATAATCAGATGAAGTTGAAATAATGATAATAATAATAATAGGAAAAATGTATAAAATATTCCGTACGCAGAGAGATTTTTTACGACCTTCATCAGAATGAATTTTTTTATTTTTTTGTTTTTGATATATATATTGTTTTTTTTATATATATGCAGTAAAATCCAACCAACCCTAACATATCATCAACTGTATTACGTACAAGTCTTATCTTATCTTATTCTACTTAGCAGAGTATCATCACCTTGCGAAGTGGATGTTGTTTCTCGCATTGCTATCAAGACTTTTGCCAATGTTTATTGAAAAAGAAAAGAGAAATATATAGTTTTCCATTTTCCTGCCAAGAACACAAGAAGATCTGATGCTATCTGTCTCTGTCTTTGGTCTCCTCTGAATTATGCAGCTTTCTGTGGCGATGCATTAAAAGAAATAGAATTAATTAACAGAACTGAATTATCTGAAGAAATTGCTTTATGATAATTCAAGAATTCGTGTGATGTTTTATTATTTAAATTTACATTTATAAGGTTCGTGTTGACATAGTCAATGGCGCTTGGTAACTGTCAGTTTCACGCCTATGTGAGGTATATATTTGGAGAGAGACAGACAGACAGACAATGTAGAAAGAGAGCGCATCAATGTAGAAAGAGAAAGAACCTCAATGTATTGAGAGAGACAGACAGACAGACAGAGACAGAAGCTCAATGTAAATATAGGGAGTACCTCAGAGAGAGAGAGAGAGAGAGAGAGAGAGAGAGAGAGAGAGAGAGAGAGAGAAACAGAACAATGTAGAGAGAGAGAGAGAGAAAAACAATGTGAGAGAGAGAGAGAGAGAGGAGAAAACTCCAATGTAGAGAGAGAGAGAGAGAAAACTCCAATGTAGAGAGAGAGAAAACTCAATGTAGAGAAGAGAAGAGAGAGAGAGAGAGAGAGAAAACTAGAGAGAGAGAAAAACTCCAATGTAGAGAGAGAGAGAGAGAGAGAGAGAAAACTCCAAGAGAGAGAGAGAAGAGAGAGAGAGAGAGAGAGAAACTCCAATGTAGAGAGAGAGAGAACTCCAATGTAGAGAGAGAGAGAGAGAGAGAGAGAGAGAGAGAGACAGAGGGAAAACTCCAATGGAGAAAGAGAGAGAGAAAACTCAAATGTAGAGAGAAAGATAGAGAACGAGAGAGAGAGGGGAGACAGGAAACTCAAATGTAAAGAGAGAAAGAGAACCTCAATCTAATGAGAGAGAGAGAGAGAGAGAGAGAGAGAGAGAGAGAGCCTAAACACACCAATTTCTCTACCAGTCACAGAGGGAAAAGATTTTTTTAAAAAAGTCTTTATATCCAAGATGGATTCTTTTATTCTATTTAAAAAAGAAAGAAATAAAGACGGAGAAATGAACAACACTACTCCATTTCCCTTCTTTCTGACTAAGGCTTTTATCCAAAATGTCTTTTAAAATTTGCTCTTGGATTTTCTTTTAAAAAAATATAAATAACTATGTCTGTAGTTTGGGATTGAATTATATAAGAGTATAAAACATATTAGAGATTTTTTTACCTCTAAAAAGAAGAGGTCACATTATATTTGAGATCGTATTGTAGTTGACTTAATCTGGTATGACACAAACAAATGGAAGACTAAAACCAGCTTGCTCAACATCAGTCGACCTCACCACCACGTATATACATATATGTGTGTGTGTGGATAGGGTTGCGGTGAGGGTTGTGTCTTTCGGGTCAACCGAATACAGTTGGAAACAGAGTTAGTAAATATTTTCCTGACCTACAACCAGACCGGATTAACACAAGGTCTTTTTAATGTGGGGAGCCACGCACAAACTGAAGCTCAGGCAGTGAGCAGTTGAAAAAAGTGTGTAAATTCCTTTGGTGCACTTTTGAATAAAACAGACAACATTTGGGAATAAGCCACAATATATTGCTGTGTGTGTAAGTGTGTATATATATATATATATATATATATATATGACATTAAAACTTATTTTTATTAAGATTTTACATGGTTCACTTTTGAAAATACAGAAAAAAATGGGAATAAACTACACTATATTGCTCTGTGTGCATTTATGTATTTTATGAGTGTGTGTGTGTGTGTGTGTGTGTTTCTGTATATATGGTGTGTGTGTACCTTCTGTGTATATGTGTGTGGTTGTGTGTGTGTGGCCTTTGTGGTGTGTGTGTGTGTGTGGCCTTGTATATATGTGTGTGTGTTGTGTGTGTGTTTTGTATATATATGTGTGTGTGTGTGTCCTTTTGTATGTGTGTGTGTGTGTGTGTTCCTTTTGTATGTGTGTGTGTGTGTATGTGTGTGTGTGTGTCCTTTTGTATGTGTGTGTGTGTTCCTTTGTATATATGTGTGTGTGTCCTTTTGTATATATGTGTGTGTGTCTGGCTTTCTGTGTATGTGTGTGTGCTTTCTGATATATGTGTTGTGTGTGTGGCTTTTCTGTATATATATATATATAAATGTGTGTTTGTGTAACACCCAGTATGTAAGCAAACTTTATAATGAGAGTGTGGGGAGAGAGTATCTGGTGAAAACAATCCCCGGTGTGTGTGTGTGGGGGGGGGGCGAAATGTGAAATGAAAAAGAACCTTGGACATTGCAATCAATTTCCACCATCAATTCATTTCTTATGTTCAACAACTCACAAGCGCCACCCCTTGACCGATAAGATCGGAAAACGCATCTTTCATGCACAAAAATAAAAGGTGCATCTCTATAATAACAATGTCCATACATAGAGGCCCTCTCCGATCAATCGGCTGGTCATGTCAAGCCCTAGCACCTATATGATTGTCCCAACCCTATTGCCCTTATGCCAAGACCCAACCTCTTTTCATCATATAAGTGCTAGAAGGCGCTGGCTGAGGGTCTTCGTGTCCTGGGAATGACGTTAAACTCTATCTGATGGTGAGGTTCCAGTTTTGGAGGTTTGGGGAAGCACCCGTTCATCACCATTGCTCCCTGGTCCATTCTGACCCGGAGTGGTAGTATCTGTTAGGGTTAAATAGAAAAATGTATTCATAAAAAAATTGTATTATCCATTAAGAATTGATTTATTTCCAAACTTTATCGGCATTAAATGACCCACTGAGGTTGATATGCCGTAAAACAAACCAAACCTAACCATGTAATTTGATATTTAAAAAAAAAGTGAAAAATCGACCTACCCTATTAACCAAATACAGGACAGGCAATTTTATTCATATTTCACTGTTTATTTATACCATCATCAGAACATTTTCAATGTAAGTGTAAAAATAATCTCACACACAAAAAGAAGAAAAAAAAAACTTTTTTGATGTTGTTATCAATCCCAAGTCAACACACCAATGCTTTTTGCTTAATTTCCCACTCAAAGCTTTTCATGGAATTAAAACATAAATGGTATACCATTAAAGAAAAAAAAAAGAAAAAAAAAAGAATAATAATTTTATTTTGTTGCGAACAACACCAAGTCGATGTAATATCAATATTTTGAATTGATTTCCCACCAGAAACCTTTTTCTGGAATTCAATGTAAATGGTTTCTTGTAATAAAACCCAGTTTTGTTGCAAGCGACTCCAAATTAATTTATTAATATTTATTCAAATTGATTTCTCCCTAGAAATCTTCACCACCACCCCCCTCCCCAAAGTAAAGGAACTTTCTACACATTGTTTGTTTGTCTTTCGCTTTCTCCTAATTTCATTAAACATGTGATTCAAATAGCTGTTGAGATTTCTAATAGCATTTGGGGAAAATGAATATAAAAAATGGTACAAATACAGAATAGCGCGCAAGAGATAATATTAGAATCGCATTTTACATATAAAAAGCATTACCCACTTCATGTCACTCACAATCCCAACGAGTATGGAAAATTACCCACCCCCGATTTTAAATCTAACAAAGTTTCTCTGAGAAATATAGATTTGCGTTATATCTGCGTTATTCGGACTGTTGTCCTCATCTTCATTGTTATCTGTAGAATGTTATACCGATATGCCCTCCGGCCTTCTCTGGGTATTTCTTGTCGGGCTCGGGAACCTTCTTTTCGAACTCGGGAACCTTCCTGTCGTAATTGGGAGCCATCACGGAACTTTGAACCTAACCCTTTATTCAGTCCACGGGGGTATCCTGTTGCGCCAACCATAGCTGGGGTAGGAGCTATGTTAATTATTTTTCCATGTAACTGCCGCCTGTCAGGATTGAACCTAGAATCCAGAAATAACTGTCACTTAGAACTGTCTTAACCTAAGTATCTTATCCACTAGGCTATGTGTCTAATTCAGTGTGAATTTTGGGCACTTGTAAACCTAATGTCTTGTTTGGCAAATAGTTTGATTGTAAAAATATACTACCAAACATTACCCGGGGAGAAAAAAAAATTACCTGTTTGTAATTTGGGATAATAGTGTTATTTAGGGTATATAATAGAACTGAAGTAGTAGATTCAAATTTACTTTAAATATACTAGCAAATATATGCACCCTTCGGGTGCAAGTATTTAGGTTTTGATGTAATAAAATATTATAAACTATTTAGAAAATGATAAACTGAGGGGGTATAATCGAAAAATAGAACAGCTTTAGATTTAACTCTTCCATCATTTTCTTTCACTCCCGTCTTTCATTTTTCCTAATTTATCTATTTAGTTAGATTATGAAGTATTTAATAAAATTACAGTTCTTTCGTCTTGTTTATGGATTTCTTTTAAGATTTATCCCCGAGATCTTTGCTCAGATTCGTTAAGAGAAAACCAAACAATTAAAAATCAATAATACTAAGCACATATTTATTAAAATCAAATTTTAAATATCAATATGCAAATTAGCCTTCTCGTTCACACTGTAAACCGCTATTTTGTTGTATATATAAATACAATTACATGGCATTAGTACTCAACACAATTTTATCAAAATTGAGGTTAAAAAAACAAATTCATGTAAATGTGACGTCAATAACTAAGGGAATTGTGACTTGAATAGTGATTTAGTTTCGGTTACAGACAGACAAACACACAATCTCCATTATAATAAGATATATATCTTATTATAATGGAGATGTCTGTAACCGAAACTATATTCCTACTCAAGTCACAATTCTCTTAGTTATTGGAGTATTAATAAATGTCTTACATTATTAATACTGTTGACTATGTCTACATGCTATCAACATGCAATTATATTTATATATACAACAAAATAGCGGTTTACAGTGTGAACGGGAAGGCTAATTTGCATATTAATATTAAAAAATCGAATTTAATAAATATGTGCTTAGTATTATTGATTTCTAACTGTTTTGTTTTATTTTAATGAATATAAGCAAAAATCTCTTTAATGAATCTTAAATGAAATCCATTAACAAGATAAAATAACTGTAATTTTATTCTTTACTTCCTCTAACTAAATACTTAAATTAGAAAAAATAACAATGAAAGACGAGAGTGATGGAAGAGTAAGTTTCAGTTGTTCCATTTTTTATTATACTCCCTCTGTTTCAAATCTTTTATTATACTCCCTCTGTTTCAAATCCTTTTATCTGTATTCTTATTTAGTTTCATTAGCCTTTCTAATTTAATACAATATTTTATTACATTAAAACTTAAATACTTGCACCCGGAGGGTGCATATATTTGCTAGTATATATATATATATATATATATATATATAAATAAATAAAATATAATAAAATAAATTTATTGATGTCCTGTTTTTGTTTTTCTATTGGTCGTTTTAGTTTATGCTAATTTATTTGAATCACGGTGATAGGTACTATATATTAATGCGTTTGCTCCAAGTCTCTTTCGTCGGATCTTAGCCCTGAAGAGCATTAAGCGAATCTTTTAGTAGGTTTATCTGACTCATTAGATTTATATATATATATATATATATATATATATATACACACGAGGTGTGACAATTTAATTCTTGAAATGTTCCTGTGAAAGCCAAGTTTGTTTACCAGGTCTTGTGCCGTTATTACCTTCAAAAGACTCCTCTTGGGAACCTATGCACTTTTTGAAATGATGGTGCCATTCCTGAAAATATTCTTGGAACCAATTTTCCAGAACACATTTCAGTAATGTAGTCAGATATTCTTTGATCTTAGAGATGTCGGTATATCTTTGTCCTTTTATAGAATTTTCCAATTTTTTTAATAGACAAAGAATCACAGGGGCCAAGGACTGCCTGAATAAAGTGGATGGTCTATTTTGGTAATGGATTTTCTTGCCTGGAACTCACGTACTCCTACGGCATCATTTGCAGGAGCATTGTAATGGTGGAGAATCCACTTTTTATGCCAGAGTTTAACTTTTCCTCCAAATGGATTCTCAGTCTTTTTGAACCTGGTCTATCCTAATATTTACCCATAGCTTGAGAGAGAATAGTTGGTTGCATACCTTTCTCAATGGTATCAGCGCTATGTGAAATACAAACAGCCTCGTCTGGGATTTGAACTCTAGCCGCTGTGTCCATTTCACGCGATGGTAACCATTGCACGACAAGCGCCTCCCAAATAATATCGGCAACTTATGTAAACTGACTTTCTGGTTCTGGAGTTTCTTTTCCTCCAAACGGATTCTCATAATCCTTTTGAGGCCGGTCTGCCCTACTATTTACCTATAGCTTGAGAGAGAATAGTTGGTTGCATACCTTCCCAAGGTATCTGCGCTATGAAATACAAACAGCCTCGTCCGGGATTTGAACTCTAGCCGCTGTGTCCATTTCACGCGATGGTAACCATTGCACAACAAGCGCCTCCCAAATAATATCGGCAACTTATGTAAACTGACTTTCTGGTTCTGGAGTTTCTTTTCCTCCAAACGGATTCTCATAATCCTTTTGAGGCCGGTCTGCCCTACTATTTACCCATAGCTTGAGGGAGAATAGTTGGTTGCATACCTTTCCCAATGGTATCAGCGCTATGTGAAATACAAACAGCCTCGTCCGGGATTTGAACTCTAGCCGCTGTGTCCATTTCACGCGATGGTAACCATTGCACGACAAGCGCCTCCCAAATAATATCGGCAACTTATGTAAACTGACTTTCTGGTTCTGGAGTTTCTTTTCCTCCTAACGGATTCTCATAATCCTTTTAAGGCCGGTCTGCCCTACTATTTACCCATAGCTTGAGGGAGAATAGTTGGTTGCATACATTTCCAAGGGTATCCGATCAATCACCTACATGATTATCCCAACCCTAATACCCTTATAGCAAACCCCCAACCCTTTTTATTATATATGTGTTAGAAGGCGGTGACTGAGGGTCTACATGTCTTGGGTATGACGTTAAACCGCATCTAATGAAGTTTCAGTTCTGGAGCTTTTTTGAGTGTGAAGTACCCCTTTATCGCCATTACTCCCAGGTCCACTGTGACCCGGAGTGGTAGTACCAGTTAGGGTCCCATGTATATGTTAAATAGAAAATAAAGAGTTTAAAAATGTTTAAAAAAAATAAAGACCATCAAGAATGAATAAAATAAAACCTCTTCGGCATAAGATAACCCAACAAGTGTTGTATATTGTACAAACGAAAATAGGAATTTCTGGTTAAATTAAAGAAAGAAAAGACGAAAAAAAATGACAAAGGACTTTTTTCCCGGGAAAAGCGAAAAGAAGTTAAAAAACGAAAGAGAATAGACGACCAAGAGAGAAAGACTAAGAATAAGTATTTTACAAATCTTAGTAGCAATTTCAATAACGCACGTGTATACCCACCCCCCAGTGGAAAAAAACAATTTTTTTCGTTAACCAGTATGAATATAATTTTTAGAATTTTTGAGGCTTAAGGTAAATAATTTTTACTCGTGATTTTATAATGAGTTGGGGTAATTTAATAATTTTAAATGGTATATATGAATTATTGATGCCAGTATGCAACACAAGGGATGACATGCCGTAAAATCCAACCAACCAACCTGGTCCATGATGATACCAATTCTTCTATTTAGGAAGAAATGAAGAATTCTAATTTTTAACCAACCAACCAACCATTTATGGTAATCTTAAGTTATTGGGTAATATCGAATATAATAAACATTCAAAATTCTTGGTCATATTTCGTATGATACCAATTCTTCTATTTAGGAAGAAATGAAGAATTCTAATCTTTAACCAACCAACCAACCAACCAACCAACCATTTATGGTAATCTTAAGTTATTGGGTAATATCGAATATAATAAACATTCAAAATTCTTGGTCATATTTCGTAAATTGCTTGAAACCAAATGTAGAAATATTGGTAGCTGTAATAATTTCGACATTTTCCAATATCACCAATATTAAGATGTTTATTTTCTGCTATCAAATCCTCGAGACACCCAATGAAATTCATGAATACTTACATTTAATCTCCCCCCCCCCCAATATTTACACCCTGTCTCTCTTTTTCTTTCTTTCTTTGCGAACCATTTAACTCTTAACATCCTGTTGAGATTTTTCTAAGTCCAGAGCATTCCTGATTTTCCCAACCCTATTGCCCTTATGGCAAGCCCCAACCCCTTTTTATCATATGGGTGCTAGAATGCGGTGGCTGCGGGTCTACATATCCTGGGAATGACGTTAAACTCTATCTGATGGTGAGGTTCCAGTTGTGGAGATTTGGGGAATGTGGAGCACCCCTTCATCACCATTGCTCCCAGGTCCACTCTGACCCGGAGTGGTAGTACCTGTTAGGGTCCTATCTATGGGTTAAATAGAAAAATGTATTTATAAAAAAATTGTATATCCATTAAGAATTGATTTATTTCAAAACTTTATCGGCATTAAATGACCCACTGAGGTTGATATGCCGTAAAACAAAACAAAACAAACCAAACCAAACCAGAGCATTCCTATAAGGATATATATTTAAAAAAAATGGCTAAAAATGACCTTTGCATCTAAAGTTACCTGTTATTTCCCTTAAATCAAAGACTTCTACATATGTTTAATATTAAATTTAAACAAAGGCTATTGTTTGCGGCTGATTAGTTAAAACGAATGTGACTTCCAGCCGGGTGGAATAAGGTGGTATAGGACTTTAACTCTTAAAGTCCTATACCAAAGTGCACACATTTATCGCTAATGTTTTTTTTTATCTGGGAAAATATATAATCTTTCTCGTTTAGATCTTTGTTAAGTCATGTGACCATTCAGGTATGATTTTACCTGTATTTTGTTTTTCTCTTTACTTATGTTTTTTTTTAATGTCTGTAATGTAAATAAATAGATAAAAAGAAAAAAGAAATGGCAGTTTTTAACTTATAATAAACTAGCAGCGGCTACCCGGCGTCGCCTGGGTAGAGGGGAGTCCCGCAGATTCATTATTACTGAATCGTGAGTTGAATCCTCGTGGGATGCCCCATTTAAATCCCTATGTAAAAAATAAAATAAAATAGACCTTTCATTGATCCAGCAACTCTGAAAAGAAATGTTAATGTCTACTATCTAAAATATTAAATGAAAAAAAAAATCCATGCTGTTATCATTTAAATTTCATTTTTTAATTATCTTCACGAATATAAATCAAATCTCTATTATCTTTACTCAAAAACCAAGCCCTGGTGATATTTAATGTATATATATTTACTTTGTCGTTAATTATTTTATTTTCGAAGTTTCCTCCCGACATACAGATACACACAACTGCCCTTTATATATGTATAGATAGATAGATGTAACAAGTTCAAAGTGTGATTATTATGAACCGTAAAGTTCAAGGGGGGGGAAACCCTCCAAAGTTTTAAATTTCTACTTCTTTAGCTCAGTTGTTAGAGCACCCACCCAGGAATCGCAAGGTTCCTGTCACTCAGACTTCAGTGGGAAAAAAAAAAAAAAAAAAAAAAAAAATTAGTGAAAAATTCGTAAATAGTTAAGTAATAATAAATAGGGGCCGGTTTAGCTCAGTCGGTAGAGCACCCGTCTAGGATTCGCAAGGTTCTTGGTTCGATACTGGTCCCCGCCAACTCAACGCGTGAGTTGCTCAGTTTGGCTAATCTAATCTGGTGTGGTGTAAAAGTAATCTCCATGGTCTGGCGCTAGCGAAAGGGAGATAGACTCCTTTGGGGTCCGGTTGATGCCGACAATAGGCCACTCTGCCAACTTTACTTGAGTCAAAAGTTTTGCAATATTTTGGTACATGCTCATTTGCGACACTTATATCACATAATCAAATATGTACAAACATGTGTATATGTGTACGCGTGCATATGTGCGCGTGTGTTCATATGTGCGCGTGTGTGTGTTCATATGTGCGCGTGTGTGCGCTCATATGTGTGTGTGTGTTCATATGTGTGCATATGTGTGTGTGTGTGTGTTTATATGTGCACGTATTTGTATGTACATTTGTGTGAATGTGTTCATATGTGCGCATATGTGTATATACATTTGTGTGAATGTGTATGTGTGCATATTTGTACGTACGTACGTATATGTGTATATACATTTGTGTGTACGTGTGAATGTGTATATGTGTGTGTGTCTGTGCATACGTGTATATGTCTGCGAGTGTCTACTTATATATAACTGGAATTATTGGAATGATGTTAGTTTCGTTAGTTTATGGTTAATAAACTTAAAAATCTGATCACATTTAAGTTGTCAAGCCAAAGCCGTTATAAAGATTAACCGGATGAAGACACATGAAGAACTTTCTAGAATTTATATTTAAACATTAACACGAAAATGAAATGAAAAACATTCTCTGTCCAAGATCAATAGCACAACAACAAATAGTAAAACTAACTTTTCATGAATAAATGATGAATAGTAAATGAAATATAAAAAAAAAAAAAGAAATGCAAATCCACTGTTAATTTCAGTTATGTTGTATTCATTCAGATCATAAACTATAGAATTCTTTTGATTGTAGGAGTGTCGCCTATTTAAATAATGGTAAAGACAGTTTGAACATATTTTAGAAATTAGAACCAAAATTATATGAGACTACATGTTGAGTAGTGTGTAATATGTCCTTTCTAAATTCTATACGCCCTCCACAAATAATATATATATATATATATATATATATATATATATATAAAGGTTTTACATATGTATTTATTAGGTGACAAAGGAACATTCACAACCATATTGGTTTCATGCGATGCATTCATCAGGTGAAGATGTTTCAAATGTTTCATTTGAAACATCTTCATCTGATGAATGCATTGCATGAAACCAAGATTTCCCTCCGACAGAAATCGAAACCGGGAACCCAGCAGAGTCAGAAACTCTATCTCTGGGTCACCAGCGCGTAATAATATACTTTACATAACAATGCTTCAAAAGCAAATGATCATATATATATATATATATATATATATATATATATATATATATATATTGAGAGAGAGAGAGAGCCGGGTTAGCTCAGTCGGAGAGCGTTCGGCTTAAAATCACAAGGTTCCTAGTTCGATACCGGTCCTCGCCAACTAAGCGTTATGAGTAGCTCAGGGGATCTGTGCGGTAAAGTAAGGAGCTGATGGTAGGTGTGGCGCTCCACCTCAGATGCAAAAACAATCTCCTTGGTCTAGTGCTAGTGAAAAGGGGATAGACTCCAGATTGGCTGATACCGACATTAGGCCGCTCGACGACTTTACTTACTTACATGTTGAGTAGTGTGTAATATGTCATTTTTAAATTCTATACGCCCTCCATATATATATATATATATATATATTATATAAATAATCAATAATAATGATATTATGGATATTATAAATTCATAACTATAAGTTTCATGCTTACGCAATCTTCAGATGAGTCAAATGGTTGAGATTTTAAAAATCAGTAGTTTTTTTTTTTTTAGCGTTTATATAAACGTGAAGCGTGTTCACGCGACGGAATGTTATAATGCTAAAGTTTTTTTTTTTAAACTGTGGCTTGTTTAACGTTTGTGTGACGTGAAGCGTGTTTTATGCCAATACTTTTTTCATTTATTCTCTATTCATTCTATATTCTATATATCTCTCTCTCTCTCTCTCTCTATATATATATATATATATATATATATATATATATATATATATATATATATGTTAATGTATGAGTAGTAGCTTACCGGTGGGTACGAGTACGATCGTTGGAAGCGCACAGTATCCAGGGGTTAAGACTGAGAAAAAACAAATACAAAGTGCTCAATACGATGTAGAGCAAAATTTATTTATATAATGGATAAAAGTAACCTACTCGAGTTTCATCGTCTGATTCGTCAGGGTTACATCCGTTGAATTAATCGATTTTTCGATTAATATCAGTTGGTACAATACATGCCCGTTGGAATGGGACTATATATATATATATATATATATATATAAAGTTGAAAATGGAAATGAATCCGACGATATGTTGAAAGGATAAATAAATAAAGGAAAGAAACTGTTGAATGGATAAAATTGATTTAATTTAAGTTACCAACATATAATCTTATTATAATGGAGATTGTGGGTTTGTATGTCTGTAACCGAAACTATATTACTACTCAAGTCACAATTCCCTTAATTATTTACATCAAATTCTCCATGATTTCATTCTTTTAAACCTTCAGTTATTAATAAAAATTGTTTTACATTATCAATACTGTTGACCATATCTACGTACTAATAACATGCAATTGTATTTATATATACAACAAAAAAGCAGTTTACAGTTTGAACGAGAAGGCTAATTTGCATATTGATATTTAAAATTGTATTTTAATAAATATGTGCTTGGTATTATTGATTTCTAATTGTTTGGTTTTATCTTAAGAAATATAAACAAAAATATCGTGGATAAATCTTAAAAGAAATTTATTTACAAGAAGAAATAACTGTAATATTATCCTTTACTTCCTATTTTAACTAAATAGTTAAAATAGGAAAATTTACCAATGAAAGAGGGGAGTAATGGAAAATGATGGAATAGTTAGTTTCAAAGTTGTTCTATTTTTCAATTATACCCCCTCTGTTGTAGATCTTTTTATCTGCATTCTTAGTCAGTTTCGTTAGCCTTTCTAAATTAATATGATATTTTATTATATCAAAACTTAAATACTTGCACCTGGAGGGTGCATATATTTGCTAGTAATAATAATAATAATAATAATAAAAAATTATGAAATATTTAAGCATACAAAGAAAAACGGTCTTCACCAGGTTAAAATGTTTGATATTTGAAGTTAAAATGGTCAAAATACAGAATTTTATAGTGTTCGAAAATTGGGGGTGAAAAAAGTCTTTTTTCGAACACTTCAAAATTCTCTGTATTTTGACCATTTTAACTCCAAATATCAAACATTTTAAGGCCGTTTTCCTTTGTATGCTTAAATATTTTATAATTTCCTATTATTATTTTATTTTTTATTTAAAATAGTAATAAATAGAACACATGTGTACATGAACAAACTCCTGGCCGAAACACGTGTTGGTAACTGAAATTAAATCAATTTTGTTCATTCAACATTTTCTTTCCTTTATTTATTTATCCTTTCAGCATATATATATATATATATATATATATAATCCAAAAGTCCAGAGAAGAAATCTTCCTTACGACACAAGAATTTTATTTAAAAAAAAACTGTCGCAGTTTGAGAGATCAATGTGTGCTCTTAATGTTAAAGTCACAGCAAATATATAAGTAAAGAAATAACAAAAGAGTTAGAGATTTAGACTATAATGCTGAATCTCTAAGTCTTTTGTTATTTCTTTACTTATATATAACTTTAAATAGGAGGGTCGAATCGAAGGTATTTTTCTTCATTAGGGCAAGAATCAAGGAAACCGAGAGAACGTTAAAGACAGTGTTTTTCTATTGGACTAAATTGGAGAGGAAGGAACATACTAAAATATACTATAATAAATCAATGAAAACACTATCTTTACCATTTTTTCATTTTCATCGATTTTTACCCTGGCGAGTGATGAATAAAAAGACCTTCAGTTTGGCCCTCCCATTTAAAGTCATATATAAATTTTGTACCACCAAACATGTCTTTATATATATATATATAATTTAATATACCAAGCGTGTTGGTAGATCCTTGCGGAGAGAAAAAACCCGGCAGAGAGTTTGATTGTAAAAATATACTACCAAACATCAACCAGGAAGAAAAAAATTTTTGAAAAAAAGAAAAGACCAAGATATTCGTACCAACAAAAAATAATCTATTGGTATAGTATTTGGCCAAAAGAAAAAACAATTTATATGTATATATATGTATATAAGATATATATATATTCATATAACCGCTAGGAGAAGATTTTAAGTCCTGAAGAGCTTTATTGCGAAACTAATAGTAGGTTCGTCTGACTCAGTAGATTATCTTTATATATATATATATATATATATATATATATATATAATATATATATATAAAGGTGTATATAGAAATAACCTACTCAAGTTTCACCATAAAGGATCATCAGGGTTAATGATATTGATTAATTACAGACAATTACGGAAGTGAATAATACAATTATATTGTGTATGATATATAAGTGTATTATTCACTTCCGTAATTGCCTGTAATTAATCAATATCTTGATTAAGCCGGACTATATATGTGACGCGTGTGGCAGGGCCTGCCTGTCAAAGGCTGGGTTTCTCAGTCACGTACGGTCGCATACGAGAGGAAACCGGGGAAGAGGTTTATATGTATGACAGTGAATAAAAACAAAGCTGAAGGCCTGGGCACTGCGCGCACACAGCCGAACTTGTAGAAATGGCCTTATTCTGTGAAGAAATGGCAATCACCACCATATATATATATATATATATATATATATATATACTAGCAAATATATGCACACTTCGGGTGCAAGTATTTAGGTTTTGATGTTATAAAATATTGTATCAAATTATAAACTATTTAGAAAATGATAAACTGAGGGGGTATAATCGAAAAATAGAACAGCTTTAGATTTAACTCTTCTATCATTTTCTTTCACTCCCGTCTTTCATTTTTCCTAATTTATCTATTTAGTTAGATTATGAAGTATTTAATAAAATTACAGTTCTTTCGTCTTGTTTATGGATTTCTTTTAAGATGTATTCCCGAGATCTTTGCTCAGATTCGTTAAGAGAAAACCAAACAATTAAAAATCAATAATACTAAGCATATATTTATTAAAATCAAATTTTAAATATCAATATGCAAATTAGCCTTCTCGTTCACACTGTAAACCTCTATTTTGTTGTATATATAAATACAATTACATGCTATTAGTAGGTAGATATAGATCAACAGTATTAATAAGGTATAACAATTTTGTCAATAATTGAGGTTTAAATAAAAAATAAATTCATGGTAAATGTGACGTCAATAACTAAGGGAATTATGACTTGAATAGTGATTTAGTTTCGGTTACAGACAGACAAACACACAATCTCCATTATAATAAGATATATATATAAATAACCATTACAACATGCGCCTCCACTTTTACTTAAGCTCAGACACAACATGACAAGAGTAGGATGTCATCTCATGATTAACTTTTGTGTACTATTCAATAGTACAAGTAAGATTATCTTAGTATCCATCACTGTGTTGCCAAGTGACCCCTCCTCCATCCATACACATGAAGAAGCGTGTGTGTGTCTGTGTATGTATGTGTGTGTGTGTGTGTGTGTCCACCTTCTTTTGTGTGTGTTATAAATTGTGAATCTTTCCAAGCCAAACTTAAAGACTTCCAATTTTCCACACAAGTGTTTGCAGGTGCAACACTGAATATATTATTCCTTTTCTTTTTTTCAATTATTCATCGAAAGAAACTTTTAACAAAATCTTGACTTTTCAGGTCAGCTAAGATCAATCGATTCTTATTGATTGGGGGGCCATTGTTTAAAAGTTGAGAATTTGACCACGTGGGTATTGTGGATTTTTTTTAAAAACGGGGTGGGGGCAAGGCTTGTGACTGATCACTTCTGTTTCTGTGACGGCATTCACCCTGAGTGGATTGAGCCGGCTCCATCCACCGAATCAGCTGCCCCGTCGACTGCAGCTTTAGAATACATCGACTGCACCTCTGCGGAGAGATAAGACTCACCCTCTCAATGGGCCACCTGTTGGCTGTAGGTGGCGACTAGTGATGCTTAAGGATAGAATCAGGTTGGATGAGCAGTCCATGACATGGAACACTCCACACTTAGGCTAGACGGGCTGTCGGAGAGACCCCCTCCAATCAATCGGCTGGTTACGTCAAGCCCTAGCACCTTCCTATCTATGGGTTAAATAGAAACACGAGTATCCATTATGAATGAAATTTTCACAACTTTGTCGGCATTAAATGACCCACCGAGGTTGATATGCCGTAAAATAAACCAAACCAAAGCATCCACCGAATTCACTGTGGAAATAATAACAAGGGAATAGGAAATTCATGTGTGGTCCTCAAACCCTTCATGTATATTCCGGTCTGGGGAAGGAGATGCTTTTTATTTGCCGCAGATTTTCCAGACACAGTGACAAGTACGCCACACACACACACACACACACACACACACATATATATATATATATATATATATATATATATATTATATATATACTAAATGTTTGTCGCTTCAGGACTTTTTTACTGTTTAGTTTGATGACACGAAAGTTATACTAAATTATTCCTTACTTTTAGGATTGAGTTATGTTTGAAAAACATTCCATTTTAATTGGTTCTAATTAGTCTTAATTTGCAATTAAATAAAAAACTGACCCATCACTTACTTACATTCTGCCTGTCACATAATACAAATAAAGTTATAAAATTTTAAGTACCTATGGACTTTGTGGACTGTGTGCGTGTGTGTGTATATATATGTTTTTATCCTCCAGTCTCTTTATAGTATTTAGTTTCAGCCTGTCTTCATCTATTTTCAAATTCTGTCTTTAGTCTTCCTGTTCTGTTTATTTATAAGTATTTACTATTAAGAACTAAGACCCAAAGAGTGTTGCTCAAAATCATATGAGTGTCATATTCCTTTGAGAACAAGTCAATCATCTTCATTAGATTATCAAATTGTTGTCTGCCACCTACCAATTAAATATATCTTCATCTTCATTTCTCTTTTTCTTTTTTTTACATTATTGCTTAATCATGTCTGGTCTTTGGTAAAAGGATCATCTTACACCATTTTTATCACTTTTATAACTTGTAACTTGTAAAGTCATGTGCACTCCTATACTTCTGAAAAGTTTTCATTCCTGTCGGCGAGGCTTAGACTATATCAGCTGTATCCTCTGCTGAGAGGTAAGGCCCACCCGCAAAAAGAAGTTTGTTGTTGTTATTGCAGCATTCAACGGGCTGGGTTGAGCCAGCTGCATCCATTTAAAGATGAAGTATTATGGGAATAGGAAGTACGCAAGCGGCCCCCAAAACCCTGTTGAATGTTTTGGGATATAAGGCATGATAAATATAGACTCGTTGACTACCACGTGACCTGGGGTAGATTTCTATTGTCCAATCACTGGCACTGCTGCTGCTGCTTCTGCTGTATTAATAGAGGCACCATTCTAAACTTATGTCATTGACACATGGATTCTCTTGGACGTCGGACTTACAAAGAATACCCTACCACTGGATTCTTATTGGCTTGCTTACTTACTTATTACATCTGGAACTAAGGATGCCGACCAGATACTTAACAAACCCTGCATGCAGACGCTGTTGTTTGCTGTAGATTATCCTGCAGACGCCTCTTAAAGTTTTCACCAGAGCCCCTTTGGCTTGGTTTTGGCCCTAATATCACTGGGTGCTATACTTGTCCGCTTTGAGTGCCCCTACCAAGAACTTAAGTTCCCAACGGCATGGCTCTGGGTTGACTTAGAAATAATATGCTTAATGAGCAAAGAGCTTCCTCCGCTCTTTTTTTTTTTTTTTTTTTTCTTTCTTCAGGCCCTTTTTTTTTATCCTGCAGGTGTCTAGCCGAGGCCACCGAGATAGAAGGCCCGTTCATTGGGTGTGTGACGTCACAAAAGTAGGCCCAACTTAGAGCAAGCGAAATAGATACCGTTGTCTCGTAAAGACAGTAAATAAACAAGTGTTACGTTTCATTAAACTTTAATAACTGAAATTCGTTCTTAATTTTATTTATTTCAAATTTGAAAACAATTTTTATAAATAATAACAAACATTGTTTTGATTTGCATGTTTTTTCGGTGGCCTCGGTCTAGCCATACAAAAATCTGTGAGGTTACTGGTTTAATTGCCGACGAACTTTTTCAACACACCTCATTTTTTTTTGGGGGGGGCGATGAACATTTTATTTGTGTTCATTTCTGTCAGGTAAATACAACTTTGATCTTGATATTTTTTAAAAACACACTTGGTATTTTGAAGAAAATTAACGTTTTATACATGGTCGATTTCGTCTTTATAAATACACCTCCAATCTGGATACTTTCGCAACACAACTTATATTTTGGGATAAAAAAAAAATGAACGTTTCATTCATTGTTCATTTCTGTCTTGGTAAATTCAGTGTTCATATTCATACAGCTTCAGTCACGTTTCATTCATTGTTCATAAAAAATATTAAAAAACAAAACACTTTGGCCCTATCTTGGCTAGACGGGCGGTCGGAGAGGCCCCTCCGATCAATCGGCTGGTCACGTCAAGCCCTAGCACCTATATGATTTCCCAACCCTATTGCCCTTATGGCAATCCCCAACCCCTTTTTATCATATGGGTGCTAGAAGGCAGTGACTGGGGGTTTACATGTGCTGGGAATGACGTTAAACTCTATCTGATAGTGAGGTTCCAGTTTTGGAGAATGTGGAGCACCCCTTCATCACCATTGCTCCCTGGTCCATTTGACCCGGAGTGGTAGTACCTGTTAGGGTCCTATCTATGGGTTAAATAGAAAAATGTATTTATAAAAAAATTGTATTATCCATTAAGAATTGATTTATTTTAAAACTTTATCGGCTAGGTTGATATGCCGTAAAACAAACCAAACCAATTCCCCCTTTCTCACAGCTTCAGTCTTGATACTTTTTGAACACACCTTATTAGGAAGAAAAAAATGAACGTTTCCTTCATTGTTTATCTCTATCTTGGTAAATACAGTGTCAGTCTTGATACTTTTCGAACATACCTAGTTAAAAAAAAATATTAAAAAACAAAACAACAAAAAAACAAACAACAAACCCCTCCAAAAACAGCAGAAAAGAAAGAAAGAAAAAAGTCTTTTTTGTAAGAATGTTTAAAAAGGAAAGGGATAATATATCGTTGAATAACCCGTGTTAAAAAGAATTGTAAAAACAACGTTGATTTATTTGTAAGGTAATTGGAAATCTCATATGGTTAGTTTTTCATGAATACTTAATGGAGCCGATTCAACAAATGTGCAGCTGAGTGTACAAGTCCCTGTTGGATATCATTTTAGTTTCAAGTCAAAAAGGAGCCACACACGGGGCGTGGCGGGGGTGGAGGAGAAACTCCTCTTAAGAAAGAAACGTCTGAAACGCATTTTCTCTACACGTGTTGGGGTTTTGCACACATTTTCTTCCTAGCTGCACATTACAAGTGCAGCATGTGTTGTCGATTACGTTGATGTCATATCGGCTCCTTTTTTGCTGGGACCGATTGGCTTCGGGTCACTTTTCACGGGTTTTCTGTTATCATGATCATCTGGTATTTCTTTGGCATTTTGTAAGATTATTTTGTTTTCTTTCCAATCAATTTTTTTTTTTTTTTCTCTACCCCTTATCCACTTGTTCTTGCCGACGACAGCTTTTCTAACCGAGAGCCTTATTACTCGCACATATGTTGAATGATGGTATTTTTCTACCTGAAATTAAATGAAGTCCAATAGTAATTTTACTGAGTATTTAATGATATTTATATTTCAGAGTAAAAAAAAAAAAAAAAAAAAAAAGCCCCAGCCCCTTTTTATCATATGGGTGCTAGAAGGCAGTGACTGAGGGCTACATGTCCTGGGAATGACGTTAAACTCTATCTGATAGTAAGGTTCCAGTTTTGGAGGTTTGGGGAATGTGGAGCACCCCTTCATCACCATTGCTCCCTGGTCCACTCTGACGCGGAGTGGTAGTACCTGTTAGGGTCCCTTTTATGGGTTGAATAGAAAAACATGAGTTGATAAACAAATTGTATTATGCATTAAGAATGAATTTATTTCACAACTTTGTCGGCATTAAATGACCCACCGAGGTTGATATGCCGTAAAACAAACCAAAACAAAAAAAAAAACAAAACAGTACACTTTGGCAGTTCTGGGGGGGGGTGTCAAAAAAGTGTATAACTGAATCCCTACGCAACAACTTTAAATAAGGAAAAAAAAATTAAGACACTCCACTTTTGCAGTTCTGTGGTAAAAAAAAAAAAAAATACGCCTCTGAATTCACAGCCTACCGTCACATACATTTCTGTCATCTCGGCTCCTTTTTTGCTGAGACCTGCTTGCTTTCAGGTCATTTTTCACCGGTTTTGTATTATCGCGATCATCTGGTGTCATTTCGGTTACATTTTGTAAGACTGTGTTTATTTATTTATTTATTTTTCCAATCAATTTTCTTTTTTTTCTCCCCACCTCCACTTGTTCTTTCTGAGGACAACCGTGAGCCATATTTCCCTGTCATATTCTGAACGATGACATTTTCTTACCTTTTTGATGAAAACTTTTTCTGTACACGTGGTTTGCACAAATTTCCTCCCTAACGCATCTCACTGGTACAACAGGTAGACTGTGAAATCAGGGCGGAAATTTTTTACCATAGTCTACCGGTCAGATGTTAATGGAATATGAAATGAAGTCCAATGTATATCTTATTATAATGGAGATTGTGGTTTGTCTGTCTGTAACCGAAATTATATTTCTATACAAATCACAATTCCCTTTGTTATTTACATCACATTCTCCATGAATTTATTTTTATTTTAACCTCAATTATAAATAAAATTGTTTTACATTATTAATACTGTTAGCCACATATACATACTAATTACATGCAATTGTATTTATATATACAACAAAATAGCGGTGTACAGTGTCAACGGGAAGGCTAATTTGCATATTGATATTAAAAATTTGATTTTAATAAATATGTGCTTAGTATTATTGATTTCTAATGTTTGGTTTTTCCTCAATGAATATGAGCAAAAATCTCTTCAATAAATTTAAAAGAAATCCTTAACAAGAAAAAATAATTGTCATTTTATTCTTTACTTCCTATCTTAACTAAATAGTTAGGAAAAACTAAATAGTTAGGAAAAAAAATTAGGAAAAATTAGTCATGAGAGACGAGTGATAGAGTAAGTTTCAAATCTTTTATCTGCATTCTTATTTAGTTTCATTAGCCCTTCCAATTTAAATATATTTCATTACATTAAAACTTAAATACTTGCACCCGGAGGGTGCATATATTTGCTAGTATTCTTAATTTCTGAACTTTTGATAAAAATGAAGCTCAAAAAAAACATAACTTAATACGTTAATTCATTTATTAGTTTTTAAAAGAATTAAAAGACCGAATTAATTGATGTATGGATTTAAAGTTGTTGTGTAGTGATTCAGTTATACACTTTTTTCATCTCTGCATTGTTATTTTAAGAGAATTCAGATTATAAACTTATCAAGTCCTATACTGAAATAAATTGAACATTGATATTCGCTGTCAGTTGGTAGAGCGTTCGGCTAGAAACCACAAGGTTCCTAGTTTGATACCAGCCCTCGCCAACTCAGCGTATGAGTAGCATAGGGATCTGTGCGATAAAGTAAGGAACTGGTGGTAGGTGTGGCGCCCCGCCTCAAAACAATCTCCTTGGTCTAGCGATAGTGAAAAGGATAGACTTCCTCGCTGATTGGCTGATACTGACTTTAGGCCACCCCGACGACTTTTAATTTAATGATATTTCTATTTCAGAGTAACAATAAAAAAATAAAAAAAACCACTTCACTTTTGCAGTTCTGAGGTCAGAAAAGTGTATATATATTTACCGACCCTCCGCACGAGCAGGATGTGACAAAAGGTCAATTTCTTAAGCGGAGTTTAACAGGTTTGAATTCAGAGTTTCCTTCTCCTAGACCGGTTGCCTAACCAAGGTTAAAGAGCCCAGTCTACCCTACTATTTACCCATAGCTGGAGGGAGAGTAGAATTCACACATTTCCCAAGGGTATTAGCTCTAAGTGAAATGCAATTACCACGTCCAGGATTTGAACTCGGGGCGACGAGTCTATTTCCTATAACTTTAACCATTACACCACGCGCTTTCTACTGTCAGAAAAGTGTACAAGGGAATCACTACGCAACAACTTTAAATAAATAAAAAATTAAGACACTCTATTTTTTCAGCCCTCTGGTTTATTAAAAAAAAAATACGCCCCTGAATTCACAGTCTACCGGTGAAGCAGATGCCCTCAAATACATTGCTGATTGGCTTCGTATGACTTTTCCCGGGTTTTGTATTATCATGATCACCTGGTGTTATTTCTGTTGCATTTCGTAAGATAGTGTTTTTTGTTGCTTTTTTATTTTTTCCAATCAATTTCTTCTTCTTCTTCTTCTTCTTCTTCTTATTCTTCCCCCTCACTCCTACTTGTTCTTTCTGACGACAGCTTCTCTAACCGTGGGCCATATTTCTCGGTCAGATGTGGACGATGACATTTTTCTACCTTTTGTGATGAAGCCATTCTCATCTTTTTCTTGACGTCAAGAGACTTGATAGAAGGATGATGACACATTTCTTTGTTTTTCCTTTTACTCTTTTTGTTCTTATTTCATATTTGGTCAGTTGATGGGAGGATGCGTTAGATACAATGGTTATCAATGTGAAAAATAGAATGGACAAGACAAGTTAAAAGGGAGATAACTCACAATCCACAGTCAAAACTTCGTGTTGTGTAATAATTATCATTGTAGTAAATGGGCAAATATTATGAGATAAAAATATTTTCAATCTGTTATAGGTGATACACCCTATAAGACTAATGGAATGCGCCGACAGGTTACTATAAATAACAGGGATAATTGTGGCTTAGCAGTAAGCCAATGCGAGTATGCCAATAACTCTGTTCTTCGGACGTAATTTCCACATCTCTCTATTGTATTTGTCTACTTTCTGTTAATACATTTTTCTACATTTGTTACCCGTCGTTTTGTTCTTATTTGACCCCTTAAAACCTCACAACACAATCATTGTTCATTTCTGTCTTAGTAAATAGTTTTAGCCTTGATCATTTTGAACACTGTTCATATTAAACTTCCTATATTCAGCTTCAGTCTGGATACCTTTTCAAATAAGCCTCATATCTGGTCCGCCTTGTCGGCTAGGGCGTTAAAATGCACCGACTGCACCTCTGCAGAGGGGTAATGACTCCCCCAATGGGCTACCTGTTGGCCGTGGGTGGTGACCCGTGATGCTTAAGGATAGAACCCAGGTGGCTGAGCAGTCGATGATTTGCAATACTCCATTTTGGCCCTTTCTTAGGCTAGACGACGATCAATCGGCTGGTCACGTCAAGCCCTTGCACACCCTTCCCAACCCTATTGCCCTTATGGCAAACCCCACCCCTTTTCATCATATGGGTGCTAGAAGGAGGTGGCTGCGGGTCTACATGTCCTGGGAATGACGTTAAACTCTATCTGATGGTGAGGTTCCAGTTTTGGAGGTTTGCGGAATGTGGAGCACCCCTTCATCACCATTGCTCCCTGGTCCACTCTGGCCCGGAGTGGTAGTACCTGTTAGGATCCCATCTATGTGTTAAATAGAAAAATGTATTTATAAAAAATTGTATTATCCATTAAGAATTGATTTATTTCAAAACTTTATCGGCATTAAATGACCCACTGAGGTTGATATGCTGTAAAACAAACAAACCAAACCAAACCAAAATGCAAGATTTTTCCAATTTTGCCACCTAATTGGTAAAGACATTAAAAGAATTAAATTCTTGTCTCTTAATCTATGTCCTCACTAACATCAATGGGTTCAGTATACGATAGAAAATAAAAATAGTGCTTTCATCTTAATTTGATATCGGTGAATGGTCTTTTTCTGTGACCACATGTCTGACTTATCTTTTCCTGATCTGAACAACCTCATCTTGTCTTCATCCCTGCCAACTGGATTGTGAAATTAAATCCACAAAATCTAAACCTCCAATGTTTATGCCAATATAAAATTAAATCTCTATTTGTTATGATGCCAAAACAATTTCAACGGAATCAGATATAAAATCACAGAAAACCAGTTAATAATATAATTCGGTTTTTTGATGTTTTTTAAAATGTTTACTAATCTGATAAAACTCAAGAAAAAAGTATTTATGTTTTATAATGTTTTTTTGATAAAAATCTAATATGAGAATTTGTTTTGGGTGTGTGTGTTATGTTGTCCAATGGTAGACAGGTTTCAAAGTTATAATAAAAATAATCTGTAATAATTATGCAATTAACTGTATCTTGTGTTCGTGTGTGTGTGTGTGTGTGTGTGTGTATATATATATATAATAATTATAATAAATTATAATAAAAATGATCTGTAATAATTATGCAATTAACTGTATCTTGTGTTCGTGTGTGTGTGTGTGTGTGTGTGTGTGTGTGTATATATATATATATATAATTATAATAAATTATAATAAAAATAATCTGTAATAATTATGCAATTAACTGTATCTTGTGTTCGTGTGTGTGTGTGTGTGTTATAATGGTTATAATAAAAATATCTGTAATAATTATGCAATTAACTGTATCTTGTGTGTGTGTGTGTGTGTGTGTGTATATATATATATATATATAATATAATATATAATGGTTATAATAATATAATGGTTATAATAAAAATAATCTGTAATAATTATGCAATTAACTGTATCTTGTGTTCGTGTGTGTGTGTGTGTATATATATATATATATAATATATATATTATAATGGTTATAATAATTATAATGGTTATAATAAAAATAATCTGTAATAATTATGCAATTAACTGTATCTTGTGTGTGTGTATAATATATATATATAATATGTATATATTATAATGGTTATAATATATAATGGTTATAATAATATAATGGTTATAATAAAAATAATCTGTAATAATTATGCAATTAACTGTATCTTGTGTGTGTGTGTGTGTATATATATATATAATATATATATATTATATGTTATAATATATAATGGTTATAATAATTATAATGGTTATAATAAAAATAATCTGTAATAATTATGCAATTAACTGTATCTTGTGTGTGTGTGTGTGTATATATATATATATATATATATATATATATTATATGGTTATAATATATAATGGTTATAATAATTATAATGGTTATAATAAAAATAATCTGTAATAATTATGCAATTAACTGTATCTTGTTGTGTGTGTGTGTGTGTGTGTATATATATAATATAATATGTATATATTATAATGGTTATAATATATAATGGTTATAATAATTATAAATAAAAAATAATCTGTAATAATTATGCAATTAACTGTATCTTGTGTGTGTGTGTGTGTGTGTGTGTGTGTATATATATATATATAATATATATATATATATATATATAATATATATTATAATTATAATGGTTATAATAATTATAATGGTTATAATAAAAATGATCTGTAATAATTATGCAATTAACTGTATCTGTGTGTGTGTGTGTGTGTGTGTGTATATGTATATATATATATATATATATATATATATATATTATAATGGTTATAATATATATGGTTATAATAATATAATGGTTATAATAAAAATAATCTGTAATAATTATGCAATTAACTGTATCTTGTGTTCGTGTGTGTGTGTATGTATGTATATATATATATATATATATATATATATATATATTATATATATATATATATAATGGTTATAATAATTATAATATAATAAAAATAATCTGTATGCAATTAACTGTGTGGGTTATAATGGTTATAATATATAAATCTGTAATAATTATGCAATTAACTGTATCTTGTGTCGTGTGTGTGTCTAATTATATATATAAAATAATCTGTAATAATTATGCAATTAACTGTATCTTGTGTGCGTGTGTGTGTCTATGTATATATATATATATATATATATATATATATAATATGTATATATTATATAATATATAATGGTTATAATAATTATAATGGTTATAATAAAAATAATCTGTAATAATTATGCAATTAATGGTATGTGTATCTTGTGTTCGTGTGTGTGTCTATCTGCTATCTATGCAATTAACTATCTATATATATATATATATATATATATATATATATATATATTTATTTTTTTTTTTTAAATAATTTCATTTTATTTTATTTATTTTTTGCATACTTTTTTTTACTCTTAAGTTCTATTTGATTCCATTTTTTTTAACTGAAACTCATTTTAATTTTAAAACTTTAATTTTATTCTTTTACTTGGAAAATTGAGGATGTTTTTTTAAATGTATATATGGGAATATGACATTTAGTGGAGATTACAAAAAAAAAAAAAAAACCCCAAAAATATTCGCTATTCTTCTGGACCTTTTTTTTTTTTTTTTTTTTTGTTCTGTACAGTCCCTCCCGCCACCCTCGATATTAGGAAGATCGTTGCTTTCTTTAAAAGAAAAAGAAAACAAAAACGCAAAAAAACTTGAAGAAAATACACCACATTACCTATCCGAGTCCTCAGGCCTTGTACCTCTAAAATGTTTCAACCCAAAAGGTATAACTTGTTTTTATGAAGATGATGCCAAAAAAAGATGCTGGCTTCATCCCGAATGATTAGGTGAGCAAGAATCCCTTTTTTTTTGGCAAAAAGGAGGAAGAAATTAGAGAAAAAGAAGAGACTGTTGCCATTTAACTCTTTGAATTATTCGGGTGCAAGTATTTAGGTTTTAATGTTATGAAATATTGTATCAAATTATAAACTATTTAGAAAATGATAAACTGAGGGGGTATAATCGAAAAATAGAACAGCTTTAGATTTAACTATTCCATCATTTTCCATCACTCCCGTTTTTCATTTTTTTCCTAATTTATCTATTTAGTTAGATTATGAAGTATTTAATAAAATTTCAGTTCTTTCGTCTCGTTTATGGATTTCTTTTAAGATGTATCCCCGAGATCTTTGCCCAGATTCGTTAAGAGAAAACCAAACAATTAGAAATCAATAATACTAAGCATATATTTATTAAAATCAAATTTTAAATATCAATATGCAAATTAGCCCTCTCGTTCACACTGTAAACCGCTATTTTGTTGAATATATAAATATACTTGCATGTAATTAGTATGTAGATTAATCCACAGTATTAAGAAGATATAGCAATTTTTATCAATAATTGAGGTTTAAGCAAAAATAAATTCAAGGTAAATGTGACGTCAATAACTAAGGGAATCGTGACTTGAATAGTGATTTAGTTTCGGTTACAGACAGACAAACACACAATCTCCATTATAATAAGATATATATATATATATATATACACACACACACACACACACACACCAACCTCTCTACACAAGCAGGGTGCGACACAAGGTCAATATCTTAAGCGCAGTTTAACAGGTTTTAATTCAGTTTTCCTTCTCCTAGACTGGTCACCTAGCCAAGGTTAAAGAGCCCAGTCTGCTCTGCTGTTTACCTCTACCTGGAGGGAGAATTGGATTCATACCTTTCCCAAGGGTATTAGCGCCATGTGAAATGCAAACAGCTTCGGGTCAACGAGTCCATTTCCTTAGACTCTAACCATTAGACCACATGCCTCCATTCATATATATATATAGCTTAGTCGGTAGATTGTTTTACTACGAATCACATGGTTCCTGGTTCGATACCGACCTCGCCAACTCAGCATATGAGTAGCACAGGGATATGTGCGGTAAAGTTAGGAGCTGATATTAAGTGTAGCACTCCATCTCAGACATTAAAATAATCTCCTTGGTCTATCACTAGTGAAAAGGGGATATACTCCCTCACTGTCTGGCTGATACCGACATTAGGCCGGCCCGACAACTTTACTTACTTTATATATATATATATATATATATATATATATATATATGTGTGTGTGTTGAAAAAAATGAATCAGGAAAGAAAGTATAGAATGGATAATGTAGGATATTTTAATCAATATTACTTACACGTGTTTCGGTCAGGAGTTTATCCATGTGTACATTATTCAAACTATTATTATTTCTAAATAACCAAATGAAATGAAATAATAATAATAATTATTTCATTTCATTTGGTTATTTAAAAATAATAATAGTTTGAATAATGTACACATGAATAAACTCCTGACTGAAACACGTGTAAGTAAAATTTATTAAACTATCCTATTTTATACATTCTATACTTTCTTTCCTTTATTCATAAACTGGATTCACTTCCAGTTTCATTTTACATACACACACACACACACACACACACATATATATATATATATATATATATATATATATAATTTAATGAACCAAGACAAAAAAAATGGATGTCTTTTGTATGTTTTTGTTTTTTAAATAAATAATACTCCCTTTCTCTTAATTTGAGTGTTTAATTAATAGCACACTCACTATTTGTCTAGAAGAATAATTAACTAATTAAATGATACTAATTGTTGTAAGTTGGAATCGGTTGGCGCTTTGATGAAACAAAGAACACAAGAAACGATCTTTGAATTTTTTTCTTTTGTATTTTTCTTATTCACCCTTCCAGTCAATTCAATCACAACAACCATCATTGATTTTTATGATCATCTTCCTCCGAACACGAATCAATAAATTCTTCTTCTTGACCCCCCACGGGTCAATTTATCTTTGTTTTCGGTATTTACCACAACATGTACATAACGGCACCATAAAATTTAATCGAATGAAAATAATAAATTTAATTTCCTTTTCTTAGTACTTATTTTTATTTTTTTTTATTTTAAAAAATTTTTTTCTTTTTAATTTAAAAAAATTTCCAAGACCTGAGAACATTGGGGGTTGTGGATAGACGGTGGTGGTGCTCGTGTTGGGGGTTAGAATTGGTTCAACTGAACTATTGATAACCCTCACCTCATTCCCTAAATAAACAAGGGTCTATTGATTATTTTTTCAATTGGATTATTGATCTGCTTATTTCTAATCATTTATTTTTTTTAAAACATCCTGATCTGTATTAATGAATACTAGCAAGAATACACACCCTCCGCTGGGCCTATGTTTTAAATATTTCTGAATTTTTGAGATGAGGCTTGATAATTCGTATTATTTGTATTATTCAGACTATTGTCCTCATCTTTATTGTTATATACACAATGTTTCGGACGATGTGCCCTCAGGTCTTCTTGTGGTGTTTCTCTTTGAATTTGGAATCTTTTTCTTCAAACTTGGGAGCCTTCATGTCATAATCGGGAGCCTTCACGAAACTTTGAACCAAACCCTTTATTCAATCCATTTGTGTAGACTTCTCATTCTGTTTACCATGACCGGGTGCAAGTGTTAAGCTGTGTTAGGTATTCAGTGTTATTGCCCTTTGCCAGGATTGAACCTGCAACCTAGAAATGATTGTCACTTAGAACTGTATTAATTGAACCCTTATATCCATTGCACCATTTGTACCCGGCGAATATGAACAGTCAACCTTTGTCGAGATTCACTTGTCATGATTATTTTCTATAATTATCGAATTTTATGCGATATATGCATTGTAATTGCCTTCAAGCAAAAATATAAATAATAATATATACTTTATTCAACAATACTTCTAAAAAACAAACATTCAAAATCTTATATTTTAATTGGTTTCTATAAAAAATCATTCATTGGATTGATTTTAATACATTAGAGAATAAGACAATGATTTTGACTATAAAGTAAATATTTACTGATAAACTTACGCAATTCCTGAGGGTATTGTAAGGTCAGACTCCACAAGAGTGGGAGGTGTGGAGTACCCCTTAGATAAGAATACCTGATTTTATACGGCTTTATATATCAAGCCCTAGCACCTATATTATTGTCCCAACTGTATTGCCATTATAGCAAATCCCAAACCCTTTTTATTATATATGTACTAGAAGGCGGTACCTGAGGGTCTTAGTGTCCTGAATATGACGTTAAACTGCATCTAATGCTGAAGTTCCAATTCTGGAGCTCTGGGGAGTGTGGAGTACCCCTTCATCGCCATTACTCTTAGGTCCACTTTGATCTTTAAACATCTATGGTTTAAATAGCAAAAAATGAGTTTTAAAAAATTGTTAAAAAAATAATTTTGACTACCCATCAAGAATGAATAAAACAAAACATCTTTGGCATAAAATAACCCAACAAAAGTTGATATGCCATAAAATCTAACAAACCAACCAACTAGAAATCACTGTTTATTCAGGCTGTTGTAGATTTTATAAGCACACGGTAAGTTATTTACTTTTTGTTTTCTCTGATTAACCTGTCGTGATATATTTAATCAATTCCATTCTCTTCATTTTCAAAGAGGGAATGGGGAAAAATCAATTAAATGGGAATAATGGGAATTCTTTCAAGAAATCTTTCTTTTTTGGTAAGACATCTTAGAATATGGCGCTGTACCATTATATCCTTTAATTGACATGGCAAAAATGTCTGAGAATCTATTTAAAGATTAAACCTTTTTTTTCTTTTTGGCAATGCCTTTTCATTACGTATCAAGCAAGGGGAAATAAAACTACATTTATAATTATAACTTTGGGTATATCATTAAAATCTCTGAATCAATTTAACCAAAAAATTAACACCTGACCGTTATATAAGTATCCGGGTTCCATGATGTACAGCATGGTCCGAAAGTCATGCCAACCTATACAATATTTGTATTTGGAGGAGCGTGGTCGAATGGTTAGAGTCATAGGAAATGGACTCGTCGATCGAGTTCAATTCCTGGACGAAGCTGTTTGAATTTCACATAGCGCTAATACCCTTGGGAAAGGTATGAATCCAATTCTCCCTCCAGCTATGAGTAAATAGCAGGGTAGACTGGGCTCTTTAACCCTGGCTAGGTAACCCGTCTAGAAGGAAATCTCTGAATTCAAACCTGTAAAACTCCGCTTAAGAAATTGACCTTGTGTCACATCCTGCTCGAGGGGTTGGTAAATGTATATACAATATTTGTTTTAGAGGTAAAATAGTTACATTATTGAATATGGTTGGTAACAATAACTGGGAATTTTCTTGTTAGCCATAAATGTTGTGTTATGGTCCCCTTAGGTATGTATGTATGTCCTTTTTTTGTTTCCCGTGGTAACCCGTGTTGAAAAGAATCGAACACAAATCACTTTACTCATCTGTCACTATCAAATTTATTTTCACCGTTGACTGTGTATAGTAGTAGTCATGATAGAGATGTTATGCCAAGACAGACAGAAAGAAAGCAAATGACTCTGCTCATTGCTCATAACCAGCTCATTGCACGCATTCTATCTCTTTTGGTCCAGTGGACGCCTTTTATTCTTTTCTCTATCTGAACGTGTTTTTTAAATATACTCATGATTTTTAATCGGCTCATTCCACGAGTTTAGTTAAACGTAATTTATTTTTTAACCTTTCTTTAACGAATACCTTATTATCTTTAGTCTGATGACAAATTCTTGACTTTTTCAGTGTCGTATAAAAATAAATCAAAATATTGCGAAACTTCAAAATAGCCAATCAGAAGCATTTTTACTGTTTAATGATATTTATGACCAGTTTGGGAAATGTTGGGTAGGTTCATTGAGCAAAAACAAAACAAAAAAAATAAAAAAGCGTCCTTGTTATTTTACTAGTTATATTTGTTAACGGTAACAATAACATTAATTTTGTCTCAGATAATGCAATTTTTCCAGGAAAAAAAACGAAAATTTTCCAGGATTTTCAAAAAAATACCCCCATCTTTTCAAGGTTTTCCAGTACTGGAAAACAAAATTTCAACTACTAAAATTTCATTACTGACTTTGACTTACTTGGCCTTTGGAACCCTGTGTCCAGTGGCTTTGGCCATTGGACTGGTAAGATATATAATATTATCATGATCCCAGGGTCTATTCCCCCTGGCAACATTCCACTTTGGCCCTATCTTGGGCTAGACGGTCAGTCGGAGAGGCCCTCTCCGATCAATCGGCTGGTCACGTCAAGCCCTAGCACCTATATGATTGTCCCAACCCTATTGCCCTTTTGGCAAGCCCCAGCCCCTTTTTATCATATGGGTGCTAGAAGGCGGTGGCTGCGGGTCTACATGTCCTCGGGAATGACGTTAAACTCTATCTGATGGTGAGATTCCAGTTTTGGAGGTTTGGGGAATGTGGAGCACCCCTTCATCACCATTGCTCGCTGGTCCACTCTGACCCGGAGTGGTAGTACCTGTTAGGGTCCCATATATGGGTTAAATAGAAAAATGTATTTATAAAAAATTGTATTATCCATTAAGAATTGATTTATTTCAAAACTTTATCGGCATTAAATGACCCACTGAGGTTGATATGCCGTAAAACAAAACAAAACAAACCAAACCAAACCCTGGCAACATCAGGGTCGTTTAAGAATGCAGCTTTGATTAGATTAAAAAGTCGTAATCAGATGATGCTAAAAGGTTTAGTTCTATTTGAAATGTGAATAACCTCGTCCAGGATTTGAACCTAGGTTGCCAATTTCCCACTACAAGCCATAACTTATATTCAGAATATTTCATCATTATTTTTATTTCATTTTCTGTTACCCCACCCCTCACCTCCTACAAAAATAGAAAATAAATAAGATCAAAAGAAAATTTGGAAAATAAAGAGAATTGAAAAAAAAAAAAAACTTTTTAATAGGTGTCAGAGATTATCACAATGGAACAGACAATAAATAAGAAATCCTAAAAACAAAAAAAATATTTTTAGTGTTAAATAATCTGACGACCCCACCCCCGCTCCTCAACGTTTCTTGAAGATTTCAAAGACATTAAAATAAGAATTGGTCAGTCTTAATATTCCTCATCTTGGAGATAATTCTTTGTGTTCTTTCACCATGATTTGTGTGACAGTTGCCCCACAACTCTTTCCTACCCCCCTGTCCACCACCCTCTTTTTCCTGTCCCCTGTCCACTATCCTTCTCTTTTTCCAGTCAAC
>CM042172.1:3973839-3983839 GCA_023376005.1 Doryteuthis pealeii | reverse complement strand
TTCAATAATTATTAACTAATTTTCAAAAATTAGGTATGACTTCAATTAAGCACTTATCCTCCAATATATATATATAATATATATATATATATATTATATATATATATATATAATGTGTGTGTGTGTGTGTGTGTTAGAAAACATCTAATTTTTCTAATAGCTTATAATCCATGTTCTTTATCCCCTCCGTTTTTTGAGTGATATATGAAAATCTTTTTAAAGAAGATAAAATGGCTTCCTTTTTTCTTTTCTTTTTTTTTTGCGGCGGCGGGGGGGTGGGTGGGTTTCATTAAATAAATATAGTGTCATTCAGAAACATCTGGAAATAATCTGCTTTTGAGTTTTCAAGATATTTAAAGCTTAGATAATATTTAAAAATCAATTTCATTTGCAACATTTCTTCAGCAATTGATATGGAATGCACTAATACAATATCAAAAGTGATTACCTTATATATATATATATATATATATATATATATATATATATATATATATATATACCCAAAATTCGTCTGCTACAGTTTTTTGAACATAAATTAAAATGAATTAAATCTATTATTCAAGGTCAAACTTTTGTCTAAATCGTTAAGTACTAATATCCCTAATATATATATATATATATATATATATATATATATATATATGAGGTTAAGTAAACAAACAAATGTGTTTATTTTTTATATGGCTTTAAGCCGACAATTTTTGGAGGATATGTGCTTAATTGAAGTCATACCTAATTTTGAAAATTAATTAGCTAATAATTAATGAATTTTAGGCGGGCATATATGTTCAAATGTAAGGCTAAACAAATCGAGAAAATGTCAATCCCTGAATGTATATTTCGACCTATTAGGTCTCATCAGCAATATATATATATATATATATATATATATATATATATATCCCCAAGCCCTGTCCGATAGCGCTTTAAAATGCACCAATGCAACTCCGCAGAGAGGTAACCACCCCCACCGATGCGCCCACCTGTTGACTGCTGGTGGCGACATGTGATGCTTAAGGATGGAACCCTAGTTGCCGAGCAGTCCTTGTCATGTAACACTCCACTTATTTCTCTTATGGCAAGACCCAACCCTTTTTTTTTATCGTATATGTGCTAGAAGGCGGTGGCTGAAGGTCTTCATGTCCTGGATTTGACATTAAACTTTATCTGATGGTAAAGTTCCAATTATTGAGCTCCGGGGGATGTGGAGTATTACTTCATCAACTCTGACCCTGAGTGGTAGTACCTGTTAGGGTCCCATCTATAGATTAGATAGAAATAAATGAGTTTAAAATGTTTTTAAAAATTGGGTTTAAAAATAAATGAATAAAACAAGACATCTTTGGCATAAAATAACCCAATAAGGGTTGACATGGCATAAAATCTAACGAACCAACACCCTTGGCCGATTTGACGAATGCGCTAAAACATGAAACCCAGGTTCACAAAAATTCCCATATATAAGAGAGAGAGAGGGGGGGAGAGGGGGGGATATCAAGTATTACTTTGATAGGATCCAACCAAAATTGAAAATTCAAACGTACATATAAAGACTTGCATATCTTTTCTTTACAAATATAGAGTATTATAAAATATATATATATATACCTTGTTTAAAATTCTAAACAAGGAATATATCATTTATATATAATATATATATATATATATATATATATATATATATATATAATGAAAATGAAGGTCCGTAAAATGGATGTTTTTTTTAAAATTTTATTATTACTTATATTACATTAGCGACACGTGTTTTCGATCTTCTGATATCTTCTCCAGGCATTAATTAACCACATTCTGTATCCCACAATGTAAAATTATAAATTCTTTTTTTTTTTTAAATTATCTTTATCTTTATAATATATATATATATATATATATATATATAGATAGATAGATAGAGTAATAGCAGATGATTATCACTTGCTCGTTTGGTGAACAAGTCGTGGACCAAGTTTTTGTGGTATTATTTGTAGGGTGCTCAATATCATTAATAGAGCTTATTTTATATTAAGAAAAAGAAGGTCCGCAAAATGGATAATTTAAAAAAAAAAGAATTTATAATTTTACATTAATGTGGGATACAGAATGTGGTTAATTAATGCCTGGAGAAGATTTTACGGACCTTCATTTTCATTATATATATATATATATATATATATTCCTTGTTTAGAATTTTAAACAAGGTATATATATATATTTTATAATACTATATAAAAAAAATTAGTCTAACTGCACTGATGAGAGGTGATACCTCGAAACACGTGTCTGTAGTTTACTCTCTCTCTCTCTCTCTCTCTCTCTCTCTCTCTCTCTCTCTCTATATATATATCTATATATATATATATATATATATATATATATATATATAGTATTACAGTGTGTATTGAAATAACCTACTCGGCTTTCACCATACGGGTCTTCAGGGTTAATTCCAATGAATTAATCAAGATATTGATTAATTACAGCTAAGTGAATATTGCAATTATGACCGGTCATAATTGCAATATTCACTTCCGCAATTAACTGTAATTAATCAATATCTTGATTAATTCCTCGGAATTAACCCTGAAGATCCTTATGGTGAAACTCGAGTAGGTTATTTCAATACACACTGTAATACTAAATCTGCTCTACTAACGTATTGTGCACTTTATATTTGTTATAACACTGACTTATCTGGTTAATACTTGTATCAACCATCAATATTGAGATTAACTCAATAGTTTTCCCGGTAAGTCATTCCCTTTATCGTGTGTGTGTGTGTGTGTGTGTGTGTGTATATATGTATATATATATAAAGTTTGTAGAACAAACAAGATGTTAAAAGTTTTGCTGACAGAAATCTGTTTCGACCTTATGAAGAGGTCACTATCAAAGCAACATTGTAAACGGAAAGACGAAATAAATATATCATTAATCACGAGGCACAAAACGCTCAGTACCGGAATTTTCAAAAAATATATATATATATATATATATATATATATATATATATATATATAGGGGGAGTTCCATGCATGCTTCTTATATAGATATAATAAAAAATGACTTGGCCTATATCTTGTAAATAATTCTAATAACTCAAAGAAAACGTTGAACCCACGCCACAACACCCCCCCCCCATCCGGAAAAAATATCAAAAAACGAAATGTACCTAAATCTCAGACCGTTGGGATTAAAGCATCCAATATTTTTTTTTTTTCAAATAATTCTGCAATATTTCAAAAGATTTTATCCTTTCTCATCCGGCGACAAAACCAAAACTGGAACTGGCGTGTTGCCTCCTCCAACCGGAAGTACTTCCGGCTTCACTTTCTGATATTTATCTCGTTCTTTTTTCTCTCTCTTCTTTGTTGACAAATGTTTTTTTTTTTAAATACTTGGATTCGAACGGTATTGGATGTAGATACATTTACTGTTTCTTTTTTTTTTTTCTTTTTTTCAACGTTTCCTTTGAGTTATTAAAATTATTTCCATATATAGGCCATGACATTCTTTTTCAGGTATTTTGTTGAATGTTTTTAAGTCTTAAAACTTTTTTTGGGTTTAAATTGAATCTAATTCCCAGTAATAGAATCTTGTAAAGTTACACAAAGTAAGCCAGTACAAAGTAATCCCACACACTAAACTAACCTCCTTATCATGACCCAGATGTTTGACCGCCCTTCCCATGATGCACCACTCAACAGAATATAAGGAAAAAAGCCCACAAATATTCACTTGGTTTGAAAATCACATAGCCGTGAAACTGACAGTTACCATGAGCTGTTGACTTTGTTTACATTACACTAAATTAGACATACATGCTCAATTAATGATATGGAGCACTCTTTACTTATAAATATAGCAAACTATATTATCGATACTATATTTTATGTTTAAGCTAGGTGTGTAGATATAGCATAGATATCCATGTTCTATCAATGATATTGAGCTCTGTTTGCTTACAAATATAGTATACCATATTATCAATAGTACTGTGTGTGTGTGTGTGTGTAAGGTTTCTAAATTTGTTGCATGTCGGGAAAAATGAAGCTTCTAATTTCTAATCCAACAATTTTCCGTTCACTTTAAAAATTGCTATATATTTATTGTAACCTAACAAAGTTTACTGAATGAGAAATAATCCAAAACGAAGGTTGGAAATTAAATGGAATCTTTATAACATTAGCAAAATGCAATACTCGCCAGCGGCGTGAAGAAAGTTAAACCACTATTAGTGGTATCAGACTACTTATTGTAAGGATTGGGACATACCCATTACTGTCTATAGGTAGGGTATAAAACAAGCTCAAATCCTGGACGAAGCTGTTTGCATTTCATATAGTGCTAATACCTACGAGAAAGTTGGTTGATTTACGGCATATCGTTCGTAGTATTACTGTTATCGTCTTGACAAATGGACACGGTGACTCGAGTTCTGTTGTAACCTAACAAAGGTTATCAAACGAGAAATAACCCAAAACGGAGGTTGGAAATGAAATGGAATCTTTATAATATTAACAAAATACAATACTCGCCAGCGGCGTGAAGAAAGGTAAACCACTGCTAGTGGGAGAAGACTGTTCAGTCAGCATAATACTCTCGTATGAGGATTGGGATATACCCATTATTGTTTATAGGTAGGGTATATGTTGTGGGTTTTTTAAGGGTCAAAAATAAGACAAACGACTGGTAAAAATGGATACAAATGTATTGAACAAAAAGGACTAGAAATTACAGAAAAGAAAGTGGAGATTGCGTCCGACCATACAGTTGCGAGCTGACTCGCGTTGCTTCGTGTCAAGCCACAATTGTCCCTGCTACTTATAGTAGTCGTCGGCGCATTCCATTCATGTACATAAGTTATATCACCTATAACAGTATATAACAATATTTCAGACAGGAAGCCGTCTATGGCTTATACCAATATGATGATCCAACAATTTTATATCTGGTGGTAAATGTTTTTTTATTTTTATTTTTTATTTTTTAAGAATTCTTTTCTTAAACAACTTTAAACACATACTGTGTAAATATGAATAAAATGTTTTATTATTTCTCAAGGTTTCTGATTTGCCCCATGTCATGAAAAATAAATGTTCTAATTTCTGTTTGTCTGAATTTTTGAGATGAGGCTTGATAAGTTGTATTATTTGGATTTTTCGGACTGTTGTCCTCGTCTTTATTGTTATATACGCAATGTTTCGGCTGATGTGCTCTCCGTCCTTCTTCAGGTGTTTCTTGTCTGAATTTTTGAGATGAAGCTTGATAATTTGTATTATTTGGAATTTTCGGACTGTTGTCCTCATCTTTATTGTTATATACGCAATGTTTCGGCTGATATGCTCTCCGTCCTTCTTCAGGTGTTTCTTGTCTGAACTTTTGAGAAGAGGCTTGATAAGTTGTATTATTTTGATTTTCATTACCTTTTATTGTTATATACACAACGTTTCGGCCGATGTGCTCTCCGAGCTTCTTCAGTTGTTACTTGTCGAACTCTAGAACTTTTTTGTTGAACTCGGAAGCCTTCACGGAATTTCGAACCGAACCCGGGGTAGACTGTTCTCATCCCCTTAACTCTGACCGGGTACAAGTGTTAAGCTGTGTTAAGTATTCTGTTATTATCAGCCTTTTTTCTAATTAATAATTTTCCATTCTTTAAAATTGCTACATATTTCAGACAGAAAGCTGTCTATGGCTTATACCAATATGATGACCCAACAATGTTATCTCTGGTGATGAATGTCTTTGTTTTAAAAAGAATTCTTAAACAACTTTAAACACACAGTGTGTGAATACGAATAAAATGTTTGATTATTTCTCAAGGTTTCTGACTTTGCCGCATTTCGGTTTTCAATAAAGACCCCGAAAAGTTTTTTTTAATGTAATTTTCAAGTTGAAAGTGAACGGGAAATTGTTAATGCATTTAAAGCTCTGGGAATGCAGTTTTTTTTTTTTTTTGGGGGGGGGGTCTCACTCTCTCTCACCATCTCTCTCTCTCTCCATCTCACTTCTCATCTCTCTCTCTCTCTCTCTCACCCGCACTCTCTCTCTCTCTCACCCGCACTCTCTCTCTCTCACCCGCACTCTCTCTCTCTCTCTCTCTCTCTCACCCGCACTCTCTCTCTCTCACCCGCACTCTCTCTCTCTCTCTCTCACCCGCACTCTCTCTCTCTCACCCGCACTCTCTCACTCTCACCGCACTCTCTCACTCTTTCTCACCCCTCTCTCTCTCCCATTTCTCTCTCTCTCCATCTCTCTCTCTCTCTCTCTCTTCTCTCTCTCTCTCCATCTCTCTCACACCCACCACACACACTCTCTCTCTCACCCACTCTCTCTCTCTCTCTCACCCTCTCTCATTTTATCCTCTCCTTTCTATGAAGGTAACTTTTATCTTAAACCAAAAACCAAGAAAACCGAAGAAACCATTCTTTTACTGCCAAACGCTCTTCTGTTCTTTTCTCCCCCCCCCAAATGGTCTTGCAAGAGAAGATTACAGAAAATGCGAAGGAAAGGCGTTTTCTCAATTTTTCTATGACTAAACATTTCGCGCCAACAACTTTGGCTGTTTTTTGTTGTTGTTTTTTTTTTGTTGTTTTTTTTTTATACATGTAAAGTAAAAGAAACAAGAAACAAATAGAAACAATGAGTAAATAAAATAAATAAATAAATAATAAAGGGAGTTAACTGAGCAGTGGTTATTTCTATTTTTTTAATTTTTATTTTCTGCAAAACAGCAGGAATTCACTTGTTAGCCTTGTTGACAGCTACATAATAATTAGATAGATTCTCTGATATTATTCCAAAAATGGCAATACGGAATACAGAGATCTGAAAGGGAAAAAAAGAATAAAGGAACGTTCTTAGATTGATACACTTATTCTTTACACGTTATATATATATATATATATACATACATACATGTACATATATATACACTCACACTTATGTATGCATATACATTATATATATATATATAATATATATATATATATATATATACGTGTGTGTGTATATATATATATATATATATATAACCATATAGCAGGTAGTGCTGGATTGTGATAGCATTCAATGAGTGGCCTGACATATACATTCATACATTCCATTGAAATAATATTTGCTATCTTTAGAGTTCCAAAAATATGTGTACACACGTGTGTGTGAGTGTCAGGTCACTCATTGAATTCTACTATATATATATATATATATATATATATATATATATATATAGTCGGGGTGGCCTAAAGTCGGCATCAGCCAAGGAGTTTATCCCCCTTTTCACTAGCGCTAGACCAAGGAGATTGTTTTTGCATCTGAGGTGGGGTGCCACACCTACCACCAGCTCCTTACTTTGCCGCACAGATCCCTGTGTTACTTATACGCTGAGTTGGCTAGAGTCGGTATCGAACTAGGAACCTTGGCGTTCCTAGCCGAATGCTCTACCAACTGAGCTAACCATATACATGTGTGTGTGTGTGTGTGATTAAAATGGCATGGCTTATATATTTAACTAATGTTAATAACTAAAAGAAAATTTGGAAAAAAAAAATGTACTTAAAATTAAAGGTCATAGGAAATGAAGCACCATAAAAAAATGGATATGATTTGGTATATTTCAGGAAATCCAATCTATCTATATATCTATCTCTCTCTGCGTTCTTAGTTTTAGTTTTTTTTTTTGTGTTTAGTTTTACCCAGTTGATTAAAAAGAATGTTATCCCTTTTTCATTACAGAAAGATGTACATTAGAATTTCAATTACAAACTAAAACCAGAAAATATTTCTCTATCTGAAGAATTTCATTCTTTATATTCATTCTATCTTATCTTTAATGGATCTCATATTTCCATCTGAAGGACAACATTCTTTGCATAACATAAAATTCCATTTCATTTTATAAAAATGTATTATTATTATTTCACTCCACTCGAGATATTTTTTTACACTCGCCTTAGCCGGTGGTTCACTGGAGGCTGAGTGACAGCAAGTCTCCTCAGGTCTCCAGGATTCTTCTGAGTATTCTGGCAGATTGCAGCAGTGCAGTGTTTGAATGGTTTCAATCTTTCCTCTGATTTCCAAACTTTCTAACCCTTTTCCAATCCTTTTGGGACCGTTCCAAGTGCACCAACTACAATTGATATCACTTTCACTTTCCATAACTTTTTCAGTTCTCTGGCAAGGTCCAGATATTTGTCCATTTTTTCATTTTCCTTCAGCTTCACCCTGTGATCTGCTGGAACTGCAAAATCCACCAGTTAATTATTATTATTTGCATTTTTTTAGTGTTTTTTCACTGAGGTCTGAGTGACAACAAGTCTTTTCGTCTCTCCAGGCTCTTCTAGTATCCTAGCTGATCTCATCTGTGTATTATGTAGTCTGTGTTAGTATTAGTATAATACTTCAAATCTCAGATTGAAAAGTGGGAACCACAGCAAGAATAAACAACACATTCTATTCAAAATCGAATCTTACGCACCAATTATGGTTTTCTCTAAATTCTGAGTGACAGCAAGTCTCCTCAGCTCTCCAGGACCCATCTAAGTATCCTAGCTGATCTCAGCAGTGCGGTAATCTGGAGGTCTTTATTATTCCTCTCGTTTCCAGTTCGCCCAATGTCTTTCCGAAATTTTTGTGGACTGTCCCGACACCCCCAACTTTAATTGGTATTACCATCACATTGTTGCGCTACACTTTCCTTTCGGAATGGAGAGATGACGTGTCAACGTTTGTTACGTTACGGCTCTTCCTTCGAATGAAGTGATCATGTGTTATATACTTATCTCTGGACGGGTACTATATTTGGAGAGGCTCGAATCTTGGTTGCTGAGTTGACGCTGAAGTTGGCTGACACTTGGTGTTTGGAGTCTGAAAACCATTTGAGGTGCTGGCTGACATCTTGCCTTGTGCCATTTAGAGTTTTTAGTAATAACACAAGGCCACTTCTTTTTTTCTCGTGAGATTTTTATTTCCCCCAAGTCACAACAGCTGAGATCTAAAGCCGATGTCTTACTCTTTCAGCGCATAATTCCAAACTCAATTTACAATGACCTCTCCCACTTCCTCTCTCCCACTTCCTCTCTCCCATTTCGCCTCGTCTCACGGCCCGTTCAATAAAACATGCCATGTCGCATTGATGATTCATCCCTTAAACTTTTCCATTCTCATCTAACATAATTCTTGCTAAAAAAACTTTTCCGTGCTAATTTACATATCAGATTACCCCCATCATGTTACAACATTCCACATTTTTTTTTAGCTCTCTGGCAAGGTCTAGGTATTTGTTGTGATTTTTTTTCCTTTCTTTTATTTTCACACTAGACTACAAGTTCTTTTCTTAATCAAAATTAGGTCTGGTCTTCTGGCTGGTATTGGTTGATCTGTTTGTATTGTATCATCATCATGTCGTGCTTGTAACATGAATCTCTATGAGAATCTCTCACCAACCATCCTTATCATTCATCGCTCGCGGAAGGTCCTCTACGCATCATCCAGTATCCGCGCAAAGCTGGTCAATGTAGGTTACACTGGCGTACCCACGTGCTGGTTTCCATAGGCGAACATTACTTATGTTAGGGTCACATCGATGTGTTAAACAGAAAAAAAATGAGTTTAAACAAAAATTGAGTACCATCATGAATGACTAAAACAAAACGTCTTCGGCATAAAATAATACCCAACAAGGGTTGACATGCCGTAAAATCCAACCAACCAACCATTATGCAGGCATCAGGCATTCAATCGCTTCGGAGACCTTACTTTTGTGTTTACCCTCATACCAGTAAATATAGATGCGCAACACATATTACGTCCTAACCTCTTAGCGTGAAAAAACCCCATACGGGTTGATATGCCGTTAAAATTCACCAACCAACCTTACTTTTGTGTTTATCTTCATACTAATAAATATATTACAACACATATTACTTTCTCCGCTGTCGGCTGGGGTGTTAGAATTTACAACTGCACCTCTGCAGAGGGGTAAGACTCTCCCAATGGG
>CM042172.1:3961339-3971339 GCA_023376005.1 Doryteuthis pealeii | reverse complement strand
TCTTCTTGTCTCTCTTTCTTTTTCCTTGTCTCTTTCTCTCTCGCTTTCTCGCTTTCTTTCTCTCTCTCTCGCTTTCTTTCTCCCTCTTTCTTTCTGTCTCGCTTTCTTTCTCCCTCTTTCTTTCTGTCTCGCTTTCTTTCTCCCTCTTTCTTTCTGTCTCGCTTTCTCTCGCTTTCTCTGTCTCGCTTTCTCTGTCTCGCTTTCTCTGTCTGTCTGTCTCTCTTTTTCTTTCTCTCACTCTCTCTCTTTCTCTCACTCATTCTCTTTCTCTCCCAAGAAAGAAAGAATCTGCACGTGGCCAGGTAATAATGTTCCGATTCTCTGTGTGGTTGGGTGGGGTGAGTGTTTGTCTATAACATTTACTTTTCATAGTGGTAGGTAAATTGATGCATTTATAGATACCTGGGTAATACTTGCACATGACCAAACCATCATTGGTTTTGTCTATGGTTCCAGCAGGTGCTATTCTTAGAAGATTTCTTTCTTTCTATCTATCTAAGCCTATCCAAATCTATCAATATATACATATATAAAGGGCAGTTGTGGGTATGTATATATTTCCGGAGGAAACTCAGAAAATAAAACAATTAATGACAAAGTATATATATATATATATATATATATATATATATATATATGGATGATATGTGCTTAATTGAAGTCATACCTAATTTTGAAAATTAATTAGTCAATAATTAATGAATTTTAGGCGGGCATATATGTTCAAATATAAGGCTAAACAAATTGAGAAAATGCCAAACCCTGAATGTACATTTCGACCTATTAGGTCTCATCAGCAAGGTTATAGACATGGGAGACTGCTCCGTGTGTGACTCGACACCTCGACTGCCAAAGGTTTCGAGTTACACACGGAGTAATCTCCCATGTCTATAATCTTTACTTGTATGTGTGTGTGTATATATATATATATATATATATATATATATATATATATTTACTTTAAAAAATATAAAATAGTTGAACAAATATTTCTTCTCTGAAAAAATCCGTTGCAGGCTGACCATTTTTTTTTTTTTTTTTTTTTTTGAACATCAATGCTTTCGTTTTGAACTTAAATTATTTTCTGCTTCTCTCTCAATGAGTCCGGATTAAAAACAAGCTCTGATGATGATTTTTATAAATCGAAATATTGTTCAATATTAGCTATGAATATGATATAAAATATTTTCATTTTAACAGCATTGTGTGTTTTCATATCCTTTTATATATATATATATATATATATATATTATATATATACTCTATCACCAATCTTGGTTTTTGAGTAAAAATGAAGAAGATTTGATTTATATTCGTAAAGATAATGAACAAAATTAAAATTGAAATAGTACCAGCATGGACTTTTTTTTTGCATTTAATATTTTGAATAGGATACATTAAACTTTCTTTTCAGAGTGTCTGCACTTTTTTTTCTCCTGGCGCAAGGTCTTTTGTACATAGATTTTAATGAGACATACTCCTGATTCAGTAAAGATGGATCTGCGTGACTAACTTTTTTGCACCCCTCTACCCAGGCGATGTTGGGTAGCTGCTTTTAGTCTATCAATATATATGTTCGTCTGGTCATATCTATCTGTTCACATACATATATCTATATTCGTCTAGTCATCCTATATATCTATATATTATATTTGGTCATATCTATCTCATTGTTCTTATCTATCTCGTAAAGGTGCCGAGTTTGAAGCTGTATTTACCAAGATAGAAATAAACAATGAATGGAACGTTAATTTTTCTCAGAAAGGTGTCAAAAAGTACAAAAAATGTCGATACTTTTTTGACACACTTTGTATGTGTATATATATATATATATATATATATATATATATATATATATATATATATATATATATACTGATTCGTTTGGTTCCTTTTTATGTTCCAGACTCTCTAAATTGTTCGCTTTTTTCTTTATCTTGTTATTTTTTGTTTTCGTTTAAACCTTTACTATATATATATATAAACAGAATATTCAAATTTATTTTTATTTCCATTTTCTCTCTATATATTTGATATATAAATACAAAGAAAAATTCCACCTAGTATTTATCAAGTCAGAATTTGGTGGTAGAATTTAAAAAAAAATTATTCTTAATATTCTTTGAGAAATTCTAAGATAAAATAACAAAAGAATGTGTTGTAGGTTGGACCAAGTAATAAATCTTTCCTTTTTTTAATCCACTCAATTTGAAGAAGACAAAAACTTTGAAACAAAAAGATAACACAACTTTTCTTGGCTTCCTATTTTTGTCTTCAATGTTAACTTTCCAATTTGTTTGAATTAGCAACACAAAATATTTTACTTCTTTTAAAAAAAACATTCTATAAAGTAATCATCTATACATTGATACTTGTGTTCCTTAATTGTACGACCGTTATCATCTTGCAACACCTTCTGGTTAAAAATGAGACCGACCAAATCAAAGAATGAAATACAAAAATGTAATTATCTGCTGTTGCTTATCCGCCAAATTCTTATTTCATATGAGTGTCGTCACATGAGTTAAATAATGGACGATTCCGTTTTTTATCATAAAGAAATAAAGAGAAGAAAAAAGACATGGTACACAAAAAAAAAAAACATCATAAGAAAGAAAGAGTAGTGGTAGAGAGAGGGGCTGAACGCACGGAAGCGATAACGCTAATCTATTTAAATCGAACATAATGAAAAGATGAAAAAGAAAAAAGGGAGAGTTAAATCAAGATTATTATACTTTTTACATATTGGAGTAAATCAATAGCTCTTTGGTAAATATATTAAACGTTATGATAAATGAATTATCATACTGTGATACATCCACAGGTCCTGCTAGTTTGTAATCATTACTTGAAAAAGAAATATTATATCTTTTATTTTGATTTTTTGGACTGTTGTCTTCATCTTTATTTCGAAACCTACATACACAATGTTTCGGACGTTCTACCCTCCGGCCGTCTTTAGGTGTCCCTTGTCATCTATAAACTTTAAGGTAGTAACACAAATACCAGACCGGAGGGTGGTGCCTATTAGGGTCCCATCTATGGATTAAATAGAAGAAAACGAGTTTATAAACGTGTTTAAAAAATTGAGTTCCTATCAAGAATGAATAAAACTTTTGTGTCGTGAGTGGGATGGCCAATTTACTTACACGCAAAGAGAAATAAGAGATATGTAAGTGAATAAGACGTCAAGGGCTTTTTTTAGTAGTATATTTATTCGCTCATATATATATATATATATATATATATATATGAATAAAAGGAAGTGAATCCGACGGTATGTAGTATAATAAAAAATTGAAAAAACACAGGTTTAAATGAGTTAAATGGTGAGTTTATTGGCCGACGCTGCAGTGTTTCGATCTATTAATTAGATCATCTTCAGGCTTTTGTTGGTATGTGGAAGGTGATAAAAATTTTTTTATCTCAGAATAAGGAGAAAGGCGAGTAATAGTCCTTGTGTATAGGTTGTTTAAAATTTTAAGTCTGAGAAAAAAGAACGTTGAAAAAATGAACGGTTTGAAATATGTCAATATATATATATATATATATATATATATATAATGTGTGTGTGTGGTGTGTAGATAAAAGGTATGAAAACACACAAGATTGTTAAAAATGAAAATATTTTATATCATTTTCGTAGCTAATATTGAACAATATTTCGATTATAAAAAATCATCATCAGAGCATGTTTTTAATCAGGACTAATCGAGAGAGAAGCAGAAAATATTGTTTTCATACGTTTTTTTATCTCTATATATATACCGTCGGATTCATTTCCTTTCTCTTTACTCATTAACTGCCCGCCTCGTCTGTCTAACATCTATTTATCAGACAAATGCAACCATCATTTTATGTATAGAGGGCAGGTAGCTAATCCTATACAACAAAAATGTCTTTGCATTAAATAACCCAATGGTTGACATGCCGTAAAACCAACAAACACCAGGTGTTCTGTTGGAACTGTATTTTATTACTTGACCCATTTACCAAAACATTTCTCGTTCCCCAATGATACCTGCATTGGAAAGATAAAAGGTATAACAAAAAATTGGCTTTGGGTTAATCATAAGTAAAATCTGCGGAGTGGGCTATTGTGGGTATCAATCGAATAGCGAGGGACTCTTTCAAACAAATTGCAAAGTTAACATTGAAGACAAAAAATTGGAAGCCAAGAAAACTTATCTTTTGTTTCTAAGTTTTTGTCTTTTTCAAATTGAGTGGATTAGAAAAAAAGATTTATTATTGGTCCAACCTACAACACATTCTTTTGTTATTTTATCTTAGAATTTCTCAAAGAATATTAAGAATAATTTTTTTAAAAATTCTACCACCAAATTCTGACTTGATAAATACTAGAAGGAATTTTTCTTTGTATTTATATATCAAATATATATAGAGAAAATGGAAATGAATAAAATAAATTTGAATATTCTGTTTTATATATTATATTTATATATATATATATATATATTAATATATATATATATATATATATATATTAAAGGTTTAAACGAAACAAAAATAACAAGATAAAGAAAAAGCGATCAATTTAGAGAGTCTGAAACATAAAAAGGAACCAAACGAGTCAGTGCGTGTATATATATATATATATATATATATATATATATATATATATATCCAACCTACAACGCATTTTTGTGTTATCTTAGAATTTCTCAAAGAATATTAAGAATAATTTTTTTTAAATTCCTAAAAAAATTCTAAAATTTTCTCTAACAATGAACCAGGGAAATTGTTTTTTTTTTTTTATTTTTATTTTGTTTTTTTTCGAGGTTAAACCTACCATCAGCTCCCAGATTCTTTACCGCACATATCAGATTACCCAAACTGTTCTGCTCATGTGTCGAGTTGGTGAAGAACAGTATCGAACCTGGACATTGCAATTCCTAGGTGGATACTCTACTATGTGTGTGTGGGCGTACACACACACACATACACACACACACACACAACCACACACACACATATATATATATTATATATATATATATATATAATCCAAAAGTCCAGAGAAGAAATCATCCTTACGACACAAGAGTTTTATTTAAAAAACCAAGTCACAGTTTGAGAGCTCAATGTGTGCTCTTAATGTTAAAGTCACAGAGCAAATATATAAGTAAAGAAATAACAAAACACTTAGAGATTTAGCATTATAGTCTATTTCAGGGAGCTTAGACAAAGTGTCTAACTCTCCCGACTCATCAGATGCGAATGATGAATTCTTTATTACTTTAAAGGCATTTGAAAACAGAATTTTTTTTTTTAATTTTTTAAATTTCATAGTCCTGTGATATGAATTCAAAACTCACACACACACACACACACACAACAACACACACAACACACAACACACACACACACACACACAGTGTGTGTGTGTGTGCGCGCGTATATATATAATTTGCACACACGTATGTGAACGTGTGTGTGTATATTTTTTCTCATTTCCCAATGATACTAGCATCAGAAAATTAAGATCCCCCCCCAAAAAAAAATTGGGGCTTTGGGTTCCAATTACCGTACTTTTAACCTGGCTTCTTACATTGTATTGAGTCAATCTATAACAAGGTCTGTTCATTGCTCCTCGTGTATCATTTTGTGGGTGGGTGGATATTCCCCCCCCCCACCAGAATGTTAGTTTTTTTTCTTTTCTTTCTTGTACTTTTGGTAAATGGTTTAAATGGAACCAGGTGGCCATTGTTCCTTGTCTATTTTTTTGCAATTGGCCTTTTTCTTCTCCTTTTCGATGTAGATATTCTGTCTGATTAGAAAAACAGATTTATTTTAATGATAATCCTTTCTACAATCTGCACAAAATCAGATTCATTAGAACAGCTTTTATTATTCAACAGACAGTTCTCAAAACAAATCACATGGGCCTGTCTTACTTGCTTATCTTTGATATTTTATGGATTGTTCTTTTTTTTCTTTTAGTGCTACCTTTAAAACATACACCTAGGGTGGGTGTGCATTTAGGGTAGGTCGATTTTAGAAACTGTAATGTGGCGAGAGTTGCAAATAGACATAAAGAATTGCCTCACAAAATATTTTTCGTCAGAACTTTGCCTTCGTTTTTTCCTTTTTTTCTTTTTTTTCTTTTAGTGCTACCTTTAAAACATACACCAAGTGTGGGTGTGCATTTAGGGTAGTTCGATTTTGGAACTTATTATACTAAAGCTGAGCGAATCAATGTTTGTCTCCTAAAGCTTTTTTTTTTACTGTTTTGTTTAATTACACTAAAGTTATACTAAAATATTCCTTAGTATTGGGATTGAGCTATGTTTGAAAAAAAATTCCATTTTAATTGGTGCTAATTAGTCGTAACTTGCAATTAAGTCAAAAACTGACCCATCTCTTACTTTACATTCTGCCTATCACTTTCACCCTATGTATATCTTGATTACCTCTTTGTTATATATGTTAGTTTCTAGAGAGAGAGAGAGAGAGAGAGAGAGAGAGAGAGAGAGAGAGAGAGAGAGAGAGAGAGAGAGAGAGCTTACAAAAGGATTCTAATGATTTTAAAAAAAATTTCTTCGGTTGTATTTATTCATATATTTATTCATTTATTTTTTTATTTAATTCGCTTTACATAATCATTTTTCTCTAATCCCAATTATCTACCCAGAGCTCAATGGGTAACCCAACGTTTCATCTATATATATATATATATATATCCCTTTTTCATTAGCGCTAGACCAAGGAGATTGTTTTTTAGCATTTTAGGTGGTGTACCACACTACCACCAGCTTCTAACTTTACGACACAGATCCCTGTGCAACTCATACGCTGAGTTGGCGAGGGCCGGTATCGAACCAGTATTCTTGAATAAGAAATAGTTAACACCGAAGACCCTTTCCTTCATCCACCCTGTCGGTGGGGCATTAGAATGCACCGACTGCACCTATACCGAGGGGTAAGACTCCCCCAATGGGGCCTGTTGGCCGTGGGTGGCGACCCCTGATGCTTAAGGATAGAACCCAGGTGCATGAGCAATTCATGACTTGCAATACTCCACTTTGGCCCTATCTTGGGCTAGACGGGCGGCCGGAGAGGCCCCATCCGATCAATCGGCTGGCCACGTCAAGCCCTAGCACCTATATGATTTTCCCAACCCTATTGCTCTCATGGCAAACCCCAACCCCTTTTTATCATATGGGTGCTAGAAGGCGGTAACTGAGGGTCTACATGTCCTGGGAATGACGTTAAACTCTATCTGATGGTGAGGTTTCAGTTTTGGTGGTTTGGGGAATGTGGAGCACCCCTTCATCACCATTGCTCCCTGGTCCACTCTGGCCCGGAGTGGTAGTACCTGTTAAGGTCCCATCTATGGGTTAAATAGAAAAACATGAGTTGACAAACAACATTGTATTATCCATTAAAAATGAATTTATTTCAAAACTTTGTCGGCATTAAATGACCCACTGAGGTTGATATGCCGTAAAACAAAACAAACCAAACCAAACCTTTCCTTCATCTTCCAATTAGAGGAGGAATCGATGATAATTTTTGGTAAGTTAGTTTTTTTTTAATATATTGTACTCAGATGAAAATAAAAACATTTAAAAAGCAATGAAATATAAACGGTTCATTTTGGGACTGTGGCCAAAATAAAAACGTTTAAAAAGGAATGAAATAAACACTTTATTTTGCTAAAAAGAGGAGGGTCAAGTGTGAGGGGGGGGATTAAAATGAAATATTAAATATCCCCAAGCAACTTGAGTGTTTTATAAAATTCTTTCTGCCAACAGAGAATAGGTTTGCGGAATGCAATTGAGACAGATTCTAAATATCTTAAAGTAGAGGAGTGTATATATATATATAATATTTGTATATGTTTGGTATGTACGTGTCGATTTATAACTCAGAAACTAGATGTTATTCAGATTCGAAAACTTGCATACACCTTGACATTCTTATAACTAAGAAATACCAAATTTGGTTATTGATTTTTACTGTTTAAGGGACATAATTAATTGAATAAACAAAAATCAAACGATTTGCGATAATCGTGGAATAGCTGCTGCCGCTAATATAAAAATATTCGCTGGCTGCTGCCTATATCAGCTGTGATTTAAAATGGCGCCGCTGCTAGTATATATACGATCCCAATTTTCCTGGTAGAGCACTGTAGGGAAGACATTAGTTGAACTTTCTTTTTTAGTGTTAGGCATTTACTCGCTTGTTGTTTACAGATTTGAGTTCTCTGGTGATTGTAAAAACATACATCCTGCAACTATGTATCAATTAATTGTTCGCCTCTGACTGACAGTCACTGCGGCCTTAAGGGTAAGGAGCTTGACAGATGAAAATTCTGTCTGGTTTCGCTACCTGCTGGACGGTCGGTCGGAGGGCCCCCTTCGATCAATCGGCTGGTCACGTCAAGCCCTAGCACCTATATGATTTTCCCAACCCTATTGCCCTTATGGCAAGCCCCCCCTTTTTATCATATGGGTGCTAGAATGCGGTCACTGAGGGTCTACTGTCCTGGGAATGACGTTAAACTCTATCTGATGGTGAGGTTCCAGTTTGAGGTTTGAGGAATGTGGAGCACCCCTTCATCATTATTGCTCCCTGGTCACTCTGACCCGGAGGTGGTAGTACCTGTTTAGGTCCCATCTATGGGTTAATAGAAAATGTATTATAAAAAAAATTTATTAATCCTAAGAATTGATTTATTTTAAATACTTATCGGCATTAAATGACCACTGAGGTTGATATGCCGTAAAACAAAACCAAACCAAACAAACTTATACTAGAGGTGGGATATCACAATAATGAAATTTAACTATTACAACGTTATATGTGTTTGATCAAAGCTATTGAAAAAATAGTTTAATGTGTAAAAGTATAATAATCTTGATTAACTTTCTCCTACTTTTTCTCTTCTTTTCTCTTCATCTTTTCATAAGGTTCGATTTAAACAGATTAGCGTATCGCTTCTGCATGGTTCCTCCACCTCTCTATCTTCCCCCCCCATATATTTTTTTTTCTGTGTTAGCATTCCTTTCTTCCTTTCTTTATAACAAAACGAAATGGTAACGTGCTGGATGACAATATTGTTGAAAGCAGGGATACCGTTAACGGTTTGCCCGCAGCTCAACGGTGGTAGCCGACTTATAGTCGTAGTAACTATGGCAGGCCGTGCACTGTGAAAGGGGTAGGAGCTTAAGGACTAAAGGTGGACCGCTGAGTGCTTGGGTTTAATGGGAAAGAGCGCTTGGTCCTGGTGGGGTTGGGCTCCGTTACGTAGGTGTGCGTGCATATGTAAGGAAAATACCTGGCGACGAGTGGCTTCACGAGGCGGCGGCATCATAGGGTGAAGTTTGTGCTGAATGATTGCAAGGAAGCGCGAAAAGTCGGGGGTGGCGGGGGGATGGGCTGCGGGCCGCTGAGTGATGCTGTATCGCTATCGGCTTGCCGAGGATTCCACCCCCCGCACCACGTGTCTGTTCGTTGAAGAAGCTACCGCCAGCGGATGAGGAATAGACGTAGATAACCCCATAGAGGACGTCTCCCTGTGACAGTTCTGCCGGGCTGTGTTGCATGGCCTTTTTGTTATTGGATGGGCTGCTTCACAAAAAAGAGTGGAGTTGGTAGTCATGGATCGGATGGACGGTGGTCGAGGGTTATACTTGTCGCTTGTGCGAAGAACGGGAAGAGAGTCTGGGAAATGATGTAGGGTTGTCTGAGTCAGACAGGATCTTGACACAACTACGACCCTTTGTGTAGAAGTCCGGGTATGACAGCGGGCTAGGATGGTAGCGAGAGCCGTGAACATTCTGCGAGAATGTATTAGATGGTGCGTACATCATCCAACTGTTCCCTTTGTAGGATTTTTACGCTTGACCTTCATTGGGGTTTGGTCAGCTGGAATGCCTGTCGTAACTTCGGGAAATGAGTGAATTAGTGGCCAGAGTGTATTCCGTGGCAACAGGATGAGTGCGTAGGCTGGATTTATGCCGATGGGCGGCTG
>CM042172.1:3931323-3961239 GCA_023376005.1 Doryteuthis pealeii | reverse complement strand
GGAGAGGAGATAGCAACTAGCTTAAGCCATTGAAGCGTGTCGTATTTATAGAAATCAGAATAGTCATTTCTGCATTTGGGTGATTCCATTCCCTGAGTTCTGATTGGCTCTTAGTTTCTATGATATTGTGGAGTTTTATAAATACCCAGTCATTCTGCAGTAGAATTGCGAAAGACGGAATTGTATTAAGTTACAATTGCTTGTTGCAGTGTCTTACCAATTCGAAAGTAATTGAACTTAGCTTGATTATTCTTCACCATCACCCCCAATGGGGCCACCTGTTGCCGTGGGTGGCGACTCGTGAATGCTTAAGGATAGAACCCAGGTGGATGAGTAGTCATGACTTGCAATACTCCACTTTGGCCCTATTTGGGCTAGACGGGCGGTCAGAGAGGCCCTCGATCAATCCGGCTGGCACATCAAGCCCTAGCACCTATAATGATTGCCCCAACCCTATTGCCCTTTTGGCAACCCCCAATCCTTCTTATCATCCGAGTGCTAGAAGGCAGTGACTGAGGGTCTACATGTCCTGGGAATGACGTTAAACCTATCTGATGGTGAGTTTCAGTTCTGGAGTTTGGGGATGTGGAGCACCCCTTCATCACGTTGCTCCCTGTCCACTCTGACCCAGAGTGGGTAGTACCTGTTAGGGTCCATCTATAGGTTAAATAGAAAACATGAGTTGATAAACAAAAATTGTATTATCCATTAAGAATGAATTTATTTCACACTTTTGTCGCATTAAATGACCCACTGAGGTTGATATGCCGTAAAACAAAACAAACAAACCAAACTTTCAACCATCGGCTCCTCACTTTACCGCACAATCCCTGTGCTACTCATATGCTGAGTTGGCGAAGGCTGGTATAGAGCCAGGAACCTTGCGATTCCTAGGCGGATACTCTACCAACTAAGCCAAACTGGATATAGATTATATAAAATGGCTGATGGATCTGGTTTTTTATCATATTAGATGTTTAAAAAATTTGATAATAGGTTTAGTGTTGTTTTTTGTATTGAGTCTCAGAAACCATGTGACAACCATTATGGAATTTCTGAATGTATAGGAGACCAAGAAGATTATTTTAACGTCTGAGGCGGGCGCCACACCTACCATCAGCTCCTTACTTTACCGTACAGGTCGCTGAGTTGGCGAGAGCCGGTTTCGAAATATACTACACATTTTTGTCAGAGTTTTGTTCTTTCATTCCTTATATTTTACCTCATTCTGTCAGATTTATTCCAACCCCCTTTTCCTCATATATATATATATATATATATATATATGTGTGTGTGTGTGGGGGGGGGTAAATCCTATGTGGGTAAGTAAAGTCGTCGGGGCGGTCTAATGTCGGTATCAGCTAGACAGCGAGAGAGTCTATCCTCTTTTCACAAGCGCTAGACCAAGGAGATTATTTTAGCATCTGGGGTATAGCGCCACACCTACCATCAGCTCCTCACTTTACCGCACAGATCCCTGTGCTACTCATATGCTGAGTTGGCGAGGGCTGGTATAGAACCAAGAACCTTGTGATTCCTAGGCGGATACTCTACCAACTAAGCCAAACTGGATATAGATTATATAAAATGGCTGATGGATCTGGTTTTTTATCATATTAGATGTTTAAAAAATTTGATATTAGGTTTAGTGTTTTGTTTTGTATTGAGTCTCAGAAACCACCTGGAATTTCTGAATGTGGCTGCCCGACAGCTGAGGTTGTAGAATAAGCTGACTGCATCTCTGTAGAGGGTTAAGCTGCTGAAAATTAACATCTTATTATAATGGAGATTGTGGGTTTGTCTGTCTGTAACCGAAACTATATTACTATACAAGTCACAATTCCCTTTGTTATTTACATCACATTCTCCATGATTTTTATTTTATTTAAACTCAATTATTGATAATTGTTTTTACATCATTAAGACTGTTGACCATATCTACATACTAATATCATACATTGTATTATATATTCAACAAATAGCGGTTTAATAGTGTGAATGGGGAAGGCTAATTTGCATATTGATCTTAAAAATTTGATTTTAATAAATATATGCTTAGTATTATTGATTTCTAATTGTTTGGTTTATATTAATGAATATGAGCCAATATCCGGATAAATCTTAAATGAAATCGATTATATAGAAGTAATGTAATATTTATCCTTTACTTCCTATTCTAACTAAATAGTTAAATTAGGAAATTTACCAAGAAAGAGGGGATAATGGAAAATGATGGAAGAGTTAGTTTCAAAGTTGTTCTATTTTTCAATCATACCCCCTCTGTTCCAAATCTTTTTATCTGCATTCTTATTCAGATTCATTAGCCTTTCTAATATGATATTTTATTATATTAAAATTGAAATACTTGCACCCGGAGGGTGCATATATTTGCTAGTACAAATAAAGTGAGAAGTTCAATCTACTGCTCATACTCTCCAATCTCTCTCTTTACACATACTGAGAAAAATAACATATATGAGGGGTTGTCAATCAAGATATATATATAGAGAGAGAGGGGAAAGGGATAGGCAGAATGTGAAGTAAGAGACAGGTGAGTTTTTAACTTAATTGCAACTGACGACTAATTAGAATCAAATAGAATAGAATTTTTTTTTTTCGAATGTATCTTAATCCCAAAGCTGAGGAATATTTTGGGATGTATTTTGTATCATTAAGCTAAATAGAAAAAAAATCCTTTTAGCAAAAAAATCATTGATTCCTCCAGCTTTAGTGTAATAATAAATATACAATATAGGGAGAGTTGGATTCATGCCTTTTCCAATGATGTTAGGGGGCTTGATTTGAACTCAAGAACCATTACATTACCTTGTATCTTCATTTAGTACATATTCAAAATTCAAGGAGGGTTGGATTCATGCCTTTTCCAATGATGTTAGGGGGCTTGATTTGAATTCAAGCAACCTCCGTCAAAATTTGAGCATATTTTTTCTGATTCTTTTCATACTGATGACCATTGCACTATCTCACCATGTCTACTAATATTAAATAAACTCTATTTACCTCGCCCCCCCCCCCCCCACACACACACACTAATTATTTATTTAATGTAGTTTTGTAGCTTTATTAAAAGGTAGACTCTGAAATAGACAAAATTAAAGTTGTTTCTTCAGAGAAAGAAAACTTTATCTTTTTTTATTGTTTAATGTTTTGTTAGACTTTTGGGAGTCTCCAACTTTGTTAAATAATCAAACAGCTGACTCATAGATTCTCATAAGGTTTTACTTTCTTCTTCTTTTTCTTTCTGATCATATTGTTATCTACATAGTTTTTGTTTCCTTCTTCTTTCACAATTGTCTTCTTCTTCTTCTTTCACTTCTTCTTCTTCTTCTTCTTTTCTTCTTCTTCTTCTCTTCTTCTTCTTCTTCTTCTTTTTCACTTCTTCTTTTCTTCTTCTTCTCTTCTTCCATTTTCACTTCTTCTTCTTCTTCTCTTCTTCATTTCACTTCTTCTTCTTCCTTCACTTCTTTTCTTCTTCCATTTTCACTTCTTCTTCTTCTTCATTTCACTTCTTCTTCTCTTCTTCTTCTTCTTCTTTCTTCTTCTTCTTCTTCTTCTTCCACTGCTTCTTCTTCTTCTTTCACTTCTTCTTCTTCCACTGCTTCTTCTTCTTCTTTCACTTCTTCCACTGCTTCCACTGCTTCTTTTTCTTCTTCTTCCACCTCTTCTTCTTTCCTCCCTCGGGTTGTTATCACAAAAGCCTCATAATTATTTGTAGAAACCTGGCAATTTAAACTTGTCTGATTCTCCAAAAACATTTCCTTCCGACTTTTCGTGACTTTTTAAAGATCTATTTTTTGTTTCAAGTTTTCTTCTTTTGCCATTTTTACCACTTGCTCTTTTGTCTTAGAACAAGTGCCAAATTACTATTCCTGATAATACAAGAACTCCTCCACCACACAACACACACACCATTTACATCTAATATTACAGTATTATAGTGTTAATAATTAGGGCCAGTTTAGCTCAGTCTGTAGAGCACCCGCCTAGGAATTGCAAGGTTCTGGGTTTGATACTTGTCCCCACCAACATGAGTAGCACAGATTGGGTAATCTGATTTATGTGTTAATGTTGGGAACTGACGATAAGTGTGGCGCTCCACCTTGGCAAAAAACAATCTCCTAGGTCTAGATACCTGTCCCCAACAACTCGGTGCATGAGTAACATGGACTGGGTAATCTGATTTCTGTGATAAAGTAGGGAACTGATGGTAGGTGTGATGCCCCACCTTAATGAAACAGTCTCCCAGGTTTAGTGCTAGCAAAAAGGGGATAGACTCCCTTGTCTGGCTGATACCGATAATAGGCCACTCTACCAACTTTATTATAGAGTTATCAAGAGTAGGATGGAGTACCCTTTCATTGCCATTACTCCCAGGTCCACTCTGAACTTAAGTGGTATTGTTATATAGCCATATCAACATCGGGTACATAAACAGTGAGTAAGAGAGTTCTCGGATGATAGAGAGAGGGAGAGACAGATTAGAGACTTACTTGGAGAGAGGAGATGGTCTTATTTTATCACTTGTTGACATCTTTACTCTTCCAGTTGCCATAGTTCCTGTCTTCTATTTTCTCTTCTTCTTCTCTGGCCGACATTTCGTCTAGTTGGGTCTTCTATCTAACTTCATCTACTAAGGGCTTTGCTTTTATGGCTAATTTTAGTCATTGCTATTAAGTGAATTAACAAGACTTTTTGTTGCTTGATCAAACCCTTTTTATTTAACCCATGATTCTTATGTGCCATGTGGAGAGACCAACCTCATAGCACATCTAAATGCTTTGACGGCCAGGCTGAATCTAAAAAATGAAACTAATCCTGTGTTTCTCATGGTGCATGAGATTCGCGCCTCTAGGGGCCGGGGGTTATCAACCGTCACCGGTAAATTTCCACTCCCTGATCTCAGAGTTAACAGCCCTTATTCTTAGCTACGGGGGTCTGCCTATAATTTATGATGCCCATAAATTGTAACAGTATTATCTGATAGGATCCCATATGTAGGTCAAATAGATCTGTTTTAAAATTTTGAGTATTGAATTTGGGTGCCTCAGGCACCAAGCAATAGACCCAGCCCTGCCCATTTGAGGCAAGGGTGCAGGTGCTGCCTGGCAAAGTGACCCACTGGAACCAGACAAAAAGCTTTTGGGCCTTTCTGGCCTGCACACAGATACTACCTTTAGTAGTAGACTTTCAACTGGGCTAGCCTTTCTGGATGTTGGGGGGAGGATAGTTAAGAAAAAAAAAATTTAAATACTCATCAAGAATGAATAAAACAAAATAACCCAACAAGGGTTGACATGCCATAAAATCCAACCAACTAACATACATGAAATAAATTTTATTAAAATTAAATAATTAGATTTTTTTTTTTTCGAGACAGTTGTCAATTTTGCCGTGTTTCATGAAGATCCCAATAAAAAGGATCATTATTGAATTTGTGTATCAGTAATTGGATCAAACTGTCTCGGATCAATATTAGAAAATGTTGCTTACAACCATTAAGTTGATTTGGGGAGGGAGAGAGGTGGGTTATTGTTATATAAATGGACGCTTTTTATATATTTGTGGGTTTGTATTATATGTATTTGCCCAAAGCCTCTTTATCTAATGGTGAAGTTCTAATTCTGAAAGTCTGGAAAGTGTAGAGTACCAGTTCAGCTTGGTCGGTAGGACATCAGGAATCACAAGGTTCTGGGTTCAATACCAGTCCCAGCACAAGAGTAGCAAAGCTTGGTAATCTGATCTGTGCAGTAAAGCATCTGGGAGAGCTGATGGTAGGTGTGGCATTCCATCTTGTAGAATAATCATACTAAGTTTTGGACACTAGTTCAGTTGTGCTTAGCCGGTTGCTGTTGTCCAAACCAACAGTATACTGACTGACTGACCTCAACACATCTCAGCAAAAACAATCTCCCTGGTCTAGCAGTAGGGAAAAGGGGATAGACTCCCTCACTGTCTGGCTGGCTACTTTGCTGACTTTTCTTTTATATGACTTAGTTGGATTAGTGTCCCTGAGTCCATTGGACTGGTAAGATATTTGATATCAGCATGATTGCCGGGGTCCATCCCCTCAGGCAGTACTTGCCTCCTCATCTAAAAGGGGCTGGGTTTATTGCTAGGTGCCTGAGGAGCCGCAACAGAGGAATACTGAATTATCAAGCCTCATCTCAAAAATTCAGAGACAGTTTTTTTGTCAGTGTAAAATTTATCAAAGTTTTTATTTTATTTATTTATTCTTAATAAGATAAAGATATGGTCACTCATTACTATGAAAAAAAAAAGACTCCATCAAGGATTCACCTTATAAATGTCCCTATTAATTTCATATTTCATGCAAAGATTGCACAGGTGTCTTTTATTCTGTTTAATTATAGACGCTCCAAATGCAATTAGTCTCCATTGAGGAAATACCCCCCCACACACACACACTAACCCCCACACACACACACTTTCCAAATAAATTCAGTGTCTAGTCAGCATTTGTTGAAATGAGAATTGAATTATACATTTATAAAGAAAATTGCATATTATAGTTCAAGCGCGGACAACCTTTTTCGAGAAGTAGGCTGCACTAGACCTAGCTCATCATCAGACCAGCCACAGTAGACATAGCTCATCAGGAGACGGGACGCATTATTACTTTAAAAAAAAAAAAAAAGAAGAAGAATAAAAAGAATCAGTAATTTTTCATTGAAATTATTTCAACTTTTTACAAACCAGAAGATTTAAGAAAATCTGAATAAAAGTTAAAAGACAAATAGAAATATTTCTTTGTTATTTATGGTTTTTATCCTCAAAGTAATTTTGCGCTTAGAAAAGGACTTCAGTGAAAATGTTCCTAGAAAGTTTTTAAAAAGAAAAGAAAAAAGTTTTCAAAGTTTTCATGAACCACAAAGAAGGGACAAAAAATGTAATGGCATCCTTGGTTGGTTTTATGGCTGACTTCTGATTTAGGTTGGAAAATTAAAACGGAAAGTTTTTTTGGTGGTCCCCAATGACAGTTTAACTACAGTCTATGAATTAACATTTTGTGAATTGGGTTACGGTTTTAGGAGATTAAGGTTGTTTCTAATTACGTATTGCTTAAAAAAATAAACAACAAAAACCCAAATTACTATACATTTAATTAACCATTGAAATTAATTATTGAATCTATTATTGAGACAGTTGGTTGTGTTAGTATTGCAATGTATAATTTCAATTAAACTTAGTTTAAAAAAATATTTTTCAACATTAAATGTATAGTAATTTGGGTTAATTTGGGTTTTTTGTTTTTAATTTTCCAACCTAAATCAGAAGTCAGCCGGTTTTATAACATGACAGCCCTTGTTACCACCCTGTCGGTGGGGCATTAGAATGCACCTCTGCAGAGGGGTAAGACTCCACCAATGGGGCCACCTGTAGGCCGTGAGTGGCGACCCGTGATGCTTAAGGATAGAGCCCAGGTGGATGAGCAATTCATGACTTGCAATACTCCACTTTGGCCCTATCTTGGGCTAGACGTGCGGTCGGAGAGGCTCTCTCCTATCAATTGGCTGGTCATGTCAAGCCCTAGCACCTATATGATTTTTCCCAACCCTATTGCCCTTATGGCAAGCCCCAACTCCTTTTTATCATATGGGTGCTAGAAGGCGGTGACTGATAGTTACTTGTAAGTCATGGTACCACTGTAATTGCATTAGATGACCTTACACTGCAAATAGATGGGTTTGAAACCTCATTGCTCATCTCAAATACACATTGACCACACCTACTGAATGTGAGGACAGATAGACAAGATATCTATATCACAATCTAATGGCTTAATAACCTTGCTCGTACCTCAAATTTTAGCTCATAACTTGGAAAACTTGTAAGTCATGGTACCATTTTTAATTGTATTAGATGACCTTACACTGTAGATAGATGGGTTTGAAACGTCAGTGCTCAGTGGTAATCATCTCAAACACTCAATTATCACACCTACTGAATGAAAGGACAGATAGACAAGATATATTTATATTATCAAAATCGTACCTCAAATTTTAGCTTGTAACTTGGAAAACGCATAAGTCAAGGTACCACTGTATGGGTTTGAAACCTGATTGCTCATCTCAAACACACAAATGACCACACCTATTGAATATAAGACAAATAGATAAGATATTTATATCCTCAAGATCTAATGGACTTGTACCTCAAATTTTAGCTTGTAACTTGGAAAACTCTTAAGTCAAGATACTACTATTTGGGCTTGAAACGTCATTCTTCATTGCTCATCTCAAACACACAAATGACCACACCTATTGAATATAAGACAAATAGACAAGATATTCATATCTTCAAGATCTAATGGTTTAATAACCTTGCTCACATGTCAGATTTTAACTCTCATCACAGAGCAAAAAATCAATAGTAACAGCTTGTAACACTGAAAACTTGGGGTACTTGTAAGTCATGGTACCACTGTAATTGTATTAGATGACTTTACCCTGTGGATAAATGGATTTGAAACCTCATTGTTCATCTCAAATACACATTGACCACACCAACTGAATGTGAGGACAGATAGACAAGAAATTTATATCCTCAATATCTAATGGACTCGTACCTCAAATTTTAGCTTGTAACTTGGAAAACTCGTAAGTCAAGATACTACTGTATGGGCTTGAAACGTCATTCTTTATTGTTCATCTCAAACACACAATGACCACACCTACTGAATATAAGACTAATAGATAAGATATTTATATCTTCAAGGTCTAATGGACTCGTACCTCAAATTTTAGCTTGTAACTTGGAAAACTCGTAAGTCAAGATACTACTGTATGGGTTTGAAACCTCATTCTTCATTGCTCATCTCAAACACACAAATGACCACACCTACTGAATATAAGACAAATAGACAAGATATTTATATCTTAATAACCTTCCTTTTTAAACTGAGCATTGAGTTATGGTAACCACACCTTCTGACCGTCCTGTCAGCTGGGGGCATTAGAATGCACCAACTGCACCTCTGCAGAGGGGTAAGACTCCCCCAATGGGGCCACCTGTTGGCCGTGGGTGGCGACCCTAGATGCTTAAGGATAGAACCCAGGTGGTTGAGCAGTCAATGACATGCAATACTCCACTTTGGCCCTATCTTGGGCTAGACGGGCAGTCGGAGAGGCCCCCTCCAATCAATCGGCTGGTCACGTCAAACCCTAGCACCTATATGATTTTCCCAACCCTATTGCCCTTATGGCAAGCCCCAAACCCTTTTTATCATATGGGTGCTAGAAGGTGGTGGCTGCAGGTCTACATGTCCTGGGAATGACGTTAAACTCTATCTGATGGTGAGGTTCCAGTTTTGGAGGTTTGGGGAATGTGGAGCACCCCTTCATCACCATTGCTCCCTGGTCCACTCTGACCCGGAGTGGTAGTACCTGTTAGGGTCCCATCTATGGGTTAAATAGAAAAATGTATTTATAAAAAAATTGTATTATTCATTAAGAATTGATTTATTTCAAAACTTTATCGGCATTAAATGACCCACTGAGGTTGATATGCCGTAAAGCAAAACAAACCAAACCAAACAATCATTCTTTATTGCTCATCTCAAACACACAATGACCACACCTACTGAATATAAGACAAATAGATAAGATATTTATATCTTCAAGGTCTAATGGTTTAATAACCTTGCTCACATGTCAGATTTTAGCTCTCATCACAGAGCAAAAAATCAATAGTAACAGCTTGTAACACTGAAAAACTTGGGGTACTTGTAAGTCATGGTACCACTGTAATTGTATTAGATGACTTTACCCTGTGGATAAATGGATTTGAAACCTCATTGCTCATCTCAAATACACATTGACCACACCAACTGAATGTGAGGACAGATAGACAAGATATCTATATCCACAATATCTAATGGACTCGTACCTCAAATTTTAGCTTGTAACTTGGAAAACTCGTGAGTCAAGATACTACTGTATGGGTTTGAAACCTCATTCTTCATTGCTCATCTCAAACACACAATGACCACACCTACTGAATATAAGACAAATAGACAAGATATTTATATCTTCAAGGTCTAATGGCTTAATAACCTTCCTTTTTAAACTGAGCATTGAGTTATGGTAACCACACCTTCTGAATCTGTGACTAATAGGAAAGTAAAATAATCATTGTATTATTATTATAATCATTTTTCAATTATCTATTGGATTATGCACCTGCGTCTGTAACTGGGGGTGGGGGTGGGGGGGGTGAGTGTTATGTTGTGGTGTCCAGTTAGAAAGAGATGCCCCCCCACTGGCCATTAATCTTTGAGTGACCACACCTGCTGTATTTGCACGGAAGAAATTAAGAAAACATTTATTACAAGCGACTACAACGCAGGATTGACCGTATGTCCACTTTGGTGTTTTTATTTATTTCGCTGCGGGGCAGATTTACTGTTCCAGGTCACCCTTGGGCAGAGAGTGCAGTGGCATTTGTCAACTCACTCCTGGCATGTTAAGATAAAATCCTGACAAATGCTTTACTTGAACTATCAGGGTGAAAAATCAGTTGTTTTAATTTGGGTGCAGGGCAACTTATATCTTATTATTATTATAATGGAGATTCGGTATCTTTCTGTCTGTAACCAAAACTATGTCACTGCTTACATTACCCTCAGGAATTACATAAGTTTATCAAAACATATGAATTCAGTTTTCCTTTTCCTAAACTTGTTATATATATATATATATATATATATATAGTTAAATGATGCAGCCATTTTCTGTCTGCAAGTCTTATCCTTTGTTTTTTCATAGTACTCGGTCTATGACATATGGCGAATACATCAGCCAATTCTCGCCAGATATTAAAACAATAGTGCAGGGCAACTTATATCTTCTTATCTTATTATAATGGAGATTGTGGGTTTGTCTGTCTGTAACCGAAACTATATTACTATACAAGTCATACTTTATTACTATACAAGTCATTCCTTTAGTTATTTACATCATATTCTCCATGATTTTATTTATATCTAAACCTCAATTATTAATAAAATTGTTTTACATTATTAATACTGTTGACCATATCTACGTACTAATAACATACAATTGTATCTATATATACAACAAAATAGCGGTTTACAGTTTGAACGAGAAGGCTAATTTGCATATTGATATTTAAAATTTTATTTTAATAAGTATGTGCTTGGTATTATTGATTTCTAATTGTTTGGTTTTATCTTAAGAAATATAAACAAAAATCTTGTGGATAAATCTTAAAGGAAATTTATTTACAAGAAGAAATAACTGTAATATTATCCTTTACTTCCTATTTTAACTAAATAGTTAAATTAGGAAAATTTACCAATGAAAAAGGGGAGTAATGGAAAATGATGGAATAGTTAGTTTCAAAGTTGTTCTATTTTTTAATCATACCCCCTCTGTTCCAAATCTTTTTATCTGCATTCTTAGTCAGTTTCATTAGCCTTTCTAATTTAATATGATATTTTATTATATCAAAACTTAAATACTTGCACCCGGAGTGTGCATATATTTGCTAGTTATTATAATGGAGATTCGGTGTCTTTCTGTCTGTAACCAAAACTGTCACTGCTTACATTACCCTCAGGAATTACATAAGTTTATCAAAACATATGAATTCAGTTTTCCTTTTCCATAACTTGTTATATATATATATATATATATGAGAAGTGCATGATGTAATGGTTAAAATCATGGGAAATGGACTCGTCACCCCGAGTTCAAATCATGGACGTGGCTGTTTGCATTTCACTTAGTGCTAATACCCTTGGGAAAGGTATGAATCCTACACTCCCTCCAGCTATGGATAAATAGTAGGGCATGTTGCAAGTTTTTGTGATATAAGGCATGGGGCAAATGGTCACTCCTAGATATAGACTCGCCAACTACAACGTGATCCGAGAGAGATTTCTATTATCCAATCACTGGCAGTGCTGCTGCTGATGTTGGTGTATTAATACAGGCCCCATTCTGAGCTTATGTCATTGACACTTGGATTCTCTTGGACGACGGACTTACAAAGAATACTCTAAAACCGGATTCTTATTGGCTTGCTTACTTACTTATTACATCTGGAACTAAGGATGCCGACCAGATACTTAACAGGGCATACTGGGCTCTTTAACCTTGATTAGGCAACTGGTCTACGAGAAGGAAAACTCTGAATTCAAACCTGTTGAATGCTGCTTAAGAAATTGACCTTGTGTCACATCCTGCTCGTGTGGAGGTGTTGGTAAATACATATATATATGAGAAGAAAAGATGGATATGAAATCCGACAGTGTAAAGAAATATACAGTTTACAAAAAACAATAAAATTAAGTTAAAGATTGACATATATATAGCCGACGTTAAAGCGTTTCAATTTTAATAAAATCATCAATACGGCTTAATATAATAATATTGATTCATACGAAAGGAATGGTATAAAAACATTTTTTGTTTGCTGAGTTGAGCCATCTGACATCGCAAATTAAGGCTCAGATGGTTGAGCAGTCCATGACTTACAATACTCCACTTTAACACTTTTTTGGGCTAGACGGGCAGTTGGAGAGGCCCCCTATGATCAATCAGCTGGTCATGTCAAGCCCTAGCACCTATATGATTGCCCCAACCCTATTGCCCTTATGGCAAGACCCAATCCTTATCATATGAGTGCTAGAAGGTGGTGGCTAAGGGTCTACCTGTCCTGGGAATGACGTTAAACTCTATCTGATGGTGAGGTTCCAGTTTTGGACGTTTGGGAATGTGGAGCACCCATTCATCACCATGGCTCTCCGTTCCACTCTGATCCGGAGTGGTAGTACTTGTTAGGGTCCCATCTATGGGTTAAATAGAAAAATATGAGTTGATAAAAAAAAATGTATTATCCATAAAGAATTGAATTATTTCAAACCTATTGAACTACGCTTAAGGAATTGATATTGTGTTACTTTCTGCTCATTTGGAGGGGTTGGTAAATGCATATATAAATCTTGTATGAGGCTGGTTGCATTTCCTCTAGTGCTAATACCCTTGGGAAAGGTATGAATCCAACTATTCTCCCTCAAGTTATGGGTAACTAGTAGGGCACACTGGACTCTTTAACCTTGGTTAGGCAACCAGTCTAGGAGAAAGAAAACTGTGAATTCAAACCTGTTAAAAACTCTGTTTAAAAATTGACCTCGTGTCACATCCTGCTCGTGCGGAGGGGTTGGTAAATACATATATACCAAATTTGGTCGTTCTTTGTCAAACTGTTCAGCCATCTCTAGGGGGACAGGCAAACAAACTCTCATCTGAATTATTAATATAAATTTATCTTAAATAATAGTTTTGTACAGAGGAAAACTTTTCAGACTTTTGTTGGTAATTCTACCCTTACTTTCTTATTATCTATTGTTCTTTAAATTTTGTTGGGGTAAGGGGTTAGAGAGGGGGGTCGGGGAGGGATATTAGAGTTTCAGACTTTTGTTGGGAATTCTATCCATACTTTCTTCCACTCATTTTCCTCCACTCCTTTTTTCCGCTATTTTGTCTTTCTTTATTCATTACATTGATTATGTTTGCTTCAATTTGGCAACGAGTATATATTCTTACCCCCCCCCCCATCTAATTTTAAGAGAATGGTAAATTCTCTTAGAATTAAGAGAAAATTGGTTTTATCCCAAGCATCTAATGAAGAAGGGATTTCTGGCATTTCTTAAGAATACTCAAAAACTTTGTCAAATCCACTTACCTGTATTTTATTCTTTTATACTTCGTTTAAAATTATTCATTTTTTAGATTTAAAAAAAAAAAAGATTTAAAAGGATTTTAGTAATGTATTAAGAATAGTTATCATAAGTTATAATAGTTTACAAAATAGCATTATTTGGACTATTGTCCCCATCTTTATTGTTATTTGTACAATGTTTCAGCCGATATGCCCTCTGGCCTTCTTCAGGTATTTCTTGTTGGACTCGGGAACCTTCTCAAGATGGCTGGAGGCCATATCAGCCGAAATGTTGTACAAATAACAATGAAGATGAGGACAATAGTCCAAATAATGCAGATAATACTAATCATAAAGACTCATCTCAAACATTCAGAGAAGTAGTTTACAAATTATTATTAAATTGGAATAATTACTTGCAGCCATATAATTAATTTCCAAGAAAGACTGGATTTAAGCCCTAGCACCTATATGATTTTCCCAACCCTATTGCCCTTATGGCAAGCCCCAACCCCTTTCTATCATATGGGTGCTAGAAAGCGGTGACTGAGGGTCTACATGTCCTGGGAATGACATTATACTCTATCTGATGGTGAGGTTCGAGTTTTGGAGGTTTGGTGAATGTGGAGCACCCCTTCATCACCATTGCTCCCTGGTCCACTCTGACCCGGAGTGGTAGTACATGTTAGGGTCCCATCTATGGGTTAAATAGAAAAACATGAGTTTATAAACAAAATTGTATTATCCATTAAGAATTGATTTATTTCAAATCTTTATCGGCATTAAATGACCCACTGAGGTTGATATGCCGTAAAACCAAACCAAACCAAAACTAATCCGTGTATGAATAATTTAATAATTTTTGATGGGTATTCTGCAAGTCAATATAATAAAATGTGTTGTCCACCTTGACAACCAGTTTGGCTATAAACCCAGATTGTCCATTTTAGATGTTGAAGTGGCTTTTGAATGAGCAGTTTTTAAGTGCACGACAGTTGCTCAGTTTTCGCCAATATTTACAGTGGACACTTTTCTTGAAAAAAAAAAAAACAACAAAAAACAACTGAAACAGTTACTAGGGAGAAGGAAAACAAAAATAAATGGACTGCTATATCAGTATGTAGAAAGAAAAGTTTTCATGCTGGGTATCTTCAGATTCTATTTTCTCTTTCAAGGTATTCCATTAAACTAAATACAGGGTATTTAAGAAAATTTGATATCATTTCTGTTGATCTGTGGGTTTATATATACTAGCAAATATATGCACCCTCCGGGTGCAAGTATTTAAGTTTTAATGTAATGAAATATCGTATTAAATTAGAAAGTCTAATAAGAATGCAGATAAAAAGATTTGAAACAGAGTGGGGGTATAATAGAAAAATAGAAATGAAACTTACTCTTCCATCACTGCCGTCTTTCATTGCTGAATTTTACTTATTTAACTATTTAGTTAAAATAGGAAATAAAGAATAAAATTACACTTATTTTTTCTTGTTAATGGATTTCAGTTAAGATTCATTGGAGAGATGTTTGCTTATATTCATTAAAATAAAACTAAACAATTAGAAATCAATAATACTAAGCACATATTTAATAAAATCACATTTTTAATATCAATATGCAAATTAGCCTTCCCGTTCACACTGCAAACCGCTATTTTTTGTATATATAAATACAATAGCATGTTATTAGTGTGTAGATATGGACAACACTAATAAAAAGGTGAAGCAATTTTATTAATAATTCAGGTTTAAATATAAATAAAATCATGGAGAATGTGATGTAAATAACTATGTTAATTGTGACTCGATTAGTAATATAGTTTTGGTTACAGACAGAAAAACACACAATCTCCATTATAATAAGATATTTATCTATCTTTCTATTCATCTATCTGTGGGGTCAAATTCTGCTTTCTAAGGTTGGATATGTCAATCATAGGAAATCTCATCAGGGACAATTCATGCAAATAATATTACTATTAGTTCGGGTCAGAAAAGCCTTGTGTAAGTTGTACATAGTAGGTTTCTTTTAGCAGTTGTACATAGTAGGTTTCTTTTAGCAGTTGTACATAGTAGGACAAAACTTTGTCGGCATTAAATGACCCACTGAGGTTGATATGCCGTAAAACAAAACAAAACAAACCAAATCATACGCTGAGTTGGCGGATACCAGTATCGAACTAGGAACCTTGTGGTTTCTATAGAATACTAAGTCCAATTACCGTCGAATTGGCAAGACAAGACGGCAAACAGTCGTAACTCAATACGATTCTGGTATGCCGTAATGACCACTGAAAAGTGGCAGGATTTATGGAACCTCAGAGGACCCTACAAACCAAGCAGCCAATCAGGACTCAGGGAATGGACTCACCCAAATGCATGGGTGGACTGTTCTGAATTCCTATAAATACCAGTTGTCTTGACACTGGTTCAGTTGTGCTTGGCCAGTCACATTGCTCAAACCAATTGTTGACTGACTGACTGACTTACTTCAATAGTTTCTAGCCGAACGCTGTACCGACTGAGCTAACCCGGTCCTCCAAAACCCGGTAGAGCTCTCTAGGGGCGACTTAAATTAACTTTCACTGCCAGCATAAAGCAATGATCGTCTGTTGTTTACAGACTGGATCTCTCTGGTGATCGTAAAATATATAAACAAATGTATGTATTAAATAGTTTAAACACCGCTCCTTAACAGCAGCTGTCAAATGGCTGAGAGGTTAATGAATCGGGTTGAGGAAAAGTCAGTCAGGTTTCGCTCTTGGTCAGAGGTAGTTGCTGTGTCTAGCCACACTGAAGAGACATGAAATGTTGAAATATGGTGTCTGTGGATGACTTTATATATATATATATTATATATATATATATAATCAGAGATGCTGATAGGTACGTGTCCTGCTACATATAAAAATCTAAAAGAACACAGTAAAATCATATCCATGCATCCCAGTGTTTTTCTTTTTTCTTCCCTCACCACTTTAGGCTAACTGTGAATACATTTCAATAGTTTCTTGGAAATGAATTACACAGGATAGGTTACAAGGTAGGAATTAGACAGCTTTGTTTACCTAGATCATAAATAAAAACTCTTCAATTTATTAAAAAACTATTGTATATTTTTGTATTATTTATTGCAAGATCAATGATAGGATTTATAAAAGAACTAGCAGCGGCTACCTGGCGTCGCCTGGGAAGAAGGTGATTTTTTAAAGTTGTTCCACAGATCCATTATTACTGAATCGTGAGTTGAATCCTTGTGGGATGCCCCATTTAAATCCCTATGTAAAAAAAAACCAAAAAAAAACAAAAAAAAACAGACTTTGATCCAGCTGCTCTGAAAAGAAATGTTAATGTCTACTATCTAAAATATTAAATGAAAAATAAAATCCATGCTGTTATCATTTAAATTTTATTTTTTAATTATCTTCACAGATATAAATTAAATCTCTATTATTTTTGCTCAAAAACCAAACCCTGGTGATACTTAATGTGTATTTATATTTGTCGTTAATTGTTTTATTTTCAGAGTTTCCTCTGGACATGCATACACACAACTTTCCTTTATAGAAAACCAAGCCCTGGTGATATTTAATGTGTATATATATATATATTTACTTTGTCATTAATTGTTTTATTTTCAAAGTTTCCTCCGGACATACATATACACACAACTTCCCTTTATATATGTATAGAAAACCAAGCCCTGGTGATATTTAATGTGTATATATATATATATATTATATATATATATATATATTTACTTTGTCATTAATTGTTTTTATTTTCAAAGTTTCCTCCGGACATACATATACACACAACTTCCCTTTATATATGTATAGAAAACCAAACCCTGGGGATATTTAATATGTATATATATTTACTTTGTCGTTAATTGTTTTATTTTCAAAGTTTCCTCCAGACATACATACACACAACTTCCCTTTATATATGTATAGAAAACTAAGCCCTGGTGATATTTAATATATTATATATATATATATATATATATATATATATATATATTTACTTTGTTGTTAATTGTTTTATTTTCAAAGTTTCCTCCAGACATACATAAACACACAACTGCCCTTTATATATGTATAGATAAAATTGCAGTTCATCTTTTCTTGCTTAAATAGCTCCTCTTGATTTTATTTATTTGTTGTGTTATTTCCACATTTTTGCTGCTTTTATAAAATATTTTACAAGTATTTTTTTCTTTTTTTTTCAGGTATCTTGATGATGTTGCTCTACATCATCTTATTGATGCCCTGTGCAAATTATCCTCCGAGTCCATGGAACTTGCCTACTCAAACAGGGTAAATTCATTTTTCTTTCATTTACAATATCCAGATTTTTCCACATTAATTTTTTTTTTTTTGGTGGGGGGGTGTTATTTTTCAGGAAATTTTGAGAGAGAAAAAGAAAGAAAAAAAAAAAAAATTATTTTTCAGATTGATGAATGGCAAAGGATTATGAAAATATTTTTTTTTTTGTTTTATTTCCAGAATTTCTTCCTTGGCTTCTGTCGGTTGTGCAGGAAATTTTTGTATCTAAAGAATAGTTAAGTGGCAAGGAACCTATTAATTATGACTTCTCAGTTTTGTTTATTTTTGGATTAAGTGTTATCAACTATTATTATTAATTTTTATTAGGTTTTCTTGGAATTTTAGTCACTTTAACCAAAAAAAAACTTGATTTTGAGACAGTAGTGTAGGAAAGAGTTTGGGGAAAATAAAATTATTCGCAATATTTTAAAATTTGCTAAATTATTATCCTCTTACTCTTTCTCTGAATGTTTGAAATGAGGCTTGAAGATTAGTATTATCTACGTTATTCGGATTATTGTCCCCATCTTCATTGTTATTTGTACAATGTTTCGGCCGATATGCCCTCCGGCCTTCTTCAGGTATTTCTTGTCGGACTCGGGAACTTTCTCGGACTCGGAACCTTTTTGGACTCGGAACCTTCTTTTTTGTAATCAGAGTAATCACGGAACTTTGAAGGTTCCCGAGTCCGACAAGAAATACCTGAAGAAGGCCGGAGGGCATATCGGCCGAAACATTGTACAAATAACAATGAAGATGGGGACAATAGTCCGAATGACGCAGATAATACTCTTACTCTCTCTCTTCCCCTTTTCTTTCTCACTTTCTGGTGTTCCTAAATTCCTTTTAGTCCTGTCATGGATCAGGTACTTCTGCTAGTAAAATATAGTGTGTATACACTCTATGATAATATTGAATATCATAGAGTCTATGATATTCATATCATCATAAAATATCTTGTTTATACAATATCTTATTCATATGATCATAAAAAATGATTTTTGTACACTATAGAACCTGAGGTATTTTGAAAAAGTGTGAAAAGTTGCTTACTTATGAATAAACAAAATTAAATCAATAATTTACATTAGAAAATTTCTAGACATAAATTTTAAAACAATGCTCAAACAATGCGTTTGGGAAAAGACTGAAGTTTGATGAAATTACAGGAAGCTGAAGTAGGATATGCCGAGTTTTGCTTTTATTTTAGCTGACATGTTACTGGCTTTTATATTAACCGATATTTGTTTTGCCTTTATAATAACTGATATGTTATTTGGCTTTCATCGAGTGGACATTTCATCTGGAGTTTTTTCAAAGCCGTCTAAGTACATTTTCCTTAACTTGTTTTCAATTAGATTACCCAGACTTAAATTTACCTGTCTTTACTATGATTAAATACAAAATACATTTTTAACTCTTAACATCCTGTTGAGAATTTTCCAAGTCCAGATCCTCATTCCTATAAGGATTTATCAAAAAATGGCTAAAAATGGCCTTTTCATTTAAAGTTACCTGTTATTTCCCTTAAATCAAAGACTTCTAAATATGTTTAATATTACATTTAAACAAAGGCTATTGTTTGGGGTAGATTAAGGAAACAAATTCCGGGTGGAATGAGGTGGTCCAGGACTTTAAGAGTTAAGTCACTTGATTCAACAACTTATCATAAAAAAGGTTAAAAAATTGGCTTGGATAAGCCAGCTTTCATCACCATGAGTCTCCCTTGCCAACCGTCCCTATTGGTCATCACCACTGGCTGGTTTCCCACATGACATCCTGAATACCTATTTTTGCTTTTATATCAACTGATATGTGTTTTAATCTGTTGAGGGGTAAGACCCCCTCCCCCCATGGTGACACCTGTTGGTCTTGGGTGGCAACCTGTGATGCTTAAGCATGGAATCCTTGTGGATGAGCATTCTATGATATGGAACACCCAATTTAGACCTTTATTTAGGCTAGACAGGTAGTTGGAGTGGGCCCCCTCTGATCAATCGGCTGGCCACATCAAGCCCTAGCATCTATATGATTTTCCCAACCCTATTGCCCTTATGGCAAGCCCCAGCCCTTTTTATCATATGGGTGATAGAAGGTGGTGGCTACATATCTTGGGAATGACGTTAAACTCTATCTGATGGTGAGGTTCCAGTTTTGGAGGTTTGGGGAATGTGGAGCACCCCATTCATCACCATTGCTCCCTGGTCCACTCTGACCCAGAGTGGTAGTACCTGTTAGGGTCCCATCTATAGGTTAAATAGAAAACATGAGTTTATAAACAATATTGTATTATCCATTAAAAATGAAATTATTTCAAAACTTTGTCGGCATTAAACATTTTTGAATACCAAATTACCAATAGAAGTATTCGGCATAAAATAACCCAAGGGGTTGACATGCCATAAAACCCAACCTACCAAACCTATATGATTGCCCCAACTCTATTGCCTTTATGGCAGCCCCAACCCTTTTTATCATATATATGTTTAGAAGGTGGTGGCTGGGTTTTTCATGTCCTGGGAATGACATCAAACTCTATCTGATGGTGAGCTTCCAATTCTGGAGAATGTGAGTACCCGTTCATCACCATTGCTCCCAGTCCACTCTAACTAAGGTGGTAGTACCTGTTAGGGTCCCATCTATGAGTTAAATAGAAAACTGTGTTTATAAAAAAAAATTATCCATTAAAAATGAATTTATTTCAAGTTGATATGCCGTAAAACAAAACAAACCAGAGGTAGAACTCACTTTTTCAACAAACAGGGGTGGCAAGCTTTAATAGAGATCCAAGGGTAGAACTCATGAGTATCCATTAAGAATAAATTTATTTCAAAACTTTGTCGGCTTTAAATGACCCACGGAGGTTGATGTGCTGTAAAATAAACCAAACCAAAATTTCTTGATTTTTATTTTTTTATTTTTTATTTTTTATTTTTTTTCCTGAAAAAAGAAATATTTACCATTTATGGTTCATTGAATGTTTGATGTGAAAACCGTACATAATTGCTTTCTTTATTTACTTCTCCAACACCTCAGGGAAATCTAAGCTCCCTTGATCCAGTCGTAAAAATTAAATTCAAAGTAAGAATAAGTATTTCTCTTTTCCCTTGGGTAAGATTATCTTGAAGAAATAATTTTGCCTACAACACAGAGCGAGAGAAAACAAATACGATTGAAATTGCCACGGTGTATAAATAATATTTTATGCCAATTTTATTCGTTGCCCTCTGGAGATGCCATCAGCCATTGTCCGCTCCGAGTAAACTTCCTTGGCAAATAACTTGTATAGCTATAAAATAAACATTCACGCACTTGATAATTAATATCAAACTATCAATAATGTCACCTTCTCAACAACAACAACATTTATTTATATAAACGTGGTGGAAATGAGATTGTTGTTGTGTTTAAGTATTTTCCCTGAAGAAAAATCCGTTAAAAATGGGGCCAATTATATATATATATTTTTTTTTTTTTAAGAATTTTTTTTTTGTCATTTTAATTTTCTTGTCGATAATAAACATCTTATTCTCTCGTTTGTTCCCGATTGAAAAATGGAAAAATAGTCCTTTCATCTTGAAAAACGGTTTCCTTTTGTGTAGAGTGTCTTTAGGGATTCTCTGTGAGATATTCAGTTCTGTGATTGAAAAATGAAATAAAAAGCGAACTCTTCGATGTAAGGAGATTATTATGACCTAGAATTGGTTTCATTAGGTTGAAAAATTTCATCTTCAAAAGGAATTGAATTTGTTTGATTCTAGGGGGAATTTTTAAAATGGCTACTGACAATGAAGAGACAAACGAACAAAGAGTCTATGATTAAATATAGAAGAACAACAACAACAAAAATTGGAATAAAATTACTGAATTCTTTTTCAATAGACCTATTTAAAATAACAATAAAAGAAATTACTATTCTAGATGATGTTTCTCCTTTGTTTTTAACTTTTCAAAAGCATCAACATAAATATTTCTGAAGAGTTCTAGGCCCAACCAAGACCTGAATACTATTGTACTTATTGATTCTATTAAGGTCAAGCCACCCCAGTGATGCTGATGCTTTTTATTTTAGTGCATCCTGGGATGCACATATTTGCTTTGAATGAGTCCCCAGGAAAATACATGGGTCCCAACTAAAGTTTCTTAATAAATTGAAGGGTTTTTATTTATAATCTGTTTAAAAAATTTTCTACCAAACTATCGCTTATAACAAACTTGAACTTTACCTATAAACTTATCCCTTAAACTGATTCTCAATCCACTTAGCAACAAACAACTGCAAACAAGCTATTGTCAATATCAAGAAAAATCCTTGAAAACGACATAACAATAAATTTGACCATCCCTCACAAACTACCACGTGACATAAAATAACCCTGGATGGGTTGACATGCCATTAAAATCAATCAATCAATCATATTTATGATCTCAATTCTTAGCTCTCTGTTGTGAAGTACTTTATTGTTAGCACGGACCCTTATTGAATGTACTAGTATACTGAAACATTATGTGTTCTAGTACAGTGGTCTCCAACCTTTTTGTGCCACGGACCGGTTTCATCTAAGACAATATTTTCACGGACCGGCCTTCATATGCTCCGGCCTACATTTGCTCGATAATCGTTAATGACGTAATCTAATAATGAATCATCCGCAGTGGTCTTATGTCAAATGCAAACATCAACAGACAATAAACAACTTTTGTTAATAAATTAATAATCAACAACATCTCTGTAAACGAAAATATTTATTTTAGAACGAAAATCCTTTCTAATAAGAAATAATTATAATAAAAACTCATCAAGAGGCACAGAAGTCACTTTTCAAAATAAAACATCAACATTTAGACTGATAATCAATAAAAAAAAAAAAAATTCAAACGTTCTGTGCGGCTCGGTACCTAATGGCCCACGGCCCGGTGGTTGGGGACCGCTGTTCTAGTATACAACACTTGGTAAATACAGCTTCAATCTCCTTTTGTGAACCTATTTTTTGTCACATCTGGTTTCACAGGAGGCAAGTCATTTTTTTCTTAGTAGCAAAGGAAAACAATGCATATTCTTTTTTGGCCATCTTGGCAACACCTTACTTAAATCATGGACCTACACACGAGACAAGTTCTTGCTCGCTTCACTCCATGAGTTAAGTCTCTTCTTTCACTACAATACTATATATCTAAACATTCAATGTTCTAGTATTCAACACTTTGGAAATACAGTTTCAGTCATAATACCTTTTGACTAAACCTTGTATATAAAACTTTTTAAGGAGTAAATGATCTGCTCCAAGACTACTCGTGTACTGTTGTTCTGTGGCAGAACCTTCCGGAGATCGCTACAAGAAACGTCTACTTACGACCTCAATTCCTAGCTCTCTGTTGCGAAGTACTTTATTGTTAGCACGGACCCTTATTGAATGTAACTGTGAGGGAATATCCCATTGGATTTCGAATCCAATGGGATATTCCTCACAGGTTCATCCTGTTCGCAGCGCCATATTGAAGTCAGTAAGTCTACTGTTGGTTTGAATAACAGCAGCTAACTAAGTACAACTTGAGCAGTGTTCAAAACAGTTGGCATATATAGAAATCAAGAATGACCCATTCATGAATTTGGATGATTCCATTCCTTGAGTTCTGATTGGCTGCTTGTTTTGAATGACATTGTAGAGTCTTATATATATCCTGTCATTCTGCAGTAGACTTTGTGACATTCGGGTTTGTATTTCAGTTACAACTGTTTGTTGCCTTGTCTTCCCAGTTCGACGGTAATTGGAACTTTAATTATTCTTCACTAGTATACTGAAATATTCTATATTCTAGAATACAACACTTGGTAAATACAACTTCAGTTATGATACCTTTTGAATAGACCTTGTCAAAGGAAAGCAATAGATATTCTTTTCTGGCTATCTTGGCAACATCTCACTTAGATCATGAACCTACACACGAGACAAGTTCTTGAGTTAAGTCTCTTCTTTCACTACAGTACTAGTATACCTAAACATTCTATGTTCTAGTATACAACACTTTGTAAATACAGTTTCAGTCATGTTACCTTTTTGAATAGACCTTGTATATAAATCTTTAGAACAATGCATAGCACTTGGTGCTTAAAGAATATTTACCATTCCTTGTTGAAGGCGCCCAATCAGCTTTTCTTGGAGAGTTACAGCTGCATAAGGGATAAGAATTGGTCTTGGATTGTGACATAAAGTATTTTAGATTTACCGGAATCTATCTAAGACTTTTTTTTTACCATTTTTCTCTAATCATGAGATCTCCTCTGGGTCACTGCTTTTGTCTCAGGAAAGAAATTCTTCAAAGGGAAGAATTTAAGCTGATCAAGGATTACCATTCCAAAGAAAAATTGATAAAAGACGATTTTCTTAAGGAGCCACTCCTTAAGAAAATGAAAAGATTTTGTGCTTGTTTTACTAGCAGATGTTCCATTAATGAGGACAGAAAAATGAAATAGGGGAGGATGCCCCAGTGTGCCCAACATGCAAAGTACAACTTACAACCAAGCATATCCTTCTAAATTGTAACAGACTTAAACATATCCGTGCAAATTACTATCAAGCAAGAAACCTGAGAGACCTCTTTAAGAATACAAACCCTGAAAACATTTTAAATTTTATAAAAAAAAAAGCAACCTTTTCAACAAAATATAACAGAACATAACCAATTATCTCCATAGAACCACTACTTTAAAGACTGAAATCCAAAATAACCTTTTTGGCATTAAATGACCCACAGAGGTTGATATGCCGTTAAACAAAACTCAAACTCAAAAATGAAATATCTTATTAAACACACACTTAAAGGATCCTTTTGATGGCTCTTAAGCACAATAAGGTTCCTGGTTTGATACTGGCCTTCACCAACTCAGTGGATGAGTACTACAGTGATCTGTGCAGTAAAGTAAGGAACTGATGGTAGGTGTAGCGCTCTACCTTAGATGCAAACGACAATCTCCTTGGTCTAGTGCAAGGATCCTTTTGATGGCTGTTAAGCACATTATCAAGTTAAATTTATAGAATTTGTGTCCTGCTGGTGAGGCTCCAATTCTGGAGATCTGGAACTATAGAGGACCCTTTCATTGTAATTACTTCCAGGTCTACTTTGTTTGGATCCATTCTTTATATATGAGTGTGGAGTACTCCTTCATCACCATTACTCCCTGGTCCACTCTGATTTGGAGTGGTAGTACCTGTTAGGGTCCCATCTATGGGATAAATAGAAAAACAAAATTGATTATCCATTAAGAACGAATTTATTTCAAAACTTTGTTGGCATTAAATGACCAACTGAGGTTGATATGCTACAAAACAAACTAAACTAAATTATTATTGGAATAATTTCTTGAAACTAGAAAGTTTGTGTTTGAAAAAGTGTTTTAAAAATAATTTGAATGCCCATCAAGAATGAATGAAACAAAATGTCTTCGGCATAAAATAACCCAACAAGGGTTGACATGCTCTAAAATCCAATCAACCAACCATTCTTTATATACTGCCCTGTTGGTTGGGGCTGTAGAATACACCGACTGCACCTCTGCAGAGAGATAAGATTTAAAAAAAAAAACCCAGCCTAATACTCATTTGATAGTTTTAAAATATCGCGGCATAGTCACCAATGGCTGCTATGTTTGTCAGATGGGGAGGCAAAAAAACACATTTTACTGTTAGGACCACCTAGTTTTATTCTCTTTGTGTGGAGGCTTGTCAGTAGAACGTCTGCCTAGGAACCACAAGGTTCCTGGTTTGATACCAGCTTTCGCCAACTCAGCGGATGAGTACTACAGGGATCGGTGCGATAAAGTGAGCAGCTGATGGTAGGTGTGGCACTCTACTTTAGATGCAAATGACAATCTCCTTGGTCTAGTGCAAGTGAAAAGGGGATAGACTCCCTCACTATCTGGCTGATACTGACATTAGGCCACTCCGACTAGTTTCTGAGGCTGTGGAAGCAGGAATAGACAAGGGACACCCTTTCTGGGCTAGTTTCTTTATTCTTCAAGGAACAGGACTCTTCTTGTATCTTTGATTTATTACTCATTCTCTGTTCATTCAAACATTTGTCTCCTCGCACTCCAGCCACCAAAATAGGAAGAGACCGAATCATGAAATCTATGATATATATTACACACACACCAACCAACCCCCCACACAAGTAAGAAGGGATACAAGGTCAATTTTTTAAGTGGGGTTTAACAGGTTTGAATTAAGTTTTCATTCTCCTAGACTGGTTACCTAACTACGATTAAAGAGCCCTGTTTGCACCACTATTTACCCATAGCTGGAGGGAGTGTAACTAGATGCATACCTTTTCCAAGAGTATTAGCACTATGTGAAATGCAAACAGCCTTATCCAGGATTTCCTACGACACTAACCATTACACCTGCGCCTCCAGGTGTATGACCCACATGGATGTCAATGTTCCAGAATAATATTGTATCTGTTTTGTGCACCTATTTGAAGTGTCCTTTTAGCTAATTGAAAATCCCTTTAATGCATTCTTTGGAAATCCATTTTCGAAACAAAGCCAATCCGATGATATATAATTAATTTAAACCTTCTTAATGCAATTAGCTCATTTAGAAAACCCGTCATTAATTTAATGGATTGAAAGTTTCCTTAGATGGATCTACAGAAGAGACAAAAAAATGCTTTTCAGAAACAAACTTAGATTAAAAAAAAAAAAAACGCCAGAAAAACTAACTAGTTTATTATGTATTAGTTGTAATATTCGGACTATTGTCCTCATCTTTATTTTTATCTACACAATGTTTCGGCTGATATGCCTCTGGCTTCTTCATGTAGTTCTTGTCTGAATTTTTGAGATGAGGCTTGATTATTTGGATTATTGTCCTCATCTTTATTGTTATCTGCACAACGTTTTGGCCAATGTTCCCTCTGCTAGATCACCAAAGTTAAGCAGGGATGAGCCTGTTCAATACTTAATTGGGAGATCACTTAAGCAAAAGCAGGTACTGTAAGAAACCTGAGTCATTTGTTTATCAAAATGACTTTATTTGACATTAAATCACATGAAAAGAGTTGATATGCTGTAAGACAACCAATAATCACCCTTTTACATTTTCAGCCATTTTTCAGCTAAGGGCCCAGAGTTGGGGGGCCCATGGGTATGCGTTTACTCAGTTTCTAAGGGTTAAACTCACTTCAAAAGGAATCCTTCATATAGAACCAGGGACACTTCAACTTTTTGATCTGTCCCTTTGTAGTATTTTAAAAAGATTTTTTTTTTCAATGTTTATTCAATTTGTTTGTGTGTTAGGGATTTTTTCATGTTTTTAAATTCAAGTGTCATTTTGAATTTTAAAAAAAATCTACTTTTGTTTTTGTTGTTTTTTTAAAAATATTTTTAATTGTCATTTTTAATTTTTTTTTAAATTTCTGCTTCCATATAGTTTTTTTGTTTTTAAAAAAATTGTCATTCTGAATTTTAAAAGAATCTTCTGCTTTTATGTAGTTCTTGTTTTTATTTTTTTTTTAAGGGGAGGTGGTTTGTTGTTTTATTTTATTTTATTTATTTATTTATTTTTTCTGGTTCTTTAATGCACTTTACCATTCTTCATGCTGATGTGTGCCATATTTGTTCTCATTCCTTAATCTCCAAGAACTGCTCGTTTTCCAAAAATCTTTTGATGGACATGTGAGGAATTCATTTGCCCAAATGACTACTTAAAATAAAATTTATCCAAGACTTTTCTTTTATTATTTCTAAACTCACAAGTGGTTGTTTTTTTGGCTTCCTGCTCATTAAAACCATTTCTACAGTGTGACAGAGAAAATGAAAGTTGCGCAAGTAGGGTAAAAAAAAAAAATGTTGATTGAGGGGTGAGGGTGGGAAGAGGTTGTTGCAATAAAAAAATAAGAAGAAAGACAGAGGTAGATTACTCCCGTCGATCCCAGATCAGAAAGTTGTTTAACTCTTTCAATGTTCAAGAAAAATTAGGTGTTTCCTCACATGTTTTCACAAGATTTTATCCTTTATTTTAAACTAGAAAGAGCTACCTGGTGCCGCCTGTGTAGAGGGAATGACATCACATATAACAATATAGGGCGAATCTTTGACAGTGGCTATCAGCAATGAATAAATTAGAAATTGCTAAAGGACTTTCCTTAAATGTGTTGTCATATATTACAAGAGTATTTGCGCTATGTGAAATGCAAATATCAGGATATGACACAAAGTCAATTTCTTAAGCAGAGTTTAACTGGTTTGAATTCAGAATTTTCCTTTTAGACAGGTTGCCTAACCAAGTTGAAAGAACCCAGTCTGCCCTATTATCTACCTATAGCTGTCGGCAGAATATTTAGATGCATACCTTTCCCAAGTGTATTAGCACGTGAAATTGTAGCTTAATTATTAGGGTCTAGCAGAATTCGAGAATAAAAATAAAGCTGTGTGTGGACTGCTAGAGAAAGAGAGGAAGAAGAAATAAGAGAAAATAAAGGTTAAAATTTGGAGGAGTGGACACACAACGGGTTGCCGGTAATTTGACCGAGGTATGACCCTCGGAAGAGGAATTGAAAGCTAAAACCAGAAGTTCTGGGTGTTGACCGGAAGTAACGTGGTGACGAAGAACGAGGAAGAGATCATCCTCTTTTGACTTTCGGATGCAGCAGGGTTCAGACGGGGCTGCTGGACCCTAGTGTTGGGACAGCGATATAGTTGGTACCATGTTAGAAAGTAGAGTAATTTAACAGTGTCCTCTCTCTCTTTCTCTCTGAAACAGAGCCCACGACACGAGCCTGAAAATAAATACTAAGCCCCTTATGACTATATAACTGACCGAGGAATGACCCCAGAAGAGGAATTGAAAGCTAAAACCAGAAGTTCCGGGTTTTAACTGGAAGTAACGTGGTGACGAGGAACGAGGAAGAAGAAGATCGTCCTCTTTTGACTTTCGTCCGGAGCAGGGTTCAGACGGGGCTGCTGGCCCCTAGTGTTGGAACAGCGATATAGTTTGTACGATGTTAGAAGGTAGAGTAATTTAACAGTGTCCTTTCTCTCTTTCTCTCTGTCTTTCCTTCTCTCTGAAACAGAGCCCACGACACGAGCCTGAAAATAAATGCTAAACCCCTTGTGACTATATAACTTACGTGTCTGTTGTGCCTTCTTTATCTACTAATGACGACTGCTGCTGAGGCTTGAGTTGGCTATATCTATCGTTCCTGAGTTTGCCACAAAGACACTTTGGTACTTTGTTATACTACAAATACATTTTTAGCGCTGTGCATTTTGAGGCACGGTGACAAGCCCCACCACGTAACAGAAATGAAAACAGCTTTGTCCGGTCTATTCACTAGAACTAATATGCCACAGGTGTCTACATATTTTTTTTTTTTAAATTTCTAGATGAAATATTAACAATCATTAATATTACTAGCAAATATATGCACCCTCCGGGTGCAAGTATTTAGGTTTCGATGTAATAAAATATCATATCAAATTAGAAACTATTTAGAAAATGATAAACTGAGGGGTATAATCGAAAAATAGAACAGCTTTAAATCTAACTCTTCCATCATTTTCCATTACTCCGTCTTTCATTTTTCCTAATTTATCTATTTAGTTAGATTATGAAGTATTTAATAAAATTACAGTTCTTTCATCTTATTTATGGATTTATTTTAAGATTTATCCCCGAGATTTTTGCTCAGATTCATTAAGAGAAAACCAAACAATTAGAAATCAATAATACTAAGCATATATTTATTAAAATCAAATTCTTGATATCAATATGCAAATTAGCCTTCTCGTTCACACTGTAAACCGCTATTTTTGTTGAATATATAAATATACTTGCATGTTATTAGTATGTAGATCCAAC
>CM042172.1:3908823-3923823 GCA_023376005.1 Doryteuthis pealeii | reverse complement strand
GGGTTACCTGTGTGGCAGTGCCTGTATGTCGAGGGTTTCATGTGTGACAGGGTACATAAAGACAAGCTGGATCCATGGGCCACCTGCGTGCTCACAACTGAACTACTTGTAGAAATGGCCTTATTCTTTCAAGAAGTGGCAATCAGTATATTAATATATATATATATATATATATATATATAGTGGAATTAGTTGAAAATATAGTTGACTAGTGGAATTTCATATGTTTCCCTTAAGTATACTGTCAAGCAGGTCTATTTGTATCATTATTTTTTCTGATGTACCTTGCTTTGTCTCAATTATCAACAGTATTAGCAAGAAGGCATGTTTTTTTTTTTTTTTGCTGTAGTCTCTGGCTCGCTCACTCTCTCTCTCTCTCTCTCCAATTCCTTTGTGACTGTCTGATATAACTAAGTTATTTCATTTCTGTATGACGAAGATGATTTTATTTATCACCCCCTGTTTCCCATTTTAAAATGTTTTGATTAATTATTCCCTAGGCTAAAAGTTGGTAGAAATGAGTTTTAATCTAGGTATATCTTCAATGCCTAAAGAAAATTGTAAATTTATGTGACACACACACACACACACACACACACACACGCATATATATATATATATATATATAATATGCAATATATAATGAATAGTGAATGAAAAAATGAGAAAAGTATTTGCATGGAAAGGTCTCAATGCTAATAAAGCAGAGCAGATTTATAATCAATGGTAATATTATGGTTTCACACTCATAACTTAAAGTTTCATGGTAATCCAATCATCAGATGAGATCAGTGGTTGAGATGTCAAAAACCAGTCGTAAAATGGTTGAGATGTTAAAAATCAAATTTTTTAGCGTTTATATGAAGCGTTTTTCACGCGATGGGAAATGAAAATGATGATTGGATTACCATGAAACTTTAAGTTATGAGTGTGAAACCATAATATTACCATTGATATATATATATATATATATATATATATATATTACTGTCGTATGTACAGAAATAACCTACTTGAGTTTCACCATAAGGGTCTTCAAGGTTAAATCCACTGAATTAATCAAGATATTGATTAATTACAGTTAAATGCAGGAGTTTATGTTGTAGTTATGAGCGTTAAAAACTGATCTGCAGTTAATGAACGCTGGAATGCTGATTTGAAACATCAACAGTGTTTTTTGCGTCACATTTTTTTTTTTCCAAAAGGATCAAATATAAACATTATAAGAAATCCTCTTAAAATTTTAAATTTCTACGAATTATTTTGTGCAAAGAAAAGATAAGGTTCTGCTAATATACGATTAAAGTTTTGTTTTCTAATAGAATGTGTGTATTTATACTGTAATATTTGTGTAGTCAGCTGGTCATGTCAAGCCCTAGCACTTATATGATTGCCTCAAACCTATTGCCCTTATGGCAAGGTCCAACCCTTTTTATTGTTTATGTGCTAGAAGGTGGTGGCTGAGGGTCTTCATGTCCTGGGAATGATGTTAAACTCTATATGTTAGTGAGGTTCCATTTCTAGGGGTCTGGGGAATGTGGAGCAACCCTTCATCGCCATTTCCCCAGGTCTACTCTGACCTGGAGTGTTAGTAGCTGTTAGGGTCCCATCTGTGGGTTAAATAGAAAAAAAAATTGTATAAAAAAACAACTTTCTACCAAACTATACTTGAACTTTACCCTATAAACTTATCCCTTAAACTGATTTCCATTTTTATAATAAAATCATTTCCAAAGAATTAACCTCGTATCAGTAAAACTAGAGGCATAACTCTGTATTTCCAATTCTATGGGTTAAATAGAAAAAAAATTGTTTTATGAAAATTGTTTAAAAAAAAAATTTCTACCAAACTATCGCTTATAACAAACTTGAATGTTACCCTATAAACTTATCCCTTAAACTGATTTCCAATCCACTTAGCAACAAACAACTGCAAACAACCGACTGTCAAAATCAATAAAAATCCTTAAAAAAAAAAGATGTAACAATTAATTTGACCATCCCTCACAACCTACTGCTTGGCATAAAATAAACCAGGATGGATTGACATGCCATTAAAATCAATCAATCAATCGTGCTATTTGAAATGTAAACGGCCTTATCTAAGTTTTGAACACGGGTAGTTGAGACGACTTCCTATTATAATAACCATTACACCACAAGCACCTGTTAAATGCAGTTTTATTTGTATGTTTATACGACTGCCTCGAATTTTTTTATTGGTCCTGGGAAAAGAGGAAAATTATATTTATATCTTTTTTTTGTTTAAGCTAAAAAAAAAGTTAATATGAATAATGCACCTGCCTTCTGACTTTGGACATTTATATAATGTTTTCAAATTTATTGAAATATTAGATTAGTTTCTTAAGGCCGTGTTTAGGGAGGGCTTATATATATATATATATATATATATAATATTGATTTCTAGCTACAAAAATTGGCATCACATTATATACAACTTTTATAGTTTAAATTCACAGATCGTCTTTGTCTACTACTGTTTCTTTTCAGATAGCGGTAAAGGTTCTTCAGGCAACAGAAAAAGAAGGTGCTCTCTGGGGAGAAACTGCCTTGGGCTTTTATATCTCTCCACTGGCCGAACTATTCTAATTAAGAGGGGTGATAGATCTAAAAAAAAAAAAAAAAAAAAAAAAAAAAAAGACATTACGCATAACCTGGAGGTTGTGAGTTCAATCTTTATGCTGGACATTAAATTTACTTTCACTTTGACCAAAACAACACTTACCCTTACTTACTAAACCATTTTAATTAAGAGGGGAGATGGATCGATAAACATTACATGTAACCTTGAGGTTGTGAGTTCATTCCTTATGCTGGACAGTAAATCTAAATTTATTTTCACTTTGACCAAAACAACACTACATTCTTGTAAAACTACATTTTTGCTCTTACTTAGTCTATATAGGCGATCAGAGAGGCCCCCTCCAATCAAAAGGCTGGTCACGTCAAGCCCTAGCAACTATATGATTGTCCCAGTCGTATTGCCTTTATGGCAAGCCCAAACCTTTGTATTATATATGTGCTAGAAGGTGGTGGCTGAGGGTCGTATTGTCTTGGGTATAGCATTAAGCTCTATCTGATGGTAAATTTCCAATCCTGGAGCTCTGGGGGATGTGGAGTAACTCTTCATTACATTGCTCCCAATTCTACTCTGACCCGGAGTGGTAGTATTTGTTAGGGTCCCATCTATGGGTTAAATATAGAACAAGATGAGTTCTAAAAAATATGTTTAAAAAATATTGAGAACCCATGAAAAATGAATAAAACAAAATGTCTTCGGCATAAAATAACCCAACAAGGGTTGACATGCTTAACCAACCAAAGTAATTGTTCAATTGAAGTTGATATATAAAGTGTGGAAATTTAATTTAGTAATATGGCAAAAAGCGAACGTACAAAGATCGTGCTGCACTGTTCATCCAAGTGAGAAATACATCTATTTCAGATATGGCAAGCTTTAATTGAGCTCCAAGGGTAGAACTAATTTCCAACAAACAGGGGTTGCAAGCTTTAATACAGCTCAAAAGGTAGTCCGCCCTGTCATTAGAATGCACCGACTGCACCTCTGCAGTGGTAAGATTCCCCCAATGGAGCCACCTGTTGGCCGTGCGTGGCGACCCGTGATGCTTAAGGATAGAACCCAGTGGTTGAGCAGTCCATGACTTGCAATACTCCACTGTGGCCCTTTCTTGGGCTAGACGGGCGGCCGGAGCACCTATGTGATTGCCCCAACCCCATTGCCCTTATAGCAACCCCCAATCCTTTTTATCATATCGGTGCTAGAAGATGGTGGCTGAGGGTCTACATGTCCTGGGAATGACGTTAAACTCTATCTGATGGTGAGGTTCCAGTTTTGGAGGTTTGGGGAATATGGAGCACACCTTCATCACCATTGCTCCCTGGTCCACTCTGGCCCGGAGTGGTAGTACCTGTAAGGGTCCCATCTATGGGTTAAATAGAAAAATGTATTTATAAAAAAAAATTATCCATTAAGAATGAATTTATTTCAAGTTGATATGCTGTAAAACAAAACAAACCAGAGGTAGAACTCACTTCCAACAAACAGGTGGCAAGATTTAATAGAGTTCCAAGGGTAGAACTCACTTTTTCAACAAACAGGGGTGGCAAGATTTAATAGAGATCCAAGGGTAAAACTCACTTCCAACAAACAGGGGTGGCAAGTTTTCTTAAAGCTGGTTGAGGAGAGTTTCCAAAAAGTTTAGATTTAAAACTTTAGGTTGAATATCTTTGAGTTCCCATGAACAATGAATAAGACAAAAACATCTTCAGCATAAAATAACCCAACAAGGGTTGACATGCCGTAAAACCAACCAACCAACTTGAACAAATCCTGCAAGTAAAATCCAACCAACCAACCAAATTTTCTTGATTCATAAATTCCGTATCACCCCCACCTCTTCTCCTTACCCCATCCGAGGAACTGATTTCCAATTTCTGCCAAGTGGCATAAATTATCATCATAAATAAAATCAAAGTTAATGGCAAATGTGTTGATTTTTATCAAGCCACATAAAATTGACTTCTTCTTCTTCATCATTATCTGCAATATCACATGTTCTGTTTGATGATACAGACCAAGTGCAGAAGTACTACGGCAGTGGGCGGGGTGTTTTGATATAGTCACAATTCTCATCTCTTTATCAATTGCTGCCTTTTTTTCTTTGATCATTGGAGCTGGCATTAATAAATAAGATTGTTTTAAAATGGCTACCATATCAGATCTCGCTGATATGGTAAAGTGAAAATTCTTCTAAGCCATGGCCATATCAGTGCTACTGTACGGTTGCACCAATTAATAAATAAGATTATTTTAAAATGGCTACCATATCAGATGTTGCTGATAAGTTAAAGTGAAATTTTTCCAATCCATGGCCATATCAGTACTACTGTATGGCTGCCTTACTTGAACTGTTTCTCAATTCTACGAGTTTTTCTTATCAAAAATTTAGCCACAAGTACTTTTGTATGCAAACACTTTTCATATTTGCTATCCTTCTATCCTTCATTATATATACTAGCAAATATATGCACCCTCCGGGTTCAAGTATTTAAGTTTTAATGTAATAAAATATTGTATTAAATTAGAAAGGCTAATGAAACTAAATAAGAATACAGATAAAAAGACTTGAAACAGAGGGAGTATAATAAAAGATTTGAAACAGAGGGAGTATAATAAAAAATGGAACAACTGAAACTTACTCTTCCATCACTCTCGTCTTCATTGTTATTTTTTCTAATTTAAGTATTTATTTATAAGAGGAAGTAAAGAATAAAATGACAGTTATTTTATCTTGTTAATGGATTTCATTTAAGATTCATTGAAGAGATGTTTGCTTATATTCATGAAAATAAAACCAAACAGTTAGAAATCAATAATACTAAGCACATATTTATTAAATTCGATTTTTTAATATTAATATGCAAATTAGCCTTCCCGTTTACACTGTAAACCGCTATTTGTTGTATATATAAATATAATTGCATGTTGTCAGTATGTAGACATAGTTAACAGTATTAATAATGTAAGACAATTTTTATTAATAATTGAGGTTAAATAAAATAAAATCATGGAGAATTGATGTCAATAACTAAGAGAATTGTGACTTGAGTAGGAATATAGTTTCGGTTACAGACAGAAAAACACACAATCTCCATTATATAAGATATATATATATATATATATTATATATATATATATATATGTTGAAAAATAAATAAAGGAAAGAAAGTATAGAATGGATAAAATAGGATATTTTAATCAATTTTACTTACACGTGTTTCGGTCAGGAATTTATCCATGTGTACATTATTCAATCTATTATTATTTTTAAATAACCAAATGAAATGAAATAATAATAGAAAAAATGTAGAAATGTTCCGCACACAAAGAAAATACGACCTTCATCAGAGTAAATCCTTATTTGAAATGAATGATAAACTCCTGACCGAAACACGTGTAAGTAAAATTGATTAAAATATCCTATTTTATCCATTCTATACTTTCTTTTCTTTCTTTATTTTTTCAACATACCATTGGATTCACTTCCAGTTTCATTTTACATATATATATAAGTTTAGTTGGTAGAGTGTTTGACTAGGAACCAGGAGGTTCTGGCTTCTATACCGGCCCTCAAAAAAATTACCTATATGTTTGGGATTGTGTGTGTGTATGTGCGCACACACTTTCTGGTGAAAAGATCCCCCACCCCACCCCAGTAAACAAAATTAATGGTGAAACAGGTATTTATCATCTTAAGCAATTCATCACAGATGGAGATACTTCCACCCACCTGTCATTGTTGTTCATACACTAACACATGCATGTTATATATAAGTGTATTTTGGCAGCATTTTTTCTTTTATACAAGTTTCGTTAAACTGTACAGACAATTCCTGTCGGACAAGTTTTTCGTTGATCCGTTCCAATTTTCGGGCCATCTTTCTGATGTCGGGGTGTAACTGGTATAACAGTCCCCAAAAGGTTTCCAAACGAGCACTTTCAGCAATACAATTTGCCATCCTCAGGTGTGAAACAATGGTATGATTTTGTGCCTCATTTTTAACGAGAACAAGTGGTAGCAAGGAATTAGAAGGGGAGGTAATAATATATATATATATATATATATATATATATATATATATATATAATAAAATGAATATATAAAGGTTTACATATCTATTTATTTGATGACAAAGGAACAGTCACAACCATTTGATTTCATGTATGCGTTACGCATGCATGAAACCAAAATGGTTGTGACTGTTCCTTTGTCATCAAATAAATAGATATGTAAAACCTTTATATATTTATTTTATTATATTATATAACAGCTCTAATTTTATATTGACCACTCTTCCAATAATACTGTATTTTGGCATGCCATTTCAGTAAAAGCTGAAACAGTGACAATCCCACACTATAGTTATATATATATATATACATACATATATATATATATATTGTCAATAAAGACATTCACACTTGCCTTGTTGATAGCAGCTGCAATTGTAATCTGATGTTGAGAAAATTTCAAAAGAACAACAAATCTTTTGTTCAAACAACAATTTATTTTAAAATTTCAAGAAAGCTACTCATGTTGCTTTTAAAAAAAAGAACACAAAACCTCTGATTCCAACTCCTCTATTTTTGGTACCTCCAACTCAGACTCTTGTAATAAAGTGATCATGACCTACAAATAAAACGATGATTTATAGGAAGTGTGCACTATCAGAGATACTGATAGGTACACATCCTGTATCTCTGACACACAAAAATCTAAAAGGACGCAGTAAAATCATATCCATGCATCACAGTGTTTTTCTTTTTTTCTTCCCTCACCATTTCAAGCAAACTGTAAATATATTTCAATAGTTTCTTAGAAATGAATTACACAGGATAGGTTACAAAGTAGGAGTTAAACTGCTTTAGTTGAGACCCATAAATTTTACCAGGGACTCATTCAAAGCAAATATGTGTGTCCTAGGATGCACTAAATCAAAAAGCTATCAGCATCACTGCACTATATCTGTCTCCAGTGACCCCTTAATTTCTTCCTGTGGAGTGTGGAGTAGCCCTTCATTGCCATTACTCCCAGGTCCACTCTTATAGGGAGTTTTAGTACCTGTTAGGGTCCCATCTATCGGGATGTTAAACTGCATCTAATCGCGGAGTTCCAATTTTGGAGCTCTGGGGGTGTAGAGTATCCTTCCATCGCCATAACTCCCAGGTTCATTTGGACCTAAAGTGGTAGTACCCATTAGGGTCCCATCTTTGGGTTAAATAAAAAAATGTTTTTAAAAAAAATTGAATACCATTAAGAATGAATAAAACAAAAATGTCTTCAGCATAAAATAACTCAACTAGGGTTGAAATGCCATAAAATTCAACCAACCAACAAACCTTTTAAACAAATTACTTAGCAACTATCAATCATACATACCCCTCAAAAAGATTTGGCATTAAATAACCTACAAGGGGTTCTCTGCCGTAAAATTAAACAACTAACAGTTTCTTAATAAATTGTAGGGTTTTTATTCATGATCTAGAGAAACAACTAAAGCTGCCTAACTCCTACCTTGTAACCTATCCTGTGTAATTCATTTCTAAGAAACTATTGAAATGTATTTACAGTTAGCTTGAAATGGAGAGGGATGCAGGGATAAGATTTTACTGCATCCTTTTAAATTTCTGTGTGTCAGGGATGCAGGATGCGAACCTATCAGCATCTCTGTGTAGGGTAAGCAATATGTATACTCTAAAACCTGCCGGCAGGGTTTTTGATTCTTATTGTTACATATGGTTGCATAAGATTATTGTCAATCCCCTGTATTTTTAAAGGGATGGCCCTTTTCGTATCACGGGCGGGACTTTCCATGGAATAGTACAGAAAGCCCGCAAAAATACGTGAAGTCACGTGGGACCTGGTTTGGTCCTCAGTTTTCAGTTGGATGTCAGGCAGTGAAGATGTGCTTGCCTTAACTGTAACTCACTCTGCATACGTACGCTACGTTAGTCAGATATTTAGTTACATGAAATGTATAGTTAAGGAAATAAAAAGCTTAAGAAATTAACACAGTCTTGTGATTAATGAACGTCTTGGTAACAAGACTGATTTAACTCTTAACATCCTGTTGAGAATTTTCTAAATCCAGAGTATTCCTATAAGGATATATAAAAAAATGGCTAAAAATGATCTTTGCATCTGAAGTTACCTATTATTTCCCTTAAATTAAAGACTTCTAAATATGTTTAATATTACATTTAAACAAAGGCTATCATTTGGCTTAGATTAGGAAAACAAATGAGACTTCCCTCCGGGTGGAATGAGGTGGTATAGGACTTTAAGAGTTTAAGAGAAGAAATGAGTTAAGTGCGACCGATCACCAAGACAGAGTCACCAAGACGAAGAACCTAAGATAGAAGATGAACAGAAGTAAGAAGTAAGTAAGTAAGTAAGAAGTAAGTAAGAAGTAAGTAAGAAGAAAGGTATGCAACATTATTGCTTGCATCATACTTCTGGCTTCGTATCAGACTAAGCTAAACTTAATAGATATCTGTTTAGTTGATGTGATTTGAAAATGATGATATGGTAGGTAGATAAAAAAATATTTAAATAACAAAAATAAGTAAATCAAATTGGACGCAGACCAATTTCTCTTTATAATCCCCTAGATATCGGCATCATTTTTTAATTTTCTTTTTGTTTACAAAGTAAATGCAGAATTTTTTTTCTCCCTCCCTTAAGAAATTACCAACAAAAGAGCAATAGTTTTTTCTGGCCTATGCAGAGATGCTGATAGGTATGTGTCCTGCCTCTCAGTGTTTTTCTTTTTTCTTCCCTCACCATTTCAAGCTAATTGTGAATACATTTCAATAGTTTCTTAGAAATGAATTACACAGGATAGGTTACAAGGTAGGAGTTAGATGGCTTTATTTGGAACCCATAAATTTTCCTATTATCTTATATATTTTATCTATTTTATCTATTATATAAGACATACATCATCTGACTGAATATATTTTCAGAGATGCTGATAGGTATGTGTCCTGCCTCCCTGACACACAAAAATCTAAAAGGACACAGTAAAATCATATCCATGCCTCTCAGTGTTTTTCTTTTTTCTTCCCGCACCATTTCAAGCTAATTGTGAATACATTTCAATAGTTTCTTAGAAATGAATTACACAGGATAGGTTACAAAGTAGGAGTTAGGCAGTGTTAGTTGTTTCCCCAGATCTTAAATCGTTGGGGCGGCCTAAAGTCGGTATCAGCCAGTCAGCGAGGGAGTCTATCCCCTTTTCAATAGCGCTAGACCAAGGAGATTGTTTTTAGCATCTGAGGTGGAGCGCCACACCTGTCATCAGATCTTAAATAAAAACCCTATAATTTAAGAAACTTTAGATGGGACCCATAAATTTTTCCTGGGGACTCATTCAAAGCAAATATGTGCATCCCAGGACACTCTAAATCAAAAAGCTATCAGCATCCCTGCCTATGTGTAGGTTTTATGACAAAATTTTGCCTTTTAGAATTATTGTCTTCCTTACAGCTAAAAGATATGGCAATCCCAAACCCTTTTTATCAGAGAGAGAGAGAGAGAGAGAGAGAGAGAGAGAGAGAGAGAGAGAGAGAGATGAACAGAATATGATAGATAGACATATAAAGAAAAAGAGCTGGATTGATACATAGATTGACATGAACAGAATGAGATAGATAGATATGAACAGACTTGAATTGATAGACAGATGGATATGAACAGACTGAGATAGATAGATAGATAAATAGATATGAACAGAATGAGATAGATAAAGAGAGAGATATGAACAGATTACGATAGAGAGATATGAAGAAAAGGAGCTGGATAGATAAAAAATGTGATACATAGAAAGATCAATAGATAGATGTCAAGCCCTAGCACCTATATGATTGCTCCAGCCCTATTGCCTTTATGGTAAGCCCTAACCCTTTTTATCATACATGTTCCAGAAGGCAGTGGCTGGGGGTCTTCATATCTTGGGAATGACATTAAACTGATGGTTAGGTTCCAGTTTTGGAGATGTGTGAGGGAATGTGGAGCACCCTTTCATCAACATTACTCCCAGGTCTACTTTGACCCAGAGTAGTAGTACCTGTTAGGGTTCCATTTATGGGTTAGATAGAAAAACATGATTTTATTTTTTTAAAAATTGAGTATCCATTAAGAATAAATTTATTTTAAAACTTTGTCGGCATTAAATGACCCACTGAGGTGTTCATATGCCATAAAACAAACCCAACCAAACTAACGAAAGAGCAATCATTTTTCTGGCCCATGTGTAGGTTTTATGACAAAATTTTGGCTTTTAGAATTATTGTCTTTATTACAGCTAAAAGAGCTTGTTATGTTTCCAACATAAACCTGTACCTAAGAGAATGTCTCTCTTGAGATGAAGGTTGTGGTAGGAATCTTCTTTTTGAGTTACGGAATTATAAATGAAAGGAGACAGCATGTGAAGTAAGATCTTTGTCTATGGCCGTCTCCTGTGTGATAAAATATACATCATAGATCGTGTGTCTTTTCTCTTAAATCAAATGAAAACATCGCACATACATTGTGTTTTGTCTTAAGGAAGTTGTGAATATATAACTTTTGCTAAATGGTTAGAGTTTGAGTTGATTGGAAAAAAAAGATACATTGGTTCTTAGAACATGGATATTGAAAACTAATTATGAAGTGTTTACCTGTTTTCAATGACTGTGGAATTTATTAATACATAGGCTTTTAAAAGATTGATATTGTAACGAAGTATAAAATGTCTGTAGACTATATTGATACACATTTTTAGAACATTGCTATTGCAATTAATTATGAAGTGTTTACCTGTTTAAAATGACTGGACTTTATTCATACATAGGCTTTTAAAACATCATGGGCTTTATTAATACTCTCTCTTGAAACATTTATATTGAAACTAAGTATGAAGTGTTTACCTGTTCAAAATAATTGGGAACTTTATTAATATATTGGCTCTTAAAATATTGATATTGCAACTAAGAATGAAGTGTTTACCTGTTAAAATAATTGTGAAGTCTATTACTACAATGGCTTTTAAAACATTGATATTGCAAACTAAGTATGAATTGTTTACCTGTTTAAAATCATTGGACTTTTTTAATACATAGGTTTTTAAAACATTGTGGACTTTATTAATACACTCTCTTGGAAGATTTATATTGAAACTAAGTATGAAGTGATTACCTGTTCAAAATAATTGAAACCATTGATATTGCATGCAGTTAAGTATTAATTGTTTATTGGTTTAAAATAATTATGTAATTTATTAATACATTGGCTCATAAAACATTTATAGAGCAACTAAGTATGAAGTGTTTACTGGTTTAAAATGATTTTGAAGTCTATTAATACATTGGCTCTTAAAAACATTGATATTTGCAACTAAGTATGAAGTGTTTATCTGTTTAAAATGATTGTGAAGTTTATTAATACATTAGCTTTTAAAACATTGCTATTGCAATTAAGTATGAAGTGCTTATTGTTTAAAATGGACTTTATTCATGTGTTCTGTTAGAACATTGGTATTGCAACTAATTATGAAGTGTTTACCTGTTTGAAATAACTGTGGACTTTTTTTAAGACATAGGCTTTTAAAACATTGTGGACTTTATTAATACACTCTCTGGGAACATTTATATTGGAATTAATTATGAAGTGATTACCTATTCAAAATAATTTGAAAACATTGATATTGCATGCAATTAAGTATTAATTGTTTATTGGTTTAAAATTGTAATTTATTAATACATTGGCTCATTGATAGAGCAACTAAGAATGGTGTTTACTGGTTTAAAATGATAGTGAACTTCATTAATACATTCCCTTAGAACATTGCTAATCATGAAGTGTTTATCTGTTTAAAATGACTGGACTTTATTGCCACCCTCCTCACCAGGCAAGACTGGTGGGAGTACCGGTTTAGTGGCTGATGATCCGACTATGGAGCAGGTAGTATGGGGTTACATAATACCCATAGCACTTTGTGCGACCTGACTAGACACCCAGCAGGACGAAAAACAAAACCTGTGAAAGGGCGGAGGAAGCTTCCCACTCAACGGCCATCTAGCACATTAACACGAGAACACAGAAATACCTGGGCTGGTATCCAGGTGCGTAATAGTCTAAATAATCTCCACTGCCTTGTGGTTATCCTCTGGATAGGAAAAGGCTAAAAGAGAAAACCCTGACAGAAATCACGGCTTGGACTCCGTTAGGCAGTTCAGTGTGTAAAACACTATCTGGCAACTCCTGCAGCTGAATTGACGCCGAAAGTATTAATTCACCATTCCTTTGGATCCGCCACTTGTTGGCTTTGGTTAGTGACTCATGATGCTTAAGGATGGAACAATAAACTCTATCTGATGCTGAAGTTCCAGTTCTAGAGCTTTGGGGAATGTGGAGTATTCCATCACCATTACTCCTAGGTTCACTATGACCCACAGTGGTAGTACCTGTTAGGGTCCCATCTATGGGTTAAATAGAAAATGAGTTTAAAGAAATTGAGTTTAAAAAAATAAAGATTGAATACCCATGAAGAACGAATAAAACAAAATATCTTCAGCATAAAATAACCCAACAAGGGTTGACATTATTTGGCTTATTCAGATTATTCTCCTCATCCAGCCTTCTTCAGTTTCCCAACCCTATTGCCCTTATGGCAAGCCCCAATCCCTTTTTATCATATGGGTGCTAGAAGGCGGTGGCTGAGGGTCTACATGTCCTGGGAATGACGTTAAACTCTATCTGATGGTGAGGTTCCAGTTTTGGAGGTTTGGGGAATGTGGAGCACCCCTTCATCACCATTAATCCCTGGTCCACTCTGACCCAGAGTGGTAGTACCTGTTAGGGTCCCATCTATGGGTTAAATAGAAAAATGTATTTATAAAAAAATTGTATTATGCATTAAGAATTGATTTATTTCAAAACTTTATTGGCATTAAATGACCCACTGAGGTTGATATGCCGTAAAACAAAACAAACCAAACCAGCCTTCTTCAGGTATTTCTTGTTAGACTTGGGAACCTTCTTGAACTCAAGAACTCCTCTTTGAATTCGGGAACCTTCTTTCTGAATTTGAGAACCATCTTGGAACTTTGAACTGTTCTTCTTCCGTTAATCATGACTGGGTACAAGTGTTAAGCTGTGTTAATTATTCTATTTTACTGTAGGCTTTGACCAGGATTGAACCTGCAGCCTAGAAATAACTTGATATAATGAATATGTAAATACCTTGGTACCCCCTCACTATAATCTGATTGGACAGTGTCATGTATAAATAGTCGACACTGTGTTGGTCCTATACCTAAGCCTACAAGCTAAACTTACTCGCTAGACAACACCACGACTGCTTGGCAGATGGATTGCTATTCAACGTACCAATTACTACTGTGATAATATACCAAATACCAACTTCAGAATATATCCCTTAACCCAGATATATCATAACTCTAGATAGAATAATACAAATAATACAAATTATCAAGCGTCATCTCAAAAATGCTGTAAAATCCAACCAACGAACCACTTAAAAACTGGCCTTATTTCTCATTGTACTTTTTCACTTTTGTCTTTTAAAAGGGTTAAGTAAGTAAATGTTTAGTGCAATCAGTTTTTAGAGTAAAACGGTTGCTAAAGGGTTAAGTGTAAAGTGTTTGACAGTCTGGTAGAAATTATCTATTTATTTGATGGAATTGGTGGGTTGTCTGACAAAAATTGGTAGGAATCAACCTAAATTAATATCTTGGAATTTTGGTAGTCAATTTGGTGCCAATATATTCTGTATCTTTCGATTAAAGAACCCTGCTTAGAATAAAAGAAAAAGACAAACGGTCTGTGTATATTTGTGCGTGTGTGTGTGTGTGTATTTGTGTGTGTATATATATATATAAATGTGTGTATATTTGTGTGTGTGTGTATATATATAATTGTGTGTATATTTGTGTGTGTGTGTATATATATAATTGTGTGTATATTTGTGTATATATATAATTGTGTGTATATTTGTGTGTGTGTATATATATATATATATATATATATATATATATATATAATATATTGTGTGTATATTTGTGTGTGTGGTGTGTGTATGTATATATAATTGTGTGTATATTTTGTATGTGTATATACATATATATATATATATATATATATATTGTGTGTGTGTGTGTTTGTGTGTGTATATATATATATTTGTGTGTGTGTGTGTGGTGTATATATATATATATGCTGCACTCATAATTTATTTCCTATAACTTTTATGATAAGTCTTTCTTTCTTTATTTTTTCTTTTTTTTTCTGATGATAAAATTGTGTCACTTGCCCATTAAGTGCAAATTTCTATTCCTGTTCCATGTGATTGCACAATTGTGCACTCGCATGGAACATTAAGAACGATGCAAGAATA
>CM042172.1:3883823-3898823 GCA_023376005.1 Doryteuthis pealeii | reverse complement strand
AAACAACACCGGTTGGATTAAATGAGCGTCTTCTAATCATTAATTGTCTCATAAATATAAAAAGGTTTTCAGTTTCGAATATCTTGTAGATTAGTTTATAATTCTTGTTAATTCATGGATATGATTCTACCATAATTTCTGTATCATCGTTTAAAATCTCTTTTTTTTTTTTTTTTTTTTTATATATCGGTGTGGATGTGGCAATTATTTTTCCGAGATACCGAGGAATGAATATCGAATACATATCAAATTAAAGGATTATCATGTTGATATCGCCAGACACATGGTGATATATCTTTGTTATGATTGTTAATTCTGTTAGATGAGTTAGGCGTTATTTAATTCTCTATCAGTGCCGAATCGAGAATTGTTTGAGAAGGTCAGTCTTGTGAATGAATTAATTATATACTAGTAAGAGCTATGGATATACAACAGTATGATTATTTAATTATTACAATATTTGGTATGTTTACTTAACCCTTTATCTACTAGAGAGTTTCAAACCACCCGACAATCAAAATGCCAGACCGAATGGAGATATATATATATAATATATATATATATATATATATATATATAAAAATTTAATGTCCCTATGTGATCTTCAGGCCATTTGGACTGAAGATCACATGAGTGAGAAAGTGTCAGTAACCAGGTGTCATTGACTACGTTAAAATTAAATATAAATGCTCTATCAATGATATTGGACACTGTTTACACACACACACACACACACACACACATATATATATATATATGGCTGGAATGATACATATATAAATACACACACACACACACATATATATATATATGGCTGGAATGATACATATATAAATACACACACACACACACATATATATATATATGGCTGGAATGATACATATATAAATACACACACACACACACACACACACACACATATATATATATATATATATATATATATATATATATATATATATATATATATATATGGCTGGAATGATACATATATAAATACACACACACACACACACACACATATATATATGGCTGTAATGAATAGATACATATATAAATACACACACACACACACACACACATATACATACATATATATATATGGCTGGAATGAATAGATGCATATATAAATACACACACACACACATATATATATATATATATATATATATGGCTGGAATGAATAGATACATATATAAATACACAGACACACACACACACACATGTGTGTGTGTGTGTGTGTGTGTATTTATATATGTATCTATTCATTCCAGCCATGTATATATATATATATATATATATATATATATATATATATAGCACCCATATCTATAATATACAACGCTGGAATGAATGGATACATATGTATATACATACATACATGCATATATATATATATATGTATGACTGGAATTTATGTATACATTATACATTTGAAGGGATACATATAGACCAAATAAGTCCAGAAATCTGAAGAGACCAAGTAAACTAGTTTTTTGTTGAAGATGGAAAAGGTAGAGAAATCTGAAATGAAATTGGCTCATCTTCTTCCTGATTTTCCTGCTCTTTGCAACAGAAAAGTCAGAAGAGGAAATCCTATTTGATGTAGTAGAAAAGAAAAATCCAAAAGAAATCCTTTTATTTATCCGATTTTCCCCCACAAGGCAATACTACTTAGCATTTGCAGTGCACTAGATTCTCCAATAGAGAAGAACGGAAACAAGAAAATGGTTGTGGCACTTTCAGGAATCCAAGACTATCAAAAAACCGGCTGAAGAAATCTGACACAAAGCAAGAACATAACAGCTATCCAAAATAATTCAGTGGTACCTTGACTAAGGTACTACTAAAGGACCGGTTTAGCTCAGTTGGTAGAGTACCTGCCAAAGAATTGCGAGGTTCCGAGTTCAGTACTGGTCCCCGCCAATTCGGCATATGAAGTTGCACAGATTAGGTAATCTGATCTGTGTGGTAAAGTTGACGTTAGCTGTGGTGCTCCACCTTAGTAAAAACTACCTGCCTGGTCTAGCACTAGCGAAAAGGGTATAGGCTCCCTCAATACAGTGGTACCTTTACTAAGAGACTGGTTTAGCTCAATCGTTAGAGCACCCACCAAGGAATTGCAAGGTTCCGGGTTCGGTCCTGGTCCCCACCAACTCCCCTCCAATGAGTAGCACAGATTGGGTAATGTGATCTGTACGGTAAAGGGGGAGTTGATGGTAGGTGTGGTGCCCCAATTCAGCAAAACCAATCTCCTAGGTTTAGTGCTAGTAAAAAGGGAATAGACTCCCTCGCTGTTCGGCTAATACTGCCAACTTTTACTCTCTTTTACTATTCTTCTATTCTCTTAGTTTTTCATTCCTTTTATTCTTTCTTCATAGATACAAAAACAATCTCCCTGGTTTAGTGCTAGTGAAAAGGGAATAGACTCCTTCGCTGTCTGGCTGATACCGACAATAGGCCACTCTGCTAACTTTACTTTTTACCTTGGCGTACAAGAACCCCAACTTAGGAATTTTCCGAGTTACGAATTGTCACTCTGTCAAATTTTTTGTTAAGTGTTCAGTGATAAAATTTGAGGTACAAACGAGCTTCAGTTATGCTTACTAGCAAATATATGCACCCTCCGGGTGCAAGTATTTAAGTTTTAATATAATAAAATATCATATTAAATTAGAAAGGCTAATGAAACTGACTAAGAATGCAGATAAAAAGATCTTCAACAGAGGGGGTATAATCGAAAAATAGAACAACTTTGAAACTAACTATTCCATCATTTTCCATTACTCCCCTCTTTCATTGGTAAATTTTCCTAATTTAACTATTTAGTTAAAATAGGAAGTAAAGGATAATATTATAGTTATTTCTTCTTGTAAATAAATTTCTTTTAAGATTTATCCACGAGATTTTTGTTTATATTTCTTAAGATAAAACCAAACAATTAGAAATCAATAATACCAAGCACATATTTATTAAAATAAAATTTTAAATATCAATATGCAAATTAGCCTTCTCGTTCAAACTGTAAACCGCTATTTTGTTGTATATATAAATACAATTGCATGTTATTAGTACGTAGATATGGTCAACAGTATTAATAATGTAAAACAATTTTTATTAATAACTGAAGGTTTAAAAGAATGAAACCATGGAGACGTAAATAATTAAGGGAATTGTGACTTGAGTAGTAATATAGTTTCGGTTACAGACAGACAAAACACACAATCTCCATTATAATAAGATGTCAATAAGTCCACTGAAAACATTTAAGTTTCCAAATTCCCAAAGGAAAATCCAGTGGTACCTTGACTGATGACTGTGCCACTTAGAAGTTTTCCAAGTTAAAAGCTTTCACTCAATTTCATGTTTATATTCATTTGTTCTGTAAATTGGTCTTCTCCAAAAATTGTTATCAAAACCAGATCTTTCATCCAAACTATCTTTCGACAAAGTATGATTATTTTATCTCTATTTCTGTTGGAATTAAATGACCCACTGTGGTTATTGTGCCATAAAACAAAATCAGATCTTTCATCCAAACTATCTTTTGACAAAGACTGATTATTGTAACGTGATTATGAAGGTCCAGAGTTTTGGGTGGACTGCTATAGAAAGAGAGGAAGAAGAAATAAGAGAAAGTAAAAGTTTGAAAAAAAGGTAGTAATGGACACAAAACGGGTTGTCGGGAATTCTGTTAGCATTAAACAAACCAAACGAAACCGCAAATGTTGCAAGGCTGTCCTGAAAATTTTATATTATCTGACTTGCGATAGAACCATAAAAATTCGTATTTCTCATTTTAGGAGTGGTTGCTTTTAAAAATGAATTTCCGCTGGTCTGTACACACTTCTGAAAATTCAGTTTAAGCAGTTACCACTCCCAAAATTTTGGCTTAGCATGGCTTCTGAGAATCCATTGTTGTCTCAAAAAAAATAAGTCAAAATGCTGCTCCATTTTGCTACAACATATTCAGCAAAATGCAGATCAAGAAATGTTGTGTTGTATGTATTTTTATCAAAAAATATCCCTAAGAATTGAGAATTTATGCACACGAAGCAAGCACATAGACTCTTCTCCCTAAATATCAATAGAAGTTATTGTTACAATTTTTGTGGCCATCCTTTTGGCTTCAAGCAAGAGCGCTGTCCAGCGAAGATCCTTTGTGTTAAGCAGAGCGTGATTCTTAGTGAAGAATCCTTTGGTTGCTCCTTAATATTGGGTATGATCCTTTGGTTGTTCCTTGGTGCTCCCTAGTCTTGCAGGTCCTTTGTCAATATCAGCTGATTAGGTAGTTATGTAGACCTATACCTCGGTCCCTTTATCAGAGACCTATAGAGCTGTTTCGCCTCGGCGCAGTCTAACAGCGTGGAAATAGACGGCTGGTTTCCTCAGTCAGGGATGCGACCATACATCTCCCCAACCCTACGTTTTGTATATTTAGTAAGTGAGAGAGGTGAAGATTTGCTGCTGAGGAGAAGTGTCGCAGTCGATAGCTGGAATTAAGGTATACAAAATGAAATCAACAAGATTTCAGTGTTTATGAAGATGTTTATATATATATATATATATATCAGATCTTTTACAATCAGCAATTGTTGACAAGTATTCATGCGAGGAGGAGTAACTGGATTAGTTGACGGCGGCGGTGGGGTCTCTCGGCAAAGTGCTCATAGCAAAGTGCGTTGAGTCTCAAATTCGTCTCGCTTAAGTAATGGTCACCCAAGTACAGGTTAGGGTCAGACGGAGGAAGAGGCATCTTCCCGAATATCAGTTTTCCACTTAAATTCCAATTGTCATTCCATTGTCCGGGATTTCTAATCCCTAATTTCGTCAATTGCTTCATTGCCATAATTTCTTAATGCGGGGGCCCCCTTTCTCCAACCTCTTAATAATCTCTTCTCGTACTGCTACATGCAATGAGGGTATCGGGAGGAAACTATCCTCCCCCTCTCTTAATAGTGACCACCTCTCTAGCAGGTGTTCGCTAGCGTGACGACCATTTTCATGGGTGTCAGCTTTCATCTACTAAGCAGACGCATTCCTGAGTAGGTAAGGAGCCTTTAACACAGAGGGGCCATAAATCACTTTCCAGAGGTTGCATGAAACCCTTGTGTATTTTAGCAAGATAATTATTAACTGCCGTGTTTGGGTGTATGTGTGTGGGTTGTTTTATCCTTTCTCTTTAATAGTTGAATTTTAACAAATGTTGGCAATTATGAAGACAAGATAACAGGTATAGGGATTGGCCCCTATATTTTTACGGCATGTGGAATTAACCAAATTAAAATAATTAAGTTTTCTTAAATAACTAGTTACAATGGTATGTAATGAGTTTAGAATTAGGTAAACAAAAGAAAATCGAATGAATATTAGTTTAGAAATATTTTAGGAACAATAGAAACAATGGTTTAAATTCATCCGATAATTTACGTCACCAGAATTCCACAGATATCAAAATCATTCGATATTGCATCATTGAATATTTTAGCTTAAGGAACACATAGACAATGAATAATTAAAATTATAAAAAGGCCCATAGAGCTGGAAAAACTTCAGATGGAGACACAGAGACAGTGAGGAGCTTTCGCTCTTCCTGACTCAACAGAGTTGGAGAGGATGCTCCTAACTCGACATTGGGAACGTCCGAAAACATCAAATATGACTCAACAGGTCTGTCTATCTTTTCGTCTCCTATTTCTCTCTCTCTCTCGATCAACAACAACAACTTTCAATCACAAGTTCCAATCACAGACAAACTACTAATATGTTGACACAAGCAATCACACGAATATAAACACCATGTCACAGTTGTCACACACAACTATACACAGACACAATCAGACTGCAACACAACTCAAGGCTTTACAACAAAAACGATGCGTTTATCAAACAACAAGAACATGTAACATACAATATACAATATGTGAGTGAGATACAAAGTGTACGCAAGTTTTACAATGTGTCACAATAGAATAGTGTAGTGTGTAATGGTTTGCAAAAAAATGCTTTTGCGAAACTTATCTGTCTCTTGTAATTAGAAGTTTGACTTTTACGATGTCTACGGCTCCTTCCCTGGGCAAGTTTCAGGCATGTTGTTCTCAACGTCTATAGCTGGCAGGCTTCAAAAGCACGTCGTCCCCTGACCTCTGTTGCTGGGGAAAGAGGGAGATTCATGGTATCAACCCTCAAAAATTGGCGGGTAAACTAGGCCTAGTAATATAGGCTCTGATTGTTCGCTAACAAAGGCCCCTAGCCAATCGCACGAGACTTCTTATCAGGTGATGGCTAAGGTACCCATGGCTTCCATGTTTTGGCAATGGTCAAAGGGAGGTAACTGTTTAAGATAATATTTCTTATACAAATGACCTATCTGTAATTCCTGGCTACGGCAATCTACCCCGGCCAGTAATGAGATAATGCCTGTAATTAGTGTTTATTGGTCCTTTTTTTTTCAACATTTTGTAGGATTTAATGTTTGTTCAGAAATTATCCAAAACTTAAAATTTCCTGTATATATTTCGTTCAACCTTTTGTCCGTAAATTCTTCAAAGGGGCAGCTGGATTCCACAGACCGTATTTTGATTTACTAAATAATTTTGTGTAATTATACTCTACTTAACAAAGGTCAGAAAACAATCCTTTCTAAACGTTCATGCTACGTTTGAATTCCAATAATTCTAGTTCAGGGGATTACTAGTATCTTAATTTTACTAAACAATCTTTGTGCAATTATACACTACTTGACAAAGGTCGGAAAACAGTTCCTTCCAATTGTTTGTGCTACGTTTGATTCTCAGTAATTCTAGTTCAGGGGATTCCCTAATGTCTATAGTGTCACAGTTAACCAACCCCATATTCTGGCTGTTGATTGGCTGAGGTTTAAACGATATGACCTCGCTTTTACATTTTTTCAGGTAAGTTAACTTTGAACCACGTATCTTTGAGAATTTGTGTTATGCCTCAAATATACATGGTTCAAAGTTAACTTACCTGAAAAAATGTAAAAGTTTTTAAATAAAATAACTGGGGCATTATATCTTTTATTCATCAGTATATCAACACTGAAAATTTCATTAAATTCGGTTAATTCCATGATTTTTGGTATTTCTTTTTTCTTTCGGCGGAGTTACATATGATGGTGGAATTTAGGTCCATTGAGTTTGATTTAACCAACATTGGATTAGTCAATAAGTGGCCAATGGAAAATGCCTTACATTGAGCTAGCGACAAAATAACAAAAACGTTGCTCTGTCTTTGTACTATTGATGACAAAAATGTTGTTTTCCCTGCAAAATGTAATAACATTAAGGTAATTTAATAAGGAAGTGCGTCCCGGTCTCCTGCCTCAAAAATTGCTACCCGGTCACTATCAAAATAACAACCCCAGCTCATAATTCTTGTTTATTTATTGTAATTTGTCGTAATTCTTTAGATATGAAGATGGATATATAGTTTGAATAGACTGAGATAGATAAACAAACAAAATAATATAGATAGATATGAACAAATGGAGATAGATATTTTCGATAAGTAAGTTTATATGGGGGAGGGGGGTTGCAACTTTTTTGTGTGTCATAATTCTTGTTTATTTAAACTAAAAACAAGACATGAAACACACATGAATAAAAAAAAAATCTTAGTATTTAAAGTAATATAGATAAATATGAACAAATTGAGATAGATAGATATGAAGATGGATAGTTTTGAATAGACTGAGCTGGGTCATTATTTTAATAGCCACTGGAACGCACTTCCTCATAAATTACCAACATTAATTCCATGCATTTAATTGTAAAAGAAAAAAAAGCAAGCCAATAGGAAAATGCCTTACATTGAGCTAGCACTAAAATAAACAAAAATGTTGCTCTGTTTCATTGATGACAAAAATGTCACTTTTACCTGCAAAAAGGTTGAAAGATACCATAAGATTAATTCCATGCATTCAATTGTTAAAGAAAGAAAAAACTATTTTTTAAAAATTTTCTGTCCCCCCCCCCCCCCCCCCACACAAAAAAAAAAACAAAAAAAACAAAAAAAACACACACACACACACACAAAACAGCCAAAACTCCTAGAGATATTTCTATGGATTAACATTGGATTGTTCAATGAGTAGACAATTGAAAATGCCTTACATTGAGCTACCGACAAAATAACAAAAAATGTTGCTCTTTTCTATTGTATCATTGGTGACAAAAATGTCATTTTCCCTGTAAAATGGTTAACAGATATAATAACATTAATTCCATGCATTTAATTGTAAAAAGAAAAGAAAAAAAAACTTTTTTTCTTTTTTTTTTTCGTTTTGATGCAGAAAAACGCCTAAAGAAAAGAAAATAGAAAATAATAAAAAGAAATAGACATTTAGTCTGGTGACTAAACTTTTTCCGCATGATTGATTTCGAAAAACACATTGATTCTATTGGCAGACAAGAAACAAGACAATGTGTCACTATAGTTTGAACTAATACACCTAAAATGGCAGATAAGAGAGGGTTGGTGGTAAGGGGGAATAACTCTGCGAATCAAAACCAATGAGAATAAATTGTTAAAAGAAAGATCCAGAAAACAAATCATCAATTACTGTGTCGTCAAATTAATGAGAATAGAGAAAATGGAAAATAAAAAAAAACAAACAAAAAAAGAATAAACGATGCGAAATTGTTCGGTGGGAAGGAAAATGGTTTTGATAGAGTCTTATTGAAAATAGTGTAAAATGTTTTGTCTCGGTTTATTTGCTCTGCGGATTGTGTTAAACACTAAAAGAAAAACACAGAATGGTTCGACTGATAATGATGGAAAAAAGAACTATTAAGATGCTGCAAGAAAGGAAAAAGGTCTCAAGTCTGTAAACCTTTCTTTCCACCCTGTCGGTGGGGTTAGAATGCACCGACTGCACAGGGGTAAGACTCCCCCAATGGGGCCACCTGTTGCCGTGGGTGGCGATCGTGATGCTTAAGGATAGAACCCTGACTTGCAATATTCCACTAGATGGGCAGTCTCCGGCTGGGTTCGATAATCTGCTTGGCTGAGGGTCCGCAATGACCCCCTTTCAAACCGCTAGGCTGAGGAGACCCCTCCCATACCTGCCGTCAAGCTAGGATAAGGTGCCCTCCCCCCACAGTGCCATTTAAGAATGATAGGCGGAGGCTATCTTCACATGATAAATGAAAATGAGATCAGTATTATACAGGAAAAATAAAATTAGGATTTTATATAAATGAAAAATAAGAATTTGTATTATACAAGGAAAAAATTATGCATTTAGATAATGAGAAAATGAAATTGTTATTTTACAGAAAATAGAATATATTGTTGACTTTCAACTACATTATATGGGAAATAATATTGTATGGAATTCTGACTATCTACTATTTGCAATTTCAGCTTAAGATATTTTTTTGGCTAATCTTGCAAATCAGTTGGAAAATTAGGGTGACCCAGAAAGAACAGAACCCACAAATTTTGTAATAAAACTGTTAATTTTAACTAGGTTGGGGTTTAGGGTTAGTTTAATGGGAAAATAAATAAATAATTTGGGTTCTGTTTTTTTCTGGGTCACCCTGGAGACCCCCCCCCCCCAAAAAAAAAACAGAACCCACAAATTTTGTAATAAAACTGTTAAGTTTAACTAGAGGGTTTAGGGTTGGTTTAATGGGAAAATTAATGAATAATTTGGGTTCTGTTTTTTCTGGGTCACCCTGTGATATGTTTTAATTTTCCGACCGATTTGCAAGTTTATCCATTTTTTTTTTTTTTTTTTTTTTTTTTTTTTTGGTATGGATTTAATTTGTTAAATGCTATTGTTTAGTCAAGTCCAATTGTCTATTTTCTTTTTTCTTTCTGTTGAACTTTGAAATAAATTTGTAATTTTGTTTGATGACACAAAAGAGGTACGAAAATAGAACAAAACCAAAAACCAATTCTCTTTTAAGAATTGTCTTTGATGATTATCTTAGTGGGGGGGGGGTTGTCTTTTACAAAAGAATAAAAAAGGATTTTTATTTTACTTTTTGGTTCAATTTATTTGTTTATTTAGGATTTCTTTTCTTTTTGGAAATTCTTTTGTATTTTTCATTACAAAATCTTTTAACTTTGTTCTCAAAAGTTATCCTGTTTCAACTTCATCCTTAAATGTATCTGGGAGTCCCCCATGGCCTAGTGGCTAAAATGTTGGACTGCAACATCGTAGTAAGCATTCAAACTGCAGCCATGCTATTATGTTTATACAAGTAAAACAATACTTACCGTCACATTGCAGACAAGGCAGCAACAAGCTGTAACTTAATACAGAACCTGCATTGCTACCAGCATAATGCAGATTGGTGGATATTTATCTAGCACATAACCACACTAAACCAGCAGCCAATCAGAACTCAAGGAATGGGATCACCAGATGCAAGTATGGAATATTCCTGAGTGTTATAAATACCAACTGCTTTATGTACAAATTCAGTTATACTTTGTTGTTGTTCAATTCAACAATGTTCACCTTCGAGCTAATACTCTTGGGAAAGGTATGAACCCCCTCATCCCTCCTGTTATGGGCTAAATAGTACAAAAAAAAAAGAAAAAGTAAGGAGTCACCATGATTAAAGTGTTGTACTGCATCATTGTAGTAAGCTAGTTCAAACTCTAGTTGTCTTTTACAAGTAAAAAGATTTTTTTTATTTACTTCTGGTTTGATTTAATTGCTTATTTAGGATTTCTTATTTTAGGAAATTCTGTCTTTGTTCTGAAATCTTTTGTTTTCAAAAATGACCCTGTTTCAATTTCATCCTTAAATGTATCAGGAGGAGAGTCCCCATGGTGTGGTGGCTAAATTGATGGACTGTGACCATATAATAAGCAAGTTCAAACTACAATTGGGTTATAAGGTCCACTTTTGGACTAAGACCCTTGGGAAAGGTATGAACCCACTCATTCCACCAGGTATGAGTTAAATAGTACCCCCCCCCCAAAAAAAAAAACCTGGAAAAGTCCCCATGACTAAAGTGTAGGACTGCATCTTCGTAGTGAGCCAGTTCGAACTCTAGTTATGTCTTTTACAATAGACCAACAAAGAACTATATCAATCTTTTTTTTTTATATATGATAATAATAATATAGTGCTGTCATATATAGTCTTTTGATATAGAAAGACTTTTTGATACACCCTATTATATAATAATAATAATAATAATAATATAGTGCTGTCATAGTCTTTTGATAGAGCCTAATATAATAATAATAATAATAATGATAAGTGATTGTTGCCATAGTCTTTTGATAAAGAAATACTTTTGATACACCCTGATATATAATAATAATAATAATGGTCTTGATTCTTCCTCTGATTAGAAATCAGAGGAAGAATTGAGGCCATCCAAACTATGGCACTGTTAAAATCGGTTAGAATACTCAGAAGAGTCCTGGAGAACTGAGAAGACTTGCTGTCATTAAGCCTCCAGTGAACCACTGGCTACGACAGGTGTGAAAAACTCATAATAATATATATATTTACCAACCCCTCCTCACTAGCAGGATGTGACACAAGGTCAATTTCTTAAGCGGAGTTCAACAGGTTTGAATTCAGAGTTTTTCCTTCTCCTAGACCGGTTGCCTAACCAAGGTTAAAGAGCCCAGTCTGCCCTATTATTTATTCATAGCTGGAGGGAGAGTAGGATTCATACCTTTCCCAAGGGTATTAGCGCTAAGTGAAATGCAATTACCACATCCAGGATTTGAACTAGGGGTGACGAGTCCATTTCCCATGACTTTAACCATTACACCACGCGCTTCCAATAATAATCTCATAATAATATAGTGTTCTCATTGATAATCTTTTGTTATAGGAAAGACTTTTGATACACCCTAATATATAACAACAACAACAATAATGATGATTTCTATTTAAAGCGGCTTATTCCATCACGGGAAATTTATCTTTTTTTGTCTGGTAATGGCCAGTCATCTACAGTGAATGGATAAATAAAATAAAAAAGTAAAAGGTATTAAATACCTGATAAAAGGTAAATGATATCTGGTAAGTGTTATAATAGGTAATATGTATTACGCAATATATCCCCCTGCATATCAGTAATAATATGATAAGGTGTGAATGTTGTAAGCCTGTCACAAACTGATGAAGATGCATTATGTGTGGTGAATTCACTTGTAATGATAATAATAATAATAATAATAATCTTATTATAATGGAGATTGTGTGTTTTTCTGTCTGTAACCGAAACTATATTCCTACTCAAGTCACAATTCTCTTAGTTATAGACATCACATTCTCCATGATTGTATTTTTATTTAAACCTCAATTATTAATAAAATTGTTTTACATTATTAATACTGTTAACTATGTCTACATACTGACAACATGCAATTATATTTATATATACAACAAAATAGCGGTTTACAGTGTGAACGGGAAGGCTAATTTGCATATTAATATTAAAAATGTGATTTTATTAAATATGTGCTTAGTATTATTGATTTCTAACTGTTTGGTTTTATTTTAATGAATATAAGCAAAAATCTCTTCAATGAATCTTAAATGAAATCCATTAACAAGGAAAAATAACTGTAATTTTATTCTTTACTTCCTATTTTAACTAAATACTTAAATTAGAAAAAATAACAATGAAAGACAAGAGTGATGGAAGAGTAAGTTTCAGTTGTTCTATTTTTTATTATACTCCCTCTGTTTCAAATCTTTTTATCGGTATTTAGTTTCATTAGCCTTTCTAATTTAATATAATATTTTATTACATTAAACTTAAATACTTGCACCCGGAGGGTGCATATATTTGCTAGTAATAATAATAATAATAATACAGTGATGCTATAATTAATCTTTAGTTGTATATGTGTTATAAGCTTTGGTGTAAAGGTCTAAGAAAAATGATATATATATATATATATATATATATATATATAATGGATAAAAGTAACCTACTCGAGTTTCATCGTCTGATTCGTCAGGGTTACATCCGTTGAATTAATTGAGTTTTCGATTAATATCAGTTGGTACAATACATGCCCGTTGGAATGGGTCTTATCTTTTATAGACGAACGCTTGTTTATATTTTTCAAAACTCATCGTGAACCGTTTTTGTTTATTGGATTAAAAATTTGAATTACTCGTACCCACCGGTAAGCTACTACTCATGTATTAACACATATATATATATATATAATATATATATATATATATATATATATTATGGACTCTCTCGTCGATTTTCGACGCATGAGGGTTCATACATACAATGAACACGCACACGGTGATTTGTTTATAGTGGTGAAGGCTTGTGTTGGACCATCCACTTTTTGGCACAGTCGATAGGAAAGAATTGGTGCATCAAGGGTTGCCACAAACCCAATCAGCGACCGACCTGAGGAATTTTGAATTGTTATCCCTCTCCTAGACTGGTTACCTACCCAAGGCTGAAGGGCCCAGTCTGCCCTACTATTTAATCCATAGCTGGAGGGAGAATATATGGATTCATACCTTTCCCAGGGGTATTAGCGCTATGTGAAATGCCAACAGCTTCGTCTAGGAATTGAATTCGAATCGATGAGTCCATTTTCCACGACTCTAACCATTAGCCCACGCACCTCCATATATATATATATATATATATATACACACACACACACCCGTATTTGATGGCATATAGGACGCACTTTTTCCCTAAACTTTTGGCTCAAAAATTGCTCTGCGTCTTATACATTGTAGGTGAAGTTTGAGACCTCCCGTAGGCTTAGGCTATTTTTCTCCATGAGGCTCACTAACCCAGCTTACACTGAGTATTTTTACCTACTCTAAACTGCCAAATTGCTTTTATACAGCTATGTTTCTGCTTGTGTAATGCACAGCTAAACTGTTTTCAACAATATATGCTTAAATACACTAAAAACTTTTTTCTCTGAATCTGACCTGCTGAAATGGGGGTGCGTCTTATATGCCGTCAAATATGGTACATATATTTACTAAAACCTCCTCATCTAATAGTGAAGAAATTCAAATTCTGGAACTATGGGGAGTACCCCTTCATCACCATTACTCCCAGGTCTACTCTGACCTGGAGTGGTAATACCTGTTAGAGTATTACCATCTATGGATTGAATAGAAAAAAAAACATTTAGAAAAATGGTTTTAAAAAAATTTGATTCAAAAAAATTTTTTGAATACTCATGAAGAATGAATAAAACAAAATGTCTTTGGCATAAAGTAACCCAACAAGGGTTGACAGGCTGTAAAATCCAACCAACCAAACCCTCTGCATGAGTAGGATGTGACACAAAGTTAGTTTCTTAAGTGGAGTTAACAGGTTTGAATTCAGTTTCCTTCTCTTAAACTGGTTGCCTAAGCAAGGTTAAAGACCCCAATCTGTCTTACTATTTACCCATAGGTGTAGGAAGAATAGTTGGATTCATGCCTTTCCCAAGGGTATTAGTGCTATATGAAATGCAAACAGCCTCATCTAGGATTTAAACTCTGGTTGCTGTGTCTATTTCCTATGATAATAACCATTACACCATGGTTGCCTCAGTGTGTATCATTATATAGTTAGAAACATTTATTGTTTTTTAAATTATGATTATTGAATCTGAAGAGACAGTGAATAAAAGTCAACGATCAAATCGATTAGAAACCAAATTTTTAATTTAATAATTGATTTTAATCTAAATAATCTTCCCAAATTTTATCAATCGACCATCCTTTAAAATTAAAAGCCAAAAATAGTCACTTCCAGTTCAGTCACCTAGAAAAGAAAAACTAAAATATATCTCTTTTGGAATAAAAGATTGTTGAAATTCAAATAAGGTGATCAGTATTCAAGTTGAATCTGTTCTGAGAATCCAGTGTGGTTACTTTAATCTATATGTACTCAACATATGACTGTAGTTGGTACAGAGCCTGTATTTGGTTACAGTCTTTTTTGTCTGGTGACTGGATGCTAGTCATAGCCTTCCTGTGAAGGTGAATATGATGTTGGTTCTACA
>CM042172.1:3861323-3878823 GCA_023376005.1 Doryteuthis pealeii | reverse complement strand
CGTGATCAATGCATGTGCAAAAATGGAAGGCAAAGAACATATAATGGCGCATGTTTTAACGTGAATAAGCGGAGAACGAAAAGTTAATAAAGATATGTCGTATATCATATGGAATATTAACAGCATCAGATTTACACAACTACTCCTAGACTGGTTGCCTCACTCAAGCTAGATTCATATGCAGAAAGAAAAAAAATGGCATCAATATAGACTTGGTATCCCCACCCCATCCAATCAGTGTGTCTTAGGTGATGGATTTAGACCTTCCCAAAGCCATGGGGAATTAGGAGCTCTTACTTGTTACACCAACTTATTCCAGCAATTGGTTAAATAGTACCACTACTGTTCTTCTACAAGGATAGCTTTAGTATTAAATACCCCATGAAGGTTGATGTTCCATTAAAACAGAACTCAAACCTGAACAATTTATATGTTAGAAGGCTGTTTGACTTCATAGTCCTTCTCCTAGACTGGTTGCCTCACTAAGTCTAGATTCATTATTTAGGTGGTCAAGATTCAGAAAAAGAAAAATTCAGTCGTCTTTTGTGGAAAATATCTTTGTGAATAAATTAACTTTTGTCTTTACTCTCTTTTTTAAAAATAAATTAATAAATTTAAATAATTAAATAAATTTTTTTTTTTTTCACCATTCTCTGACATTTTGTCGCAGGAAGTCTGAGATCAGTTTGGAATGTTTGTAATTTGGTGCCATTTCGGATTATTGGCTTTGAAAGTGATTAGCATTGCAAGAATCTGGTTGTTGGTTTGTTTTTTTTTTCACCTTTCATTTGTAATTATTCTTTACTTTGTTACCATAAGCTTTTTTTTTTTTTTTTTTTTTTTTCAATAAATAGGAAAGAAAAATGTGTTTAACTTTACCTTTAAATTTAGACTTATAACATGTCGGCAGAATTCGTAATTCTTTCTCCTAGATTGGTTGTCTCACAATGGCTTGGTTCATCTGAAGAAAGAAAAAAATCTTCTATATAGACTTAGTATTCCCATCCCATCCTATCAATGTCATGACTCGTATTATTCATTGTTATACTATATTATGTCTATCTTATAAATATTATAGAGTTGGCATTAAATAACCCATAGGATTGATATGCCATTAAACCAAACCTATCAATATCTTTGTCCAATGATGGACCTAGACCTTCCCAAATGCTCTTATTTGCCATACTAACTTACAATAGGTTAGCAGATTGTTTGACTTCTTAGTCAGACTTGGTATCCCCACCCCACCCCACCCCATCCAATCAGTGTGTCTTAGATGATGGATTTAGACCTTCCCAAAGCCATGGGGAATTAGGAACTCTTACTTGTCACACCAACTTATTCCAGCAATCGGTTAAATAGTACCACTACTGTTCTTCTACAAGGATAGCTTTAGTATTAAATAACCCATGAAGGTTGATGTTCCATTAAAACAGAACCCAGACCTGACCAACTTATATGTTAGAAAGCTGTTTGACTTCATAGTCCTTCTCCTAGACTGGTTGCCTCACTAAGGCAAGATTTATTATTTAGGTGATCGGGATTCAGAAAAGCAAAAACCAGTCGTCTTTTGTGGAGAATATCTTTGAGAATATATGTTAGAAGGCTGTTTGACTTCATAGTCCTTCTCCTAGACTGGTTGCCTCACTCAAGCTAGATTGATATACAGAAAGAAAAAAAATGGCATCAATATAGACTTGGTATCCCCACCCCATCCAATCAGTGTGTCTTAGATGATGGATTTAGACCTTCCCAAAGCCATGGGGAATTAGGAGCTCTTGTCACACCAACTTATTCCAGCAATCGGTTAAATAGTACCACTACTGTTCTTCTACAAGGATAGCTTTAGTATTAAATACCCCATGAAGGTTGATGTTCCATTAAAACAGAACTCAAACCTGACCAATTTATATGTTAGAAGGCTGTTTGACTTCATAGTCCTTCTCCTAGACTGGTTGCCTCACTAAGTCTAGATTTATTATTTAGGTGGTCAAGATTCAGAAAAAGAAAAATTCAGTCGTCTTTTGTGGAAAATATCTTTGTGAATAAATTAACTTTTGTCTTTACTCTTTTTTTTTTTTAAATAAATTAATAAATTTAAATAATTAAATAAATTTTTTTTTTTTTTCACCATTCTCTGACATTTTGTCGCAGGAAGTCTGAGATCAGTTTGGAATGTTTGTAATTTGGTGCCATTTCGGATTATTGGCTTTGAAAGTGATTAGCATTGCAATAATCTGGTTGTTGCTTTGTTGTTTTTTTTCACCTTTCATTTGTAATTATTCTTTACTTTGTTACCATAAGCTTTTTTTTTTTTTTTTTTTTTTTTTTTTTTTTTCAATAAATAGGAAAGAAAAATGTGTTTAACTTTACCTTTAAATTTAGACTTATAACATGTTGGCAGAATTCGTAATTATTTCTCCTAGATTGGTTGTCTCACAATGGCTTGGTTCATTTGAAGAAAGAAAAAAATCTTCTATATAGACTTAGTATCCCCATCCCATCCTATCAATGTCATGACTCGTATTATTCATTGTTATACTATATTATGTCTATCTTATAAATATTATAGAGTTGGCATTAAATAACCCATAGGATTGATATGCCATTAAACCAAACCTATCAATATCTTTGTCCAATGATGGACCTAGACGTTCCCAAATGCTCTTACTTGCCATACTAACTTACAATAGGTTAGCAGATTGTTTGACTTCTTAGTCAGACTTGGTATCCCCACCCCATCCAATCAGTGTGTCTTAGGTGATGGATTTAGACCTTCCCAAAGCCATAGGGAATTAGGAACTCTTACTTGTCACACCAACTTATTCCAGCAATTGGTTAAATAGTGCCACTACTGTTCTTCTACAAGGATAGCTTTAGTATTAAATAACCCATGAAGGTTGATGTTCCATTAAAACAGAACCCAACCTGACCAATTTATATGTTAGAAGGCTGTTTGACTTCATAGTCCTTCTCCTAGACTGGTTGCCTCACTAAGGCAAGATTTATTATTTAGGTGATCGGGATTCAGAAAAGCAAAAACCAATCGTCTTTTGTGGAGAATATCTTTGAGAATAAATTAACTTTTGTCTTTGCATTTTTTTTCCCCTCGTTTTCTGTCGCAGGAAGTCTGAGATCAGTTTGGAATGTTTGTAATTTGGTGCCATTTTGGATTATTGGTTCTGAAAGTGATTAGCATTCCAAGAATCAGGTTCTTGTTTGTTTTTTTCTTTGTCTTTTTTTCCACACTTCTTTTGCAGTTATTCTTTACTTTGTAACCATAAGCTTTTTTCTTTTTGCTTTTGTTAGTTTTATATAAAACTAAAAAGGAAAGAAAACAGTGTTTATGTTTTATCTTTAAATTTAGACTGACAGTGAACGACTTAATCAACATTGAAAGTAACTTGAGTTTCATGTCACTTTTAACAAGTGTTAGAATTCCCAAGGAGATAAGCTCCAAGACTTTGCGTGTTCTTTGGAACATTTACAAAAGAATGTCTACACATTGATGGACGAATATGTCAGTTTACAGAAAGGCACACATAGGCTCTTCTACAACTCAAAAGCTATTGACAAAAGAAAAAAAAATCTCACGTTGGTCACTATTCTATTTTTTTTCCCAGTTTTCTGCTTGAACAAAATTGACATTGTGTCACTTCCTGCTTTCCCTTGCTTACTCAGATAGTATGTCTATGTGTGTGCTATATATATATATATATATATATATATATATATATATATATGAGAGAGAGAGAGAGAGAGTCATCCGCAGACACGTGTTTCAACTTATCAAGTCTCTTCAGTGTGGCTAAACATTTTGTGAGCTACCTACAGCCAGGAGAGAACTCTGAACGATTCAGCAGCAGTCGGACAGAACCGCTCGGCCATTGTCACCCACAGAATCTGAAAGGGATTTTAACTGTTTTAATACACACATCTGTGTATATATATATATATATAGTGTGTGATGCTGTTAGCTTTTTAATTTAGTGAGACTTGGGATGCATGGATTTGATTTGAATAAGTCTCCTGGAAATTTGATGGGTCCTAACTAAAGTTACTAAATAAATTGCAGAGTTTTTATCTATGAACAATTAAAGCTGTCTAACCCCTACCTTGTACCACATACGGTGTAATTCGTTTCTAAGAAAATATTGAAATGTATTTACAGTTAGCTGGAAATGGTGGGGAAGAAAAAAAAAAACAGGGATTCATGGATACGATTTTCTGCATCCTTTTTTTTTTTTTTTTTTTTTTTTTAAGTGTCAGTGACAGGCTGTGTGTGTATGTATATATATGTGTGTATATATATATATATATATATATATATATATATATATATATATATATGGTCAAGAATGTTTTTCAAATATCAGACTTCAGGGGCACATAAAAACTTTATTATAGTCTTCCGAGACTGAAATGCCAATTGAAGAATAAGTTCCAATTACGTCGAACTGGGAAGACAAGGCAACAAACGATTGTAACTCAAATACGAACTCGAATGCTAGAAAGTCCACTGCAAAATGACAAAGTATATATAAGACTCCACAATGTCATTCAAATCAAGCAGTCAAGCAACCAATCAGAACTCAAGGAATGGAATCACCCAAATCACCCAGATTCATGAATGGATCATTCTTTATTCCTATTTATACCAGCTGTCTTGGACACTGCTGGAGTTCTACTTAGCTACTGTTATTAAAACCAACAGTAGACTAACTGACTTCAATATGGCGCTGCGAACAGGATCCGAACCTGTGAGGGAATATCCCATTGGATTTCGAATCGCTATGGAGTCTCTTCTATGACTGAAAAGTAATTGACAAGAAAGAAACATCACACATTGGTCATTACTTTTTTTTTTTTTGTATTCTGCTTAAATAAAATTGACCTTGTGTCACACCCTATCTTCTCTTGCTTACCAGATAGTATGTCTATGTGTATGTGTGCATGTATATATAGGGCTGTGGGATCTCTTCAACAATTGAAAAGCCATTGCCAAAAAAGAAACATATCACATTGGTCCTTATTTTTGGCTGTACTCTGCTTAAAAAAATTGATATTGTATCAAATCCTATCTTCCCTTGCTTACCCAGATAATAGCATTAAATAACCCATATAGGTTGATATGCCATTAAACAAAGAAACTGAAACCAAACCAGTTGTAATTATCTTGCCTTGTGTCACATCCTGATGGATTCAGTAAATACATACTTTAAGGAATAGGACAGATAGTGTATGTTGGGGGTAAATAATTTTTTAATTGTCACACTCCTGCCCTGTCAGCTGGGGCATTAGAATACACCCACTGAACCTATGCAGAGGGGTAAGACTCCCTAAATGGAGCCACCTGTTGGCCTTGGGTGGCAACCCGTGATGCTTAGGCTAGATGGCAGTCAGAGAAACCCACTCCAATCAATCGGCTGGTCACATCAAGCCCTAGCACCTATATGATTGATCCAAACCGTATTGCCTTTATGGAAAGCTCCAACCCTTTTTATCATATGGATGCTAGAAGGTGGTGGCTGAGGGTCTTCATATTCTGGGAATGACATTAAACTCATTAATCTGATGGTGAGGTTCCAGTTTTGGAGGTTCGGGGAGTGTGGAGCACCCCTTCGTCACCATTGCTCCCTGGTCCACTTTGACCCGGAGTGGTAGTACCTGTTAGGGTCCTATCTATGAGTTAAATTGTAAAATGTGTTTATAAAAAAAATTGAGTTTCCATTAAGAATGGATTTATTTAAAAACTTTGTTGGCATTAAATTACCCACTGAGGTTGATATGCCGTAAAACAAACCAAACCAAATCGAACCCAGAACCTTGTGACTCATAGGTTGATGTTCTTCCGACCGAGCTAAAACAACCCTAACGTTTGTTATATTGATATTTTTGGTCAGATATGTGTGGGTTATGTAAATTACGGTTTGGGGACTGTGGAGCACCCCTTCCCTGGTCCACCCTGACCCAGAGTGGTAGTACCTGTTAGGGTCCCATCTATGGGTTAAATTGTTAAATGTGTTTATAAAAAAAATTGGGCTTCCATTAAGAATGGATTTATTTAAAAAACTTTGTTGGCATTAAATTACCCACTGAGGTTGATATGGCATAAAACAAACGAAACCATGGTCACTCTCCCTAAATCTTTTGGGGGGTGGGTGGGGGGTATGGCACCCATATTGATTTTAACTCTTGCATACTTATTACTGACATGACACACAAAAAAAGTCCTATTCACACACAAGCAGTATTGATTAATGAAAAAAAAATCTTTACATATGCACCTCTTCGTCATACAAAGTTCCGCGTGTCCGCAGCAGTACCCTCCCCCCAGCCCAAGGACGTGTTTTATTTGATTGTGTGTTAATATAAAATATTCCCATAAAAGTGGAAAGACAATGAACAGTTTTAGCAAAAGCAAACTGGATAAATGACAGAATTGCTGGCAACTGAAAGATAATGTCTAGAATGAAAATACTTTATTCTTTTCTTTTTCTATTTAGTTTTTGTTCTTTTCTTTCTGATACTTTAGATACGAGAGAATCGATTTCCTCCCCCTGAGCATTATTTATTGGTAACAGCTTGCTTGTCTCCCCCTAATGTCTCCTTTTTCTTAAATGGTCATAGTATCGGTTCTTTTTGTATATATGATTCATTGAAGCTTACATATATATGTAGCTTACATTATATATACTAGCAAATATATGCACCCTCCGGGTGCAAGTATTTAAGTTTTAATGTAATAAAATATTGTATTAGAAAGGCTAATGAAACTAAATAAGAATACAGATAAAAATATTTGAAACAGAGGGAGTATAGTAAAAGATTTGAAACAGAGGGAGTATAATAAAAAATGGAACAACTGAAACTTACTCTTCCATCACTCTCGTCTTTCATTGTTATTTATTCTAATTTAAGTATTTAGTTAAAAGAGGAAGTAAATAATAAAATGACCGTTATTTTATCTTGTTAATGGATTTCATTTAAGATTCATTGAAGAATTTTTGCTTATATTCATTAAAATAAAACCAAACAGTTAGAAATCAATAATACTAAGCACATATTTATTAAATTCGATTTTTTAATATTAATATGCAAATTAACCTTCCCGTTCACACTGTAAACTGCTACTTTGTTGTATATATAAATATAATTGCATGTTGTCAGTATGTAGACGTAGTTAACAGTATTAATAATGTAAGACAATTTTATTAATAATTGAGGTTTAGATAAAAAATAAAATCATGGAGAATGTGATGTCAATAACTAAGAGAATTGTGACTTAAGTAGGAATATAGTTTCGTTTACAGACAGAAAAACACACAATCTCCATTATAATAAGATATATATATATATATATATATATTGAAGCTTACATTATATATATATATATATATATATATATGTATGTTTATACGTGTTGAGATATATATATATATATATATATGTAGAATTAAACAAATGACACATCTCCTGTTTAACAATTTTATTTTTGATCTTTTCGAGTTTTCTGGCCAACTTCTTGATATTTAGGTGGAATTTGTGGATAAGTCCACCAAAGTTCATGTCCCGAGTACTTTCGGCACTTCGAAGTGCCATAAATGTATTTATAAAAAAAATTGTATTATCCATTAAAAATTGATTTATTTCAAAACTTTATTGGCATTAAATGACCCACTGAGGTTGATATGCCATAAAACAAACCAAACCAAATCTGGAACCTTGTGGCTTATAGGCAGATGTTCTTCCGACTGAACTAAAACAACCCTAACATTTGTTATATTGATATTTTTGGTCAGATGTGTGGGTTATGTAAATTACGATCTCATATTCAATTTGTATGTATTAGCCTTTCTGTGGGGAAGGTACTACCACTCCGGTAGTACCTGTTAGGGTCCCATCTGTAGGTTATGTAAATTGTGGGGAAGGTACTACCTGAGTGGTAGTACCTGTGGGTTATTTAAATTGCGGTCTCATCTTCAGTTTGTACATATTAGCCTTTCTTTGGGGAAGGTACTACTGGAGTGGTAGTACCTGTTAGGATCCTATGTATAGGTTCGATAGAAGAAAAAAATGTGTTTAAGGAAATTGAGTTTTTAAAAATTGAGTACCTATCACGAATGAATAAAAAATTGTTTTCAGCATAAAATAACCCAACAGTTGTTGACATGCCTTAAAAACAAATCAACCAGCGTCAAACCCAGAACCTTGTGACTCATAGGCAGATGCTCTTCTGATTGAGCTAAACCAACCCTAACGTTTGTTATATTGATATTTTTGGTCAGATGTGAGTGGGTTATGTAAATTGCATTCTCATATTCAACTTGTACGTATTAGCCTTTCTGTGGGGACGGTCGCATTAATTTTTTTCTCTCTCTCTCTCTCTCTATTGTCCCGGGGGGGGGGGTGCGGATGTTTTATGCGTTTTGTTTTGCAAGTGGATCATCTTCGACACTGAACAGTGCATTTCTGTTACTTGATAAACGAAAATAAAGAGAAATCAAATTCTCTAAACTTTGTGACCCACCCTGAAATGCAAATGATATCTGCTCTTTCGAGAGAGAGAGAGAGAGAGAGAGAGAGAGAGAGAAGGTGTGTGTCAGGGATGGGGGCTGTCAATATGAATTATCATCCGATTTGCAAGCACTTGTTTGTAATGCACCGGTTGACCTGAGTTATTTACTACTGCAGTTAAAGAAAGCAAAAAACGTCTTTATTTCTGATAAAATTGAAGTACAAAATTCAATCACTTTAATGAGTGTGACTTCAGTATTTCATATCATCATCATCAGCCCTGTCCGCTGAGTCTTTAGAATACATCGACTGCACCTCTGTAGAGGGGTAAGACCCCCCCCACACACACACACACACACAATGGGGCCACCTGTTGGCCGTCAGTGGCGACCTGTGATGCTTAAGGATGGAACCCTGGTGGCTGAACTTTGGCCCTACCTTGGGCTAGACGGGTGGTCGGAGAGGCCCCCACCGATCAATCGGCTGGTCACGTCAAGCTCTAGCACCTATATGATTTTCCCAACCCTATTGCCCTTATGGCAAGTCCCAACCCCTTTTTATCATATGGGTGCTAGAAGGCGGTGGCTGCAGGTCTACATGTCCTGGGAATGACGTTAAACTCTATCTGATGGTGAGGTTCCAGTTCTGGAGGTTTGGGGAATATGGAGCACCCCTTCATCACCATTGCTCCCTGGTCCACTCTTACCCGGAGTGGTAGTACCTGTTAGGGTCCCATCTATGGGTTTAATAGAAAAATGTATTTATAAAAAAATTGTATTATCCATTTAAGAATTGATTTATTTCAAAACTTTATCGGCATTAAATGACCCACTGAGGTTGATATGCCGTAAAACAAAACAAACCAAACCAAACCTGGTGGCTGAGCAGTCCATGACATGCAGCACTCCACTTTGGCCCTTACTTGGGCTAGACAGTCGGTCGGAGAGCCCCTTTGATCAATCGGCTGGTCATGTCAAACCCTAGAACGTATATGAATGTCCCAAATATTGCCCTTATGACAAGCCCTACCCTTTTTATCATATGGGTGCTTAGAAGGCGGGGGCTGAGGGATTTCATGTCCTGGGAATAACGTTGAACTCTATCTGTTGGTGAGGTAAATTGAAAAACCTGAGTTTATAAAAAAAATTGAGTATCCATTAAGAATGAATTTATTTCAAAACTTTGTCAGAATTAAATGACCCACTGAGGTTGATATGCCATAAATCAAACCAAACATCTAACAAATGATGTGTGTATTAATATTACTAGCAAATATATGCACCCTCCGGGTGCAAATATTTAAGTTTTAATGTAATAAAATATTGTATTAAATTAGAAAGGCTAATGAAACTAAATAAGAATACAGATAAAAAGATTTGAAACAGAGGGAGTATAATAAAAAATAGAACAACTGAAACTTACTCTTCCATCACTCTTGTCTTTCATTGTTATTTTTTCTAATTTAAGAATTTAGTTATAAGAGGAAGTAAAGAATAAGATGACAGTTATTTTATCTTGTTAATGGATTTCATTTAAGATTCATTGAAGAGATTTTTGCTTATATTCATTAAAATAAAACCAAACAGTTAGAAATCAATAATACTAAGCACATATTTATTAAATTCGATTTTTTAATATTAATATGCAAATTAGCCTTCCCGTTCACACTGTAAACCGCTATTTTGTTGTATATATAAATATAATTGCATGTTGTTAGTTTGTTAATATGGTTAACAGTATTAATAATGTTAGACAATTTTATTAATAATTGAGGTTTAGATAAAAATAAAATCATGGAGAATGTGATGTAAATAACGAAGGGAATTGTGACTTGAGTAGGAATATAGTTTCGGTTACAGACAGAAAAACACACAATCTCCATTATAATAAGATATCGATTGTTATTGTATATTTTTGTATTATTTATTTATTGCAAAGGCAACAATAGGATTTATATGTAATGAAATTGCATATCCTCGTTTCTTGCTTAAATAGCTCCACTTGTTTTGTGAAATTTCTATGTGTCCTGCTAGTATTTAATATTGACTTTGTATGTGATATTAATTTGTTTTTTTCTTCCTTATATCAACAGGGAATGTATTTTTACTGGGATGCAGTAGGTTTCATTTTTTAAAAAGATCTTTTTTTACGAGTGTGCTGTGTGTCTTTTTTTTTAATTTAAAAAAAAAATATATGTAGTTTTTATTTGGTCACATTTGTCTTTTTTTTTTTGTTTTTAAAAATTTATTTTAATTTATTTCATATTAATCTTTTTGTTTTAAAAAAAAAATTTTTTTTTTTTTTTTTTTTTTTTTTTTTTAAAAAAAAAAATTGTTTTGGCAATTTTTATTTATTTTTTTTTTAAACCCTGCCCCAAAGCTGTGTGCGCATTTCTGTTGATTTTTTTGCCCAAAAGAAAATGAAACAAAAGCTTTGCTTAAAAAAAAAAATTGTTTAAAAATTTTTTATTCACCACTTTAATTTAAAATGCTTCTCTTTTACATAATATACCACGGATTTTGTGTGTGGGTGTAATAAAAACAATTTTTTTTTTCTGAAAACAAAAAATGAATCTAACCTACTAATTTCTTTTTAGCCTAGCGTTTTATTAATATTTGGTATATATATATATATATATATAAATATATAGATGCTGATATGTATATGCGCCATGTGTCCCATTGTTTTTCTTTTTTCTTCCCTCACCATTTGAAGCTAACTGTAAATACATTTTAATAGTTTCTTAGAATTACTCAGGATATGTTACAAGGTTGGAGTTATTCAGCTTTTGTCGTTTTCCCAGATCATAAATAAAAACCCTTCAATATATTAAGAAACTTTAGTTGGGACCCATCAAATTTACAGGGACTCATTCAAAGTAAATATGTGCATCCCGGACACACTAAACTGTAAAACTATGTAGAAAATAGAGAAAAAAAAAACACAAAATATTCCAAAAGAATGAGTTTATTTTTTATGGTGAAGTCGACGTTATAAGGTTTTTTTTTTGTTGTTTTTTTTCTTTTCTTCTCAACAAACCTTCATTATCTTGCAGATGTTAATAAAAATTAAGTGAAATCGTCAGGCTGACCTAAAGTCGGTATTAGCCAAACAGGGAGTCTGTCACCTTTTCACTAGTGTTAAACTTAGGATATTGTTTTTTGGCATCTGATGTGGAACGCCACAGATCCCTTTGCTACTTATATGCTGAGTTGGCAAGGGTTGGTATTGAACCAAGAACCTTGAGATTCCCAGGTAGACACCTTCCAACCCTATTGCCCTTATGGCAACCCCCAACCCCTTCTTATCATATGGGTGCTAGAAGGCGGTGCTGGGTCTACATGTCCTGGGAATGACATTGGAGGTTTGGGGAATGTGGAGCACCCCTTCATCATCATTGCTCCCTGGTCACTCTGACCCGTAGTACCTGTTAGGGTCCCTTCTATAGGTTGAATAGAAAAACATGAGTTTATAAACAAAATTGTATTCCATTAAAAATGAATTTATTTCAAAACTTTGTTAGCATTAAACATTTTTTTTTACCAATAGAAGTATTCAGCATAAAATAACCCGAGGGTTGACATGCCGTAAAACCCAACTAACCAAACCAAACCAAACCAGGTAACACTTTACTAACTGAGCTAAACTGGTACTGATAAAGGAAATTTTTAAAAATGGAGGGGCTGGGTGAATGGAGATGTCGGGAGATTTGAAAAAAAAATTTAAATGTAAAAGTTGAATTTTTGAGAATTTTTTTTTCCATTAAAATAATTGCACTCATTGTCTGCGTTTTATCGATATCACTGCCTCTGTGCCACAAGTGTTTTTTTATTTATCATCGAAATTTGCTTCCAGCCGTTCACCTGCATTACTACATCTTCTTCTTGACTATCCACCTTTCTTTTTTTTTCTTCATATCTTCCTTATCTGCCTTTTTATTAGCCATTTTCTATTTTTTTTTGTGCTTATCTTGCAAACCATTGATAAGAGCTTTAAACCTCACTCGTTGCTCCTTGTCAGATCTAGCTTGATTAAAATGAAAATTCAAGTTCATTTTTTAAGCTAACATAATTTCTTATCCATTATTTTCAGGCTTACTTATTAATTACCTCTTAGATTTATCATGCCTGTCTATTAATTACCTCTTAGATTTTCCATATATATTAATTACCTCTAGATTTATCATGCCTGTCTATTAATTACCTCTGTCTATTATTATCATGCCTGTCTATTAATTACCTCTTAGATTTATCATCATTATGCCTGTCTATTAATTACCTCTTAGATTTATCATGCCTGTCTATTAATTACCTCTTAGTTTATCATGCCATTCTTAATTACCTCTTAGATTTGCCATATATATTAATTAATCATATTAATTACCTCTTAGTTTTATCATGCCTATCTATTAATTACGTATTAGATTTATATCATGCTTATCTATTAATTACATTCTTAGATTTCATATTATTTACCTCTTAGTTTTGACATGCCTATTTATTAATTATCTCTTAGTCCTACCTATTAGATAGTCATATCTATCAATTACCTATTAGATTAGCCTATTAGATTAGTCGATTAGATTAGCTATTAGATTAGTCATATCTATCAATTACCTATTAGATTAGTCATATCTATCAATTATCTATTAGATTAGTCGTATCTATCAATTACCTATTAGATTATCGTATCTATCAATTACCTATTAGATTATATTACCTATTAGATTGGTCGTATCTATAATTACCTATTAGAATTGGTCGTATCTATCAATTACCTATTAGATTGGTCGTATCTATCAATTACCTATTAGAATTAGATTGGTCGTATCTATCAATTACCTCTATCTAATGATTGTATAAAGCTTTATTACCTGTTAATTTATCCATTTCCCAATCTCTTCTCTAATTCTCCACCCCACAATTACTCCCAGTCCCCACCCTGTGTATATCCATTTGCATATGTATACGCTTCATTTAACATTTCGCTCCTAAAAATTGTAACTTTTTGCAAGATTTACAATCTATATTGATTGCTAGTTTAAATCAATTTGTTTTCAAAGTCGTAAATTATTTGATTAAATTATCCTAATTTGTTAATTGAATAGTCATTCTATACATCAGGCTATTTTTCAATAATTAAAATCTCTTTATTTAGTTTAATTCAATAAGTTAAAACAGTTTCACTTGGTGAACATGTGATTATTTTGCATTGTTTTTCTCTTGTTTAACAAAGACATTGTTTTCTCTTGTTTACCATAACTGTGTGTAACATGCAGCCTTCACTTTGGATTGGTGGGGGGGGGTCTTCATGGTGTAGTGGTTAATGTGCTGGATTGTAACATCATAGTAAGCGAGTTCAAACTCCAGTCAGAGTTAAATTATACCAAATTATAATATAAGTATTGAAGTCAGTAAGTCTACTGTTGGTTTGAATAACAGCAGCTAACTAAGCACAACTTAAGCAGTGTCCAAGACAGTTGGTATATATAGAAATCAAGAATGACCCATTCATGAATTTGGGTGATTCCATTCCTTGAGTTCTGATTGGCTGCTTGACTGCCTGATTTGAATGACATTGTGGAGTCTTATGTATATCCTGTCATTCTGCAGTAGACTTTGTGACATTCGGGTTTGTATTTAAGTTACAACCGTTTGTTGCCTTGTCTTCCCAGTTCGACGGTAATTGGAACTTTAATTATTCTTCAATAAGTACATTGTTATATTACCAAATTAGTTCTATTATACCATAACTGTGTATAATATACAATTCTAGAGCTCTGAGGAGTGTGGAGTACCCCTTCATTGCCATTACTCCCAGGTCCACCCTGACCCGGAGTGGTAGTACCTGTTAGGGTACCATCTATGGGTTAAATAGAAGAAAATGAGTTAACAAAAATGTGTTTTAAAAAATTGAGTTAAAAAAAGAATTTTGAATACCCATCAAGAATGAATAGAACAAAAAGTCTTTGGCATAAAATAAACCAATAAGAGTTGACATGCCACACAATCCAACCAACAACCTCATAGCGCTAATGAAAAGGGGATAGATTCCCTTGATGTCCAGCCAATACCAACAATAGGTCATTCTACTACTTTTTTTATTTACTGGTTTTGTCATTAATTAATCCACAGAGGTTGAAATGCCATTCAACAAAGAAACGAAACCTGTCTTAGAATAAAGAAGGTGTTCGGGGTATGATGTTAAACTGGTCTGATGTTAAGGTCCTATTTATGGATTGAATAGAAGAAAATGAGTAAAAATGTGTTAAAAAAAATTGAGTTCAAAAAAGAATTATGAATACGCATAAAGAATGAATAGAACAAAACGTCTTTGGCATAAAATAACCCAACAGGAGTTGACATACCATAAAATCCAACTAACCACCTCATACTGCAAGTGAAAAAGGGGATAGACTCCCTTGCTGATGTGTTCAAAAAAAGTTTTTTTGAATACACACAAAGAATGAATAGAACAAAACATCTTTGGCATAAAATAACCCAACAGGAGTTGACGTGCCATAAAATCCAACAAACCACCTCATACTGCAAGTGAAAAGGGGGATAGACTCCCTCACTAATGTGTTCAAAAAAAGTTTTTTTGAATACACACAAAGAATGAATAGAACAAAACATCTTTGGCATAAAATAACCCAACAAACCACCTCATACTGCTAATGAAAAGGAGGATAGACTCCCTCGCTGATGTGTTCAAAAAAAGTTTTTTTGAATACCTATCAAGAATGAATAGAACAAACCATCTTTGGCATAAAATAATCCAACAGGAGTTGACCTACCATAAAATCCAACTAACCACCTCATACTGCAAGTGAAAAAGGGGATAGACTCCCTCACTAATGTGTTCAAAAAAAGAATTTTGAATACACATAAAGAATGAATAGAACAAAACGTCTTTGGCATAAAATAACCCAACAGGAGTTGACCTACCATAAAATCCAACTAACCACCTCATACTGTTAGTGAAAAGGGGGATAGACTCCCTCGCTGATGTGTTTTAAAAAAGAATTTTTAATACCTATCAAGAATGAATAGAACAAAACATCTTTGGCATAAAATAACCCAACCAACCAACCACCTCATACTGCTAGTGAAAAGGGGGATAGACTCCCTCGCTAATGTGTTCAAAAAAAGAATTTTTAATACCTATCAAGTTTGAATAGAACAAATCATCTTTGGCATAAAATAACCCAACAGTGTTTGGCATGCCTTAACCCCCCCCCCAAAAAAAAAAGAACAAATAAGGTCATTACCCTAACTGTGTATAACATGCACCACTAACTTTGTATTGAAATTCTGGGGTGGGCGGGAATTTCTTGTAATAGACTCTGACTTTTTTTTCGAATTTGAATCTGCTAAATTCAATCTGAATTTATCATTTGTTTAATTCTTTTCTAATTCTCTATGTAAGGCATCCATTCATCCATCGATTCAATCAACAATTCTTTGTTAAACTCCAAAAATCTCAACCAAAGTTGCCAGTTTCCATTTAAAGCAAATTAATTAACAAATTTTCAGTTTTGAAAAAAGAAACAAGAGGTTGAAGTATTATACAAATATTTTTCAATTTGTTTATTTCTTTAGTAATCAAAACTGAAAAGAGTTCATACAAATCATGCGTGGGCAAATAGATCTTTATAGATTTTTTACAGTTTAAAATTCTATTTATAATACTAGCAAAAATAAGCACCTTCCGGGTGCAAGTATTTAAGTTTTAATGTAATGAAATATCATGTTAAATTAGAAAGACTAACGAAACTAAATAAGAACTCATATAAGAATGATTACACTTATTTGTGTTTTGTTTTAATAGATTTGTATATTTTTCTGAATTCTTTTAAATTATCAAATTAGTATTATTTGGATTATTCGGACTATTGTTCTCATCTTTATTGTTATCTACACTATTTCTCTGGATTTTTTTAGATGAGGCTTGATAATTGATATTATTTGGATTATTCAGACCATTGTCCTCATCTTTATTGTTATCTACACTATTTATCTGAATTTTTAAGATGAGGCTTGATAATTTTTTATTATTTGGATTATTCGGACTATTGTCCTCATCTTTATTATTATCTACACTATTTCTCTGGATTTTTTAGATGAGGCTTGATAATTGGTATTATTTGGATTATTCAGATTATTGTCCTCATCTTCATTGTTATTTGTACAACATTTCGGTCGATGTGCACTCTGGCCTTCTTCAAAGTTCCGTGATGGCTCCTGATTACGACAAGAAGGTTCCCGAGTTCGAGAAAGTTCCAGAGTCCGACAAGAAGTACCTGAAGAAGGCCATAAGGCACATCAGCTGAAACGTTGTACAAATAACAATGAAGATGAGGACAATAGTCCGAATAATCCAAATAATAGATTTGTATATAATGTTATACATTGGATTGCTTTTAATGTTTGAGAATAAAACAATAATATTAGAAATAAATAACACTGTCATTATTTATTGAATCAGTATGCAACTTATGTAAACCGCCTTGGTTAGGATTGAACTCGGTTTGCAAATTTCATTTTCAATGGTGATAACCATTACGCCACTTGAGCATTTCCTTAATGTCAGTGTGCCGTAAAGATAAGGCCCAGCACCTTTAGGCTTTTGAAAATATTTTAGTTGGCTTTGTATGTAGAATCAACAGACCCCAAGTAATGATACCAAATGAAATGACTGTTCACTTCTACTTCATCTCAACCTTTGAATGCAGCAGGGACACCCTCAGATTTCCTGGAGCTACATGGTGCTCACTGTTGCATGAAAGATATTGGAGAGAAGAAAATACCTATCGCTGCTTTTTGTTGGGGACGTGAAAAAAAATTTTTTTTTTGTTGGATTGGGCAGGAAGAATGGGTTGACAATTTTTTCTTTTCTTTTTCTTTTCTCCTGAAAGAGAAAGAAGGAAGAAGTGTGGGAAAAATCTTAGATTCCTTTACTGCCTTAAGCAAGTTTTTTTTTT
>CM042172.1:3836323-3856323 GCA_023376005.1 Doryteuthis pealeii | reverse complement strand
AGTTTATAAACAAAATTGTATTATCCATCAAGAATGAATTTATTTCAAAACTTTGACGCATTAAATGACCCACTGAGGTTGGTTTACCGTAAAACAAACCAAACCATTGATAAGACTGTTCAATACTTGATTGGGTGACCACTTAACCAACAGCAAGTACTGTAAGCAACTTGAGTCTTTTGTTTATCAAAATGACTTTATTTGGTATTAAATGATTCGAAAAAGGCTGATAATCCCCCCCCCCCAATAATCCGAGAATAAATTCAAAGAAAGTAGACAATTCTCTTTTGAAAATAAGTTTGGTCTCCTGTTATTTGGAAAGGTGAGGAACGAATCTCTCAGATGACCATGTTTGCTATTTTTGTTGTTTGGGAATGAACATCATGTCTCATGAAATTACAACCAGTTTTCTGTTCACATAAAAAAAGAAAAAGAAAATAATTCCAGAGAATTTGAAGAAAGAAGAAAAATTTTCTTTGAAACACAAAAGTTGACTTGCATTATCCGAAGAAAGATAAACCAAAGATTAACACCGAAGATAACCTCTTCACATTTAAAAAAAAAATTTTTTTATTTTTTATCCAAGATGAAAAAAAATAAAAATATGTTGAAGATAAAAGAGTCGTTTGATAAATTTTTTATCTGTTCTTGTGACGTTTTTATAAATTATTTCAATGTTTAGTTTTTTTTTTCCTTTAGGCTACACTGCCGGTCCCGGTCAAATAGATTTAGGATTATTATGCCGGTCCTCCTAAAATAAATAAACCTACTTTTATGCTTATGTTACTGGGTTTTTTAAAAAAATTATCTGTTCTTGTGACATATTTATACATTATTTCAATGTTTAGTTATTTTTTTTCGAATAGGCTACATAGCCGGTCCCAGTCAAATAGATAAGCCTGCATTTAGGATTATTATGCCGGTCCTCGTAAAACAAACAAACCTACTTTTATGCTTATGTTACTGTTTTTTTTTTTTGTTTTTTTTTGTTTAAATTTTATCTGTTCTTGTGACATATTTATACATTATTTCAATGTTTAGTTATTTTTTTCGAATAGGCTACACTGCCGGTCCCGGTCCAATAGACAAGCCTGCATTTAGGATTATTATGCCGGTCCTCGTAAAACAAACAAACCTACTTTTATGCTTATGTTACTGTTTTTTTGTTTTTTTTTGTTTAAATTTTATCTGTTCTTGTGACATATTTATACATTATTTCAATGTTTAGTTATTTTTTTTCGAATAGGCTACACTGCCGGTCCCGGTCCAATAGACAAGCCTGCATTTAGGATTATTATGCCGGTCCTCGTAAAACAAACAAACCTACTTTTATGCTTATGTTACTGTTTTTTTTTTGTTTTTTTTGTTTAAATTTTATCTGTTCTTGTGACATATTTATACATTATTTCAATGTTTAGTTATTTTTTCGAATAGGCTACATAGCCGGTCCCGGTCCAATAGACAAACCTGCTTTTAGGATTATTATGCCGGTCCTCGTAAAACAAACAAACCTACTTTTATGCTTATTTACTGTTTTTTTTTGTTTAAATTTATCTGTTCTTGTGACATATTTATAAATTATTTCAATGTTTAGTTATTTTTTTTTTCGAATAGGCTATACTGCCGGTCCCGGAGGTCGAATCAAACCCTTTTATTCAATCCCTGAGATAGGCTGTTCTCATTCCACTAACCCTGACCGAGTACAGTGTTAAGCTATGTTATTATTGCCCGTAGTCAAGATTGAACCTTCAAAATACAGATAATTGTCACTTAGAACTCAACCTTTATATCTGTTACGCCATGTGTCCAACTGGACAATCCAGATTTAATTTTTTTGAACTTATAATCTGAAAATACTTATATACTTTATTTATGATTTTTTACCATTACTTATATTGCCATTTTTCATCATAATTAGCATAGATTCCATTGCTCTCTCTCTCCCACCATCCACCCCTATTGACCAGTCTCAAGTGATCTCAAATTTTAACAGCATGTGTAGAAACAACTAAAAATTGTATGTTTAATAGGTACCACCAAAATAGGTCACGTGATCAGTTTAGGCCATATTGAAGGAAGAAACGTAAATATTTTTGAACTTAAATAAAAAAAAATCTCGTAAAATAGAAATAACGAACATAAAAGAGTTGTTACAAACAAAAACAGTTAATTTTAATCACCGTTATCTTGAAAAATAAGTAAAACTGTCCGTTTTTTTACAAAATTAGCAGTTTCTTTATAGATCTTTTTTTTAGCAGAATTTTTTATTCAGGTTTTTTTTTTTTTTACTAAAAAAACACTCTCGCATAGAAACTTATAAAAAAATTGTTTTTTGTCAGTTCATTTTTTCATATTTCATAAAATGGGGGGGGGGGTAGACATCGTAAAAAATATTTCCCCCAAATATATTTTAGGAAAAAAATATTTCAGACATATTTTCATCAAAAGGTAAGTAATTATGTGAATTTTCGTGAAAATTGGACCATTAATTGATTTTTCATAGAATTAAAAAAAAAAAAAAAAAAAAGCCTTTTGTCATAACTTGTTTTCGGCTACGTTAAATTTCAATTGATTTAACAGTGCGAAAATGTAAATATTGTTTTTCATTTATAATTTTCATTATTTCTGTAAGCTGAAAAATTTTTTAAAAATCATCATGAGTTTTGTTAATGTTTCTTCTTTCGAATGGACAAAACCATTCAAGATAATATTAACCTTTAGGCAAGTTTCATTGTGTTAAATATGGGGAGGGGGGTGTAAATTTCACAGGGAAAATTGGTGGTACCTAATGTTTAAACACCTTTTCTTTTTCAGTTTCTTTTTCTTTTTCTTTTTCTTTTTTAATGGCATTATAAAAATGCCTGAAAAGAAAAAAAAAAGAAAATTTTTTAGTCGTTTCTACACATGCTATTTAAATTTGATCATTTGAGCGAAAATTGGTCAAGTTTTTAGATTATGAAAGGATATCGAATTTTCTGAAACACCTTGTGCATCACAAATGATCTCAAATTTTAACATGTGTAGTAACGACTCAAAATTCTATGTTTAATGTTTAAACCCAATTTCTTTTAGAGTGAATGCCATTTCTATACCTGAAAAGGAAAAAAAAAAAAAAAAGATATTTGGTTGAATTGTGCAGACATTTTGTCTCTGCAGATTTACCAAAAAATACTCACAGATAATACCACAGAACAACAAAACACTAAACAAATACTCAAGATTCTTGAAGCTCTACACATCAGACATAAAAATTCCAATCTTAATAAAAATAAATTTTGATTCTTACTCTAACATACTTAATGCCTTTAACCACTGCCACTAATTACAAAACCATATTAATAATTAATGCGTAGTGTAATGGTTAAAGTCATGGGAAATGGACTAGTTGCCCTGAGTTCAAATCCTGGACGTACTCATTGCATTTCCCTTAGCGCTAATACCCTTGAGAAAGGTATGAATCCTACTCTCCCTCCAGTTATGGATAAATAGTAGGGCAGTCTGGGCTCTTTAACCTTGGTTAGGCAACCGGTCTAAGAGAGGGAAAACTCTGAATTCAAACCTGTTGAACTCCACTTAAAAAATTGACCTTGTGTCACATCCTACCCATTGTGAGGGGTTGGTAAATATATAATTACAATAATAATACATTAAAATAGATAAATTAAAAAAAAACCACTAGTATAAATAGAACCCCAGTATGAATGGAACAATCCAATGTTGTATTGTTTTTACATTTACCCCTGATGATGGCCCGTGAAGGGACTGAAAGTACTTGGGAACAAATACCTTTTGGCAAATACATCAGCTAATTTCAGCCTGATAATGTATCAACTATTTGGCAACTAGAAAGAATTATGAACAAAATTTGCAGACAAAATGTCTGCACAGTCTGACCAAATATGTTTGAAAGAAGATGCTGGAGAAGAGAATCAGAAAAAATTAAATACAACAATTGTTGAAAATAAAAAGAAACAACTCAAGGAAAAGCAAAAATTAATTAAAAAAACAAAAGAAAAAATAAGCAAAAGCAAACAAAAAAAAAAAAAACAACCAAAAAGAATGGTAGGTTGGAAGAGCTGTAATATCTAATATGAAATTTCAGTCTTAAATATTTTACTTAAAACAAGATATAAACTATTCCATGTGGAACAATTTCTAACATCAGATCCCCCCTCCTTCCCCTGCTAACCAAAGAATATACTCTCCAATGTTATAGAGATATTTCTAAAATAGAATTAGTAAAATTAAAAAATTTTGCAAAGAGATTTTGCTTTTAGAGAAATGATTGAATCAGTGTTGTAACCGAAAAGTATCTTTGTTTTGGGTGGTTTTCTTTTGTTTATTTCTTTTCTTTGAAATTATATTTACCAATATTCCAAGTGAAAATTCCTTAAACGAATTTGAAATCTTTCTTGTTTATTCTGGAATTGGGAAAGTGTAGAAATTTTGATCGAGTTGAAATTTGCATTTTTATACAAGTGTTAGCTCAGTCGGTAGACTGTCCAACTAGGAATCACAAGGTTCTGGGTTCAATATCGGCTCTCAACAGCTCGGTGTAGGAGTAGCACAGGATTTGTATGGTAAAGTGAGGAGCTGATGGTGGGTGTGGTGCTCTAACTCAGACGCCAAAAGCATCTCCTTGGTCTACCGCTAGTGAAAAGGGGATAGACTCACTTTTTATACAAGTGTTAGCTCAGTTGATAGTGTCAGACTAGGAAACCATGAGGTTCTGGGTTTTATACTGGCCCTCGCCAACTCAGTGCATGAGTAGTACAGGATCTGTGTGGTAAAGTGAGGAGCTGATGGTAGGTGTGGTGCTAAAGAAAAATAAAGGAGGTGAAAATAGTAAGGGTAAATTAGAGAGTACAAGAGAACAAAAAAGAGAGTAAGGGGGTAAAATAGAGAGTACAAGAGAGAAAAAAAGGAGTAAGGGGGTAAATAGAGAGTACAAGTGAACAAAAAAGAGAGTAAGGGGTAAATAGAGAGTACAAAGAACAAAAAGAAAGTAAGGGTAAATAGAGAGTACAAGAGAACAAAAAAGAGAGTAAGGGGGTAAATAGAGAGTACAAGAGAGAAAAAAAGAGAGTAAGGGGTAAATAGAGAGTACAAAGAGAAAAAAAGAGAGTACGGGGTAAATAGAGAGTACAAGAGAACAAAAAAGAGAGTAAGGGGGGTAAATAGAGTACAAGAGAGAAAAAAAGAGAGTATGGAGTAAATAGAGAGTACAAGAGAACAAAAAAGAGAGTAAGGGGTAAATAGAGAGTACAAGAAGAGAAAAAAAGAGAGTACAGGGTAAATAGAGAGTACAAGAGAGAAAAAAAGAGAGTACAGGGTAAATAGAGAGTACAAGAGAACAAAAAAGAGAGTAAGGGGTAAATAGAGAGTACAAGAGAACAAAAAGAGAGTAAGGGGTAAATAGAGAGTACAAGAGGGAAAAAGAGAGTAAGGGGTAAATAGAGAGTACAAGAGGGAAAAAGAGAGTAAGGGGTAAATAAGAGAGTACAAGAGAAAAAAAGAGAGTAAGGGGTAAATAGAGAGTACAAGAGGAAAAAAAGAGAGTAAGGGAGTAAATTGAGATTACAAGAGAAAAATGAGAGTAAGGGGTAAATAGAGAGAAAAGTGTGAACATAGAGAGTAAGAAGGTAAAAAGAAAATAGGGAGGAAATAGAAAGTGTCAGGGGAGAAATTGAGGGAGAATATAAAGAAAGAAAATGGAGAAAAAATAGAGTAGGCGAGTTAGAAAATAAGGGTTAAATAGAATGTAGGGGAAAAAATACAGAAAAGTATGAAAAGAGGGTAAATAGAAAGTAAGGGAGAAAGATAGATAGAAAGGTGTGAAAATAGAGAGTAAGAGTGTTAAAATAGAAGGGGGAGGTAGAAATAGGGAGAAAATGAAGGAGATATAAAGGGAGAAAGTTTAAATTGTTTAGAGAATAATAGTTTTACATTTCTTTTTTTTTCTTTATAACAAGAAAAGATCTTTTAATTTTTATATTTTGTATCTCCTCCATTCCATTCCAATTTTATGGCACCACGATAGAAATTCTTTTAATTTGTTCTTTCTTATTTTTTCTGTTTTGTGCCATTTCAAAAACTCCCGGAATTTGATTGGTCCAACTGAAAAAAAAAAAAAAAAAAAAAAAAAAAAAACTGATCCTTCCGGGATTCCAAATCTGATCCGAACTTTTCCTCATTTACTATTCATTGCTTTGAGACTTGTTAAAATCGATCAGGGTTTTTTTTCTTTGTCGTTTTTTTTTTTTTTTTTTTTTTTTTTTTTCAGCTTTCGGAAAATGGCTTGAGAATCTTCCCACACTTTTTATTTGTTTCTTTTTTATCTACTGTTTACTATTGTGTTACTACTATTTTGTATACTCAATGTTTGGTAAAACAGCATCGGTGGTGGTGATGGGGGGATTGTACCTCTAAATGTTTCATGTTCTTCGAGAGCTGCAGATATTACTGTCATTAGTGTGCAATTTACAGTGGAGCCTCAGTTCTCTAATGACAATTCAGAGTTTGCACAAAAAATTTGAGTAAAAAAGGCCTCAATTGTCGAACAGATTTTCAAACTACGAACAAATGAGTGATGGCTGAAAGTCGACCATAGTTATTTATTAATACGTATGCAGTGATGCTGATAGCTTTTTGCTTTAGTGTGTCCTAGGATGCACATATTTGTTTTAGTGCGTCTTAAGATGCACATATTTGCTTTAGTGCATCCTAGGATGCACATATTTGCTTTAGTGTGTCCTAGGATGCACATATTTGTTTTAGTGCATCTTAGGATGCACATATTTGCTTTAGTGCGTCCTAGGATGCACATATTTGCTTTGAATGAGTCACTGGGAAAATTTATGGGTCCCAACTAAAGCTGTCTACCTTGTAACCTATCCTTCGTAATTTGTTTCTCAGAAACTATTGAAATGGTGAGGGAAGAAAAAAGAAAACACTTGGATGCAAGGATATGGTTTTTACTGCGTTCTTTTAGATTTTTATGCGTCAGGGACGTAGGACGCACACCTATCAGCATTTCTGCTTATGAAGTAAATCTACCAATTTGAAGATATTAACTTGAAACATAGAAACTTTTTATAAAAAATGACTTGATTTGGCATTAAAGGTAGTAAAGTCATCGGTGTGGCCTAAAGTCAGTTCAGCCAGACAGCGAGGGAGTCTATCCCCTTTTCACAAGCACTAGTTCAAGGAGATTGTTTCTGCATCTGAGGTGGAACTCCACACCTACCATCAGCNAAAGCTGCTAATATTATATATAAAACTTTTCTACAACTATAAATGCTCTATATTTTATGAGATATATTGAGCCCTTTTGGATTAACTACTTATGCTACGTATACATATATATATATATGTGTGTGAAAATGGAATAGGAATTGAATCCGACAATATGAGGAAAAATGAGTAAAGAAAAGCAATGTAGATGAATAAAAAATGAATTTAATCGATATCACTTACACATGGTTTCGGTCAGTTTATCTGTGTGAAAATATTTGCACACCAGAAAGATTCAACCTTCATCAGAGTGAAATTTTATTTTGAATGAAAAAAAAAATTTTTTTTTGAAATGTTCGAAATAGAATTTTAAAAAAAATCAATTGACGCTGAATACCATTAGAATTTGGATATTTGATTTTCTAGGGATATGGTAAAATAATTTTGTATTGCAAAAAATAAAGTGTTATTATTTATCCTTGACATGTTGAAGGTTGAATCTTCTCTGTGTGCAAAATATTTTCACACAGATAAACTGACCAAAACACATGTATAAGTGATATCGATTAAATTCATTTTTTATCCATCTACATTTCTTTTCTTTACTCATTTTTCCTCATTATATATATATATATATATATATTATATATATATATATAATTTTGAGTTGTTTCTATACATGCTGTTAAAATTTGAAATCATTTGAATGAGAAATTGATCAAGTTATTAGATTATGAAATGAAATTAATTTTTCTGAAACTCCCTGTATATTTCAAATGATATCAATTTTTTTTAGAGATCTTTTATATTCATTGTTGGTGATGATAATAGATGATAAATTTTATTTGCTTTCTCTCAAAATAGAAATAAAGTATATTAGTTTTTTTCTTCCTTCTTTATCTGTGATTTTAAACAAATTATACACAACATGATGATAATTTTTATTTAATTCAAAAATGTTTGATTCCTTCAGAAAATTTTCTTTTGATTATCGGCCATATTTGTTTGCATTTTCCACTTTGATCAGAAAAAAAAAAAATTAAATACAACAATTGTTGAAAATAAAAAGAAAACAACTCAAGGAAAAGCAAAAATTAATTAAAAAACAAAAAAAAAAATAAAATAAGCAAAAAGCAAACAAAAAAAAAACAACCAAAAAGAATAGTAGGTTGGAAGAGCTGTAATATCTAATATGAAATTTCAGTCTTAAATATTTTACTTAAAACAAGATATAAACTATTCCATGTGGAACAATTTCTAACATCAGATCCCCCTCCTTCCCCCTCTAACCAAAGAATATACTCTCCAATGTTATAGAGATATTTCTAAAATAGAATTAGTAAAATTAAAAAATTTTGCAAAGAGATTTTGCTTTTAGAGAAATGATTGAATCAGTGTAACCGAAAAGTATATCTTTGTTTTGGGTGTTTTTTCTTTGTTTATTTCTTTCTTTGAAATTATTTTTACCAATATTCCAAGTGAAAATTCCTTAAACGAATTTGGAATCTTTCTTGTTTATTCTGGAATTTGGAAAGTGTAGAAATTTTGATCGAGTTGAAATTTGCATTTTTATACAAGTGTTAGCTCAGTCGGTAGACTGTTCGACTAGGAATCACAAGGTTCTGGGTTCAATATCGGCTCTCAACAGCTCGGTGATGAGTAGCACAGGATTTGTATGGTAAAGTGAGAGCTGATGGTGGTGTGTGGTGCTCTAACTCAGATGCCAAACTATCTCCTTGGTCTAGAATTTGAGGGAGAATATAAAGAAAGAAAAAGGGAGAAAAAATAGAGTATGAGTTAGAAAGTAAGGGTTAAATAGAATGTAGGGGAAAAATACGAAAATAGAGTAAGAGGGTAAATAGAAAGTAAGGGAGAAAAATAGATAGAAAGGTGTGAAAATAGAGAGTAAGAGTCCTTACTTTAACTGCACAGATCCCTGTGCTACTCATACGCTGAGTTGAAGAGTTTCGGTATCGAACTAGTGGTTCCTAGGCAGACGCTCTACTGGCTAAGCTAAATGACTTGAAAAAGGCTGATATGCTGTAAAAAAAACAGAATCTTAAGGAATGAAATTGTTAAAGTCTGTTTCCATACAAATAAATATATAGTAAAAGTATATATTCATTATTTATCTTTTTATCATTTATTAACGCTCTATGACAGATATTGAGCACTCTCCCGATAATACTGTACATTGGCTTACTACTGCCTCTTCAGGTGTGATAGTGCCAACCATAAACATTGAGATGATATATATATATATTATGAACTCTCTCGTTGATTTTCGACGCATGAGGGTTCATACAATGAACAAGCCACACAGTGATTTGTTTATAGTGGTGAAGGCTTGTGTTGGACCATCCGCACTTTTTGGCACAGTCGATAGGAAAGAATTGGTGCACAAGGAATGCCACGAACCCAATCGACGACTGACCTCAGGAATTTTGAATTCAAAGTTTTCCCTCTCCTAGAGTGGTTACCTACCCAAGGTTAAAGAGCCCAGTCTGCCCTACTATTTTACCCATAGCTGGAGGAAGAATATATGGATTCATACCTTTCCCAAGGGTATTAGTGCTATGTGAAATGCAAACAGCCTTGTCTGGGATTTGAAATCGGGTCGACAAGTCAATTTCCCACGACTCTAACCATTATGCCACGCACTTCCATATATATATATATATATATATATATTTCTTTTATAGACAAAATTTGCCAATAGTTTAACATGTACTCCCAGTTGTAAAACAAATAATATATATATATTATATATATATGAGAAAAAGCATTATGAATTTTTGTAGTCAACTTCTCGACTTGGCTGTCTGTCTGTAATATTATTATTTGGAATTATATTTCAATAATGTTTTGGTGCAAAAACCTCTTATGTATTTTATGCTTAAGTGGAGGATCATCTCTCACGTTTAAAATATCTTCTGCATGGATATATGCATTTTAGGATGATGACACCATTCTCTTCCTCTTTCCATCATATATATAATATATATATATATATATTATTTAGCCAGGTATTGTTAAAGACCACAGAATATTTTTTCTTTATGATTTTCAGTTGTACTATGTTCAAGTTATATACTAGTTATCTAATAATAACTTACTACCAAAATACACTATATATATATATATATATATATATTATATATATATATATATGAATTTTTTTGATATTGAATTTTTGATAGAGGAATTATATATATAATTGATAATTTTTGAATCATATTACCACGACCAGACAACTCGGCAAACACCATTTGCGACATCCGGAGCATTGGACAGCTGTTTCGACCTCCTTTGGTCTCATCAGCAGTGCATACCACAATCTCCGCCACTAGAGATAAATATTCGCGCATTTGAATTAATGTTACCATTGACTAGATGATTTGGCATTCTCCGTTTGTGGCATGGGCTGGTGGCCCAGTGTGTTAAGTCCCCGCTCTTCACGCTGTGGTCCACGAGTTCAATCTCTAGTGGCGGAGATTGTGGTACGCACTGCTGATGAGACCAAAGGAGGTCGAAACAGCTATCCAGTGCTCCGGATGTCGCAAATGGTGTTTGCCGAATTGTCTGGTCGTGGTAATATGATTCAAAAATTATCAAATATATATATATATATATATATATTTATATGAGTGTGTGTGTGTGTATTTGGGCAACATTCTTTCATTTATGCATGTTGAATTAAACAAAAGACACATCTCCTGTTTAACAATTTTATTTGTGATTTTTTTTCAAGTTTTCTGGCCAACTTTTTAATATTTGGTTGGGATTCATGGATTAGTCCACCAAATAGTCGAAGCTTTATACATAAAACAATACAAACCATCCTTAAACAAAATTAATTTCCAATGCAGTACACACATTTTAAAATGCCTATAGCACCTTTCCCATCAATTCTTCTCCTTCCAGCCTCCATATCCATTAATATAATTTGAAAAATTAGAACACATCACCCCTAATAATGGCACTTCGAAGTCCCGAAAGTACTTGGGACATGAACTTTGGACTAATCCATGAATTCCACCCAAATATTAAAAAGTTGGCCAGAAAACTTGAAAAAATCACAAATAAAATTGTTAAACAGGAGATGTGTCTTTTGTTTAATTCAGCATATATATATGTATATATAAGGTATCCAAATGACTGGTAGTAAGGGATGATTCCACCTGGGATCCTCAATATCTCATTATATATATATATATATATATATATATATATATATATATATATATATAATCACTCACACACACACACACACACATATATAGTGTGTATGCTTGCTTGAATTTTAGACAAAAAGGTACAAGATTATTTATCTATAAAGTAAGTAAAGTTGTCAAGATGGCCTAAAGTCGGTATCAGCCAACCAGCGAGGGAGTCTATCCCCTTTTCCCTAGCGCTAGACCAAGGAGATTGTTTTTATGCCTGAGGTGGAGTGCCACTCCTACCATCAGCTCTTTACTTTACCGCACAGATACCTGTGCTACTCATACACTGAGTTAGTTATATACTATTTATCTAGTTATAATTTGCTACCAAAATACACTATCTTATTATAATGGAGATTGTCTGTTTTTCTGTCTGTAACCGAAACTATATCACTACTCAAGTTACAATTCCCTTAGTTATTGACATCGCATTCTCAATGATTTTATTTTTTATCTAAACCTCAATTATTAATAAAATTGTTTTACATTATTATTACTGTTGACCATATCTACATACAAACAACATGCAATTATATTTTTATATATACAACAAATAGCAGTTTACAGTTTGAACGGAAAGGCTAATTTGCATATTGATATTAGAAATGTGATTTTAATAAATATGTGCTTAGTATTATTGATTTCTAACTGTTTGGTTTTATTTTAATGAATATAAGCAAAAATCTCTTCAATGAATCTTAAATGAAATCCATTAACTAGAAAAAATAACTGTAATTTTATTCTTTACTTCCTCTTTTAACTAAATAGTTAAATTAAAAAAAATGACAATGAAAGACGAGAGTGATGGAAGAGTAAGTTTCAGTTGTTCTATCTTTCGATTATACTCCCTTTGTTTCAAATCTTTTTTTATCTGCATTTCCCATTTAGTTTCATTAGCCTTTCTAATTTAATATAATATTTTATTACATTAAAACTTAAATACTTGCACCCAGAGGGTGCATATATTTGCTAGTATATATAATATATATATATATATATATTGTGTGTGCTTGCTAGAATTCTAGACAAAAAGGTGCAAGATTATTTATCTATAGATTGGCTTATATATTTAGCATCTTAGTCTATTATTGCGTAGGCTTTTTTCTTCCTTTTTAACCATTACTTATATCTTTGATGACCGGACATCTCTGCTATTTCTTGTATGCTGCTACCTGAATTAGTTTCTCTCCGATTTTTTGGGGCGTGGGTTCCACTTCTTGTTTATTTCGTAATCTTGGTCTCCATTCTTTTAATCCGGAAACGGTTAACAAATAGGTTTATCATCTTTTGGTACAAGGGGATATGTTGGATAGAATCAAACGCACAGTTCTTCAAGCAACAATAATGAATACTCTATTTGTAAGACTAGCTACTAGCCTCGTCTAATCTATATCTTTTATGTCTCTCGTTGGACAAGTCCATCTTTCTTGTAAGGGAAATATCTTCCCTTACAACATTAGAAAACTCAAGACTTTGGTATTATTTATATTATTATATATATTAATATAGATCTATATATATTATCTATATATTAATATAGATCTATATATATTATCTAATATTAATATAGATCTATATATATTATCTATATGTTAATATAGATCTATATATATTATCTATATGTTAATATAGATCTATATATATTATCTATATGTTAATATAGATCTATATATAATCTATATGTTAATATAGATCTATATATATTATCTATATGTTAATATAGATCTATATATATTATCTATACTATATATACTAGCTATATATATTATCTATACTAGCAAATATATGCCCCTCCGGGTGCAAGTATTTAAGTTTTAATGTAATAAAATATTGTATTAAATTAGAAAGGCTAATGAAACTAAATAAGAATGCAGATAAAAAGATTTAAAACAGAGGGAGTATAGTAAAATATTTGAAACGGAGGGAGTGTAATAAAAAATGGAACAACTGAAACTTTCTCTTCCATCACTCTCGTCTTTCATTGCTAAATTTTACTTATTTAACTATTTAGTTAAATTAGGAAATAAAGAATAAAATTACACTTATTTTTTCTTGTTAATGGATTTCATTTAAGATTCATTGGAGAGATTTTTGCTTATATTCATTAAAATAAAACCAAACAGTTAGAAATCAATAATACTAAGCACATATTTAATAAAATCACATTTTTAATATCAATATGCAAATTAGCCTTCCCATTCACACTGCAAACCACTATTTTTGTATATATAAATACAATAGCATGTTATTAGTATGTAGATATGGACAACACTAATAAAAAGGTGAAGCAATTTTATATTAATAATTGAGGTTTAAATATAAATAAAATAATGAAGAATGTAATGAAATAACTATGTTAATTGTGACTCGATTAGTAATATAGTTTCGGTTACAGACAGAAAAACACACAATCTCCATTATAATAAGATGTTAATATATAGATCTATATATATTATCTATATGTTAATATATAGATCTATATATATTATCTATATGTTAATATTCATATCTATATATTATCATTCATGTTCCTTAAAAGTACAACTGTTATCATCTTGCAACGCCCTCTGGTTAAAAATGAGACTGTCCAAATCATCCAAGATGAAATGTAAAAATGTAAATTCTGATTATCTAGTGTTGCTTATGTGCCAGATTCTTATTTCTTATGAATGTCATCACCATTCTGTTCTTATTATAAAGAAAAAATGGGAAGAAAAAGGACATGCTATACAGAAAAATATAAGAAAGAAAGAGAATAGGGGAAAGATAGAGAGAGAAGGGGTGAGCACACAGAAGCGATAACACTAATCAGTTTTATTTGAACATAATGAAAAAATAAAAAGAAGGAAAGAAAGAAAGAAAAAAGAGTGAGAGAGTTAAACCAAAGATTATTATACTTTTTACATATTGAACCATTTCGCAATAACTCTTAAATAAACATATCAAATGTAAAGATTCATAGTGTGTGGTATATCCACAGGTCCTGCTAGTTATATTTATTCAACCCAAGTTAAACCAGCGTGTGTGTGTGTGCGTGATGTGTGTGTGTTGCATGATGTGTGTGTCGCGTGTGTGTGTGTGTGCATGATATGTGTTTGTGTGTGTGTGTGATATGTGTTTTGTGCGTGTGCATGATGTGTGTGTGTGCGTGTGTGTGCATGATGTGTGTGTGTGCGTGTGTGTGCATGATGTGTGTGTGTGTGTGTGTGTGTTGCATGATGTGTGTGTTGTGTGTGTGTGCATGATGTGTGTGTGTGTGTGCATGATGTGTGTATTGTGTGTGTGTGATGTGTGTGTGTGTGTGTGATGTGTGTGTGCGTGTGATATGTGTTTGTGTGTGTGCGTGCATGATGTGTTTGTGTGCGTGCGTGTGCATGATGTGTGTGCGTGTGCAAGCATGATATGTATGTGTGTGTGTGTGTGTGTGCATGATATGTGTGTTATGATGTGTGTGTTATGATCATAGTGTGTGGTATATCCACAGGTCCTGCTAGTTATATTTATTCAACCCAACTTAAACCAGCATGCATGCGAGAAATAGCCACTTTCTGAAAGAGGCATTTGTGTCTCCCTTCTCCAAGCACCTAAGCTAAATCAAATATCTCTATTTTTCCTGTTTTCATGTTTGGATGACTAATCGAAGAACAGCTGCAAGGTCAGTAAAAGGTTAAGCCTTGTCAATCATTTTAAAGTTTTTTTCCATGATTCAGAATTTACCAAATACATTTTAAATTCTACACTACTGTACATAAGTTATAGGCAACTTATCAATTATGTATCTATAGTATCTGTGAGATGAGGCTTGATATGAATAATTTTTGTCCTCAAATTGTCCTGAGTTGTCCTCATCTTTATTGTGGTTTGCATAAGCACAACGTCTTGGCTGTTGTATTCTCTATTAAAAGATATATATATATATATATATATAATATATATATATATATAATATACACACACACACACACACAAGGTGTGTCAAAAAAAAAAAGGATCTATATATATATATATATATATATATATAGGATCTTTTTCAAAAATCATTTCATGACAAACTTCCCTCTTTGAAAACTTTTTCACTGTGTACATCATTGTGAATTTTTTTCAAGAAAGGGAAAAAAAAAAAAAAGTTGGGGTTAAGTTTGTCATCAACCAAAATTCGTGACAAATAAATAATTGATTTTTATGAAAAAAAAAATCTAAGGGAGAAAGAAAAGAAAAAGTAAAAGAATTTGCCATAGATTTGGAAACCCAAATAAATGAAAAGTGGAATGTTATTTTGAAAAAGAAAAGTCTTGAAAAGCCAAATAAACACAAAAAGGTGGAACTGAAATAATTATGTCTACATAAATAACAACAAAACAACTTAGAAAGTTTCTTTTTTTTTTTAGCCCTTTTAATACTAAGCACCATATTATTTTCTTTTATATTTAAACTGAAAGACCTTTTCTCAGTTTGTAGTATATATATATATATATATATATTATAATATATATATATATATGTGTGTGTGTGTTAGTGTTATATGTGTGTGTGTGTGTGTAGTGTGTGTTGTGTGTGTAGTGTTATATGTGTGTTGTGTGTGTTAGTGTTATATGTGTCTGTTAGTGTGTAGTGTGTGTAGTGTTTATGTGTGTGTGTGTGTGTTAGTGTGTGTGTGTGTGTGTGTGTGTTAGTGTTATATGTGTGTGTGTGTGTGTGTGTGTGTAGTGTTATATGTATGTGTGTGTGTTAGTGTTATGTGTATATATGTGTGTGTGTGTGTTAGTGTTATGTGTGTGTGTGTGTGTATTAGTGTTATATGTGTGTGTGTGTGTGTTAGTGTTATATGTGTGTGTGTGTGTGTTATATGTATATATGCATATATATATATGTGTGTGTGTGTGTTATATGTATATATTATATGTATACGTGTGTTGTGTATATACGTTTCTATAGTTGGCAAACAAACAAAATTGTATTTATGAAATTTATATTATAATTGCAAATGAATAAGGGAATTAAAAGTAGGGGGCCTCTTTAGCTTAGTTGTTGGAGCATCTGCTTAGGAATTGCAAGGTTACTGGTTTGATACCAGTTCGTGCCAACTCAGTGCATGAGTAGCACAGATTGAGTAATCTGATCTGTGCAGTAATAAATATATATATATAAACATAAAGGTACACGGTAATAACCTACTTGCGTTTCACCATAAGCATCTTCAGGGTTAAATCCACTGGATTAATCAAGATATTGATTAATGGCAGTCGATTACATGTGTGCTTTTTTTTTTTGTGATAAATGGTTGATTATAGGTCCGGGGTCGAAGAACGCTGGTTTTAAATTCAGAAGAGTGGAAGTTGCATTTTTAAAAATTTACTCTACCAACATATTGAGCACTTTATATTTGTTATAATGCTGCCTTATCATTGTGAAATTTGAATCAACTAACCACTGTGAACTGTTTCACTGGTAAGTCACTTTTTTCCACAAATACCATATATATATATATATATATATATATATATATAATTACTCAATTTCAAATCATAAACGCACAATCGCTCCAACCATATTTTTACTTTTACAAAATCTTCCGCTGCCTGAAGATTGCTCTGCTTAAACAAGCAAGTTTAAAGAGCATGAAACCAATCTGGTAGCAGATTAGTTTCCATTCAATTAAATATATACAAAATATATATTTATTATTAATATTGCTCTATCACAGATATTGAGTACTCTCCTAATAATACTGTATATATTGGCTTATTACTGTCTCATCAAGTGAAATAGTGTTAACCATACACTGTGGTAATATATATATTATATATATATATATATATATATATAAAGGAGCCAGGTTAGCTCAGTCGGTAGAGCGTTCGGCTAGAAACTACAAGGTTCCTAGTTTGATCCTGGTCCTCACCAACTCAGCGTATGAGTAGCACAGTGATCAGTGCGGTAAAGTAAGAAGCTGATGGTAGGTGTGGCGCTCCACCTCAGATGCTAAAAAACAATCTCCTTGGTCTGGCGCTAGTGAAAATGGGATAGACTCCCTCGCTGATTGGCTGATACCGACATTAGGCCGCCCCGACAACTTTACTTACTTATATATGTGAAATAAAATTGGAACTTAATCCGACAGTGTAAATAGGATATATTGAAAAAACAAAGGATGTTTACAAATGCATGGGCTCATCAGGAGAGAATGTGCAAACCGTTTCGGGGCCTTTCTCTCTTATATATATACTGCAGTGTTGCCTGAATAAATATCGCACATTTTATCTGATCCTGTGTTTTTTCAAAAATTTTCACTTTTTTATACCGTCGGATTCACCCCATTTTCTCTTCACACACACACACACACACACACACACATATATATATATTATATATATATATATTATATATAAGATAATCTACTGAGTCAGACGAACCTACTATTAAGTTTCGCAATAAAGCTCTTCAGGGCTAAAATCTGAGTCAGATTTTAGCCCTGAAGAGCTTTATTGCGAAACTAATAGTAGGTTCGTCTGACTCAGTAGATATCTTTATTACTTGCTCTACTTAGGTATCGAGCACTTTTTACAAATTAACTCTCTCTAGCGGTTATATGAATATATATATACTCTTATATACATATATATATCATATAAATTGTTTTTTCTTTTGGCCAATACTTACAATAGATTATTTTTTGTTGGTACGAATATCTTGGTCTTTTCTTTTTTTCAAAAATTTTTTTCTTCCTGGTTGATGTTTGGTAGTATATTTTACAATCAAACTCTCTGCCGGGTTTTTTCTCTCCGCAAGGATCTACCAACACGCTTGGTATATTAAATATATATAATATATATATATATATATATATATATTGTGGTACCTGAGCATTTTTTCTATTTATGAAACGGATTGCAACGTGTCTGTATCAATCAAACTTTTTCTTCTGTACTCTGTGATCATGTCCTTTACTCCACTCTCAAATTACATTGCTTTAGATTGCTGATGTAATGATATTCCCTGCATAGATCTTTTCATAGCTCTCTCATTCCTCAGGTTATATATACTATGATATATATATATAATGTTATTGTGGAGTACACATAGGCTTCTTTGTCAGTATATCCTATGAGTCTATTTATGTGTGTGGGAATATATATATATATATATCTAGATTATATATTCCTGTGAAAATAATGTTTTGGTTATTTTGAAGCATGAAAGAATTCAATGAAATAAATGAAGATCAAAGAGTAGATCTACTCTTTGATCTTCATTTATTTCATTGAATTCTTTCATGCTTCCAAATAACCAAAACATTATTTTCACATGAATATATAATCTAGATATATATATCATACATACATACATACATGCATATATATATATATATATATATATATATACTTACGCTATGTTTACATAGTAGTAACCATCAATGAATAATATATATATATATATATATATATATTAAGAGAGAAGAGAGAGACCCATCAGATATATGAAGAGAGAAGAGAAGAGACCCATCAGATATATATGTTAGAGAGAGAGAGATAGAAGAGAAAGAGACCCATCGGATATATATGTTAGAGAGAGAGCAAGAAAGAGACCCATCTGAGATATGTATATATATATATATATGAGAGAGAGAGACCCATCAGATATATATATCTTATCTGCTTTCCAAATTGAAAAAAACATTGGTTACTTATATATATATATATAATATATATATATATATATTGAATCTATTTAGGTATATATACATACATTATACATCCATATATATATGTGTGTGTGTGTATCTTGGATGAGTCTGTCTGTCTGTCTGTCTGTCTGTCTTCTCTCTCTCTCTCTCTCTCTCTATATTATATATATATATATATATATATATATATATATATATGAGAGAGAGAAGAGAGAGACTCATCTCACACACACACACACTACATATATATATTATATATATATATAGGTAACTGATGTTTTTATGTATTTGGAAAGCAGATTATAATATGATGTTTCACTGTCCTTTAGGGAGAAGAATCCAATATTCTAACCATTAGGATTACTCTTCAGATCGAAATAATATTTGTTCTGCTAGTGAGAAAATGGCAATGCCATTTGCTACCAAGTATTGCCAAACTTTATTACTTGTATATTCTTCCTCTTCCTTCTCCTCCTCCTCCCCCTCCTTGTATTTGAATTTGATTCTGTGACGCCACAGCTGTTTGTTCCTTTTGCAGGTGCTTCTGCTAGCAACAAGCCCCTCTCCCACCCCACTCCTTATGCAACATTTCACATTGTGTAAATTATAGCCCCCCCCCCTCCCGGATCTTTATTCCTAATAACATTAGAAAGCAAAAGCAATGTAGTTGTAAAGGGGCAGATTTGGAAATGGGATCTTCCCATGCCTGGATATTTGTGTATACTTGGATAGGCTTCCTTGTTTGTACAAGGAGGGGGGGGGTCAAAGTTTAAGTACCGGACATGTATGCCGAAAAGAGTGGCGGTCACATTAAAAAAAACAAAAAACAAATTGTGATATTGTAAAAAGTATCTGGTACC
>CM042172.1:3786323-3826323 GCA_023376005.1 Doryteuthis pealeii | reverse complement strand
GCGACCTGTGATGGTTAAATATGGAACCCTGGTGGCTGAGCAGTCCATGTCATGCAACACTCCAATCAGAGAGGCTCCTTCAATCAATCAGTTGGTTATGTCAAGCCCTAGCACCTATATGATTGTCCCAACCCTATTGCCCTTATGTTAAGTCCTAATCCTTTTTATCATGTATGTGCTTGATGGCAGTAGCTGGGGGTCTTAATGTCCTGGGTATAAACTTTATCTGATGGGGAAGTTCCAATCCTGGAGCTCTGTAGAGAGTGGAGTATTCCTTCATCGCCATTACTCCTAGGTTTACTCTGACCCGGAGTGGTAGTATCTGCTAGGGTCCCATAGAAAAAAATGAGTTTAAAAAATGTGTTTTAAGAATATTTTGAATACCCATCAAGCATGACTAGAACAAAACGTATTTGGCATGAAATAACCCAATAAGGGTTGTCATGCCGTAAAATCCACCAAACCAAACCAAACTTAAATAACTAAATAATGGTTAACACGTATCCATCACCAAAGATTCTTTCTATATACAGAAGCCAATGGACCCCCAATATTAATAATACATGAAAGATCTGAACTCTGTACACCACTATGGCCTGAGACTGACCGTAGGCGCCTTTCCAACCTCTCCTGTAGAAAGTCTATATACAGAGGCCAATGAAGCCCCACTAGCAATAATACATAATACATTATTCTTTTTTTTATTCTTATATTTTTTATTTTTTTATTATCATTTCATCCCTTGCGAGTTCCCTCTTCCAGCATTAGTGACATTGTCTTCTCTGGTCACTAGGACTCTTCTGAGTATTCTAGCTGATCTTAACAATGTTGTTGTCTGGGTGGTTTTGACTCTTTCTCTGTGGTCTAATTTCTCCAGTCTGTTTTCCAAGCCTTTGAGAACTGTTGCTATTGTCCCAAGTACAAGTAGTATTACCGTCTGTTATTTAAGTAGTAGTAGTAGTAGTCGTAGTAATTTTTGTTACAATAATACATTGTTACTAAAAAAGAAATGGGGCAAAAAAAAGAAATTTTCATGGTAATATGCCTGGTAACTTTATAAAAGGTGACAAAGAACAGTTGTTTCCACCCCCCCCGCCCTCACTATACAATTTTATTTGTTTCAATATGAACTGTAAAAGTCAATAAATGTCTATATCTCCTTGTTATTTGGTTATCAGTGTATCAGGTGTGGGGGGGGGGGATAGGAATTTCTTTATCAGAAAAGAAATATGAAACATCTTTCTCAAAGAACAAACCAAAACAAAAAAAATTACTAAACCTCACCCCCCCATGGGCTCTTTAATTTATCAATATCAGAATTGTCACCTGCTTTATTGAATGAATTTAATCTCACTCTAAAGAATTCTGAACGTTAGGGGAAAAAAAAAGAAACAACAGAAAACAAAATCTCTCTCAAAATAATGCTGTGAACATTTTAAAGAATTATAAAAAAATAATAAAAAATAAAAAATAAATAATAAAAAAATAATAATAAAAATGAAAAATTTTTTTTTTAAATAATGAAATAATAATAAAATAAAATAACAAAAAATAAATAATAAAAATAATAAAATAAATAAAAAATGATAATAAAATAATAAAAAAAAAAAAATAATAAAAATAAAATAAAAAAAAATAATGATAAAAATAATAAAAAATAAAAAAAGAAAAAAATAATTTTAAAAAATGATAAAAAGACAAAATCAGCAGTTAAATATTCTTTATCTTTGGCACTTAGATATTCCGAAAAAATAATTTTTTATTTTTTTTTTATAAATTGAATGATAATTGGAAAAGACTGACGATTGTCATTATCACACAAAAAAAGCGGATTATATTTTAACAAGATCTTTCAAAAATAGAACATGTTAAAATTAAGTTAGAATTCTTTTTCTTTTTTTTGTTTTTTTTTTACCTTCCTTTTATGGATGACAAATATGTAACTGAAATGCTTTGAAAAAAACAAAAAACAAAGCTGCTTCTTAATGTACAAAAATAAATATTCCATAGGAAATGGGTATTAGCTCAGTCACTAGAGTGTCCGCCTTAGAACCACAAGTTTTTTTTTCGCCTTCCATTTATGGATGACAAATATGTAACTTGAATGCTTCGAAAAGGAAGAAAAAAATACAAAAATGAGTATTCCATAGGAAATGGGCAGTAGCTCAGTCAGTAAAGAGTCCACCTCGGAACCACAAGTTTCCGGTTTCGATACCAGCCCTAGCCTTTTCTTTTCTTTTCTTTTAGAAGTCTGTCGCAGATGACTATGATGTCACTCCATGTCTTCAACAGTTGTGAACCCTCTGGTGTCTATTTAGTCCAATTCTGGACTTGCAGATGCAGTCACACACATTGCAAGGGAAATTCCCATCTGCATTTGGTGGTTCATGATGACGAAGATGTTGCCGCTCTGCAGAACTGTTAATCTCGATATTGAGCTGCTTAGCTCTTGTGTGGCTGGCTTACTCAGTGTATGAGTAGCATAGTTTCTGTGCGGTAAAGTGGAGAGCTGACGGTAGTTGTGGCGCACCACCTCAGACATATAGAATAATCTCCCTGATCTAGCACTAGCTAAAAGGGGATATGGCTGATACTGACAATAGGCCACCCGGCCTACTTATATGGAGGCCCGTGGTGTAATAATTAGTCATAGGAAATGGACTCTGCAAACTGAGTTCAAATCCTGGACATCACTGGGTTGCATTTCACCTGATGCTAATACCCTTGGGAAAGGTATGCATCCAACTACTCTCCCTCCAGGTATGGGTAAATAGTAGAGCAGACTGGGCTTGGTAACCAGTCTAGGAGAAGAAAAACTCTGAATTTAAAACTCCACTTAAGAAATTGAAAAGTTATATGTGTGTATGTAGCTAAGTTGGTAGAGCATCCACATATAACCCAGAAGGCTGCACCGACTGCACCTCTGCAGAGGGGTAAGACTCCCCCAATGGAGCCACTGTTGGCCGGGGTGGCGACCCGTGATGCTTAAGGATAGAACCCAGGTGGCTGAGCAGTCCATGACTTGCAATATTCCACTTTAGGCTTTCCTTGGGCTAGACGGGCGGTCGGAGAGGCCCCTTCCAATCAATCGGCTGGGCACGTCAAGCCCTAGCACCTATATGATTGCCCCAACCCTATTGCCCTTATGGCAACTCCCAATCCTTCTTATCATATGGGTGCTAGAAGGCAGTGACTGATGGTCTACATGTCCTGGGAATGACGTTAAACTCTATCTGATGGTGAGGTTCCAGTTCTGGAGGTTTGGGGAATGTGGAGAACCCCATCATCACCATTGCTCCCTGGTTCACTCTGACCCGAAGTGGTAGTACCTGTTAGGGTCCCATCTATGGGTTGAATAAAAAAACATGAGTTTATAAACAAAATTGTATTATGCATTAAGAATGAATTTATTTCACAACTTTGTCGGCATTAAATAACCCACCGAGTTTGATATGCCGTAAAACAAAACAAACCAAACCAAACCAAACCAGAAGGTTTCAGGTTAGATACTGGCCCTTGTCAACTCAGTGCATGAGTAACACAGCTTATATCTCTGCGGTAAAGTGGGAGCTCTTAGTAGGTGTGGTGCTCCACCTGAGACACAAAAACCAGCTCCCTGGTTTAGCACTAGTGAAAAGTTATAGACTCCCTTGCTGTCTGGCTAATACTGATAACAGGACACTCCAACTTATATATATGTATGCATATATATATATATATAATCCTTCAATTTCTTAAGTGGAGTTTTAAATTCAGAGTTTTTCTTCTAGACTGGTTACCAAGTCCAGTCTGCTCTATTTACCCATAGCTGGAGGGAGAGTAGTTGGATAAAATCACCAATGTTGTGTAAATGGACACGGCAATTTGAGTTCAAATCTTGGATAAGGTTGTTTGCAATTCACATAGTGTAAACTATTCTCCCTTCATCTATGGGTAAATAGCAGGGCAGGCTAGGCACTTTAACTTTGGTATGGCAACCGTTTTAGGAGAAGGAAAGCTCTAGATTCAAATCTGGAGCTGCCAAATTGTGCTTCTATATTATGAAAATATTGCAAGACTTTTGACTCAGTTAAGTAAATTAGGAGTTTTCATGTTCCTGCCTGTCACTTTTGACTTTCTTATTGGTAGTATTTCTTATTGACTGCTGAGTTCTTGTGATTCTGTTTTTTTTTGGGGGGGGGTGTTTGGTTAATTTTATTGCCAAACTTTTTCCTTTTGTTAATGATTGTGTAAATTATTCTTCAAATCATTTGTTCTCTTAATTACTCTCATCAGAACATTTTTTTTTTGTTTTCTGTTTTTTCTTTTTTTTTCTGTTTTTGTATTTTATCAGATGTTGTTGACATTTTTAGACAAATGTTGGTGACTTCTCCTCCTTCTTCTTTTTCTTCTCCTCCTCCTCCTTCTTCTTCTCCTCCTCCTTCTCCTTCTCCTCCTTCTCTTTTCCTTCTCCTTCTTCTCCTCTTCCTTTTCTCCTCCTCTTTCTTTTCTTCTCTTTTTCTTCTTCTTCTTTCTTTTCCTTCTCTTTCTCTTCTTCTTCTTCCTCCTTCTTCTTCTTCTCCTCCTCCTTCTTTTTCTTCTCTCCTCCTCCTTCTTTTTCTTCTTCTCCTCCTCCTTCTTTTTCCTCCTCCTCCTCCTTCTTTTTCTTCTCCTCCTCCTTTTTCTTGTTCTCCTCCTTCTCCCTTTTCTCCTTCTGACATTATCTTGTAGGTGACAAGCAAGTAATGTTCTTTCTATCAAATAAACCTAAAATTTTAGCTTTATTTGATGTTCGGTAATTTTATTTCTTTCTCAGTTAACCTGACAACAGTTAATGTCTTGGGTTTTTTCCCCTTCGCCTTTTTTTTGTAGGCTACTCAGCAAAATGTTTTATCTGATTGAGAAAAGGGACCCCCCCCAAAAAAAACAAAAACAAAAACAGGTTCTCCAAAATAAAATTCACACACATCTTGGTAGAGCATCCGCCTCTTCAACAAAATTTGTTTGCATATATATATATATATATATATATATATATATAGAGAGAGAGAGAGAGAGAGAGTGGGGGGAAGAGGGAGATACAGGATGAATGCGGAAATAGGTATATAGTTGTTATTAACAAATAAAAAACATACCAATGATTATATATTATTCCATTCGTATTTAGTTACAAAAAGCCATTATTATACTGAAAGAAGAATGAAAAGTTGAATGATAAAGAAATATGTACCAAACGTTTATTTTATTTGTTCTAATAATAACTGTATACCTAATTTTACCCCCTCTGTGTGTGTGTGTGTGTGTGTGTGTTTGTATGTATATATAAAGGTGAATTTGTTGGATGGAGATGGTTCATATAAATAAACCATTTTAGTAATACATATTAACCGTTAGTAAAAAGTATATTTTAACCATTGCTAAAAAGAATGTACTTTTTAAAGTACATTCTTTTTAGTAATGGTTAAAAGATATACATTTTGTAAATTTCTTAAAGTTTAAAATGTCCTTTTTTAGCAATGGTTAAAATATACTTTTTACTAGCGGTTAATATGTATTTAAAATGTACATTCTAGTAATGTTTAAAATGTTCATTTTTTTGGGGGGGGGGTAATTGTTAAAATTACATTTTTAGTGATGATTAAAAGTCCATATGTTGTAATGTTTAAAAAGTACTTTTTTGTTAGTGATAGTTGTCTAGAATAATTTTAATCATGCTTCAATTTTCTACATTTGCCAAATATAATTCCATTTCTGTTATAAATAGTCATTATATGCAGAAGTAATAATTATTGTGGATCAGACTTAGTTTTTATTCATTTTTTCTTAACTTCATACTGCAAAGTGCTATCACTGTGAGCCAGAGTGGACCTGGTAGTAATGGTAATGTAGGGGTACTCCATGGTCCCCAGATCTCCATTACTGGAGCCTCAGTATCAGATGCAGTTTAGTGTCATACCTAGGAAACCACATTTGAGGAGTTTTAATGCCGTAACAGTATTTCACACACTGAGTTGGTATTGAACCCAGAACCTTGCAATTCCTATGTGAATACTCTAGCGACTGAGCTAATTGTCCCTTTTCTTTTAGGGAGTATATATATTAGTTAAATTTGGACTAAGTTAGAACTAAAAGGGAGTTCTTTCATGGAAAAAGTTAGGATTACAAAATAGCTACAGAATCTCTTTGAAATTAGATCTGAAAGAAACTGTAAACTTCCATCTTCCTGCACTTTACAAGTTGATAAATAAAACCTACGCAAGACTGACCACATATTATCAAGACTCATAGAGAACAATCTTTTCTTTATATATCTTCTCTCTCTTCTCTTTTGATAAATAAAACCAAACCTACACAAGACCGCCCTGTCGGCTGAGGCGTTAGAATGCACCGACGGCACCTCTGGCCGTGGGTGGTGACCCATGATGCTTAAGGATAGAACCCAGGTAGTTGAGCAGTACATGACTTGCAATACTCCACTTTGGCCCTTTCTTGGGCTAGACGGGCGGTCGGAGAGGCCCCCTCCGATCATTTGGCTGGTCACATCAAGCCCTAGCACCTATATGATTTTCCCAACCCTATTGCCCTTATGGCAAGCCCCAACCCTTTTTATCATATGGATGCTAGAAGGTAGGTAGTCTTGGGAATGACAAACTCTATCTGATGGTGAGGTTCCTGTTTTGGAGGTTTGGGGAATGTGGAGCACCCCTTCATCACCATTGCTCCCAGGTCCACTCTGACCGGACAGCTTAACCGCTCGGCCATCATCACCCCCCACAGAATGCGAAGGGGATTTTAACTGTTTTAATACACACATCTGTATGTATGTAAAGGCCGTCATAGAGTGCTCCATCCATTTTATAGGAGAGCATTGCATTTACGCTTTAGTTGGTCTCATATTGTATATATATATATATATATATATATATGTGTGTGTGTGTATTCTCTGTCACTCCGCCCTCTCTCTCTCTAAGTTGATAAATAAAACCCATCTATACAAGACTGACCGCATATTATCTCATTAGGAATTCTCTCTCTCTCTATCTATCTGTCTATCTATCTATATCTATATCTATATCTATATATATATATATATATATATATATATATATATATACAACACACACACACTCCGGTCTATTTCTCTCTATATTCCTCTCTCCTCCCACCTCTTTGTTTTTTATATATATATATATATATATATATATATGCACACATATACTCTCCGCTCTATTTCTCTCTATATCCCCCCCTCTCTTTGTTTATATATATATATACTGTCTCTCCGAGTTGATAAATAAAACCCACCTACACAAGACTGATCGCATATTACCTCATATATATGTGTGTGTGTGTGTGTGTAGTATATATATATATATATATATATATATACACACTCTCTCTCCTGTCTGTCTTCTCTCCATATCTCTCTCTCTCTCTCTCTATATATATATATATCTCTATATCTATATATATATATATATATCCTGTTTCTCCTCTTTCTCTCCGAGTTGATAAATAAAACCCACCATAACAAGACTGACCGCATATTACCTCGTGTGTATGTGTGTATATATATATATACACACACGCACACACACACTCTCCTGTCTGTTTACTATCTATGTCCTCTCTCTCTCTCCCTCTCTCACTCTCTCCTCTCTCCCCTCTCTCTCTCTCTCTCTATAACTAAAACACCAACCTACTGACCGAACATCTGTATTGAGTAGACAGAACTTAAAACCCGTTACCCGGGATTTATCTACCTGGGGTGTGCCATATCCTTTGACAGTAAAATAAACACAACCAACCAAATGGCCGCCGCAATGCATTTGCCAGACTGTAAATACATTTTCGCGGTAGTAAGAGTGTTATAGAAGACATAAAAATATAGATGCTGCAAAGCCGATGACCCACGGGTTGCAGAATAGGGAGTCATCTACTAGCATCACTTAGGTGAATACTTTTATGCTAAGTGCCTCGCTATCATTTTCCACTACTCACTGAAGATCTACTAACATTAGACAGGTCACATATTGTAAATGGAATACTGTTCCTACCAAAGGTTTTTAAAAAATAATAGTTTGTTGAATTTTACATAGCTTACTAGACCTGTCGTCTGGGGCGTTAGAATACACCGACTGCACCTCTGCAGAGGGGTAAGACTCCCCCAATGGGGCCACTTGTTGGCTGTGGGTGGCACCCGTGATGCTTAAGGATAGAGCCCAGGTGGATGAACAGTTCATGACATGCAATACTCTACTTTGGCCCTATCTTGGGCTAGACGGGCGGTCGGAGAGGCCCCTCTGATCAATTGGCTGGTTACGTCAAGCCCTACCACCTATATGATTTTCCCAACCCTATTGCCCTTATGGCAAGCCCCAACCCCTTTTTATCATATGGGGGCTAGAAGGCGGTGACTGAGGGTTCTACATGTCCTGGGAATAACGTTAAACTCTATCTTATGGTGAGGTTCCAGTTCTGGAGGTTTGGGGAATGTGGAGCACCCTTCATCACCATTGCTCCCTGGTCCACTGTGACCCGGAGTGGTAGTACCTGTTAGGGTCCCATCTATGGGTTGAATAGAAAAACATGAGTTTATAAACAAAATTGTATTATGTATTAAGAATGAATTTATTTCACAACTTTGTCAGTATTAAATGACCCACCGATGTTGATATGCCGTAAACCAAACCAAACCAAACCATACTCCCTCCCCCAATGGGGCCACATGTTATCTGTGGATGGCGATCCGTGATGCTTAAGGACGGAATCCTATTGGACGAGCAGTCCATGACCTGCAAGACTCCACTTTGGCCCTTATTTAGGCCAGTCTGTCGGTCGGGGCTTTAGAACACACCGACTGCATCTCTGCAGAGGGGTAAGACCCCCCCCCCACCATCAAGCCACCCGTTTTCTTAGGGTGGCGACCTGTGATGCTTAAGGATGTAATCCTATTGGATGAGCAGTCCATAACATGCAAGACTCCACTATAGCTCTTACTTATGCCAGCCCTATAAGCTGGAGTTTTAGAATACACCGACTGCACCTCTACAGAGGTGTTAAGACCCCCCCCTCCATGGGGCCATTCGTTGTCCTGTTGGATGAGCAGTCCATGACATGCAACACTCCACTTTGGTACTTATTTAGGCTAGATGGGCTGTCTGAGAGTCTCCCTCTGATCAATTACTGGTCATGTCAAACCCCAGCACCTATATGATTGTCCCAACCCTGTTGCCCTTTTATGGCAAGCACCAACACTTTTCATCATATGGGCGCAAGAAGGCAGTATGTAAAGTTTTTAAGTGCCTTCCTTGGCCAGTTGAAATAAGGCTTAAAGAAAGTCCTATGTTATGGAATCCTTTGGTGATCGTATAAGTCCTATCCTACGTATTGGTAAAGGTCCAGAGATTTAATCCTATGTCCGTAGTCAATGAATGCTTCAGTAATTATGACCAGTAGGGTCGGTTAAGTATTGTATCAGCCTCAGAGTACTGCCAGTGATTGGCCAAGGAATGGATCACATGATCTCGCCTAGTCTATAAGTATGGGCGATGATCTAGCGCACACCATATATATGAAAAAAACTCAACACCCCCACCCCCCATTTGAGGGTCATTGTCCTGGGAATGATGTTAAACTCTATCTGATGATGATATTCCAGTTCTGGAGGTGTGGAGAATGTGGAGCACCCGTTACAATTATTATGATTCAGAAATAGAGATTTCAATGTTAATGAACAAATTGTTAATCTGTTAAATAAATGTTAATAAAATGTAATCTGTTATTAAATAACAAATTACAAAATTTGAATTTTCCGCTATTTATCAGCCAGGAAACTGAATAGGGAACACAGATACATATGTGGGGTCTGGTGTTCTAAGGGTTATTATTATTTATTCTCCAAATTAGGAATATTTATCATTTATTCACTGATGGTAGATTGAATACCGCCAATGGTTTTGGTTAAACACAGAATAAGTTGAGCAATTTTATCAGTGCTGTATTGTTGTTTCTCTGTTGAATAATATTTTCAATTCACTCATCTGGATGATACAAGTTAAAAGCAGATGAATTGCTGCTGTAATTTCTAATTTAATTTCATAGAATCCATTTTAGAGAAGGATTTGTACCCCACCCACGATTTTTAGCAGCTTTTTTTTTAAATCTTTTTTTTTTTCTAATTCTTTTTAATCTTTTTTATTTTTTTTTGAATCTTTTTCTTAATTTTGATCTTTTTTTTTTTTTTTTTTTTTTTTTTTTCTGTATTTCTCCACTGAAGATAGATGAAGCACACACCCTCTACACCTGTTCCCTGTCAGATATTGAACATTTTTTTCTCTTTTATTTTTATTCTTTTCAAATTTTTCTCACACTTTCTTTTTGTCACCCACTCAATTTCTTCCCAATTCTCTAAGAACCAATTATTATTCTTCTTATCAAATAATCTTCTTTCTCCTTTATACACACGCGCACACACATATATACTAGAAAAATGTGACCCTTTGAGTCATCCATTGAGAACCTGTTGTGATCAGAAAAGAGGTGAGTTTGTAAAGCAAATTAATTCAACAAAAGAAATACACCCGGATAATTTTTTTTAATCCTTAAAATCATTTTGTAAGATTTCTAAGAAAGGAAAAGTTTGACCAAATTTAAATGGACTTGATTCTTGCGATTCTATTAATAGCTACGATGTTGAGAAGCTAAGTTGTGGGGATTCCTGAAAATCATTTCTCTCAAACAAAACTGTAGTGAAAAAAGTTTTGATAATTTTTTTAAAATCCTTAAAATTATTTTGTAAGATTTCTAAGAAAGCCAAAAGTTTGACCAAATTTAAATGGACCTGATTCTTGAAATTGTGGGGATTCCTGAAAATCATTTCTCTCAAAGAAAATTGTGGTGGAAAAAGTTTTGAAAATAAAAGTAAAATGTTTTTATACTTCTTCTATACTTGAATTAACAAAAAAAAACAAAAAAAGGACACTATTGACAATTTTTACCATGACAGAAGGGAAAGTGAAGCGGAGAAGCTAATGAGAATGGTAAAGAGAGATTTAGTGGTGGTGGCTTATTGTCATGCTCATTGCTCTCAGATATACTAAGAATTTAATAGTTGGGGGTAATGAAATATATAGTGGGGGGGTGGAAATTGATACATTATAAGATAAGTGAGAGATAGGTTCTTTTGTGAGTTAATTGCAAATTACTGCTAATTAAAACGATGAAAATTAATTATTTTTCAAACATAATTCAATCCCACAAGTAAGGAATATTTTAGTATTCAATTTTAGTCATTAAACTAAACAGGGAAAAAGCCTTAGGTAACCAAACATTGATTTGCTCAGCTTTAGTATAATAATAATAGTAATATATATATATATATATATATCTTTGAAAGGAAGGGAAAACTCAACACCGTTATTCCATAATAAATTTATTTCAACCAAAATTGGGGCCTTTATAAATCTAAGTTGATTTAATAAAGCTCCCCAAAATCAGGTCTCTTCAGATGAGAAATCAAAATAATTTGAATTGCATAACAGAAAAATTTACTCCTCAAAAAAAAAAAAAAAAAAAAAAAATTTTCCTTTACAAAATGTATACATTAAAAGACTGTCACCATGGCGACAGGAAATCAAATGAGAAAAAATAATACTTTCCAAGGCCAATCATCCCTTACTACCAAGTTTTGGATACCTCACATATATATATATATATGTGTGTGTGTGTTTTGTGGTTGAATCATCATTACCACTAACCCAGAGCGTACCAGCAGTATCTCATGATACCACCAGACTTTATTGGTTTAGTGTCATATTGTGCGATTGTCATATCCACGCTGATGCGGTTAGAGCTTTATCCTGGATCTTTTTTATGTATTTCCTCTTGTCTGGTGGAGAAAGTCCAAGTTGAGTAAAAAATATGAAGGTTGAGTTGGTAATAAATCCTAGGCATCCGACTTCGATAGGAAATACATCCATTATCCATCCACTTTTGACAAATATATATATATATATATATATATATATATATATATATATATATATATATATATATATATAATGTGTGTATGTTATATGTATATGTGTTTGTGTAATTTTCATACAATGACTGCTATTTACACAGTAGCATTGCAACCAACAAAACCTTCATCAGATGATGACTCTGGGTTCAGGCATGGTTTCGAAGTCGAAGCATCATTACCACTAACCCAGCAGTATCTCACGATACTACCAGACTTTGTCGGGTTGATGTCACAATATAGGACTGCCATATCCATGCTGATGCAGTTAGAGCTTTCTCCTGGATCTTTTTTATGTATTTCCTCTTGTCTGGTAGAGAAAGTCGTAGTTTAGACAAAAAATGTATATATATATGTTTGTGTGTGTGTATGTATGTATGTTTGTGTGTGTGTATGTATGTATGTATGTTTGTGTGTGTGTGTGTATGTATGTATGTATGTTTGTGTGTGTGTGTGTGTATGTATGTATGTATGTTTGTGTGTGTGTATATATATATATGTGTGTGTGTGTGTGTGTGTATATATATATATACTGAAAAAAGATGAATTCATTTTTGATGGTGAATTCGACATTTAAACATTTCAGCTTGTGTTTAACATTCGTCAGGACAATATAAAAGACTGGAAAAAATTATCTGAAAATTGATGGATGTTTTTAAAATGACGAGAGTTAGGAAATGATGAATGTTTAATATAAAATAAAATATTTAAATGTTGACTTCACTATCAAATTAATCTTTTTTCGGATTACTTTGTTTTTCTAATATATATATAAATGTGTGTGTTTTCTTGATTTTTTTTTCCTTGTCTTCCTCCGAGATTTCTTAATTTTTTCCTTACAATCATTAACCATTTCAATGTTTTGAATCAAAATGTTTCTTATCTATACTAGCAAATATATGCACCCTCCGTAGGATGCAAGTATTTGTTTTAATTAATAAAATATGTTAAATTAGAAAAGCTAATGAAACTAAATAAGAATGCAGATAAAAATTTTGAAACAGAGGGTCGTGGGGGGGGGGCATAATCGAAAAATAGAACAACTGAAACTTATTCTTACATCACTTCCCTCTTTCATTACTAAATTTTTCATAATTTAACTATTTAGTTAAAATAGGAAGTAAAGAATAAAATTAGTTATTTCTTTTTGTTAATGGATTTCTTTTCATCCCCGAGATTTTTGCTCATATTCATTAAAATAAAACTACACAATTATGCTATATAAGACACATTGCAGGATTTTAAACGCACTAATGGGCTGTTTTGAGGCAAATCTAACTCAGGTTTTCATATTTGATAAATGGCTGACCAGAAGCCATGATTTTAACACCCTGTGACTTTTTTCTTTGTGGTCGGTTGAAGGAGCAAGTCTACTCTAAGAAATAACCGATTTTGGAAAAACTTGGAGAAATACGAGAATTATTTCTGCCGTTCTTCAAGAGCTGCTGGGAAGATCATTTGATGCGATTACCAAGCGACTTGAGAGGCTGGAGGCAAATGCTGGTGCACCTATAGAATCTTAAATAAAAATCCATGTTTTGTGCGTTCCTCTGACGTTCATTTTTTGTAAAAATGATAATTCAGAAATAAATTATAATTTTTTAAAATAGGGAGATTTTTAAATAAGGAAGGGAGTTACTATTAAAATCTGATAGAGACATTATTAATAAATAAGATGCTAATTAAGATTAAATGATGACTATTTCAGAATTATTAATAATGACTTAAATAACTAGGGAAATAGTTTGTTTGTTTTGTTTTGTTTTACGGCATATCAACCTCGATGGGTCATTTAATGCTGAAAAAGTTGTGAAATAAGTTAATTCTTAATGCATAATACAATTTTGTTTATAAACTCGTTTTTCTATTTAACCCATAGATGGGACCCTAACAGGTACTACCACTCCAGGTCAGAGTCGACCAGGGAGCAATGGTGATGAAGGGGTGCTCCACATTCCCAAAAAAACTGAAACCTCACCATCAGATAGAGTTTAACATCATTCCCAGGACATGTAAACCCTCAGTCACCGCCTTCTAGCACCCATGTGATAAAAAGGGGCTGGGGTTGGCCATAAGGGAAATAGGGTTGGGAAAATCATATAGGTGCTAGGGCTTGACGTGACCAGCCGATTGATCGGAGGGGCCCTCTCCGACCGCCCGTCTAGCCCAAGATAGGGCCAAAGTGGAGTATTGCAAGTCATGAACTGCTCATCCACTTGGGTTCTATCATTGAGCATCATGGGGTCGCCACCCACAGCCAACAGGTGGCCCCATTGGGGGAGTCATTACCCCTCTGCAGAGGTGCAGTCAGTGCATTCTAACGCCCCACCGACAGGGCGGTAAGGAAATAGTGATGTCTGTGGTGATGTAGTTTGGTTACAAACAGTTGCATAATCTCCATTATATTAAGATATCTATTTTTGAGCATGCGTGTACTGTACCGACATCAAAATTAGCATCATTCCTCAGGGTACTACAATTTTTTTTTCCGTCACTGTGTGAAAAACAGCCGTACAGTTTTGCCAGTTACTCCGAGCATGGCAACTACGAACAAACAATGAACGGTTTTTAGAAAATTTTTTTGCTCTGATCAAACGGCAGTTTATTTGATCGAGCCCCGACACCAAGTTGCTATAGCCATCTTAACACTGAGCACTGTGCAAGTTACATAAAACAAATAAAAGAGAGTATTGAAAAACCAGAAGGAAAAACAATGAAAATAAAGAAATAAAATGTGCGCACAAAGAAACGGAAAAAAGAAAAGACTATAAATATATTAGATATTTCTTTTTAGAGAGTTTGTGTTAAGAAGTTGCCGTATATCGTTTATTCTTCGCATTGTCAATAAAAACAAAATGAATCGCATCGATGACAATTTCATGGCCGCTTTGTCACTATCGGCGTTGTTCCTGCCATTTATTTTTTGGTTTTTTCTTTCTGTTTTATAAAAGGACATTCCTTTGTTTTGTTCTTTTTAACATTGTCAGCAAATAATCTTTGGCAAATATCTTTCTCACAAATGAAAGAGAATCTATCAGATAATATTACTGTACCAGTCTTCTTTTTTTTTTAGGAAGCGCGTGATGTAATAGTTAATGTCATTGGAAATGGACTCGTCGTCCCGAGTTCAAATCCTGGACGTGGTAATTGCATTTCACTTAGCGCTAATATCCTTGGGAAAGGTATGAATTCTACTATCCCTCCAGCTATGGGTAAATAGTAGGGCAGACTGGGCTCTTTAATCTTGGTTAGGCAACCGGTCTAGGAGAAGGAAAACTCTGAATTCAAACCTGTTGAACTCCGCTTAAGAAATTGACCTTATGTCGTATTCTGCTCGTGCGGAGGAGTTGGTAAATATATATATATACCAGTCTTTTTTTTCTTCTTTTTTTTCTCGATCTATTTCTCTCTCTCTCTATATATATATATATAATATATATATATATATATATATATATATATATATATATATATATATATATATATATATATCTGATACTTTCCCTCTCTCTTGTTATCTGTTTATCTATTTACCCCAGTCTCTATCTATTCATGATACTTTCTCCCAGTCTATTTATTTTCTTTTTATCTATCTCTAATATTTCCCTCTCTCTTTTTTTTTTTTTATCTATCATGCTATGCCAGTCTCTATCTCTCTCTCTCTGATACTATCCCAGTCTCTTTCTATCTCTCTCTGATACTCTCTCTGATACTATCCCAGTCTCTTTCTATCTCTCTCTGATACTATCCCAGTCTCTTTCTATCTCTCTCTGATACTATCCCAGTCTCTTTCTATCTCTCTCTGATTCTATCCCAGTCTCTTTCTATCTATCTATCTATCTCTGATTCTATCCCAGTCTCTTTCTATCTATCTCTGATTCTATCCCAGTCTCTTTCTATCTATCTATCTATCTAACTCTGATTCTATCCCAGTCTCTTTCTATCTATCTATCTATCTATCTATCTCTGATTTTATCCCAGTCTCTTTCTATCTATCTCTCTATCTCTGATTCTATCCAGTCTCTTTCTATCTATCTCTCTATCTCTGATTCTATCCCAGTCTCTTCTATCTCTATCTCTTATTCTATCCCAGTCTCTTTCTATCTATCTCTGATTCTATCCCAGTCTCTTTCTATCTATCTATCTATCTATCTATCTATCTCTGATTTTATCCCAGTCTCTTCTATTATCTATCTATCTCTGATCTCTATCTGATTTATCTCTCTTTCTATCTATCTATCTATCTCTGATTTTATCCCAGTCTCTTTTCTATCTATCTCTCTATCTCTGATTCTATCCCAGTCTCTTTCTATCTATCTCTCTATCTCTGATCTATCCCAGTCTCTTCTATCTATCTATCTATCTCTGATTCTAGTCTCTTTCTATCTATCTATCTATCTATCTATCTATCTATGATTTATCCCAGTCTCTTTCTATCTATCTCTCTATCTCTGATTCTATCCCAGTCTCTTTCTATCTATCTATGATTCTATCCCGTCTCTTTCTATCTATCTATCTATCTATCTATCTATCTATCTATCTATCTATCTCTGATCTATCCCAGTCTCTTTCTATCTATCTATCTATCTATCTATCTCTGATTCTATCCCAGTCTCTTTTCTATCTATCTATCTCTGATTCTATCCAGTCTCTTTCTATCTATCTATCTCTGATTCTATCCCAGTCTCTTTCTATCTATCTATCTCTGATTCTATCCCAGTCTCTTTCTATCTATCTATCTCTGATCTATCCCAGTCTCTTTCTATCTATCTATCTCTGATTCTATCCCAGTCTCTTTCTATCTATCTATCTCTGATTCTATCCAGTCTCTTTCTATCTATCTATCTCTGATTCTATCCCAGTCTCTTTCTATCTATCTATCTATCTATCTCTGATTCTATCCCAGTCTCTTTCTATCTATCTATCTATACCACCACCACCACCACCATTATAATTTGACATCACAGACATTTTTAAAAAATCTCAACTTTTTTGTAACATTGAATTATTTTGATCTTTTAATGGTAATTGATGCTTTCGTAGCACCTATTTTATCTCCTGTTTTCTTTTTGTCTTTGGGATGATTTGCATTGTCAAATCTATGGAATCGGTAAAAAGATTGCAAGAACAAAATACAAACAAGCAAATAAAATCTTCTTTTTTTTTCTTCAAATCAAAAAAGACAAAATATCAAGAATTATATGTTCTTGGACATTGGAGACATTTGTGTGAAACTATTTTTATTTTTAAATGAAAGATTGTCATTCATTATTTAAAATTTTGAGCAGTATTTTCTTTCATCTTTACTTGTTAATTTTAAATTGCTTTTATTTATTTTTTGTTTGTCATAATTTACTTGGGTTGGGATTTTATGACACTGATGAAAAGTGTGGATTGAAATAATAAAGGACACGGGTTCAAGTTTCACTGGGAGTTTCTTCTTTATTATTATTTGGATCAATTGTCATTACTTGTCGTAGAATTATAATCCGAGGGAATTGCAATAAAGAAGCAACTAAATAAAAGAAAATGACGTATTTAGCATCGATAGCTTTGCCTGTATAATGTTGTATTTTGATTTAAATTACATTATATATCTCTTAACATCCGTTGAGAATTTTTTAAGTCCAGAGCATTCCTATAAGGATGTATAAAAAGATGGCTACAATTGATCTTTGCATCTAAAGTTACCTGTTAATTCCCTTAAATGAAAGACTTCTAAATATGTTTAAAATTACATTTAAACAAAGGCTATCATTTGGGGTGGATTAGGAAAACAAATGAGACTTCCCGTTGGGTGGAATGAGGTGATATAGGACTTGAAGATATATATATATATTTATTTATTTGTTATAAAGTACAATACATTTAAGGTGCAATTGTTACCATTGGTTTCAAAACATGTTAGCCCCTTATCATCAATTGGTTTCACAGGTGCATGGTCTTGATGATAAGTGGCTAACACGCTACTTTGAAACCAATGGTAACAATTGCACCTTGAATGTATTGTACTCTATAACAAATTGTTATATCCCGAGATGTAGGAATAACACATGATAATAAAAACAGGGAAATATGTTTAACATATAACAATATTTGTTTTATTTATTCTCACTGAACGGGAATACAGTGGGATGGTTTTTGATAGAATTCAACTGTGTGTATCATGCGTGTGGTCATCACATGGGGCCCAGTCCTTGTCTGCCTGACTCTCTGCTTGTCTGTCTTTGTTTCCCTCCTTGTCAGTGAGTATATCCGGTTGAATCGTTAGCGGGGAGATAATTCTCCCTAACACAAATAAATACAGCTCTTACACCCATAATCGACCACTTTATTTTCAATTCTCCGATACTAAAAAAAATAATGAATATTATAAGTTAGCAGAATGGCCTATTGTTGGTATCAGCATATATATATATATATATATATTTGAAACATCTTCACCTGATGAATGCATCGCATGAAACCAATATGGTTGTGAATGTTCCTTTGTCACCTAATAAATAGATATGTAAAACCTTTATATATTTATCTTATTATATTATATAACAGCTCTATTTTATATTGAGCACTCTACAATAATACTGCCTTTGGTACACCATTCAGCAAAAGCTGAAATAGTGACCATCTCACACTATAGAATATATATATATATATATTATATATATATATATATATATATATATTTGTCAGGGTGGCGAAAAGTCAGTATAAGCCAGACAGTGAAGGAGTCTATCCCTTTAAATTAGTGCTAGACCAAGGTGATTGTTTTTGTGTCTGAGGTGGAGTGCTACACCTACCATCAGCTACTCACTTTGTCACACAGATCCCTGCGCTACTCATACGCTGAGTTGGTGACGGCTGGTATTGAACCAGAAACCGCAAGTTTCCTAGTTAGATGCTCTTCTGAATGCAATTCAAATCAAATTACACCTGTAGTGTAAATTATCATCATAGAAAATTGACTTGAAAGCACATATAAAGAAAGTCTAGAGAGTACAATGACTGAAATGTTGTGACTATAATAGCAACCTAAACAAGAACATTTATCCAAATACATCAAAGAGTAACGGTAATTCCTCATATCAGAAATTCAGATGAAAAAGTTATTTTTCTAAAATGTATTTCTTAAAAACGTTTTTTTTTTTTTTTTTTTTTTTTTTTTTTGTGACCAAGTAACCAATAAGCACTCCAGCTGGGATCTGTTTTGAAAGGAACCCTTTTGCTTTTCACATAAACTCCCCGTTGTTTGTTTACAAACAACAGATGATTTTTTTGTATTAAAATTTCCGTAAGATATTTTAAAAGTTTTTTTCGTATATATTTACACCCAAAGGCACGTTTTTATATTAAATATACATTCTTATATTAGAATAGTTTTTATTTAATCAGAAGAAAAATGCAGATATGTTTATTTAAATGAAAATAGTTTTTATTTACAAAATATTTTTTATGTTTATTTAAATAAAAGGATGTTGGGACCAAGTAACAAATAAATAAATAAAAAAAAAATTAATATCAAAAACTATTTTAGTACAAAAATGTGCCTTTGGGTTGTAAATATACATGAACAAACTTTTAAAAAATCTTCCAGTGAAATTCTAATGCAAAAAAAATCGTCTGTTGTTTGTAAACAAACAACCGGGAGATTAAGGTGAAAAGCAAAAGGCGTTTCTTTCAAAACAGCCCTCAGATGGGGTGCTTATTGGTTACTTGGTCCTTTTTTTCAAATTAAAAGAAAAAGGAATGCCTTTGTTCTTTAATTCAAGACATAAGACTTTATTTATGTTTTGAGTTCATATTTTATTTTTATGAACAAACTAGTGGAGGTTTTGGCTATTGGGATGAGAGACATCGTACATCTCACTCGTCCCAGCACTCAGTCAAATCTGACTTTCTAAACTAACTCCCCACTTTGTAGTGGCAAACCAGAAGAATAGGTCAAAACAGGGTTACATCATGTTAGTCACATTTCCTGTATCTTTCCATTAACCATTATTTCTAAATCTACATTACACTTATTGTATGTAATTAATAGGCTACCTATCAATTATGTAACCAGTGTCAGGTGGCATAAGAATTATCTTTTTGTTGCTAGGCAGGTTTCAACCTGTGAGTCTTAGGGGCCTTTGACCTTGACGGACAGGAATGGGTCCTAACAAAGATGTGTGTGTAGGAAAGAAAAGGAACATTAGATTGAAGACAGAATATAATATTTAACGTAGATGGAAATAGACTGAAGATGCTGAATTCAAAATTTAGATAAGACGGTTTGTGTTTCATTTTGATAAGGGGATGAATGAATCAGTTCTTTACCCCCTCTGAGCTATGGGTAAGGAGTTGGGTAGTCCTTAACTTGTTCCTTGTAAATTCCTACCATAAAATAAACTGAATTTACGAGGAACAAGTTGAAGATTACCAGAGTTGAATAGAATGGGCTCTCTCAAAATTCTACCTGTTGTAAAGACTAGTATCTTCAAGCAGGGGGTGGGGATTCCAAAATCGAGTCCAATCTAGTCAGTCCATTAGTCAAAAAGCCACCCCGCAGCCAGTGTGTCTATCAGCATCTATTGTGCTAAGTGGGCGAGACCACTTTGGTGTCAAAACATTATGATTCTGTCCTTCTCAATACAAATGATAGATTTGTAAGTATATTTGTGGTCGACACAGTATACTTCCATGGTACAATGTTCTGGTCTGAGCACTAAAAATTACACCTATAAAAACCATGGCACCATCAGTATTGTGGTGTGACTGGCGCTATGCTTCACTAGGTATCTATAGAATCGGCACCATATTTGGCTGCACAGTAAACTAGTATATCTTATTATAATGGAGATTGTGTGTTTTTCTGTCTGTAACCGAAACTATATTACTACTCAAGTCACAATTCCCTTAGTTATTTACATCTCCATGATTTCATTTTTATTTGAACCTCAATTATTAATAAAATTGTGGGAAAAGAAATGTGTACTTGCATCTATTTAAAAATATAGAATTGTATTCTATACCCCTATGGCAATCCCCCCCTTATTATCATGTATGTGCTAGAAGGCAGTGACTGAGGGCCACCTATTGGCTGTGGGCTGCATAGTGTCCTGGGTGTGACATTAAACTTCATCTGATGATGAAGTTCCAATTCTAGACGGGCGGTCGGAGAGGCCCCCTCCAATCAATCGGCTGGTCACGTCAAGCCCTAGCACCTATATGATTTTCCCAACCCTATAAATTGCCCTTATGGCAAGCCCCAACCCCTTTTTATCATATGGGTGCTAGAAGGCGGTGGCTGCGGGTCTACATGTCCTGGGAATGACGTTAAACTCTATCTGATGGTGAGGTTCCAGTTTTGGAGGTTTGGGGAATGTGGAGCACCCCTTCATCACCATTGCTCCCTGGTCCACTCTGAACCGGAGTGGTAGTACCTGTTAAGGTCCCATCTATGGGTTAAATAGAAAAACATGAGTTGATAAACAATTGTATTATCCATTAAGAATTGATTTATTTCAAAACTTTATCGGCATTAAATGACCCACTGAGGTTGATATGCCGTAAAACAAAACAAAACCAAACCAATTCTAGAGCTCTTGTAAATTAGGAGTCTACCCCCTTTTCACTAGCACTAGACCAAGGAGTTCAGTTTATACAGATATACTTTTCTTTAGCCTTCCAGATTTTTGTTCCACATGCTTACACATTGTAAAGAAAAATTATTGAACCATTTTAAAATCCAACTTTTCATTTCATAACTTATCAGTAAATATACATCAATTTATTATTTATTATCCTTTAATGTTCATAAAATTAGGAGTCTATCCCTTTTCACTAGCACTAGACCAAGGAGTTCAGTTTATACAGATATACTTTTCTTTAGCCTTCCAGATTTTTGTTCCACATGCTTACACATTGTAAAGAAAAATTATTGAACCATTTTAAAATCCAACTTTTCATTTCATAACTTATCAGTAAATATACATTAATTTATTTTTTATTATCCTTTAATGTTCATAAAAAGCCTAAAGCCTAAAAAAGAAAAAAAACCCGAGGCCGTGGTGTATAATGAGTTGGGCTTATTGTTGCTTGATATTCCTTTGTCCCTACCTAATCATTTGGATCTCTTTGCGGGTTTTTTTTCTCTCTCGCTAAATGAAGTTGAATGATGTAAGACATATGACATATTCCAATTACTTACCTATTCAAAATCTTTGACTTATCATTAAGGCCTTGGGAATTTCTAGGTTTAAAAAAAGAACAAAACAATAAAAAGACAAAACAAACAAAAACAAATTGTTTAAAGATCTTTTCTTTTTTTTATATTTTCTTATTGTTATATATATATATATATATATATATATATGTTTTTTTTTTGTGTGTTCCTGAGGCAATCAGTGTGTTTATTTTGTTGTTTTTGTGTAGCGAGTCCCTCTCTCTCTTTCTGGGCATTTTTTTCTTTTTTTTTACTATGTTTTCTATTGAATAGAAATTAATAGTAATTATAGAGGTAGCTTTATTTCTTTCTGTATTTATTTATTTATTCTACTAATTGCTATCATCCCCTCCCACCTCTGTAGATATGTCCATCTTACTTGCTGGTGTGCAGACACACACACAGTCATGCTCACTATCTCTCTTTCCCATGCACACACACTATCTTTCTCTCTCTCTCTCGTGTGCACACACTATCTCTTTCTCTCTCTCGTGTGAAACACACTATCTCTCTCTCTCTCTCTCTCTCGTGTGCGTACACACTCTCTCCTCTCTCTCTCTCGTATGCATACACTCTCTCTCTCTTCCTCTCTCTCTCGTGTGCACACACTATCTCTTTCTCTCTCTCTCGTGTGCACACACTATCTCTTTCTCTCTCTCGTGTGCACACACACTTCTCTTTCTCTCTCATGTGAATACACACTATCTCTCTCTCTCGTTTGCATACACACTATCTCTCTCTCTCTCTGTACACACTATCTCTCTCTCTCTGCATACACACTATCTCTCTCTCTCTCATACACTCTCTCTCTCTCATGCATACACACTCTCTCTCTCTCATGCATACACACACTCTCTCTCTCTCTGTGCAAACACTATCTCTCTCTTCTTCTCGTGTGCATACACTATCGTCTCCTCTCGTGTGCATAACTCTCTCTTCTCTCTCTCTCTCTCTCTCTCTCTCTCTCTTCTCTCGTGTGCATACACACTATCTCTTTCTCTCTCGCTCATGTGCACATCACACTATCTTTCTCTCTCTCTCTCTCTCATGTACAAACACACTATATCTCTCTCGTACAAACACACTATCTCTCTCTCGCTCTCATGTGCACACATTCTCTTTCTCTCGTGTGTACAAACATACTCTCTCTCTCTCTCTCTCTCTCTCTCTCTCTCTCTCTCTGTGTGCAAACACGCTATCTCTCTCTCTGTCTCATATGCACATACACTATCTCTCTCTCTCTCTCTCACAGAATTCACTATCTTTCTCTCCTCATACACAGTCTCTCTTGTGTGCACACCAACATAAACACACTTTCATTCTATCTCACACACTCATTCACTATATGCGCACACACACACACACACTTAGTTTCTCTCTCCCTCACATATACTTATTTACTCTCACTCCCTCTTACACATACTCTCTCTCTCTCTCTCTACATACATCTACTAACATACTTTCTCTCTCTCTCTCTCACACACACACACTTTCTTTCTCTCTCACACACACACACATTTACTATTTCTCTGTCTCTCTCTAACACACTCTTTTTTACATACATACACACACACGCACATGATCTCATTAAATTTCTCTCTTGTTTCTCTCTCTCTCTCTCTCTCTCAAACACACATTCACACACATACACACACACGCTCTCTCTCTCTCTTTCACACACAATCTCTCTTTTTTTTCTCTTCCTCTTTCTCACACACCCTCTCTCTCCCACTCTTTCTCACACACACACAATCTCTCTTTTTCTCTTTCTCTCTCACACACACAATCTCTCTTTCTCTCTCACACACACATAATCTTTCTCTCTTCCTCTCTCTCTCTCACACATAGTCTCTCTCTTCGTCTTCTCTCTTCTTCTCTTCTCTCTCTTTCTCTCTCACAATCTCTCTTTTTGTCTTCCTCTCTCTTTCTCTCACACAATTGCTTTCTTTCTCACTCTCACACACAATCTCTCTTTCTCTCTCACACACAATCTCTCTTTGTCTTGAAATTTAATTGATAGAAAATCATTTAGTTTGGACATACAACAAAGAAAAACAAATTCAATTTTCCTCTCTTTCTTTGATTCTCTCTCTTTGGCCATTTTAATTTCTTAACATTTTCTTTTCTGTCCTTCAGCGTCTTTTACTCTTATTACTTACCAATTAAATTTCTCACAATTTTTGCTCAGTCCTTTCTCAACTTGAAACTCTCGATCTGAATTTTTCTTGTTTTTTCTTTTATTTTCTTATCCACTTTTTTTTTTCCCCTTTTGGCCTTTAGTAATCACCAATCACCAACATATCAGGACACCAGCTCATTCGCTCTCTCTTTTTTTTTTTCTTTTTTTTTTTTTCTCTTCTTTTTTTCTTTTTTTTTTTTTTGGCCTCTTAGTAATTATCAATCACCAGGACAAAGCTCATTCGCTCTCTCTCTCACTCATCTCTCACTCACTCTCTCATCACTCTTCTCTCTCTCTCTCATTCACTCTCTCTCTCTCTCTCTCTCTTCTTTTTGGCCTTTTAGTAATTATCGATCACCAGGACAAAGCTCATTCGTGCTCTCTCTCTCTCACACTCTCTCTCTCTCTCACTCTCTCTCTCACATCTCTCTCTCACACTCTCTCTCTCTTCACTCACTCTCTCTCTCTCTCTCACACTCTCTTCTCACACTTCTCTCTTTCTCTCACATTCTCTCTCACTCTCTCTCACTCTCTCTCTCTCTCTCTCTCTCTCTCTTCTCTCTTCTCTCACTTCTCTCTCTCTCTCTCTCACTCACTTCTTTTTGGCCTTTTAGTAATTATCGATCACCAGGACAAAGCTCATTCTCTCACTCTCTCTCTCTCTCTCTCTCTCTTCCTTTTTTTTTTCTTTTTTTTTTCCAAAATTTGTTTAGTATTTGAAAATGTTTCACTCGACTATTTGTCTTTGAATATCTAATTATTTCCTGATAATGAACTGTTTTCGTAGCTTGATTGGCACTGATATATAAGACCAAAAAGAAACAAAAACAGGGGCAGCAAACAATATTTGTATTGTATACTTGGATGTTGTTTTTAATTAAATTAGATATTCACAGACATCAGACAGGCACTTATATATTTATTATACACAACGCCGATAATGGTATAAATTTCTTATTTTATTAATTTTTGTCTGCGGATTTTGTTGTGATTTACTTTTGATTATAGAATGGTTGACTTGGATCAAAATGGCCGCACTTATCTCTTCCTCTTGTAACAAGCACATAAAAAAACCCGAAAAGACAAAAAAAGAAAAATATTATTACATGGAGGAAATGCAACTAGAGAACCAAAGTTTGATACAGTACTTATTCATTTAATATAATGTTTCGCTCATTTATGGTCTTCAAAAAGATAATGATTTAAAAAAATAGTATACTGGAAAGGAACCACCAATCACTATAGCTCTTTTAAATGTTTTATGGGCTTTCTTATAAAAAAGAATTAAAATTAATTAATCATTTATTAATCTATAAATGAGAATAATTAATAATAGATAATGAATAAATAAATTATTTATTTATTAATCTATAAATGAGAATGAATAATAAATAAATAAATAAATAATTTATTAATCTATAAAAAAAAATCGTCGGGGCGGCCTAATGTCGGTATCAACCAGACAGTGAGGGAGTCTATCCCCTTTTCACTAGCGCTAGACCAAGGAGATTATTTTAGCATCTGAGGTGGAACGCCACACCTACCATCAGCTCCTTACTTTACCGCACAGATCCCTGTGCTACTCATACGCTGAGTTGGCGGGGGCCGATATCGAACTAGAAACCTTGTGGTTTCTAGCCGAACACTCTACCAACTGACTAGAGAAATAATAATAAATAATAAATAAATTAATTATTAATCTATAAATGAGAATTAATAATAATGAATTAATTGATTATTTATTAATCTATGAATGAGAATAAATAATAATAAATTAATTAATTATTTATTAATCTATGAATGAGAATGAATAATAATAATAATTAATTATTTATTAATCTATGAATGAGAATGAAAATAATAAATTAAATTAATTAATTATTAATCTAAATGAATTAATTTAGTCATTTAAAAAAGATTCTTTCTCAAAGTAAGTAAAAGTGAAAAAGTAGGCGGTATCAGTCAGACAGTCAACAAGTCTGTCAGGAAGATTGCTTTTGCATCTGGTGTGGAGCATCACACCTATCGTTAGCTGCCCACTCCCAAGGCAGAGGCTCTAGTGACTGAACTAAACTGATCCTTATACTTTTTTAAAAGTATACTGGAAAAAAATGTGGTTGTCCTGGCAATATAGTACTATGCATTGTGCATGCATATGTGGCTGCACAGTTAGTATATAGATACGTAGGAGTAAGTTATATTGAATACATAAGTAGTAAATCAAACCACATATTGTAGAAACAATGATACTCACCATCGTGAAGAATAAGTTCCAATTACCGTCGAACTGGGAAGACAAAGTAGCATGTGATTGTAACTCAATACAAACTCGAAATGCTACAAAGTACACTGCAGAATGACAGGTATATATAGGACTCCACAGTGTCAAGCAACCAATCAGAACTCAAGGAGTGGAATGACCCAAGTCACCCTGATTCATGAGTGGATCATTCTTGATTCCTATATTTACCAGCTGTCTTGGACACTGGAAAAAAGTTCTACTTAGCTGCTGTTATTAAAACCAACAGTAGGCTAACTGACTTCAATACATATATGTGTGTGTATGTGTGTAGATTGAAATAGTAACTAGTGTGGATAATGTGTGTGCATACATATATTCATGTGTGTGTGTCTACATATATTGTATGTGTAAAGTAGGGTCAATGATAAGTTTAAGAAATCATAAAACTTAAGAAAAGATTAAGAATGGTGATAACTCCTCAGATTAGAAATGAGAAGTCTGGGTTGTGAACAAATTTGAGAGTTGACCAGAAGTTAGACCATAATAAAAATTGACCCATATTAGAACAAAGGATTTTGGAAATCTCTTGAGGAATCCCAGGGAGTGAGATGAGATCTGAGGGATTCTGGGAGATTTTTGAAAGTTTAGGCAGTTAGTTTCTGGACCCCGGGGAGATCAGTTAACTCTTGGTCAGCAATCTTTGAGACTATTGAAGTAGGGGCCAGCATTAGCAGAGGTCCCCAAAGGAACAGGGGGTGCCCACCTCTCGACAAACATGGGAGAAGTTGGGATAGCGATAGAGAATGAATGCAAGAACTATATACCTCTCTGCCATTTGAATGTTCCGCTGATTTGACTTTGTTTGTTTGTTCCTCTCTTATTCGCTCTTTGATAATTGATTGTAAACCCCCTGGATGAGCCCTGAGCAGTATTACGTACACAAGTGGATGTCCTAAGTAAGTGTCAAATAAGCAGAAGATCACGAGACGGTCATGGCCAGTAAAGTTGGAAAAACTAGAAGTAGCAGGAAATGCAGAAAGGTGTGCAGCAGAAGGTGCCAACAGGTGCTCATGGCCCGAGGGAGGTTTACAGCAACATATTTAGGAATGCCTTTTAAAATAGGAAACAAAAACATTTAAAATTGTGCTCATTAAAATTTCAATTGTAAAAAATTAAGCCACCATAAGGTGCTAACATTGAAAAGTAGTAGTGATTTAGATTTAATTGGTAAGTAAGTATTTACCAACCCCTCTACACAAGTAGGACACGATGCAAGCTCTATTCTTTTAAAGTAGAGATTAACAGGGTTGAATTCAGAGTTTTCCTTCTCCTAGATCAGTTGCCATAGCAAGGTTTAAGAGCTCAGTCTGCTTTAGTATTTACCCATAACTGGAGGGAGAATAGTTGTACACCTTTCACCGAGATATTAGCACTATGTGAAATGCAAACAGCCTTGTCTAGGATTTCCTCCTTGTATATCATTTTGTGGATGGGTGGATATTTATTTCCCCAACCCCCAGAATAGAATAATTGGAGTCATACTTTTCCCTAATTCTGAATTGAAACCTCATAACTCTGTTTAAAATGACCTTGTGTCAAACTCTACTCCAGTGGGAATCCATATGAGGAGAATATGTGCAAAATTGTGATGGTTTTGAAACCCAATTTTATCCCAAATGTCATATTTACTATGCATGTAAATAGTGTATGTATATATATATATATATATATATATATATATATATATATATATATATAACTTATTCTACATATCTGTAACAAGTTTCTTCATTTTCCTGTTATTTCCTGGATTTTTGTTTGTTTTAAGAAAGCGGTCTTATCTTTGTATTACTCTAAAAAATTTGTGGTAAAAAAAGAAACAAAAAAACAAAAACAAATAAAAGAATAAAAAGATTTAGAAAACTTTGAAAGTACAAAAAAAAAATACTAAATCTCGGAAACTCATATTTTTGTTTAAAAAATGAAGAGGTGAAAAATATGAATAAGAAAAAAAAAAAAAATTTTTTTTTTTTAAATAGCCAAAAAAAAAAAAAAAATTCTTTTAAAAAGAAGTGGGGGGTACCAAAAGAAAATGGTCATGAAAATATTGCATCTATGAATTTCAACAAATATTTGTATATATCTCTGGTTTGATATGTTTATTTAAGAGCTATTGCGAATTAATTCAATATGTAAAAATTATAATAATCTTGATTTAACTCTCTCTCTCTCTTTCTTTCTTTCTTTCCTCTTCTCATTATGTTCGATAGAAATAGATTAGCATTATCGCTTCTGCATGCTCACCCCCTCTCTCTATCTTTCCCCTCCTCTTTCTTTCTTTTATATTTTCTCTGTAGCATGTCCTTTTTCTTCCTTTTGTTTATGATGAAAATGAAAATGTCCATTATCTAGCTGAGGTGATGACAGTTATAAGAAATTAGAATTTGGAGGATAAGCCACACCAGATAATCAGGATTTACATTTTTGCATTTCATAATGGCTGTACAATTGAGGAACATGAGTATTAATATATAGATGGGAATTCTTTGAACCTGGTTTAAATTCAGATTTTTCCTTCTCTTAAATTAGTTTCCAAGGTTTGCTTTAAGCGACTTTTATGGAAGCCTCTTACATATCTCTCCCCTCACCCCCAATTCTCAGTTTGTTCAAGACAATGAACACTATCTTAGAATGTATGAAAGCAAATCAATAAGTCTATATTTCATGACATTTTTTCACTATATAATGTTTATTTTTACTAGCAAAAAAAAAAAAAAAAAAAATGCTCTCCGAGTGGTGTAAAAATTAATTTTTGCCACGCACTTTCGTTTAAAAAAAAAAAGTAAACAGATCTTTGAAATCTTAACATTTTTTTTAATCATAGACATAACAAAAAAATAGTTTTGCTGTCAAAATTCAAATAAAATCAAGTTTCTAAAAGTTAAATTCAGATTACATCAAATAATTAAGGTTTTGTAGAAGATTATGTGATTATTTCTTGTTTGTAAATAATTTTCTCATAAAAAACTCTCTACATTAGATAACTTTAAATATATGTGAAAATAAAACAAACTATATATAAATGTATTTATCTAAAATTGTTTTAACCAACAATATGGACTGTTCAATTTTCCATACTTAATTTCTGAGTGTATATAATACAGGACTGTTCTTTATTCTATGTATTAATGATTTTGACTAAAGATTAAATATTCATTGATAAACTTAGGCAATTCGTGAGGGTATTGTGATGTAAGCAGTGACATAGTTTTGGTTACAAACAGACACACACCAAATCTCTATTATATATAGATACTTAAGTATAAGATTTTGAGATTGACAGTCCAAGAGATCAGGGATCAAATTGCTCTGAAGTCGTTAAGATATAAATCTTTCTTTTTGATAAATTATGTTGGCATTTTTATGTTGTAAACTTTTGTTTGGCTCATAAAACTTTGGCAGCTGTAATTTCTCCTTTTGGGGGGAGGGGGGGTTAACACTGATATTTGTCTTATAGTAAAGTAAGTAAAGTCGTTGGGGCGGCCTTTGTTCTTGGCCCTGTCTCCACTGAATCTGCTGTGTTGGTCTTTCAAAGTTGGGTTTAAATACATTTTCAGCTTGCGGATTGGATCAACTTTAACTTTTTTAAATTTTTAACCGGGAATCTGACCTGCTAAATGGAGGTGCATCTTATATGCCATCAAATACTATGGTACTTCTGATATTTGAGGTAGCAGTTGTGGTGTAACAGTTATTACCATGGGAAATGAACATGGTGACCCAAGTTCAAATCCTGAACAAGGCTGTTTGCATTTTACATAGCACTAATATCCTTGGGAAAGGCATGAATCCAACTATTCTCCCTCCAACTAAACATAGTAGTCAGAGCTATGTTATTGAGAACTTAAGTTCCTGGTAGGGCCACCCAAGGCGGACAGCTCTGGCACCCACTGGCATTAAGGCCACAATCCGGCCAAAGATGCTCTGGTGAAAATTCCAAGAGGCGTCTGCACTGGAAATTGGTATTTACTTTTGGTCTTCTCGTCCCTGCGTCTGCTGGATAATCTGTGGAAAACAAGAGTGTCTGGAGATCCCTTGCATACTTCTTATTCTCATGATATTCCATCTTTGGATGGAGCCAGCTCTAAAAGAGAACTTGAATCTTCAGGGATTTTTTTTAATTTTTAAAAATTTTTTGTTAAATATGGTAGGGCCATCCAAGGCGGACAGCTCTGGCACCCACTGGCATCAAGGCCACAATCCGGCCAAAGATGCTTTGGTGAAAATTCCAAGAGGCGTCTGCACTGGAAATCGGTGTTTACTTTTGGTCTTCTCGTCCCTGCGTCAGCTGGATAATCTGTGGAAAACAAGAGTGTCTGGAGATCCCTTGTGTACTTCTTATTCTCATGTTACTCCATCTTTGGATGGAGTCAGCTCTAAAAGAGAACTTGAATCTTCAGGAATTTTTTTTTTATTTTTTTTTTTTTTAATTTTGTTAAATATGGTAGGGCCATCCAAGGCGGACAGCTCTGGCACCCACTGCCATTAAGGCCACAATCTGGCCAAAGATGCTCTGGTGAAAATTCCAAGAGACGTCTGTTTTAAACTTATCGACTAAAACTGCCTTTTGGGAAATTTTGAACAACTTTGGTAAAGAATCTCTTGCATACTAAGCGAGAATCGTCTCACTGGACCAACGAACTGCATTATTTTCCATATACTTGGGAAAGGTATGCATCCAATTCATTTGAGCATACCTCATTCCAATTCCCTTGTTATTTTTACCTCGTTCCCATTTAATTATTATTCAGGTCAAGGTTTTGTATTATTCTATTAGCGTGTGCTTCTTTTCCCTCTGTACCTGACCCAGAAATATTGTTCCATACTAATTATAGCATTTTGCCCCACACCCATCCACCAGGCCGGTTAATTTCCACCCTCCTCTATACTCTTCAAAGAGCTGACCAGAATAACTATGGTCAATTTTGTCCATTGTCATACAAGATCAGAATGATGTTTTTCTACATCATGTTCAGATATGAACCTGGTTGACCCAATTTTTGTTGAGGCCTTTAATAAAAAAAATGGTTTATTTATGCTGACTAAATATATATATATATATATATATATATATATATATATATATATATATGTGTGTGTGTGTGTGTGAAGAAAAGGAAATGAATCCGACGGTATGTAGTATATTAAGAAAGAATGAAAAAACACAGGTTTAAATGAGTTAAGTGGTGAGTTTATTGGCCGATGCTGCAGTGTTTCGATCTATTAATTAGATCATCTTCAGGGCATTTGTTGGTATATGGAAGGTAATAAGAAATTTTTATCACAGAATAACGAGAAAAGCGAGTGGTAGTCCTTGTTATTCTGTCTGTTTAAAATTTGTGGTTTGAAAAAAGGAGACAGTTTGAAATATGACGTCATATATATATATATATATATATATATATATATATATAATGTTGTTCTGGTTCCAACGGGAGAAAATTCAATATTTTATAAAAAAAGAAGGTCCGCAAAATGTAATATGTTTTCAGAAAAACATTTTTTTATTGTTTTTATCTTACATAAACACGTGTTTATGTAAGATAAAAACAATAAAAAAATGTTTTTCTGAAAACATATTACATTTTGCGGACCTTCTTTTTTTATAATAATATATATATATATATATACACACACACACACACACACACATTGACAGAAGGCTATGTATGGTGGATATATATATGTATGTGTATATATATATATATATATATATATATATAGTGCATGTGTGTGTGTATATACACATCTCAATCTGATATGAATCTACTATACACACACACACATATATATATATATATAGTATCAGCCTATAAATAAGTACACCATTAAAAACTGACCAAAAAACTTCCATTGCTAAGAATCCCATTTTTGTTATTTTTCAGATGAGATTTTGCTTTAACGGCTTTGAATTCTATGTTTATCTTTGTTCTCTCTCTCTCTCCCCCTCTCTCCCTCTCCCCCCTCTCTTCCCTCTCTTTCTCTAAAGGATTCATTCCAATCCAATTTTCCTCATATATATATAGTTGAACTGTGCAGACATTCTTCCTAGTTGCTGAATAGTTGATATAATATCAGGCTGGAATTGGCTGATGTATTTGCCGTAACTTATCTGCTCCAGAGTTCTTTCCACCTCTTCACAGGCCATCATCAGGGAGAAATGTAAAAACAATACAACATTGGTGTTCTATTTATATTAGTGTTGTGTTTTTTTATTTGTTTATTTTATTGTATTATTATTATTATTGTAATTATTATCAATGTGGTTATGTAGTTAATAATAATTACAATAATAATGTTTCAATTGAGCATAATGAAAAGATGGAAAGAAAGAAAAAAAGGGTTAGAGTGAGTTAAATCAAGATTATTATACTTTTTACATATTGAACTATTTGCAATAGCCCTTAAGGAAACACATCAAAGATTGTAATAATCAAATTATCATACTGTGGTTTATCCACAGTATGATAATTTAATTTTGCTTAATGTTGAGAGTAAAAAAATTGAGGTAAGAGGGAGCTACAGATGCGCTTATTCCTAGGTCCACTCTGACCCGGAGTGGTAGTAACTGTTAGTAACTGTTAGGGTTCCATCTATAGGTTAAACAGAAAAAATGAGTTTATAAAAAAATTGACTACACTCTAAGAATGAATAAAACAAAACGTCTTTGGCATAAAATAACTCAACTTTTTACAGATTGAAGTATTTGCAATAGCTTTTAAGTAGTGATATCAAGCATTGTAATGATTAAATTATCATACTGTGGTATATCCACAGGTCCTGCTAGAGAGTTAAATCAAGATTAATCTCAGAATAAGAGAGAGTTTATTAATAGCCAAATTAGGTCCTAGTATAAACAATAGATTAGAGCTAAACACTGAATACATAATTAATTAAAATACACGTTCCTCACAGTATATAATACATACTATGTACATTTCATTATACATATATCAAATGAATATTACATAAATATATAAATAGATGAAAATAATAAAATTGAAATTGAATTAACGGCTAAAAATTGTTCATCACGCAAAGTGAGAGTGACGTTTAAAAAAAAGAACACCACGAGACACGTGCTTATAACATAAAAAAAAAACAAAAAAAACGCGAGTCCATTTCAGAAAATCGTCTCTGAAGATAAAGTTTTACTTTGAAATCGATAGGACACAAAAAATAACATCTTTTTTTTTTATTTTTTACTTGCATTGTAATTGCTTTCAAATTAATACATTACAAGATTATTATACTTTTTACATATTGAAGTATTATGCAATATCTCTTAAGTAAACATATCAAACATTGTAATAATTAAATTATCATATTGTGGTATATCCACAGGTCCTGCTAGTTGAATCAATTTTGTGTAGATTGATATCAAAGAGAAAAACCTGAAAATTAAATGATGAAAATTTACACTTTTGGATTTTGAGTCATGTCTTTATCTTCATCTTTTTTAAACAATCTGTAATTGTTGTAATGGCTGACCAAAGATAAGTTTTCATTTCATGTAAACTTTTCTTTTTTTTTTAATTGTATTAATGATGGCTGTTATAGTGGCCTCTAACCGCCACTGTTTATGGTATCGTGATTAAGCTATATCTCTCACACAAATAATCGGCTCAATTGAATTTGTGCCAAAGAATGTGCTGTTATCCGAAGGTGGTTTGTCTGATGTTGGACGCCAAGGGACATGGCGAAGGCAGAAAAATGCAGACACACTAAATTTTTTTTTTTTTTTTTTATTTATTTATTTATTATTTTAATTTGTTATTTAATTCGTTTATTTGTATTTTTTTATTTTTTTTTTGTTTATTTTTTTTTTTTTTTGTTTTTTTTTTTTTATTTTTTATTTTTTATTTTTTTATTTTTTTTATTTATTTATTTTTTTTTCCTTTTTGTTTTCTGGTGTTGCATCACAAAAGATTTATCAGGATGAGATTATTTAATGAACGTCTGCGGTTTTTGATTTTGGAAAACAAAACACGTACCCTCAAATAACTTTTTATTTATTTATTTATTTATTTGATGGGTGCTGGGTATACTTTCTTTTGGACGGGTACACCAGGGAGTGAGAGGTGGGTGCTCAGAATGGGCTTTGCACTGAGCTGGTTAATCATGTTGACCAGCCAGATGGCGTTAATGATAGAATCATGCAATTTTGGGTCCCTATTACTGAGCAACAATTCTCTGATTCTCATCTCTATGTTCCTACTCTTGATTTTGGAAAATGAAACACACTCTCCCAAACTCTTTTCTAGGTCTTTGGGAAGAACCATTCTCAGGGCACCAATTATTATCGGTACAACCTTTACCTTCATATTCCATAGTTTTCTCCACTCTTTGGCAAGGTCTAAGTATTTGTCTCTTTTTGCTTTTGTTCACTTTCATTCGGTGATCTGTCGTGACGGCAAAATCCATGAGATGGCAAGTTTTCTTCTTCTTGTTAATTAACAGGTCTCCTAGCCACGATTGGGAGATCTGACCGTATCTCAAAATCACAATCTTATGCATCTCATTCTCTAGGACAGATTCAGATTTGTGCATATACCATTTAGCTGTATCCTTTTTTCATCCATTTATCTTTTTTTGACAGGTGCTGAGTATACTTTCTTCTTGAAGGGTATGCCAAGGTGTAAAAGGCAGGTGGTCAGAGTGGGCTTTGCCATTTGCACTGAGGTAGTTAATTGTGTTGGGTAGCCACTTGGCATTAATGATAGAATCATGCAATTTCGGGCTCCATTGCTGGGCAACTGCTTCATGACTCTCATTTCTGTCTATGCTCCCACTCTTGGCAGCGACAAAGAGACCATTTTGATCTCCTTCAAAGGTCTCAGATCAATCAGTCATCATGTCCATCCCAGAAGCTGATAAAATTCTCCTTCTTGGCAATTTCAACACAAGCACCTCTGTAAATAGATAGATTTATGGATAGATATAACGATTGTTACTGAAATAGTGTTACATTGCCTTGAACACACTTACCAGTTGGTATACCGGGTTTGGTATAAGGTCATGAGAATTGAGCAAATGTGCAGCAATAGCTCATAGGGCAAAATTAATTTGTTTGTCCTAGCATAACTACAGGCACTTTAATATTGGTAAGTCCTAGGACTGTCCAGCTATTCAATATTAACAAAAAAGTGTCCTACCTAGGACAATAGTGTCCAGCTATTCAATATTAACAAAAAAAGTGTCCTACCTAGGACAATGGTGTCCAGCTATTCAATATTAACAAAAAAAGTGTCCTACTAGGACAATAGTGTCCAGCTATTCAATATTAACAAAAAAAAGTGTCCTACCTAGGACAATAGTGTCCAGCTATTCAATATTAACAAAAAAAGTGTCCTACCTAGGACAATAGTGTCCAGCTATTCAATATTACAAAAAAAGTGTCCTACCTAGGACAATAGTGTCCAGCTATTCAATATTAACAAAAAAGTGTCCTACCTAGGACAATAGCTGTCCAGCTAGTTCCATATTCAATATTAACAAAAAAAGTGTCCTACCTAGGACAATAGTGTCCAGCTATTCATATTAACAAAAAAGTGTCCTACCTAGGACAATGGTGTCCAGCTATTCATATTAACAAAAAAGTGTCCTACCTAGGACAAAGTGTCCAGCTATTCAATATTAACAAAAAAAGTGTCCTACCTAGGACAATAGTGTCCAGCTATTCAATATTAACAAAAAAAGTGTCCTACCTAGGACAATAGTGTCCAGCTATTCAATATTAACTGTCCTACCTAGGACAATAGTGTCCAGCTATTCAATATTAACAAAAAAAGTGTCCTACCTAGGACAATAGTGTCCAGCTATTCAATATTAACAAAAAAAGTGTCCTACCTAGGACAATAGTGTCCAGCTATTCAGTGTCCACAATAGTGTCCAGCTATTCAATATTAACAAAAAAGTGTCCTACCTAGGACAATAGTGTCCAGCTATTCAATATTAACAAAAAAAGTGTCCTACCTAGGACAATAGTGTCCAGCTATTCAATATTAACAAAAAAAGTGTCCCTACCTAGGACAATAGTGTCCAGCTATTCAATATTAACAAAAAAAAGTGTCCTACCTAGGACAATAGTGTCCAGCTATTCAATATTAACAAAAAAGTGTCCTACCTAGGACAATAGTGTCCAGCTATTCAATATTAACAAAAAAAGTGTCCTACCTAGGCAATAGTGTCCAGCTATTCAATATTAACAAAAAAGTGTCCTACCTAGGACAATAGTGTCCAGCTATTCAATATTAACAAAAAAAGTGTCCTACCTAGGACAATAGTGTCCAGCTATTCAATATTAACAAAAAAGTGTCCTACCTAGGACAATAGTGTCCAGCTATTCAATATTAATAAAAAAAAGTGTCCTACCTAGGACAATAGTGTCCAGCTATTCAATATAACAAAAAAAGTGTCCTACCTAGGACAATAGTGTCCAGCTATTCAATATTAAAAAAAAGTGTCCTACCTAGGACAATAGTGTCCAGCTATTCAATATTAACAAAAAAAAGTGTCCTACCTAGGACAATAGTGTCCAGCTATTCAATATTAACAAAAAAGTGTCCTACCTAGGACAATAGTGTCCAGCTATTCAATATTAACAAAAAAAGTGTCCTACCTAGGACAATAGTGTCCAGCTATTCAATATTAACAAAAAAAGTGTCCTACCTAGGACAATAGTGTCCAGCTATTCAATATTAACAAAAAAAGTGTCCTACCTAGGACAATAGTGTCCAGCTATTCAATATTAACAAAAAAGTGTCCTACCTAGGACAATAGTGTCCAGCTATTCAATATTAACAAAAAAAGTGTCCTACCTAGGACAAGTGTCCAGCTATTCAATATTAACAAAAAAGTGTCCTACCTAGGACAATAGTGTCCAGCTATTCAATATTAACAAAAAAGTGTCCTACCTAGGACAATGGTGTCTATGTACTCTTCAAAGTCCAAGTCAAATATTTCACATATATTCGCATAAATTGAATAACGGGTTAATTTCAAAATCACTGAAAGTTATCAACACATAAAAATGCCAAAAGATAGTGCTTTCTTTCTCCTAGACTGGTTACCTAACCAAAGTTTAAAACAAAAAATTTTCAATACCCATCAAGAATGCATAAAGCAAAATGTCTTTGGCATAAAATAACCCAACATGGGTTGACATGCCATAAAATCCACCCAAACCAGGCTTGTTATTGATTTTTGACTTTAAAAAAATTTTTTAGCTTTAAAACTTGTCATACAAAACTAACACACTCTTATATACTCAAACAAGAACAACAACCACAATGTGAAACATGTCAAACACCCCTGACAGTTAAACACTTATTGATAGAATGCAGATTTCTTGCTCACATCAGAAAATGTTATTTTAAAGCAAACCATATGAAAGATCTGTTTGAAAATGTTAACATAGAGGATATTTTCTCCTTTTTGAGGGAAATAAAATTATACCATAGAATATAGACATGAAACAAATCAATGCCATACAGTATAATTCCCAATAATGCTAACACATTGTTAAAACCAATTACTAAAAGTATATATATGAATACACAATATGTATTACACCCTAAACGTTAGGCATGATATAACCCCGGACAGGTTGATATGCCGTTAAAATCAATAAACCAACCAACCAACCATTTAAAACATGTTAATTGCTCTTGATGGAATTTTGATTCTGTGATTCTTTTTTTTTTTTAAATTTAACTTAATTTTAATTTTATTTTTTCAACAGGAGCCGTCCTTGTTTGCAGTGGCCAAATTATTGGAGACTGGACTTGTGAATCTTTCAAGAATTGAAGTTTTATGGAAACCTGTTACCGCTCATCTTCTTGAGGTAGGAAGACATTTTTTTTTTCTAGTTTTTCTTTTTTCTGAATTCCTATTTTTGTCAAGAACGTATTGTTTGATTTTACAGCTCATTCCTCTTTTCATAGAATGAACAAAATCCGAACAGAATTGTGAATTTCTGCAATATTGAGTTAGAATAAGCATGTGTTTATCTTTCTGCCCCTATGCCATCGGTCAGGGAGTTTTTTGTTTTTTTTTTTGCAATTGTTCTTTTTCTATGGCTATTGTAACTACTTAAATAATTGAAGCAGGTTTTTGTTTTTTTAAAGTTGTTTCCCCTTCAGTTGGGAACTTTTTTTTAGATTTAAGGAAGAAAAGAGAATTATTAAAGAATTGTGAAGTTACGCAATAAGCATGTGTTTATCTTTCTGCCCTAATAACTCTATGACTATTTTAACTAATTAAATAATTGAAGACTTTTTAAAAAGTTGTCTCCCTTTGGGCTGGGAACTCTTTTTGGTATGATTTAAGTAAGGAAAGGAGGTAGAGAAACATAAAATGTTTGGTCCTTTTTGTAGCAGCAGCTGCCAACAAATTTTCATGGTTGATAAACTATTAAAAAAAAAAAAAAAAAAACTACTTGCACTGGATTGGGCCAGCAGGAGTGGGGGTGGGTGGGGCTACAACTATATTCAGGAATGCCCTTACCCAGGGACTTTGGAAAGCATTTTACCTGAGGCACTAAATAATAATGAGATTTAACTATATTGTTTTTTTTTTCTGTTTTTGTTTTTTTTCTTCAATTAAATTGAAAATGATTGTATTAAAAAAAAAAACAACAACAAAACAAAGTTGTTTTCTGTTGTATCCTTGAGGTGGCAAAAAGAATACACAGAGAAAAACGGATGTGTGAATATGTATTTATTCAACACTTAACATAGAACAAAGAAGTAGTACAAATCACAAGACAAACGTACATAGTAGTGACTATTTGTGCAATGACATAAAAATGTTTCTATATAAATCTATATATTATGTGAAATGCAAACAGCCTCATCAGATTGTTGTATCCATTTCCTATAATGATAACCATTACACCACACACCTCAGTGTTATACAATATATATATATATATATATATATATATATATATATATTAACATCCTATACCACCTCATTCCACCTGGCTGGAAGTTTCATTCGTTTTCCTAATCCGACCCAAACGATAGCCTTTGTTTAAATGTAATAATAAACATATTTAGAAGTCTTTGATTTAATGAAAATAACAGATAACTTTAGATGCAAAGGTCATTTTTAGCCATTTTTTTTATATATCTGTTGTGGGGTTTTAAGGGCTCAAAATAAGACAAACACGACTGGTAACAATGTAGACAAATGTATTTAACAAAAGAGTAGAAATTTACAGCAAAGAAAGTGGAGATTGCGTCCGACCAATATAGTTATGAGCTGGCTTGCATTTGCTTCCCTCGAGCCACAATTGTTGCTATTACTTAT
>CM042172.1:3773823-3783823 GCA_023376005.1 Doryteuthis pealeii | reverse complement strand
AAAATTATATTGAGAGAAAGAGAGGAATATATATATATATATATATATATATATATATATATATATATTTTTTTTTTCAGAAGAAAAATTATATGAGAGAAAGAGAGGAATATATATATATATATATATTTCAGAAGAAAATTATATTGAGAGAAGAGAGGAAATATATATATATTATATATATATTTCAGAAGAAAAATTATATTGAGAGAAAGAGAGGATATATATATATATATATATAATTATATATATATATATATATGAGAGAGAGAGAGATATTTAATTTGCTCACAGTTGAACTAATTCGAAAATAATGTAAAATAAATATGACTCATTTATATTTACATTTATCATTAAAGATAAAATTACTCAGTTCCCAATAACTGAACACTACACGGTTGATAGCTCAGTAGGGTTAAGAGCAACACAGGCATTTCACAGGGTAGCAAGTGTTAGCACATAAATGTATTACTGACATTTTCATAATCTCGGCACTAATTAACATGACAATATTTCTGCAAGAACAAATCAATAATAAAACCAAAAGAAAATCACCATGTTTTCACATTCCAATTTGGAATCAAAAAAAAAGAAAAGATTTTTAGTACCAATAGTTTAATGAGTGTCCAATTGGAAAATGACAACCCTCAAGACCAACGCAATAAAACTCCAATGTGTAGCCAATTCACAAACAACCCTTCCTCTGTGGCCATTAAACGCAGAGAAGCATGTAACATACTTGATGATTAAATATTTAAGGCCAGCTGAATGAACCCAGGTTACAGCACAGTACAATCGAATGTCCACACCAGGGATTTGTAATTAGTTTAATGGACCTTAAGAAATTGTCTCCCAGGTATTTGAAAGAAATATATCATCTTGTATTGATTTGTATCCAAGGCCAAAAGTCAAACAGTCCGTCAGTATCAAACAAAAACAAGAGAGGCATGACTCTTTCTTCAGAAACAACGTTAAGGAAGATAATGAAATTTTTGTCAGGCGCGCAAGGGTTGATGTTCGATTCCAGGGTAAAAGAAGGACTTCTTCCACTGGTTTTTCAAGAGAATCACAACATCGTCTTCTTGGAACTGACGCAACACAATCTTCATCATCTATACAATTTGGTCTTTTTCTAAGACTAATCTAATCTTAGCATATAAATAAGATAGATATAAACAAGCTTAGATAACTTAATAGATAGATAGATTTGAACCACACACACACACACACACACACACACACACACACACACATATGTATATATATGTATATATATATATATATACACACAAAATATAGAATGAATAGAGAATAAATGAGAAAAGTATTGACATAAAAAGGTGCTCAATGCTAATAAAGCAGAGCAGTTTTATAATCAATAGTAATGATATTAATGATGATTTAAACTCAACTTTAAGTTTCATGCATATGCAATCTTTAGATGAGTCAAGTATTTTGCCTCATCTGAAGATTGCATAAGCATGAAACTTAAAGTTATCATCCATAATACCATTACTATTGATTTTATATATATATATATATATATATATATATATATATATCACAAGCAACAGCCACCCCCACACTACAACCCCACTATAAGGAACAGCCAGAGACCAGCATTATTTTTTTACCCAGTCTGAGGAAGGGAGTATTACAATCTTGAAAATTTACTAAATAAAAGAAACTCTTCTCTAAAACAACTGAGTTTCTTATATTTTTAATTTCTTTAATGCTTCACACTAATTCTCAAACTTGATATGTATATCTCCCACAAACGGATACTTATACCTAAATAAATACAAATATATATATATATATATATATATATATATATATATATATATATATATCTTTGTTGATATTCAGATAGCTACATATGCATGCAGAGTTTATATAATATATATAAGATTTCATACACACGTTAAATACATGCAAGCTCACAAAAATACACATACACTATATATATATATATATATATATATATATATTTATAATTTCAGATAAATAGGCAAAGTTAAGGAAAATAATGAAATCTTTGTCAATATATCACCAGGAAATAACAAAGACTTAACTTCAAGAGAATTTAGATATCTCATTTATCTGAGAAATGTTCTAATTCCTGTATCTTGTTAAAAATAAATCTTTCCAGATTCTGTTGGGGTGAGTTAGTATACTGTTATATAATATATTGCATTGTCTTGTCAATTCAATGGTAATTGGAATATTCCTTCTACAGGGCGTATAATGTTTATTCTACAGATACCTATTATCATCCTTCTTAGACTAATGTCTAGTCAGGTATGATGTTGAACTCTATCTGATGGTGAGGTTTCTGGTCTAGAGAATGTGGGGCACACCTTTATCCCCATTGCTCCCAGGTCCATTCTGAGTGGTAGTACCTGTTAGGATCCCATCTATGGGTTGAATAGAAAAAATGTGTTTAAAAAGAATTGAGTACCCATCAAGAATGAAAACAAAAACGTCTTCAGTATAAAATGTCTCAATGGGTTGACATGCCATAAAACCCAACCAACAAACAACCAACCCTTCTGCATGAGCAGGATGTGACACAAGGTCAATTTTTAAGCAAAATTTAACAGTATAAACTTAACAATCAAAATTTAACAATATCAATTTTTGATTTTTTTTTTTACTGTTGTCCTCATCTTTATTGTGGTATGTAAAAACACATTTCGGACACTTTATCCTCCATCCTTTCTTGGGTGTTCCCTGTCTATCTGAACATAGTAATGACCCAACCTGGGAAATCATCCTGAATAGTTTGACAGTTGATCAGATAAGGCGTTGAAGAACTTTTTATAACCCTAGGAGGTCGCATATTCTTGCTAGTTCAAATAATGAAGTCATTGTTTTTGCCCTCCTATCAATATGAGATGCGTCATGAGAAGTGTCATGATTCGGTGTCTGTCTGTAATTGAAACTATGCCACTGCTTACATCACAATACCCTCTGGAATTGTATAAGTTTAACAATGAGTATTTGATTTATAGTCAAAATCATTAATACATGAAATAAATCTTATTTACTATTTCTCTGAATGTTTGAGATGAGGCTTGAAGATTAGTATTATTAGTGTTATTTGGACTATTGTCCCCATCTTCATTGTTATTTGTACAATGTTTCGGCTGATATACCCTCCGGCCTTCTTCAGGTATTTCTTGTCGGACTCGGGAACCTTCTCTTCGAACTCGGAAACTTTCCCGAGTCCGAGAAGAAATACCTGAAGAAGGCCGGAGGGTATATCGGCCGAAACGTTGTACAAATAACAATGAAGATGGGGACAATAGTCCGAATAACACTAATAATACTAAATCTTATTTATTAACAATGTCTCCATGAAAATCTGAGATTTGCCTCAAAACAGCCAATGATATTAGTTTATTTAAAGTCCTGCAATGTGTCTTATATATCACTAAGAAATAAAGGTTTATATAATATATGGTGTAGTTAATTTGCATACTGGTTTTAACAAATGATTACTTGGTTTAATATTATTGTTTTATCCTCCAACATATCAAAATAAATTCTATGAATGATTTTAAATAGAAACCAATTAAAATATAATTAAGATAAATGTAATCATTTTATATACATTTTTTAAAATTTAATATAATTCATTGTATTGAAACTTAAATACTTACCCTCAGAGCATGCATATTCTTGCTAGTTCAAATAATGAAGTCATTGTTTTTGCACGCCTATCAATCTGAGATGCGTCATGATCATTGACAGTTGGGAGAACCAGAACATGAGTGACACCTAGTTGAAACATATAGAGCAGGATTTTTTTTTGCAAGAGAAAGAGAGCAGACATCATCTGACCAAATTGATGAGAAAAAACAAAAAAACATAGAAAGCAAGATCTGCTTTGGAAGTGCTGTTTTGACAGCAGTCAGAAGGACGTGACTTACGCCTTGAAAAGTAACCAATCTTTTGGCACTGTTCAATACATTGTATAGTTTTGTTTATATAATAAATTGATCATTAACTTGATATCCTCTATTCCATGAAGAGACATAAATATTATTTTCTTACTTCATATATCCTCTACCCCCCCCCAACACTCTTTAGCCATGTTTAACTGTGTGTCGTTTGTCTACTTCTCCTCACCCCCCCCCCCCTGATTAAACTTTCTTTTCAGTTCAAATAACCTTTTGAACAAAAGAATTTCCTCACCAGTTCACAAAGTCGATATGTTCAGCCGCTTCATAAAAATTCAGGCTAAATTGATTCTTTTTTTATCATTGTTTCTGAAAGGAAATTATGTTGATTTAAACTAAAGATGTTCATTCAAGAAAATCAGTTCAAAAGTGATCTTTATTAATTTTAGAACAAATTAACTTTTATTATTTGCTATATAAATTGTGTTGGATAAATAATGTCTTTATTTTGGTTCACCAACTCAAAAAGTGGTTGTCATATCTAGTTAAGTATAGCAATACTTATCATTTCTGGGGTGGGGGATATATAGGGAATAGCAGGACCTGTGGATATACCACTGTATAATAATTTAATTATTACAATAAATTAACTTTATTATTCACAATAGAAATTATTGGTTGAATAATGTCTTAATTTTGGTTCACCAACTCAAAAAGTGGTTGTCATGTCTGGTAATGCATAGCAATACTTATCATTTCTGGGTGGGGGTGTAATATATAGGGACTAGCAGGACCTGTGGATATACCACAGTATGATAATTTAATTATTAAAGCATTTGACATGTTTACTTAAGAGCTATATAGCTTAATACTTCAATATGTAAAAAGTATAATAATTTTCATTTAACGCTCTCTCACTCTTTTTTTCTTTCTTTCCTTCTTTTCATCTTTTCATTATGTTCGATTGAAACACATTAGCATTATCACTTCCATGTGCTCACCCCCTCTCTCTATCTTTCTCCTACTCTCTTTCTTAATCTCTTAAACTATCATTTATTGGTGCTAGAATACAGAAACTAGCAGGACCTGTGGATATTTAATTATTACAATGTTTGATATGTTTACTTAAGAGCTATTGCTAAATAGTTCAATATGTAAAAAGTATAATAATCTTGATTTAACTCTCTCTCAACAGGACCTGTGGATATGCCACAGTATGATAATTTAATTATTACAGCATTTGAAATGTTTACTTAAGAGCTATTGCTAAATAGTTCAATATGTAAAAAGTATAATAATCTTGATTTAACTCTCTCTCAACAGGACCTGTGGATATGCCACAGTATGATAATTTAATTATTACAGCATTTGATATGTTTACTTAAGAGCTATTGCTTAATACTTCAATATGTAAAAAGTATAATAATCTTGATTTAACTCTCTCTCAACAGGACCTGTGGATATGCCACAGTATGATAATTTAATTATTACAGCATTTGACATGTTTACTTAAGAGCCATTGCTTAATACTTCAATATGTAAAAAGTATAATAATCTTGATTTAACTCTCTCTCAACAGGACCTGTGGATATGCCACAGTATAATAATTTAATTACAATGTTTCATATGTTTACTAGTATGGGCCTGTTTAGCTCAGTCGGTAGAGCGTCCGACTAGGAAGCACAAAGTTTGGGGTTCAATACTGGCCCTCGCCAACTCAGCGTATGAGTTGCATAGTATATAGGGACTAGCATGACCTGTGGATATACCTCAGTATGATAATTTAATTATTACAATGTTGGATATGTTTACTTAAGAGCTATTACATTTACTTCAATATGTAAAACGTATAATAATCTTGATTTAACTCTCTCTCACTTTTTTTTCTTTCTTTCCTTCTTGTCACTATGTTCATTTGAAACAGATTAGTGTTATTGTTTTCATACTATCTCTCCCCTACTCTCTTTCTTATATTGTTTCTATGTAGCATGTCCTTTTTCTCTCCTTTCTTGCATTGATAAAAACGGAATGGTCCATTATTTAGCTGAGATTTTGGCACTTTTGAGAAATAAAAATATGGCGGGTAAGTGACACCAGATAATCAAAATGTACATTTTTGCATTTCCTCTTGGATGATTTGGATGGTACCTGTTAGGTTTCTATCTATGGGTTAAACAGAAAAAAATATGTTAAGAAAAAAATGATTTAAAAAAAAAAAAGGCGTCTTTGGCATGAAATAACCCAAATGAGTTGACATGCTGTAAAATCCAACCAACCAACCTAATTGAAGAACAGAAGTACAAATTTAGTTTAGTCTAAACCCTTTCTTCCTTTTTTTTCTCTTCAACTATGTCTTTAACTCTTTTTTTATCCGTTCTTTCTGCAATATTATGATTAACTGTAGTTGATCAAAATTTGTACAAATCAAATTTATTTGCTGTGCTTAATTGACAGCTACATGTCTGCAACAGGAGAGACAAGAACCCTCTCTCCCTCCTCCTCTCTTTCTTTCTTTTTTTCTTTCTCTTTTTTTTTCTTCTCTCTTTTTTCTCTTTTTCCTGTTTTTTTTTCTCTCTTTTTTCCTTCTCTCTTTTTTCTCTTTCTCTCTCTTTTTTTCTCTCTCTCTCTTTTCTCTCTTCTTTTCTCTCTCTCTCTCTCTCTCTTTCTCTCTTTCTCTCTCTTTCTCTCTTTCTCTCTCTCTTTTTCTCTTTCTCTCTCTCTCTCTTTTTCTCTTCTCTCTCTCTCTCTTTTTCTCTTTCTCTCTCTTTTTCTCTTCTCTCTCTCTCTCTTTTTCTCTTTCTCTCTCTCTCTCTCTTTCTCTTTCTCTCTCTCTCTCTTTTCTCTCTTCTCTCTCTCTCTCTTTCTCCTCTCTCTCTCTCTCTCTCTCTCTCTCTTTCTCTCTCTCTTCCCTCTCTTTCTCTCTTTTCCCCTCTCTTTCTCCCTCTCTTTCTCTCTTTCTCCTCTCTTTCCTCTCTTTTCCCTCTCTTCTCTCTCTTTTCCTCTCTCTCTCTCTCTCTCTTTTCCTCTCTCTTTCCTCTCTCTTCCTCTCTCTCCTTTCCTCTCTCTCTCCTTTCCTCTCTCTCTCTTTTCTGTGTTTTGTAAATTAATTAAGTTCAGTTTATTGTGTTGTAATTTAAAAGTTCTGATTAAACAAGACAACAGATTGTTACTTTTTTTGTGTGTATATATTATATATATATATATATATATATATATCAGCTATTTGCTACAAATAATTATTAGTGTAGGTAGTTGCTCATCATTTGTAAAGGCAGAATTTTTAACTGTCTTTATTGAGAACTGGAAGTGGCTACCCGATGTCAACTGGGTAGAGTTGGGGAAACTCTGGTCTATTGATTTGTTTACTTTTGAGATTTACAAATGCTGGACATTTTTAAGTAGAATTTCAATGCTATTTCTATGTATATTTTAGTTTTTAAATATCTTTGAACATAAATCAAATCTTCATGATTTTTGCACAAAAAGCAAAAACTGGTGATATTTAATGTGTATATATATTCAATTTGTCAATAATTGTTTTATTTTAGTAGTTTCATCTGGACATACATAAATACCAACTACCCTTTATATAATACAAGAAGCAGTTACCTGGCATTACCTGGCTAGAGGGGGGGGGGATAATAGAAAGTTAGTCTTGCAGATCCATTGAATTGTTTTGGTTTTCCATAATTGATTTGTTTATGTTTTAATCACGAACGCCACCAATGAGTTTCCCTTCTCTTACTATTCAAATTATAAATTTAAATATATTCACGAATATAATTAAATCTGTATTATTTCTGCGCAAAATGCCATCTCTGGTGATAATGAGTGTGTTTATATATTTACTTTGTCGTTAATTGTTTTATTTTATTAGTTTCCTCCGGACATACCCTGGCATGACATTAAATTCTATCTGATGGTGAGGTTCCATTTTTGGAGGTCTGGGGAATGAGTAGCGCCCTTTCATCACCATTGCTCCCTGATCAACTCTGACCCAGAGTGGTAGTACCTATTAGGGTCTCATCTATGGGTTAAATTGAAAAATGTATTTATAAAAAATTGAGTATCCACTTAAAAATGAATTTATTTCAAAACTTTGTCATTATTAAATGAGGTTGATATGGCGTAAACCAAACCAAATCCTCCGGACACACACACACACACACACACACACACACACATAGCAGCAATAGCATAATCTTTAAAGATCATTGCCGTCCCTCACAATCCCACAACTCCACCACCAGAACCCTTCCTTGCATGAGCCCTCAAATGACTCATCAAACCTGCTGCAGATCCACAAAGTTTGATGCAAATATGATATTGAAAAGACTTCCTTCCCATTGAATGAGATGATTCAGATGATAAAATTTGATGCTTATTCACCACCCTATGTCTCTTAAGACCAGAAGCTGACTTACAGACCTTGCCACAGATAGCACAAGACACATTGTTTGCTCCTGGAATCTGCATGGATTGACCCAGGTGAGACTTCCTATGATTGACATAGCCAGCCTTAGAAAGCAAAACTTGACCACATGTCAGACATTTCCAACCCTCCATGTTCTCTCCAATATGACGAAGTTGACGCTTTAGGTTTTCATGCACAATTCTTTAACTCTCAAAACTGGTACAACCATCATCCACATGAACTTTCCAGTCAGTTCTCTCCAGTGCCAGCTTTTCCCAGTTGTCAGGATTTATTTTTATTTTTACATCCACACATACATACATACATACATAGACACCAACTGTCATTTATATATGTATAGAAGATTATCAAATCTGGCTTTAGAGCTGCATCCAAGTCACGGGGGAATTGTGATTATCTTAGATGAAAGTAATAATCATTGGCTGAATTGTTATAGATATACAATAAATTGGATATCTTATCTAATAAATATCTTATATCTAATAAATAACCTTTATAATTTTAGTCAGGACAGGCATTACCTTATCTTGCCTATATTTATGGTATGTTTCGTATGTATGTATAGAAGTCACAAGCACAGTACCGAGATACATACACACATTCACATACATATATGTAAACACGCACATACATTTATATGTATATACATATAGCCATATACACAAATCCCATGAACCCTCCCCCACATATATTAGAGCATTCAAAAAATAACCCACCTCATAGAGATTCTTCACGGAACAAATGGACATGCTACTACTAACACACTTGTCTACCCAGATTTTAATAGCATGTCAAACCCTCAAAAACACTTGAATTTTTGTAGTTCTTCTATGATGCTCCCTTTCAGAAAATCTATAAACAATTTCTTCAAATAAGAAATTTTCTCCTGATGATGACCTAAGGTCAAAACTAGTTGAGAATAAATAACATATAAGAAATATTCCTGCTTGTCTTATTACTTTTTATTCATACTATATATATATATATATTCCTTGTGCACCAATTCTTTCCTATCGACTGTGCCAAAAAGTGCAGATGGTCCAACACAAGACTTCACCACTATAAACAAATCACTGTGTGGGTGTTCATTGTATGAACCTTCATGCGTCGAAAATTGACGAGAGAGTCCATAATATATATATATGTATATATATATATATATATATATATATATGACTTGGATCAATGAGTCCATTTCTCTGACTCTAACTATTACACCATGCCTCTCAAACATATATCTATACACACACACACACACACACACACACACATATATATATAATCTATATATATTATAATATATCCAAACTTATCGGTAAATCCTCGCGGTGAGAGAAAAAACCCAGCAAATAGTTGATTGTAAATATACTACCAAACATCAACCGCGGATGGAATAAAAGAAAGTGTTGTTGTATATAAAAGAAAAGCGCCTAAAAGGATTAAATTGTTTACCATACCAAAAAAAAAATTTTATTGAGTACAATATATTTGCACACAATAGAAAAACTAATTTATTATTGTCATCTAGTATATATAGTATTATAGATATATACTACAACAAACGCAAGTGAGACTAAAGTAATAAAGTAATAAAGTGCTCGAATGACCTAGATTAGAGCAAATAACTTTTAGAGGTCATCTTTCTCAAATATTAAAAGAT
>CM042172.1:3694142-3773723 GCA_023376005.1 Doryteuthis pealeii | reverse complement strand
TCCTTGTGTTATTCTGTCTGCTTTAAAATTATGGTTTGAACAAAAAGGTCAACACGTTTGAGAAGATTATGATCACGCGTAACCAACTTATAATATATATATATTATATTATTATATATATAACATGTTGTTCTATGCGTTCCAAGGGAGAAAATTCAATATTATCTATAACAAAAAGAAAACGGTCCCAAAATTTGTAATATGTTCATGAAAAACATTGTTTTTATCTGTTTTATCTTACATAAAACACTGTTATGTAAACTAAAAACAATAAAAAAAATTTCTCTGAAAACATATTACATTTTGCGCCTTCTTTACTTTATATAATACTACTATATTATATATATATACTAGCACACACACACACACACACACATTACAGAAGGCTATGCTATGTGGATATATATATGTATGCGTATAATATTATATATAATATCTATATATTATATATAATGGCATGTGTGTGTGTATATACACATCTCAATCTGATATGAAATCTACTATACACACACACACGATATATATTATATATAGTATCAGCCTATATAAGTACACCATTAAAACTGACCAAAAAACTTCCATTGCTAAGAATCCATTTTTGTTATTTTCAGATGAGATTTTGCTTTAACGGCTTTGAATTCTATGTTTATCTTGTTCTCTCTCTTCTCCCCTCTCTCCTCTCCCCCTCTCTTCCCTCTCTTTCTCTAAAGGATTCATTCCAATCCAATTTTCCTCATATATTATAGTTGAACTGTGCAGACATTCTTCTCTAGTTGCTGAATAGTTGATATAATATCAGGCTGGAATTGGCTGATGATTTGCCGTAACTTATCTGCTCCAGAGTTCTTTCCACCTCTTCACAGGCCATCATCAGGGAAATAAAACATACAACATTGGTGTTCTATTTATATTAGTGTTGTGTTTTTATTTGTTTATTTTATTGTATTATTATTATTGTAATTATTATCAATGTGGTTATGTATTAATAATAATACAAAATAATTTCAATTGAGCATAATGAAAAGATGAAAGAAAGAAAAAAAGGGTTAGAGTGAAAATCAAAGATTATTATACTTTTTACATATTGAACTATTTGCATAGCCCTTAAGGAAACACATCAAAGATTGTAATAATTAAAAATATCATACTGTGGTTTATCCACAGTATGATAATTTAATTTTGCTTAATGTTGAGAGTAAAAAAATTGAGGTAAGAGGGAGCTACAGATGCGCTTATTCCTAGTCCACTCTGACCCGAGTGGTAGTTACTGTTAGGGTTCCATCTATAGGTTAAACAGAAAAAATGAGTTTTAATAAAAAATTGACTACACTCTAAGAATGAATAAAACAAAACGTTTGGATAAAATACTCAACTTTTTACAGATTGAAGTATTTGCAATAGCTTTTAAGTAGTGATATCAAGCATTGTAATGATTAAATATCATACTGTGGTATATCCACAGGTCCTGCTAGAGAGTTAAATCAAGATTAATCTCAGATAAGAGAGAGTTTATTAATATGCCAAATTAGGTCCTAGTATAAACAATGATTAGAGCTAAACACTGAATACATAATTAATTAAAATACACGTTCCTCACAGTATATAATACAATAGTATGTACCTTCATATTATACATATATCAAATGAATATTACATAAATATATAAATAGATAAATAATAAAATGAAATTGAATTAACGGCTAAAATTGTTCATCACGAAAGTGAGTGACGTTTTAAAAAAGAACACCACGAGATGCGTGCTTATAACATAAAAATAAAAAAACGCGTCCATTTCCGAAAATCGTCTCTGAAGATAAAGTTTTACTTTGAAATCGATAGGACACAAAAAATAACATCTTTTTTATTTTTACTTGCATTGTAATTGCTTTCAAATTAATACATTACAAGATTATTATACTTTTTACATATTGAAGTATTATGCAATATCTTAAGTAAACATATCAAACATTGTAATAATTAATTATATATTTGGTATATCACAGGTCCTGCTAGTTGAATCAATTTTGTGTAGATTGATATCAAAGAAAAAAACCTGAAAATTAATGATGAAAATTTTACACTTTGGATTTTGAGTCATGTCTTTATCTATCATTTTTTAAAAACAATCTGTAATTGTTGTAATGGCTGACCAAGATAAGTTTCATTTCATGTAAACTTTTCTTTTTTTTTAATGTATATAATGATGGCTGTTATAGTGGCCTCTAACCGCCACTGTTTATGGTATTGTGATTAAGCTATATCTCTCACACAAATTAACGGCTCAATTGAATTTGTGCAAAGAATGTGCTGTTATCCGAAGGTGGTTGTCTGATGTGAACGCCAAGGACATGCGGAAGGCAGAAAAATGCAGACACACTAAATTTTTTTATTTTTTTATTTATTTATTTATTTATTATTTTAATTTGTTATTTAATTCTTATTTGTATTTTTTATTTTTTTTTTTATTTTATTTTTTTTTTTGTTTATTTTTTTATTTTTATTTTATTTTTTATTTTTATTTTTTTTATTTCATTTTTTTTTCCTTTTTGTTTTCTTGTTGCATCACAAAAATTTAATCAGGATGAGATTATTTAATGAACTCCGTTTTTGATTTTGGAAACGAAACACGTACCCCAAATAACTTTTTATTTATTTATTTATTTGATGGGTGCTGGGTATACTTTCTTTTGACGGGTACGCAGTGGGTTTAGGTGGGCACTCAGAATGGGCTTTGCACTGAGCTGGTCAATCATGTGACCAGCAGATGGCGTAATGATAGAATCATGCAATTTTGGGTCCCTATTACCAAGCAACAATTCTCTGATTCTCATCTCTATCTATGTTCCCACTCTTGATTTTGGAAAATGGAACACACTCTCCCAGACTCTTTTCTAGGTCTTTGGGAAGAACCATTCTCAGGGCACCAATTATTATCGGTACAACCTTTACCTTCATATTCCATAGTTTTCTCCACTCTCTGGCAAGGTCCAAGTATTTGTCTCTTTCTGCTTTTGTTCACTTTCATTCGGTGATCTGTCGTGACGGCAAAATCCATGAGATGGCAAGTTTTCTTCTTGTTAATTAACAGGTCTCCTAGCCAGGATTGGGAGATCTGACCGTATCTCAAAGTCCCATTTACAATCTTATGCATTCTCATTCTCTAGGACAGATTCTGGTTTGTGCATATACCATTTAGCTGTATCCTTTTTCATCTATTTATTTTTTTTGAACAGGTGCTGAGATACTTTCTTCTAGAAGGGTATGCAAGGTGTAAAGGCAGGTGGTCAGAGTGGGCTTTGCCCATTTGCACTGAGGTAGTTAATGTGTTGGGTAGCCACTTGGCATTATGATAGAATCATCCAATTCGGGCCCCATTGCTGGGCAACTGCTTCATGACTCTCATTTCTGTCTATCTCCCACTTTGCACGACAAAGAGACCATTTGATCTCCTTCAAAGGTCCAGATCAATCATCATCATCTCCACAGAAGCTGATAAAATTCTCCTTTTGATTCAACACAAGCACCTCTGTAAATAAGAATAGATTTATGGATAGATATAACGATTTACGCCGATAGGTGGCATTCCTCGAACACACTTCCAGTTGCTATACAAAGTTGGTACAAGGTCATAAGAATTGAGCAAATTGTAACAATAGCTCACAGGGCAAAATTAATTTGTTTGCCCTAGCATAACCACAGGTGATTTAGTAATTAAAGTCCGAGGACTGTCCAGCTATTAAATAAACAAAAAAGTGTCCTACTAGGACAATGGTGCCATATACTCTTCTAATCCCAAGTCAATATTTCACATATACTCAAAATTGAATAAAGGGTTAATTTCAAATAACTGAAAGTATCAACACATAAAAAGGCCAAAGATAGTGCTTTCTTTCTCCTAGACTGGTTACCTAACCAAAGTTTAAAACAAAAAATTTCAGTACCCATCAAGAATGCATAAAGCAAAATGTCTTTGGCATAAAATAACCCAACAAAGGTTGATATGCCATAAAATCCAACCAAACCAGGCTTGTATTGATTTTTGACTTTAAAAAATTTTTTAGCTTTAAAACTTGTCATACAAAACTAACATACTCTTATATACTCAAACAAGAACAACAACCACAATTGAAACATGTCAACACCCCTACAGTTAAACACTTATTGATAGAATGCAGATTTCTTGCTCACATCAAAAAAATTTTATTTTAAAGCAAACAATTATGAAAGATCTGTTTGAAAATGTTAACATAGAGGATATTTTCTCCTTTTGAGGGATAATAATAACCATAGAATATAGACATGAAACCAAATCAAGCCATACAACATAATCCCCAATAATGCTAACACATTGTTAAAACCAATACTAAAAGTATATTATATGAATACACAATATGTATTACACCCTAAACGTTAGGCATGATATAACCCGGACAGGTTGATATGCTGTTAAAATCAATAAACCAACCAACCAACCAATCAACCAACCATTTAAAACATGTTAATTGCTCTTGATGGAATTTTGATTCTGTGATTCTTTTTTTAAAAAAGGTAACTTAATTTTAATTTTCTTTTTTTTCAACAGGAGCCGTCCTTGTTTGCAGTGGCCAAATTATTGGAGACTGGACTTGTGAATCTTTCAAGAATTGAAGTTTTATGGAAACCTGTTACCGCTCCATCTTCTTGAGGTAGGAAGACATTTTTTTTTCTTGTTTTCTTTTTTCTGAATTCCTATTTTTGTCAAGAACGTATTGTTTGATTTTACAGCTCATTCCTCTTTCATAAAATGAACAAAATCTGAACAGAATTGTGAACTTCTGCAATATCGAGTTAGAATAGCATGTTTATCTTTCTGCCCCTATGCATCGGTCAGGGAGTTTTTTGTTTTTTTTGCAATTGTTCTTTTTCTATGGCTATTGTAACTACGTAAATAATTGAAGCAGGTTTTGTTTTTTTAAAGTTGTTTTCCCCTTCAGTGGGAACTTTTTTTTTTTTTTAGATTTAAGGAAGAAAAGAGAATTATTAAAGAATTGTGAAGTTACGCAATAAGCATGTGTTTATCTTCTGCCCTAATAACATCTCAGGGACTTTTGGGACGGGGGGGGGCATTACTCTCCCCTATGACTTATTTAACTAATTAATAATTGAAGACTTTTTAAAAAGTTGTCTCCCTTGGGCTGGGAACTCTTTTTGGTATGATTAAGTAAGGAAAGGAGGTAGAGAAACATAAATGTTTGGTCTTTTTGTAGCAGCAGCTCCAACAAATTTTCATGGTTGATAAACTATTAAAACAAAAAAAAAAAAAACTACTTGCCTGGATTGGGCCAGCAGGAGTGGGGTGGGTGGGCTACAACTATATTCAGGAATGCCCTTACCCAGGGACTTTGGAAAGCATTTACCTGAGGCCTAACTAATAATGAGATTTAACTATATTGTTTTTTTGTCTGTTTTTTTTTTTCTTCAATTAAATTGAAAATGATATATTAAAAAAAAAAAACAAAAAAACAAAGTTGTTTTCTGTTGTATCCTTGAGGTGGCAAAAAGAATACACAAGAAAACCGGATGTGTGAATATGTATTTATTCAACATTTAACATAAACAAAGAAGTAGTACAAATCACAAGACAAATGTAAAATAAGGAGGTTCAAATGGTTGTATTTATTCAACACTTAACATAGAACAAAGAAGTAGTACAAATCACAAGACAAACGTACAAACATACATAGTAGTGACTATTTGTGCAATGACATAAAAATGTTTTCTATATAAATCTATCTATATTATGTGAAATGCAAACAGCCTCATCAGATCATTGTATCCTTTCTATAATGATAACCATTACACCACACCTCAGTGTTAACAAATATATATATTATATATATATATATATATATATTATATATATATATATATATAATTAACATCCTATACCACCTCATTCCACCTGGCTGGAAGTTTCATCGTTTTCCTAATCCGACCCAAACGATAGCCTTTATTTAAATGTAATAAACATATTTAGAAGTCTTTGATTTAATGAAAATAACAGGAACTTTAGATGCAAAGGTCATTTTTAGCCATTTTTTTTATATATCTGTTGTGGTTTTAAGGGGTCAAAATAAGACAAACACGACTCGTAACAATGTAGACAAATGTATTAAAAAAAGAGTAGAATTTACAGCAAAGAAAGTGGAGATTGCGTCCGACATATAGTATGAGCTGACTCCATTTGCTTCCCTCAACCACAATTGTTGCTATACTTATTAGTAGCGGTCGGCGCATTCCTTTATTGCGTCCATAGGTTTATATCTATAACAATATCCTTATAGGAATGAGGCTCTGGACTTAAAATTCTCAACAGGATGTTAAGATATATATATATATATTATATTATATATATACACATACACATACTTTCCTCTCTACTTCTTTGAGTTGAGTATAGAATGCACTGAATTATTTAGAAAGTTTCCCCAGAGTTAAGCTCTCATGCCTTCCAATATAGATATTATACACATACACACCACACACCACACACAAACACACACCATATATATTTATATATATATATATATAATATAATATATCCTTCCCTCTCTACTGTCTGGAATAAAAACACATTGGATCATTTAGAAAGTTTTCCCCAGAGTTAAGCTCTCATACCTTCACTGTAAAATGTAGACTGGTATCTCATTTACCAATTTTCTAAGACTTAAATTTCCCTAGGGGGAATAACATCTCCAAGACTGCCTTGGCAGGTTCCTATGATTCCTTGCAGTTGTATTAGAAGAAGAAATTCTTATGAGATTTGGATATTTTTTATGTTTTTTAAATACAAGTCTGATGCATTTTTTACGTTAACCTCAGTCATGAAAAAAAGTAACGCAAAAGATTAATTTAATCGGTGACTTTGTTTTTTTTAAAACTATCTCCGCTCTTTCAACACACAACTTCTTGTTTTTTTTTTGGGGGGGGTCTTTCTTTTCTTTTTTTTTAACCATATCGATTTTATTAAAAAGTTCACTTTTTCTAAGACAAAAACTTTTGAGCATAATTTTTCTGATATGTCGGTCTGCGTGTGCTCTTCTATTTACACACACACACACACACACACACACACACACACACATGAGTAGAAGTTTCTGATTGAGATTTATATATATATATATATCATATATATATATAGGAGAGAGAGAGAGAAATTGATGTATAATATTATATATATATAATAGGAGAGAGAGAGAAAATTGTATAATATAATATATATTTATTAAGAGAGAGAGAGAAAATGATGTATTAATATATATAGAGAGAGAGAGAGAAGAGAGGAATGATGAAATAAATATATACTATATATGATATATATAAAGAGAAGAAGAGAAAATTATGTAATATATTATATATATATAGAGATAGAAGATAAATACTATAATATAGATAGAGAGAGAGAGAGAGAGAGAAATGATATATATATATAATATATATAACTTTCAAGAAAGAAAAAACTTAACAAACCGTCATCCATTATATTTTTACTTCGACAGAGACTAAAAAAATGAGTCTAGCCTATCAGTGGATTTTTTCTTTTTTTTTGTAAAACCTGTCTGATGACTAGAGTCATTTTTTGAGTTTCTGGTCAAATAAAAATATAACAGGATGATGGTTTGTTAAGTTTCTTTGAAAGTTAAATATTGCTCTTGATATAATTGATTTATTGATTATTATACATTGAGCCTCTTTTTAGGAAAATACAAATTCTACATGAATATATATGTTCTGCACCTACTAGAATACTGTATGGTTGTACAGTGAGATTTTGAAGATTCCCAATAGAATCATCCCTTACTTACCAGTCATTTGGATTACCTATATCCACACCACACACACACATATATATATATACTATATATATAATATATAGAATAAAATGAGAAAGGTTATTGCATGAAAAGTGCTCAATGCTAATAAAGCAGAGTAGATTTATAATCAATAGTAATATGATATTATGGATGATTTGGATTCATAACTTTAAGTTTCATTTATTGTAATCCTCAAAATAAAAAAAGGTCAAATGTGAGATCTTAAAAACCAATATATATATATATATATATATATTATTTATATATTGAGAAGAAAAAATTATATTTAGAGAAAGAGATAATTATAATTTATATATAATATTATAATATATTTATTTGAGAAGAAAAATTATATTAATAAGAAGAATCTCTCTCTCTCTCTCTCTATCCATCTATCTATCATCTATATATATATATTATATAGATAATTATAGTATTTCAAAGAAAAAACTTATATATGAGAGAATAATTAAATATATTCAAGAAAAAAAATATATTAAGAAAGAAGAAATATAATTATATACTATATATATTTCAGAAGAACAAATTATATTGAGAGAAAGAGAGGAATATATATATATTTATATATATATATATAATATATATATAATATATTTCAGAAGAAGAAAGATATATGAATTATATATATATATACTTATATAGTATATATAATTAATAAGAATAATATATGAAGAAAAAGAGATATTTAATTTGCTCACAGTTGAACTAATTCGAAAATAATGTAAAATAAATCATGACTCATTTATATTTACATTTATCATTAAAGATAAATTACTCAGTTCCCAATAACTGAACACTAACACGGTTGATAGCTCAGTAGGGTTAAGACAAACAGGCATTTCACAGGGTAGAAAGTGTTAGCACAAAGTATTACTGACATTTTCATAATCTCGCACTAATTAACATGACAATATTCTCAAGAACAAATCAATAATAAACCAAAAGAAATCACCATGTTTTCACATTCCAATTTGGAATAAAAAAAAAAAGAAAATTTTTAGTACAATAGTTTAATGAGTGTCCAATTGGAAATGACAACCCTCAAGACCAACGCAATAAAACTCCAATGTGTAGCCAATTCACAAACAACCTTTCCTCTGTGCCATTAAGCGCAGAGAAGCATGTAACATACTTGATGATTTAAATATTTAAGGCCAGCTGAATGAAACCAGGTTACAGCACAGTACAATCGAATGTCCACACCAGATTTTTAATTAGTAAATGGACCTTAAAAATTGTCTCCCAGGTATTTGAAAGAATATAATCATCCTTGTATTGATTTGTATCAGGCCAAAAGTCAAACAGTCCGCAGTATCAAAACAAAAACAAAGAGGCATGACTCTTTCTTCAGAAACAACGTTAAGAAGATAATGAAATTTTGTCAGGCGCAAGGGTTGATGTTCGATTCCAGGGTAAAGAAGACTTCCTCGGCTGGCTTTCAAGAGAATCACAACATCTCTTCTTGGAACTGCCGCAACACAATCTTCATCATCTATACAATTTGGTTTTCTAAGACTAATCTAATTTTGCATATGATAAAATAGATATAAACAAACTTAGATAACTTAATAGATAGATAGATTTGAACCAACACACACACACACACCACACACACAACACACACTATACTATATATATATATATATATATATATATTATATGATATATATCACACACATATATATATATATATATATATACTATATATACACACACAAATATAGATGAATAGAGAATAAATGAGAAAAGTATTGACATAAAAATGCTCCAATGCTAATAAAGCAGAGCATTTATTAATCAATAGTAATGATATTATGATGATTTAAACTCAACTTTAAGTGTCATGCTTATGCAATCTTCAGATGAGTCAAGTGTTTTGACTCATCTGAAGATTGCATAAGCATGAAACTTAAAGTTAATCCATAATACCATTACTATTGATTATATATATATATATATATATATATATATATATATATAATCACAAGCAACAGCCACCCCCACACTACAACCCCACTATAAGGAACAGCCAGAGACCAGCATTATTTTTTTACCCAGTCTGAGGAAGGGAGTATTACAATCTTGAAAATTTACTAAATAAAGGAAACTCTTCTCTAAAACAACTGAGTTTCTTATATTTTTAATTTCTTTACTGCTTCACACTAATTCTCAAACTTGATATGTATATCTCCCACAAACGGAGCCACATATGCATGCAGAGTTTATATAATATATATAAAATTTCATACACACGTTAAATACATGCAAGCTCACAAAAATACACATACAATATATATATATTATTATATATATATATATATATATATAATTCAGATAAATAGGTAAAGTTAAGGAAGATAATGAAATCTTTGTCAATATATAACCAGGAAATAACAAAGACTTAACTTCAAGAGAATTTAGATATCTCATTTATCTGAGAAATGTTCTAATTCATGTATCTTGTTAAAAATAAATCTTTCCAGATTCTGTTGGGGTGAGTTAGTATACTGTTATATAATATATTGCATTGTCTTGTCAATTCAATGGTAATTGGAATATTCCTTCTACAGGGCGTATAATGTTTATTCTACAGATACCTATTATCATCCTTCTTAGACTAATGTCTAGTCAGGTATGATGTTGAACTCTATCTGATGGTGAGGTTTCTGGTCTAGAGAATGTGGGGCACACCTTTATCCCCATTGCTCCCAGGTACACTCTGAGTGGTAGTACCTTAGGATCCATCTATGGGTTGAATAGAAAAAATGTGTTTAAAAAGAATTGAGTACCCATCAAGAATGAAAACAAAACGTCTTCAGTATAAAATGTCTCAATGGGTTGACATGCCATAAAACCCAACAACAAACAACCAACCCTTCTGCATGAGCAGGATGTGACACAAGGTCAATTTTTAAGCAAAATTTAACAGTATAAACTTAACAATCAAAATTTAACAATATCAATTTTTGATTTTTTTTTTACTGTTGTCCTCATCTTTATTGTGGTATGTAAAAAACACATTTCAGACGCTTTATCCTCCATCCTTTCTTGGGTGTTCCCTGTCTATCTGAACATAGTAATGACCCAACCTGGGAAATCATCCTGAATAGTTTGACAGTTGATCAGATAAGGTGTTGAAGAACTTTTTATAACCCTAGGAGGTCGCATATTCTTGCTAGTTCAAATAATGAAGTCATTGTTTTTGCCCTCCTATCAATATGAGATGCGTCATGAGAAGTGTCATGATTCGGTGTCTGTCTGTAATTGAAACTATGCCACTGCTTACATCACAATACCCTCTGGAATTGTATAAGTTTAACAATGAGTATTTGATTTATAGTCAAAATCATTAATACATGAAATAAATCTTATTTACTATTTCTCTGAATGTTTGAGATGAGGCTTGAAGATTAGTATTATTAGTTTTATTTGGACTATTGTCCCCATCTTCATTGTTATTTGTACAACGTTTCGGCCGATATACCCTCCGGCCTTCTTCAGGTATTTCTTGTCGGACTCGGGAACCTTCTCTTCGAACTCGGGAACTTTCCCTAGTCCGAGAAGGTTCCCGAGTCCGACAAGAAATACCTGAAGAAGGCCGGAGGGTATATCGGCCGAAACGTTGTACAAATAACAATGAAGATGGGGACAATAGTCCGCATAACACTAATAATACTAAATCTTATTTATTAACAATGTCTCTATGAAAATCTGAGATTTGCCTCAAAACAGCCAATGATATTAGTTTATTTAAAGTCCTGCAATGTGTCTTATATATCACTAAGAAATAAAGGTTTATATAATATATGGTGTAGTTAATTTGAATACTGGTTTTAACAAATGATTACTTGGTTTAATATTATTGTTTTATCCTCCAACATATCAAAATAAATCAAAATAGAAACCAATTAAAATATAATTAAAATAAATGTAATCATTTTATATACATTTTTTAAAATTTAATATAATTCATTGTATTGAAACTTAAATACTTACCCTCAGAGCATGCATATTCTTGCTAGTTCAAATAATGAAGTCATTGTTTTTGCATGCCTATCAATCTGAGATGCGTCATGAGAAGTGTCACGATCATTGACAGTTGGAAGAACCAGAACATGAGTGACACCTAGTTGGAACATATAGAGCAGGATTTTTTTTTTGCAAGAGAAAGAGAGCAGGCATCATCTGACCAAATTGATGAGAAAAAACAAAAAAACATAGAAAGCAAGATCTGCTTTGGAAGTGCTGTTTTGACAGCAGTCAGAAGGACGTGACTTACGCCTTGAAAAGTAACCAATCTTTTGGCACTGTTCAATACATTGTATAGTTTTGTTTATATAATAAATTGATCATTAACTTGATATCCTCTATTCCATGAAGAGACATAAATATTATTTTCTTACTTCATATACCCCCCCACACACACTGCTTACCCATGTTTAACTGTGTGTCGTTTGTTTACTTCTCCTCACCCCACCCCCCTGATTAAACTTTCTTTTCAGTTCAAATAACCTTTTGAACAAAAGAATTTCCTCACCAGTTCACAAAGTCGATATGTTCAGCCGCTTCATAAAAATTCAGGCTAAATTGATTCTTTTTTTATCATTGTTTCTGAAAGGAAATTATGTTGATTTAAACTAAAGATGTTCATTCAAGAAAATCAGTTCAAAAGTGATCTTTATTCATTTTAGAACAAATTAACTTTTATTATTTGCTATAGAAATTGTGTTGGATTAATAATGTCTTTATTTTGGTTCACCAACTCAAAAGTTGTTGTCATATCTAGTTAAGTATAGCAATACTTATCATTTCTGGGGTGGGGGATATATAGGGAATAGCAGGACCTGTGGATATACCACTGTATAATAATTTAATTATTACAATAAATTAACTTTATTATTCACAATAGAAATTATTGGTTAAATAATGTCTTAATTTTGGTTCACCAACTCAAAAAGTGGTTGTCATGTCTGGTAATGCATAGCAATACTTATCATTTCTGGGTGGGGGTGTAATATATAGGGACTAGCAGGACCTGTGGATATACCACAGTATGATAATTTAATTATTAAAGCATTTGACATGTTTACTTAAGAGCTATATAGCTTAATACTTCAATATGTAAAAAGTATAATAATTTTCATTTAACGCTCTCTCACTCTTTTTTCTTTCTTTCCTTCTTTTCATCTTTTCATTATGTTCGATTGAAACAGATTAACATTATCACTTCCATGTGCTCACCCCCTCTCTCTATCTTTCTCCTACTCTCTTTCTTAATCTCTTAAACTATCATTTATTGGTGCTAGAATACAGAAACTAGCAGGACCTGTGGATATTTAATTATTACAATGTTTGATATGTTTACTTAAGAGCTATTGCTAAATAGTTCAATATGTAAAAAGTATAATAATCTTGATTTAACTCTCTCTCAACAGGACCTGTGGGTATGCCACAGTATGATAATTTAATTACAATGTTTCATATGCTTTCTAGTATGGGCCGGTTTAGCTCAGTCGATAGAGCGTCTGACTAGGAACCACAAAGTTTGGGGTTTGATACTGGCCCTCGCCAACTCAGCGTATGAGTTGCATAGTATATAAGGACTAGCATGACCTGTGGATATACCTCAGTATGATAATTTAATTATTACAATGTTGGATATGTTTACTTAAGAGCTATTACAATTACTTCAATATGTAAAATGTATAATAATCTTGATTTAACTCTCTCTCACTTTTTCTTTCTTTCTTTCCTTCTTTTCATTACGTTCATTTGAAACAGATTAGTGTTATTGTTTTAATCCCCTCTCTCTATCTTTCCCCTACTCTCTCTCTTATATTGTTTCTATGTAGCATGTCCTTTTTCTCTCCTTTCTTGCATTGATAAAAACGGAATGGTCCATTATTTAGCTGAGGTTTTGGCACTTTTGAGAAATAAAAAATATGGCGGGTAAGCGACACCAGATAATCAAAATGTACATTTTTGCATTCTATCTTGGACGAGTTGGATGGTACCTGTTCGGTTTCTATTTATGGGTTAAACAGAAAATAAACATGTTCAGAAAAAAATGATTTAAAAAAAAAAAAAGTCTTTGGCATGAAATAACCCAAATGAGTTGACATGCTGTAAAATCCAACCAACCAACCAAATTGAAGAACAGAAGTACAAATTTAGTTTAGTCTAAACCCTTTCTTCCTTTTTTTTCTCTTCAACTATGTCTTTAACTTTTTTTTTATCCGTTCTTTATGCAATATTATGATTAACTGTAGTTGATCAAAATTTGTACAAATCAAATTTATTTGCTGTGCTTAATTGACAGCTACATGTCTGCAACAGGAGAGACAAGAACCTCTCTCCTCCTCCTCTCTCTCTTTCTTTTTTTCTTTTCTTTTTCTTTCTTTTTTTTCTTTTTCTTCTCTTTCTCTTTTTCTTTTTCTCTTTTTTTTTTCTCTTTTTTCTTTTTCCTGTTTTTCTTTCTCTCTCTTTTTTTCTTTCTCTCTTTTTTCTTTTTTTTTTTTTTCTCTTTTTTTTCTTTTTCTCTTTTTTCTCTCTTCTTTTTCTTTCTCTCTCTTTTTCTTTCTCTCTCTCTCTCTCCCTTTTCACTCTCTCTTTCTCTTTCTCCCTTTCACTCTCTCTTTCTCTCTCTCTTTCTCTCTCTTTTTTTCTCTCTCTCTTTCTCTCTCTTTTTTCTTCTCTCTCTTCTCTCTCTCTTTCTCTCTCTCCTTTCCCCTCTCTTTTTCTTTTCCCCTCTCTTCTCTCTCTTTTTCTTTTCCCCTCTCTTTCTCTCTCTTTTCCTATCTCTTTCTCTCTTCTCTTTTCTCTCTCTTTTCCTATCTCTTTCTCTCTCTTTTCTCTCTCTCTTCTCTCTCTCTTTCCTGTCTCTTTCTCTCTTCCTTTTCCTCTCTCTCTTTTCCTGTCTCTTTTCTCTCTCTTTTCCTCTCTCTCCTTTTCTCTCTCTCTTTCTTCTTCTCTCTTTTCCTCTCTCTCTTTTCTTCTCTCTCTTTTCTCTCTCTTTTTCTTCTCTCTCTTTTTTCTCTCTCTTTTCCTCTCTCTCTTTTCTCTCTTTCTCTCTCTCTCTCTCTCTCTTCCTCTCTCTCTCCTCTCTCTCTTCCTCTCTCTCCTTCTCTTTTCCTCTTCTCTCTCTCTCTCTCTTCTCTCTCTTCCTCTCTCTCTTTCTCTCTCTTTCCTCTCTTCTCTTTTCTCTTCTTTTCTCTCTTCTTTTCTCTCTCTTTCTCTCTCTTTTCCTCTCTCTCCTCTCTTTTCCTCTTTTCCTCTCTCTCTCTCTCTTTCTCTCTTCTCCTCTCTCTCTTCTTTTCCTCTCTCTCTCTTTTCCTCTCTCTCTCTTTTCTCTCTCTCTCTCTCTTCTCTCTCTCTCTCTCTCTCTTTTTCTCTCTCTCTCTTCTCTCTTCTCTCTCTCTCTCTCTCCTCTCTCTCTTCCTCTCTCTCTCTCTTTCCTTCTCTCTCTCCTTTCCTCTCTCTCTCTTCTGTGTTTGTAAATTAATTAAGTTCAGTTTATTGTGTTGTAATTAAAGTTCTGATTAAACAAGACAACAGATTGTTACTTTTTTTTTTGTGTGTGTATATATATATATATATATATATATATTATATCAGCTATTTGCTACAAATAATTATTTAGTGTAGGTAGTTGCTCATCATTTGTAAAGGCAGAATTTTAACTGTCTTTATTGAGAACTGGAAGTGGCTACCCGATGTCAACTGGGTAGAGTTGGGAAAACTCTGGTCTATTGATTTGTTTACTTTTGAGATTTACAAATGCTGGACATTTTTAAGTAGAATTTCAATGCTATTTCTATGTATATTTTAGTTTTTAAATATCTTTGAACATAAATCAAATCTTCATGATTTTTGCACAAAAAGCAAAAACTGGTGATATTTAATGTGTATATATATTCAATTTGTCAATAATTGTTTTATTTTAGTAGTTTCATCTGGACATACATAAATACCAACTTCCCTTTATATAATACAAGAAGCAGTTACCTGGCATTACCTGGCTAGAGGGGGGGATAATAGAAAGTTAGTCTTGCAGATCCATTGAATTGTTTTGGTTTTCCATAATTGATTTGTTTATGTTTTAATCACGAACGCCACCAATGAGTTTCCCTTCTCTTACTATTCAAATTATAATTTTTAAATATATTCATGAATATAATTAAATCTGTATTATTTCTGCGCAAAATGCCATCTCTGGTGATAATGAGTGTGTTTATATATTTACTTTGTCGTTAATTGTTTTATTTTATTAGTTTCCTCCGGACATACCCTGGCATGACATTAAATTCTATCTGATGGTGAGGTTCCATTTTTGGAGGTCTGGGGAATGTGTAGCGCCCTTTCATCATCATTGCTCCCTGATCAACTCTGACCCAGAGTGGTAGTACCTATTAGGGTCTCATCTATGGGTTAAATTGAAAAATGTATTTATAAAAAATTGAGTATCCACTTAAAAATGAATTTATTTCAAAACTTTGTCATTATTAAATGACCCACTGAGGTTGATATGGCGTAAACCAAACCAAATCCTCCAGACACACACACACACACACACATAGCAGCAATAGCATAATCTTTAAAGATCATTGCCGTCCCTCACAATCCCACAACTCCACCACCAGAACCCTTCCTTGCATGAGCCCTCAAATGACTCATCAAACCTGCTGCAGATCCACAAAGTTTGATGCAAATATGATATTGAAAAGACTTCCTTCCCATTGAATGAGATGATTCAGATGATAAAATTTGATGCTTATGCACCACCATATGTCTCTTAAGACCAGAAGCCGACTTACAGACCTTGCCACAGATTGCACAAGACACATTGTTTGCTCCTGGAATCTGCATGGATTGACCCAGGTGAGACTTCCTATAATTGACATATCCAGCCTTAGGAAAGCAAAACTCGACCACATGTCAGACATTTCCAACCCTTCGTGTTTTCTCCAATATGACAGGTGTAACCCTTTCGAAGTTGACGCTTTAGGTTTTCATGCACGATTCTTTAACTCTCAAAACTGGTACAACCATCACCCACATGAACTCTCCAGTCAGTTCTCTCCAGTGCCAGCTTTTCCCAGTTGTCAGGATTTATTTTTATTTTTACATCCACACATACATACATACATATATACACACCAACTGTCATTTATATATGTATAGAAGATTATCAAATCTGGCTTTAGCGCTGCATCCAAGTCACGGGGGAATTGTGATTATCTTAGATGAAAGTAATAATCATTGGCTGAATTGTTATAGGTATACAATAAATTGGATATCTTATCTAATAAATATCTTATATCTAATAAATAACCTTTATAATTTTAGTCAGGACAGGCACTACCTTATCTTGCCTATATTTATGGTATGTCTCGTATGTATGTATGTATGTATGGAAGTCACGTGCACAGTACCGAGATACATACATACACACATTCACATTCACCCACATATATGTAAACACACACATACATTTATATGTATACACATATAGCCATATACACAAATCCCATGAACCCTCCCTCACATATATAAGAGCATTCAAAAAATAACCCACCTCATAGAGATTCTTCACGGAACAAATGGACATGCTGCTACTAACACACTCTTCTACCCGGATTTTAATAGCATGTCAAACCCTCAAAAACACTTCAATTTTTATAGTTCTTCTATAATGCTCCCTTTCAAAAAATCTATAAACAATTTCTTCAAATAAGAAATTTTCTTCTGACGATGACCTAAGGTCGAAACTAGTTGAGAATAAATATATATAAGAAATATTCCTGCTTGTCTTATTACTTTTTGTTCATATATATATATATATATATATATATATATATATATATATATATTTCCTTGTGCACCAATTCTTTCCTATCGACTGTGCCAAAAGGTGCGGATGGTCCCAACACAAGCCTTCACCACTATAAACAAATCACTGTGTGGGGTGTCATTGTATGAACCTTCATGTGTCGAAAATCAACGAGAAGTCCATAATATATATATATATATATATATATATATATTATATATATATAACTTGGATCAATGAGTCCATTTCCTCTGACTCTAACTATTACACCATGCCTCTCCAACATATATCTATACAACACACACACACACACACGCATATATATATATATATAATATATATATATATATATATATATAATATACCAAACTTATTGGTAAATCCTCGCGGTGAGAAAAATCCAGCAAAATAGTTTGATTGTAAAATATACTACCAAACATCAACCGGGAAGAAAAAATTTTGTAAAAAGAAAAGCCCAAGATAATTGTACCAACAAAAAATAATCTATTAGTACATATTTTTGGCCATAAGAAAAACAATTTATATGCATATATATATATATAAGATATATATATTCATACAAAACCGACAGGAGACTAAAGCTAATAAGTAAAAAGTGCTCAATACCTAAGTAGAGCAAATAAACTTTTAGTAGGTTCATCTGACTCATTAGATTTATCTTTTTATATATATTATAATATATATATATATATATATATTCACGTGCACACAAACACACACACATATACATATGACATACATATACATAAAGTTTAGGAGAATTCAATGGAACAAAAAAATGGATAAAAAACTGAGTTTTAAAAGATTTAGTTTTAAAAAAATGGATAAAAAACTGAGTTTTAAAAGATTCAGTTTTAAAAAATGGATAAAAAACTGAGTTTTAAAAGATTCAGTTTTAAAAGATGGATAAAAAAACTGAGTTTTAAAAGATTCAGTTTTAAAAAATGTGCCTTAAAAAGGATGAGCTTAAAAACAAAATGAATACCCAACAAGAATAAATAAAACCAAATGTCTTCAGTATAAAATAACCCAATAAGGTTTGACATGCCTGTAAAATCCAACCAATCCCCATTTATGAAACTTCACAATATGCAGAAAAAGAGGTACGTTGCCAACGAGCTTAAAAGATTCTTGTTCTTCACTTAAAATATGAAGTGTTCAGAAATAGGGAATCTTTTTTTCTCTATTTTCATTTTTCCATCATTGTTCGATTCTTCATTTTGCATTTCCTCCGCAGACATGACCTTTTAGCTTTGATGACAGCCACTCTTTGAATCTCTATCTCCCCTGTTGATTTTTCTATCAACTACCTTTGTATGGGGTGGGTGGGGGTCTTGACAATATCACATTGGGCAGAGAGACAAGTGGAACGCTATCATGGGAACTACTTCTCTATGCACAATGACATCTGTAAACACCTTAGCGTAGTAATACCTTGGGACACTTCACTTTAAGACCTGACACCATATTCAACATCATACCAGATAATTCAACGACAGTGTATGAATATCAATAAATGTATTATACTGAAATGTCACTTTATCTATATATATATATATATATATATATATATATATATATATATTGGTGTTCCTTAATAGTATGACCATTATTACCGCCCTGTCGGTGGGGCGTTAGAATGCACCGACTGCACCTCTGCGGAGGGGTAAGACTCCCGCAATGGGGCCACCTGTTGGCCATGGGTGGCGACCCGTGATGCTTAAGGATAGAGCCCAGATGGATGAGCAGTTCATGACATGCAATACTCCACTTTGGCCCTATCTTGGGCTAGACGGGCGGTCGGAGAGGCCCCCTCCAATCAATCGACTGGTCACATCAAGCCCTAGCATGATTTTCCCAACCTTATTGCCCTTATGGCAAGCCCCAACCCCTTCTTATCATATAGGTGCTAGAAGGTGGTGGCTGCGGGTCTACATGTCCTGGGAATGACGTTAAACTCTATCTGATGGTGAGGTTCCAGTTCTAGAGGTTTGGGGAATGTGGAGCACCCCTTCATCACCATTGCTCCCTGGTCCACTCTGACCCGTTAGGGTCCCATCTATGGGTTAAATAGAAAAATGTATTTATAAAAAAATTGTATTATCCATTAAGAATTGATTTATTTCAAAACTTTATTGGCATTAAATGACCCACTGAGGTTGATATGCCGTAAAACAAAACAAACAAAAGACCATTATTATCTTGCAACAGCCTCTTGTTAAAAACTGAGACCATCCAAATCTTTATTATGACATTAAACTATATCTGATGGTGAAGTTCCAATTCAGGAGCTCTAGGAAATGTGGAGTACCCCTTCAATATCATTACTTCGAAGGTCAACTGTGACCCGGAGTGGTAGTACCTGTTAGGGTCCCATCTATGGGTTAAATAGACAAAAATGGGTATCTCTGAATGTTTGAGATGAGGCTTGATGATTAGTATTATCTCCATTATTTGGACTATTGTCCTCATCTTCATTGTTATCTGTACAACGTTTTGGCAGATAAGCTCTCTGGCCTTCTTCAGGTATTTCTTGTCAGACTCGGGAACAAGGATTGGGGTTGGGGTTTTTAGGGTTAGTTTAATGGGAAAATAAATACATAATTTGGGTTCTGTTTTTTCTTGGTCCCTCATGTTCCTCAACTAGGAAATAGCCTAAAACCATGTCTTCGGCATAAGATATAACCCAATGGATTGACATGCCATAAAACCCAACCGACCAACCTCAGTTCCTAATATCCTATGTATGGATAGGGTTAACCAATAAATTGTCACTTACATCTGATTGGCTATTAATGTTTTAAGAACTTTTTTGATTGGTCAGAAAAAATTTTCTTTAAAAGAAGTTTGCGGTTCCAATCTGCATAGTTTTATTAGGTTTGTTTATTTATTCACCTTTTTTCTTTTCTGTCTTGTCCAAGAACTTTTTTTGTTGTTTGTTTTTTTTTTTTTTTTTTAGTTTTTGGCTAATTTTCTCCTTCCAATGCCATTAATCATTCTTTCTTTATGTTGCGACTTCTGTTTCTATCTACTTATTCATTTATCGGATTTCATCACTGTCCTTTTGTTTCCGCCTTCTTCTTTCTTATTTATTTGTTTATTATCTACCTGTTGTACTGACGTCTTGCATGTGTAATTAATTGATTGATTTTTATGACAGTCTTGATTACCATCTGCCCTCGCTAAATATTTGTCAACTTATATTGCCTTACAAACTTAATTATTCCTTTGTTAAGAAAAAAAAGAAATTTATTTGTTAATGAATAATTTTATTGCTTGTTATTGACAGGTTGTTGTTTTGTTTTTGTTAATTCATTGGAATTTCTTTTTCTTTCTTTTTTTTCTTTTTTTTTTTCTTTTTTCTCTTTTTCTTTTTCTTTTTTTCTTTTCTTTTTTTTCTTTTTCTTTTTTTCCTTTTTCTTTTCCTTTTCCTTTTCTTTTTCTTAATTATACATTTAATTAATTTCACCTTTTGAATAATAACTACGTACCTGGTTCAATACCAGCCTTCACCAACTCGGAGCATGAGGTATCCTGGGTATAACCTTAAACTGCATTTAATGGTGAAGTTCCAATTCTGGAGCTCTGGGGAGTGTGGAGTTCTCTTTTATTGCCATTACTCCCAGGCCCACTCTGAACCAGATTGGTAGTACCTGTTAGGGTCCCATCTATGGGTTAAATAGATCAAAAGAGTTTGGAAAAAATTGAATGCCCAACAAGAATGAATAAAACAAAATGTCTAATCTGCATGGTAAAGTATCTGGGAGCTGAGAGTAGCTGTAGGCTCCACCTTAGCAAAAACAATCTCCCTGGTCTAGTGCTAGCAAAAGTTGGATAGACTCCCTCACTGATATTAGTAATCACCCTATTCTTATTTCTTAATAAGTTTTTCTAGTCTAGTTTTCATTTCCAAGGGTTCCTTTTTTATCCTCAGACATTTATCAAACCCTTGGATGGTACCATCGGTTGCTGGGGTCGATATCAACCACTTTGGCCATTCTTGAATTTATCAAACCCTTGGATACAACCATGGGCTCCTGGGGGCTCCATATCATCCACTTTGGCCATTCCTGAATTTATCAAATCCTTAGATACTACTATAAACCCCTACAGGTCAATATCAACCTCTTGGCGATTCTTGAATTTATTGAACCCTTGGATACAAACTCTCAGGGCTTGATATTAACCACTTTGGCAATAAATTATTATTCCTTTTAAATGAATTAATATAAAGGCCCAAAATATTCTAAACATTTTCTGTTCTTGCACAATTTTGTCAGACTAAGAGGCTATTCTGTGTTAAGGATATTCATTTTAACCAGAATCTCTGGCATAAGGAGATTTTTTCGAATAATATTACCTAGTGAATGAATGAATAAAAGAAGACTAAACTTTCCACAGAAGAAATATGTTTCCTTACAATGTATGTCTGCCTCTCTCTCTCTCTCTCTCTACCTTCCCCTCTCTCTCCCTCTACCTTTCTCTCTCTCTCTACCTTCCTCTCTCTCTCTCTCTATTTTCCTCTCTCTCTACCTTCCTCTTTCTCTCTTTCTCTCTCTTTCCATCTTTCTCCCTTTCTCTCTCTCTCTCTTTCCATCTTTCTCCTCTCTCTCTCCATCTCTCTCTCTGTCTCTCTCTCTCTCCATCTTTCTCTCTTTGTCTCTCTCTCTCCATCTTTTCTCTCTCTCTATCTTTCTCTCTCTCTCTATCTTTCCTCTTTGTCTCTCTTCTCTCCATCTTTCTCTCTTTGTCTCTCTCTCTCTCTCCATCTTTCTCTCTTTGTCTCTCTCTCTCCATCTCTCTCTTTGTCTCTCTCTCTCTATCTTCTCTCTTTGTCTCTCTCTCTCTCTCTCTCTCTCTCTCTCTCTCTTCTTTCTCCCTTTGTCTCTCTCTCTCTCTCTCTCCATCTTTCTCCCTTTGTCTCTCTCTCTCTCCATCTTTCTCCCTTTGTCTCTCTCTCTCTCTCTCCATCTTTCTCCCTTTGTCTCTTTCTCCCTCTCTTTCTCTCCAACTCTCTCTCACCCATCTCTCTCCCTCTTGCCATTTTTTAAAGACACTTTGCTCAAGGTGGGGCTTGGTACAGTGGGAGAACAAAAAAAGGAAGTTAATATTCCTTGAATTTCAGACAACGAAAACTCACCACTGCTTGCCATAGTGAGCCGATTCATTTCTGGTTGCCTCAGGGGGTGGGGATGGGGGCAGGGGGTAGACATGTCTTTTGAAACAAATTCATGATTCAAGATTCTATTGTCATCCGTGTCTTGGCAAAAATAGCCATTCTTTGAATCTGACCTTTTTGTATATAATTCTTTGAACTGGCCGATTCTCCAAGAATCATTATGCCTAGCGCCAATGAATGTCATTCCTTTTTGGTGAGAAGAAGAAAAAAGATGAAGACTGAAATTACCCAATGGCGATGTCTGGCATTTTGGATAATGAACTGGGGGGGACCCCCCCCCCCCACGTCCAATCTTTCCTGATTTTTTGCTTGGGTGGTGCCAAAACTAGCTGTTAGGAATTATGCTGATTCCTATATGGAGAATTGATTATTCTTTGAATTGCAATAACAATGGACGGCGCTGTCAGCTGGAGCTGTAGAACATGCAGACTGCACCTCTGTAGAGGGGGGGTACAATTCCTCAATGGGGCCACCTGTTGATTGTTGGTGGTGACCCATGATGCTTCTGGATGGAATCCTGGTGGCTGAGCATTATTAGAGCAGGTCGATTTTTCACTTTTTTAAAATACAAAACTATGCAAAAGTTGTGTTAGTATACTGAATACTGATACCAAAAATTAGATCTTTTACTTGTACCATTGTTTGGTTTGGTTTGTTTTGTTTTATGGCATACCAACCTCGGTGGGTCATTTAATGCCAACAAAGTTGTGAAATACATTCATTTTTTATGCATTTAAAAACAAAAACAAAAAACCCTGAAATTCTTGTTGACTGGCTCATTATACATTAACATTATTTTCTGAATAAAATTTTTTTATCACCTTCCTTATACCAACAAATGCCCTGAAGATGATCTAATTAATAGATCGAAACACTGCAGTGTCGGCCAATAAACTTACCACTCAACTTATTTTTAAACCTGTGTTTTTTCAATTTTCTTAATATACTACATACCGTCAGATTCACTTCCATCTCTTCACACACATATATATATATATATATATATATATATATATAATTAGATCATTATCATACGGATTCGTTGATTCTGCTTTGGTAGGGGAGGGGGATTTTTAATTTGTCTTGGTGTCTTTCAACTTTGCATTAAACCCCCCCCCCAAAAAAAAAAAAAAAACCTGAAATTGTTGTTGACTGGTCCTAACATTATTTTCTGAATACATTTGTGACATATCCGGACTTGTCATCTTCGCACTTCACAAAAGGCCAAGCTTGTTCACTCTGAACTTTACTTGTCATGTATTTTCTTCATTCTTTGTGTTGGAAAGAACTCAAAATGGTATTTTTAATTCTTCTGACTCTGACATTTTCTTTCTTTCTTGAAAGAATTCCGTTCCAAAGAAGAAGAAAAAAATGGTACCAAAAAGTATGTAAAATAGAAATCTAAAAGAACTTCTTTTTTATTTATTTTTATTTTTAGAATTTAAATATTTAAAAAAAAATTTATTTATTTATTTTTGAGTTTGAACATTTTACAATACAGTCAAGTCATGCGGAAAGCACTGGTTCCCACAAGATCCCGAGTGGTAGCATATGTTAGGGTCCCATCTATGGGTTAAATAGAAAAATGTTTTTATAAAAAAAATAAAATAAAATTGTGTATCCATTAAGAATGGATTTATTTCAAAACTTTTTTATTTATTTTTATTTTTTGGATTTATATTTTTTGGATTTATTTCAATTTTTATTTTTTGGATTTATTTCAAAACTTTTTTATTTATTTTTATTTTTAGAATTTAGATATTTAAAAAAATTTATTTATTTATTTTTGAATTTGAACATTTTACAATACGGTCAAGTCATACGGAAAGCACTGGTTCCCACAAGATCCAGAGTGGTAGTATATGTTAGGGTCCCATCTATGGGTTAAATAGAAAAATGTTTTTATAAAAAAAAAAAATTAAGAATGGATTTATATAAAAACTTTATCAGCATTAAATAACCCACTGAAGTTGATATGCCTTAAAACAAAACAAAACACCCCAAATCTCACTAGATCACTGAAGTTAAGCAGCAATGAGCCTGTTCGATACTTAATTGGGTAACCACTTAAGCAAGAGCAGGTACTGTAAACAACCTGGGTTCTTGTTAATTAAAAATGATTTGATTCAACATTAAATGACACAAAAAATTTGATATTATTATTATTTTTTTTTTTTTTTTTTCCCAAATTTTTTTATTTTTATTATTTATTCATATATTTTTTTTGAATGAACATTTTACATTATGGCCAAAGTCATGCTGAAAGCATTGATTCCCACTAGATCACCGAAGTTAAACAGCAATGAGCTAGTTGAATACTTTTGGGTGACCACTTAAGCAAGAGCGGGTACTGTAAGCAACCAGCGTCTTTGTTAATAAAAAAATGACTTGATTCAGCATTAAATAACCCAAAAGGTTTGATATGCCATGAAGCAATCAACCAACCAATCAACGTTTTATATCCCCTCCTCCATTTTTGGCTCTTGAGGGTTGATACACTACTGTAACGTTATATATATATATATATATTTAACAACCCCTCCGCACGAGCAGGATGCGACACAAGGTCAATTTCTTAAGCGGAGTTTAACAGGTTTGAATTCAGAGTTTTCCTTCTCCTAGACTGGTTACCTAGCCATGGTTAAAGAGTCCAGTCTGCCCTGCTATTTACCCATAGCTGGAGGGAGAATTGGATTCATACTTTTCCCAAGGGTATTAGCGCCATGTGAAATGTCAACAGCTTCGTCTAGGAATTGAACTCGCGTTGACGAGTCCGTTCCTACGACTCTAACCATTAGACCACACGCCTCCACTGTGAAGTTATAGAAACTCTTTTAAGTCTTAACCCTTTACCTATCGGAGCACCCCCAAACCACCTGATGATTAAAATGCCGGACCACCAGAAAACACCTGAGATCATCAGCTCCTAGAAAATGGTTTAGAGTTTTAAAAAAAGAGAAATGAATTAAATGAATACATTTCTATTTGGTAGATACTATTTGTCAACCATTTGGGACATGTCTATTGATTGATAAATCAAAGTATGTTTTTTCTTTCCTTTCTTTCATTATAATGAAAACGGAATGGTCCATTATTTAGTTGTAATAATTAAATTATCATGCTGTGGTATATCCACGGGTCCTGCTAGTATTAGATAAATCGAAAAGAGAGAGTGAGGAGTGTGTTAGGTGTGAATAATATGAGATATACGAATACCATATATATGTAGAGAGAGAGAGAGATACGCATAATCAGCACGTATTTGTCATAAGAGTTAAATCAAGATTATCATACTTTTTTAAATATTGAAGCATTGGTAATAACTCTTAAGTAAACATATAAAACCCTGTAATAATTGAATTATCTTATTGTTGTATATCCATTTATAAAAATTTTTTACAAAGAATGACTTTATTGAGAAAAGCGTGAAGGAAATAACGAAATGAGCAAAAAGAATATAAATAGAAAGAAAAAAATGGTAGATAAAGCAGAGATGCTGATAGGTATGCATCCTGGTGTTTTTCTTTTTTCTTCCCCCACCATTTCCAGCTTACTGTAAATACATTTCAATAGTTTTTTAGAAACGAATTACACTGTATGGGGTACAAGGTAGGTGTTAGCCGGCTTGAGTTGTTCATAAATAAAAACTATAATTTGTTAAGAAACTTTAGTTGGGACTCATCAAATTTTCCAGGGACTCATTCAAATCAAATACATGCGTACCAGGACGCACTACATTAAAAAGCTATTAGCATCGACCATAGCTCAACATCAGGAGAAAAAGATTTTTTTGTCGAAAGTTTTAACAAAATGTATTTAAAGGAGTTGATATGTTATAAGAGAAGTGACGAAAAATGTATCGGTGATGTAGCATATCCAATTGTTGAATGATATATATATATATATATATATATATATATATATATATATATATATATCGTTAGTTATATGGTTAGGATAGTGTAGACACAGAATCAACGGCGCTTGGTGGCTGGTAGTTTCTCGTTAATGTGATCAGTATCCATTTATATATTGTTGTGTAGGTTATGATGGGAAGGAGGATCTAGTTTGTGGAGAAGGGTGGTCTAATTTATCCTGCGTGATTATTTGCGTGGTTATATTGTATTAATTTTGTGTTTTGTTGAGTCATTTACTATTCTATTATGTTTAATTTATTAAATCTATGTTTATTCATTATTACATTTTATTCTTGCAAGCTTTTCACAGAAGTCTGAGTGACAGCAAGTTCCGAAATAGATCACTAATTAGGACTGAGCCTATTCTTGTAGTGACCACCCGAACTAACATCAGTCTGAAATGTCTTAACATGTCTTTCGTTCTTATCAATGTTTTTCTCTTTTTAACAAATAATTTCTATCTCTATCAATAATGGAGATTTGCTTCCGGGTTTTGTCTGTAACAAAAATTATGTCACTGCTTACGTCACATTACCCAAAATCGTCATAACAGAATAAATACACTTAAAATTTGAACATGCAGAATTAGACAGTCCTCATTGTTTTTTTAAAACAAGTTTTAACTCTTAACGTCCTATACCGCCTCATTCCACCCGGCCGGAAGTCAGACTTTTCCTAATCCACTCCAAATGATAGCCTTTGTTTAAATGTAATATTAAACATATTTAGAAGTCTTAAGTTAAAGGGAAATAACAGGTAACTTTAAATGAAAAGGTCATTTTTAACCATTTTTTGATAAATCCTTATAGAAATGAGTCTCTGGACTTAGGAAATTCTCAACAGGATGTTAAGAGTTAATAAATACATGATTGGTATTATATATCTATATATAGTTTGTTTTATTTTAATACATATTTAAAGTTTACATTTCAAATTGTTTTATTTTTTTAATCCTTTGATGAATTTGATGATTTTACTTACTTAGGGTACAAACTCGCTGACATTGAATTTTTAACTCCCACCCCTCAGGCAATATGTTTGAAAAATCTTTTTTACATCGCCCAGGAGTGTGTTTTTTATTTTGTACTAGTTTCTATAAAGATAAATCTCCTAAGAATTTAAATTAGTTGAGTTATTTTATGGCCCATTTATTGATTTCTTTCTTCTTTCTCGATGTTTTCCTCTTGACATAAGATGACGACTTGAATATTTCCAAGCCACGAAGCAAGAAATGTGTTGGTATTTATCCAACCGTAGACTACATCTCACTGTCCAATATTGTTTTTCACCTTCTCAACCTCGGCAAAAGAATCCAGAGCTGACAAATTGTGCTGTTATATACCCCTTCCACTGTTGGTGTACCTTGTTTCGAGTTAGTTACTATATGTCTGGCACACATGTAGTTTGAATGTATTAATATACTGAATACTGTAGGATCCAGTATACAACAATTGTTTAAGATGTGTACTGTCCCTTGCTGACGTAGAAATAAACTAAGAGTGAGATTTTTTTTAATACAAGAATTTAGAAGATGCAGGATAATAATTACAAATCTTGATAATTAGAATTGCTAGAACTTCATTAAAAAAATCATAAATTTAAAACAAAAATGACGTCTTGTAATTTTGAATGTTTTTAGGCACTCCCTTGAGGGGCAATTCCAACGGGATCAACACATTTTTTGTGCCTACCACCCATGAACTTCAACTTGTGGGTGGGCCCACATAAAAATGTCCTTGTGTCACGCCCTCATAAGTGGGATGAGAGGCAAATACCTTGCTGAGACTGCAAGGATAACGGAACCATTATGCAAACTGTCGACCTCGAGGTTTTAGCACTCTGCTGCGAGTTACTATATGTCTGGCGCACATGTAGTTTGAATTTACTAGTATACTGAATACTGTATGATCCAGTATATTGAGGGCAGTCAAGCAGTATACTGCTGGTTTGGACAACAGCAACTGGCTAAGCACAACTGAACTAGTGCCCAAGACAGCTGGTACTTATGAAACTCAAGAATAGTCCATTCATGTATTTTGGTGATTCATTCCTTGAGTCCATACTTATTGCCTTGTCTTACCAATTCGACAGTAATTGGAACTTAGTATAATTATTCTACACAGTATACAACAGGTATATATACAGGGAGAGTGTTCATTCTATTTATAAGGTTACACTCATCATTTCAAATGGAGAGATGACATGTCAACGTTTGTTTTATTATTATGTATTGATGTAGATATAATTAGTTGTATACTTATCTCTGGCCGCCCTTTCGGCTGGGGCGTTAGAATGCACCGACTGCACCTCTGCAGAGGGGTAAGACTCCCCCAATGGGGCCACCTGTTGGCCGTGGGTGGCGACCCGTGATGCTTAAGGATAGGGCCCAGGTGGATGAGCAATACTCCACTTTGGCCCTATCTTGGGCTAGACGGGCGGTCGGAGAGGCCCCCTCCGATCAATCGGCTGGTCACGTCAAGCCCTAGCACCTATATGATTTTCCCAACCCTATTGCCCTTATGGCAATCCCCAACCCCCTTTTATCATATGGGTGCTAGAAGGCGGTGGCTGCGGGTCTACATGTCCTGGGAATGACGTTAAACTCTATCTGATGGTGAGGTTCCAGTTCTAGAGGTTTGGGGAATGTGGAGCACCCGTTCATCACCATTGCTCCCTGGTCCACTCTGACCCGGAGTGGTAGTACCTGTTAGGGTCCCATCTATGGGTTAAATAGAAAAAATGTATTTATAAAAAAATTGTATTATCCATTAAGAATTGATTTATTTCAAAACTTTATCGGCATTAAATGACCCACTGAGGTTGATATGCCGTAAAATGAAACAAACCTTAACCTTATCTCTGGACCGGTACTACATTGGAGAGGCTCGATTCTTGGTTGCTGAGTTGATGCTGGAGTTTACTGACAATTCCTGGATATTTGGAGTCTGGAAACCAACTTGGGGTGCTCGGGGACATCTTGCCTTGTGCCATTTAGAGTTTTTAGTAACAACACAAGGCCACTTCTTTTTCTCATGAGAATTTTATTTTTCCCAAATTCGCAACTGCCGAGAGAAAAAGCCCATGTCTTGCCCTCTCAGTGCATTCTACCAAACTCAATTCACACTCTCACCTCTCTCTCTCACTTCACCATGTCTCTTGTCAAATAGAAACAATGCCATGTGTCTTTGATGATTCTTACTTTCTGTTATAGGTGATATAACCTGTTGCCTAGTACTTGAACTCATTTCACCGAGCCAATTTCTTACAATGATAACCATTGCACCACATTGCCTCTATTTAATTATTTATTCTTTTTTTTTATGACAAAAATTCTTAAACACATGACTACCATTTCATTATCCAAGTCTTCCCCTAAAGAAACCTTTTCCGTGAGATTTCTTATATTTTCTTGACAGTATTTGGGTCTCTTGCTGCTTGTTATCCTCTGGTATTAGTACTACATGAAATGCAAATGGCCTAGCCTAGGATTTGAACTCGAATCACTGTGTCCATTTCCTATGATGATAACCATTACACCATGCACGCTTCCATCAGAACTCTACTTTTTTACTTTGTTTTTTTTTTTTTTTTTTTTGTGTATGACAAAAATTTTGAAACACTGCTACCATGGCTACCCTCTCAAGAAAATCTTTTCTGTAAGATCTCTCATATTTTCTTATTGGTATCTGGGTCTCCTGTTGCCTAGTACTTAAACTCATTTCACCGAGTTCATTTCTTACAATGATAACCATAGCACCATGCACCACCATCAGTGCTTTTATTATGTTTTTTTTTTTTTAATTTTTTATTTTACCAAAATTCTTAAACACTGCCTACATGGCTACCATTCCATTATCAGAGTGATCCCCCAAGAAAATCTTTTTTCCGTGAGATCTCTCATATTTTCTTCTCGGTATCTGGGTCTCCTGTTGCTAGGCAACTTCTATTAAAGATTGAAAAACCAGCAAACACTTCAGGAAGAATATTACTTGACAATGACATCGGTTTCCCCTGGCAATTCCGCAACGGAATATCGTCTATCACCATGTTATTATTTCTGTCTGCGGATTCATTGATTGATTCTTTCCCATCAAGATCACCGACTTGACATAGATCTACAGACGTTTCTTCACCTTCCAGGTTCCATGGACTTTTCCATTCAAATGCCCGACCAATTTTTCCCTCTGTTATTTGCCTTGCTAACTCGGTTAATAATTTTTTTCGTGAATGCGATCGTGATTTTCACAACTAATAGGTATAACCTATATATATATATATATATATATATATATATATATTTTATCCATTCATTTATTTATGTCACCAATACAAAGTTCATCTTACCAATGGTTTCAGATGTTTATCCGTCATCAGAGACGTTGACTTTTTGAAAAAATTGGACAGTTTTTTAACTCGTGCCTCGTGTGAACGTGATCCGTTATTCGTTCTTGCTTTTGCTTTCTTCATTCACCGGCGTTCCTATTTGTCGTCATTAAGTCTCGTGTTTTTATGATGATTTTGTTTGTTTTTTTATTTTGTGTGCGTTTATATATATATGTGTGAATTCCTAAATTATGGCGGTCTGAGGTTTTGGTTAGTCCAATTCCATATCAAATATTTTTTTTGGTGTGGGCATGCTGAAACCATTGGTAAGACGAACTTTGTATTGGTGACTTAAATAAATAAATAAATACAGCTCTTAAAGAAATAATTGAGCACTTTATAATCATTTCTCGAATATTAATAACAAAAAATTATATATATATTCTTTTTGGAGAATTTCTAATTGGGTCGTTTGTACAGTGTATTCTATGTATAGTTTAAATGGAGTATTCATCATCGGATGATTCCACATCATCTAGGGTAAGGTCCACGTGGCATAGTGGCTAATATGCTGGACTGTAACATCATATATTATTTTGATTTTTATCAACCTTCCTGGGTTATTTAATGCCTAAGGAAGTGGTAGTATCTGTTAGGGTCCCATCTATGGGTTAAATAGAACAAATGAGTTCTAAAAAAAATTGAGTACCCATTAAGAATGAATAAAACAAAAGTTCTTCAGCATAAAATGACCCAGTAAGGGTTGACATGCCATAAAATCTAACCAACCAACTTAATGCCAAAGCCATCCTTGTAGAAGAGCAGTAGTGGTACTATTTAACCCATAGCTGGTGTAGTGAAAGGGTTCATATCTTTCTTAAAGGTATCCATCCGAAAGTGATCGTAATGCCATAAAATCCAACCAACTAACTTAATGCCAAAGCCATCCTTGTAGAAGAACAGTAGCGGTACTCTTTAACCCATAGCTGTTGGAGTGAAAGGGTTCATATCTTTCTTAAAGGTATCCATCCGAAAGTGATCGTAATGCCATAAAATCCAACCAACCAATTTAATGCCAAAGCCATCCTTGTAGAAGAGCAGTAGTGGTACTATTTAACCCATAGCTGGTGTAGTGAACGGGTTCATAGCTTTCTTAAAGGTATCAATCCAGAAGTAAACATAATTCCGTAAAATCCAACCAACCGATTTAATGCCAAAGCCATCCTTGTAGAAGAGCAGTAGTGGTACTATTTAACCCATAGCTGTTGGAGTGAAGGGGTTCTTAAAGGTATCAATACGAAAGTGAACATAATGCCGTAAAATCCAACCAACCAATGTAATGCCAAAGCCATCCTTGTAGAAGAGCAGTAGTGGTACTCTTTAACCCATAGCTGTTGGAGTGAAGGGGTTCATACCTTTCCTAAGGGTATCCATCCAAAAGTTAATTTAATAGCATAACTAGAGTTTGAACTCGCTTACTATGTATCAAAATGATACACATCAGTCCTCATTTCAAAAATTCAAACAAACAACATGCAACATAATAGTAAGCGAGATCGAAACACAAATTATCTTTTATATATTTATTCTTTCTTGCCTTAAGGCAAAATATAGTTTTTGAAATGAAATGAAAACCAAGAAGATGATATAAAAATCAAAGATAGAATCTCGATTCTGAATGAATCGACTTTTATTGGACTTGTATTTATTTGGATCTAGTTTTTTTTTTTTAGGCTGTTGCATTTCAAATCTGATAAATCTACACAAATACATGTGAATATATTGACTATCGGCAGGTTTCTAGTGTGGTTATTGCACCATGAGAGAGATTAAGAATCTTTCAATATTCTGCATGACTTAAAATTCATTATTTTCTGAATACTGTTTATTGACGAATACATATTCAAGAATGGGAATAAAATAGGGAATTAAATCCGACAGTATCAAGAAAAAAAAAAAAAAAAAAAAGTATTATTTGGATACACGGCGTAGTGGTTATAGGCGTTGAGTTAAGACAGTTCTAAGTGACAGTTAAATTAATCTCGTCAAGGGTTGACAGTAACATAGAATAGTAATTAACACAGCTTAACACCTGTACCTCAGCTATGGTTAGTGGTATGAGAATCGCCCCCCTCCACACCTCGAAAAAGTTATTTTTATTTTTGTCTTAGCAAAATGCTAATTTTCATAATGAAAATCTATATATTAATACTCGAGTTCCTTAATTGTATGACTGTGTTATCATCTTGCAACAGCCTCTGATTAAAAATGAGACCATCCAGATCATCCAAGATGAAATGCAAAAATGTAAATCATAATTATCTAGTGTTGCTTATCCACCAAATTCGTATTTCTTATGAGTGTCATCAACTCCGCTTAATAACGGATATTCTTTTTTATCATAAAGAAAGGGATGAAAAGGACATGCTACACAGAAACATATAAGAAAGAAAGAAAGAGTTGGGAAAGATAGAGAAAAAAAAGAAAGAAAGAAAGAAAGAAAGAAAAGAGTGAGAGAGTTAAATCAAGATTATTATACTTTTTAAATATTGATCTATTTAGTAATAGCTCTTGAGTAAACATATCAAATGTTGCAATATTTAAATCATCATACTGGGGTATATACGCAGGTCCTGCTAGTGAAAAAATGATCTTAAATTAATTTAAATGTATTCTGCACATCAACACTTTTATTCTTTTCAAAAAGAGGAAAAATTGAAATAAATTAAACAGGAAATGAATTTTGAACCCCAGAAAAAAATTTTATTTTTTATTTTTGTTTAACCAAAATGTTAATCTTATTATAATGGAGATTGTGTGTTTTTCTCTCTGTAACCGAAACTATATTACTACTCAAGTCACAATTCCCTTAGTTATTGACATCACATTCTCCCTGATCGCATTTTTATTTTAACCTCAATTATTAATAAAATTGTTTTACATTATTAATACCGTTGGCCTTATCTACACACTAAACATGCAATTATATTTATATATACAATAAAATATCAGTTTACAGTGTGAACGGGAAGGCTAATTTGCATATTGATATTAGAAATGTGATTTTAATAAATATGTGCTTAGTATAATTGATTTCTAATTGTTTGGTTTTATTTTAATGAATATAAGCAAAAATCTCTTCAATAAATCTTAAATGAAATTCATTAACAAGAAAAAATAACTGTCATTTTATTCTTTACTTCCTCTTTTAACTAAATACTTAAATTAGAAAAAATAACAATGAAAGACGAGAGTGATGGAAGAGTAAGTTTCAGTTGTTCTATTTTTTGATTATACCCGCTCTGTTTCAAATCTTTTTATCTGCATTCTTATTTAGTTTCATTAGACTTTCTAATTTAATATAATATTTTATTACATTAAAACTTAAATACTTGCACCCAGAGGGTGCATATATTTGCTAGTTTTTATAATAAAAATAGTTTATTATTTGCCTTTATATGATTTCCTGCTGTTTAACAAAGACTTCGATCAAAGTTTTTTGACAGTCTGGTCTGATTAGGCGTTTTTTGTTTTTTTTATGGAGGGGGGGTCGTGGGGGTGGTAGTATTCATTAGAATCGTTTGAAAGTGCAATCATGCTCCTATGACAACAAGAACATTTACAACAAAGGCTGACTGATGGGGATTTTTTTTTGGGTGGGGGGGTCACACTTTACCCTCATCCTCCATTTTTTTTTTTTTTTTTTTTTTTGCTTCCTTGATTTTGGGGAATTGATATCAGAATTATTCGATTAGGAATCAATTTTTGTCCCCCCCCCCCAATTATTGATTTGTAATCGATAATTGGAGAGAGAGATGGGATACATTCTGGATTTTTTTTTTTTTTTCCCTCGTAAAAGGCTTGGTCTATAATTGATATTTTCATTGCAAATGAGATTCGCGGCAAAAATCTTTCTATTGATCTTTTTCACCTCTTCTCTCTTTTCTTTTTTTGATAAATGAAAAGTCCGCCACCAAGCATCAATTTTGAATCTTCCTTTTTTTTTCTAATATTTATTGTGTAAATCAATCTTGTCATTAATGCAACGTTGTTCAGTTTATTATGGTCACCTTCATTTCCTATTCATTGTTTAATCACCATCACTCGGAGGACAACAACAACGACCGTTTTTTTATTCTTTGTGGATCAGGTGATCTATAGCTGTTAGTAGATGACACCCCCCACGTCCATCTATCTACTCCGTCTGATATTAATGGTGAGATGTCCTGGGTATGAGGTGAGATTCAAATTCTCAATGCCTATATAGCAAGACCTGGCCCTTTTAATCATATATGTGCTAGTAGGCATTGGCTGAGGGTCTTATTGTCCTGGGTATGATGTTAAATTGTATCTGATGGTGAAGTTCCAATTCTGGAGTTTTGTGGAATGTGGAGTACCCCTTCATCACCATTACTCCCAGATCCACTTTGAGGGTCTTAATGTCCTGGGTATGATGTCAAACTCTATCTGATGGTGAAGTTCCAGTTCTGGAGCTCTGGGGAATGTGGAGTAGCCCTTCATCGCCATTACTCCCATATCCACTTTGAGGGTCTTAATGTCCTGGGTATGATGTTAAACTCTATCTGATGGTGAAGTTCCAATTCTGGATCTCTGGGGAATGTGGAGTACCCCTTCATCACCATTACTCCCATATCCACTTTGAGGGTCTTAATGTCCTGGGTATGATGTTAAACTCTATCTGATGGTGAACTTCTAATTCTGGAGCTCTGGGGGAATGTGGAGTACACCTTGATCACAGGTCCAATCTGACTCAGAGTGGTAATACCTGTTAGGGTCCCTTCTATCAGTCACATATCAATTTCTATTTTTATTCTTTGTGAACCATAAAAGGATCAGGTGATCTATAGCTGTTAGTAGATGACACCCCATGTCCATCTATCTCCTGTGTCTGACATCAATGAGGGGGGGGTATCCTGGGTATGATGTCAAACAGCATATGCAGTAAATAAGGAGAGGTTCAAATTCTGGACACCCTGTCAGCTGGGGCAGAAGATATACCGACAGCACCTCTGTAGAGGGTTAAAATCCCATCAATGGGTCTACCTGTTGGCCATGATGCTTAAGGATGGAATCCTGGTGGTTGAGCGGTCCATGACTTTCAACATTCCACTTTGGCCTGTACTTAGGCTAGGTGGTCGCTCAAAAAGGCCTCATCTATCGACTAGCCATTGTTTAACTCCAACCCTGTCAGGTGCAATCTGTAATGCTTAAGGACAGAATCCTAATAGCTGAGTAGTCCATGACTTGCAACACTTCATTTTGACCCTTGCTTAGGCTAGATGGGCAGTCGGAGAGACCTCTGCTCATCAATTGGCTGATCATGTCAAACTCTAGCATCTATATGATTGTCCCAACCCTATTACCCTTATGGCTAGCCCCCAGCCCTTTTTATCTTTTATGTGCTAGAAAGCAGTGGCTGAGGGTCTTAGTGTCCTGGTGTGTCCTATCTATCTATCTATCTATCTATCTCGATTTGTCCTATCTATCGATTCATCATCTGTCTCTTTTTTTGTCCTATCTATCAACTTATTTCATTTTATTTCTTGTCTATCTATCTAGCAAGCTAGCCATATATATATATATATATTAAGCTAGCTATAGATAAATGTATGTTTATATAAGGTGTTAGGAGTGTCATTTGAACTTAAGTCATACAGAATATTGTATAAAGATAGATAGGTATCACTAGTAGATGTTTGGTATATATATCTTATTCGTTATTGTTTGTCCGCCCTGTCGGCTGTGGCGTAAGAATGCACCGACTGCACCTCTGCAGAGGGGTAAGACTCCACCAATGGGGCCACCTGTTGGCTGTGGGTGGCGACCCGTGATGCTTAAGGATAGAGCCCAGGTGGATGAGCAGTTCATGACTTGCAATACTCCACTTTGGCCCTATCTTGGGCTAGACGGTCGGTCGGAGAGGCCCCCTCCGATTAATCGGCTGGTCATGTCAAGCCCTAGCACCTATATGATTTTCCCAACCCTATTGTCCTTATGGCAAGCCCCAACCCCTTTTTATCATATGGGTGCTAGAAGGCGGTGGCTGCAGGTCTACATGTCCTGGGAATGACGTTAAACTCTATCTGATGGTGAGGTTCCAGTTTTGGAGGTTTGGAGAATGTGGAGCACCCGTTCATCACCATTGCTCCCTGGTCCACTCTGACCCGGAGTGGTAGTACCTGTTAGGGTCTCATCTATGGGTTAAATAGAAAAATTATATTTATAAAAAAATTGTATTATCCATTAAGAATTGATTTATTTCAAAATTTTATCAGCATTAAATGACCCACTGAGGTTGATATGCCATAAAACAAAACAAACCAAACCAAAAATCGATATTGTTTGTGAGAAATGCTTGATATCTTCATAGAGCATGATGATGAAATATCACATGATCATTCCATTACTTCATCTCGTGTGTATCTTCAATTATTAACAGCAGACAGTCTCTAAAAGGCAATTGATTGAATAAAAGGAGATCTCCAATCGACTTTACTCTCCTGCTCTCTTGTCTTGCCAATGAAACAAAGGGAGATAACCTCTGACGTAACTGAGTCATTATCCCACGGATTCCGTATGAGTAGGTGCCTCTTTTGTGTTCGGCCCATGACGCTAACAATTGAGATTTGCTTTTAGCGTGACTTTTATGGCGTAGTGTTCTATCAACTTCCGACAAAGACACAATTGGAGAATAGATCTCTTTGTGGCGTCATTATCCAATCATGTGACCCTTGAGCTACTGCCAAGTTAAGACATTTGATAAGTGCTGATGTGCATGCATGCACAGGTAGTCTGTCTGTGTGTCTCTCTCTTACTATATATAATACATATATATATATATATATATATATATTTCTGCTGAATTTAGCAAGAGGTAACATTACAGTGCAGTTATTTTATCTGATTGGAAGTTTTATTCCAGTTACCTTTCGAAATGATCTTTTCTCAGATATCTATCTTTTGATTCAGACATATACATATGTGTGCATATATATATATATATATATATATATATATATATGCACTCTTATATGCATATTTTGTATTATATATATATATATATATATGCACTCTTATATGCATATTTTGTTTATATATATATACACTCTTATATGCATATTTTGTTTATATATATATATATATATATATATATATATATATATAATCTGCTTTATATACACATATATATTAAAATCCTGTGTGGGTGTATATATATACACACACACATATATATAAATGTCTTGTTCATATGTACATATTTATATATATATATATATATATGTCTGTGTATATGTACATATGTACACACATATAACATATATATGCATACACATTTGTTATATGTATATATGTATATATATATATATATAATTTTGTTTATATACATGCACATATCTAAACATCTTGTTCATATGTATGTGTGTATATAGATATAATCATTTTTATACATGCGCACACACACACTTGTTCCTATATTTACACATATATAAGTACCTATCTTCTTTATCAAATCATTAAAATGCTCTCTTCTAAAATATTGATATCCCCTTTTTTGATTACCACTCATAGGCATGTGTGTTTATATATATTATGTATTATATATATATATATATATATATCATTTGTGCATGCATGCCTCCAGATTAAATTTTGTTTGATAACTGGTTTTATATATATATATATATATATATATATATATATAAATGTAATATTTATTTATTTATTTCTGAACATCAAAAGGTTAAATCCTCACTTAATGCCAACTGCTTTGTGGCACTTCTCCCCCCCCCCAAAAAAAAAACAAAAAAACAAAAACAAAAAAAACAACCCAAAAGTTCTTCTAACTTAATACAAATTTCTAATCGACCATTTTGTTTTACAAGTGTTTCACGCATAAAATAATTTCCTTGCCTTTTGTTTTCCGCATGACTTGAGAATAAATTTAATAGAAGTTTATTTCAAAGGTTTTCAAAATCGCAAACTGCATCTTCAAAAATTATCAACAGCCAGGAAAATTTATTGAAGCCTGAATTTTTGTCAAATTTAAAAGCGCTCGATTTAAAGAAAGAAAAAAAAAACAAGAAAGAATCTTTCCATTATTGTGGATTGGCTTCAGTTGGTTGAGTATCTGCCTAAGAAATTGTAAGTAAGTAAAATCGTCGGGGCGGCCTAAAGTTGGTATAAGCCAATCAGCGAGGGAGTCTATCCCCTTTTCATTTGCGCTAGACCAAGGAGATTATTTTAGCGTCTGAGGTGGAGCGCCACACTTACCGTCAGCTCCTTACTTTATCGCACAGATCCCTGTGCTACTCATATGCTGAGTTGGCGAGGACCGGTATCGAACTAGGAACCTTGTGGTTTCTAGCCGAACGCTCTACCGACTGAGCTAACCCGGCCCATCAAGAAATGTTCATGAAATAAATATTATTAAATCAATATGCAAAATATTCCACCTACAAATAATGTAATGTTAGTTATTAGCTTCTTTGTTACTTTTAGGGGTCCAAAAAGGAAATAAATTAAACTGATAAACTTCTCCAAGAAGGAACCAACTCACCTTGGGTAATCTAATCTGTGCAGTAAAGAATGGCATGAATCCATCTCTATTCCCACAGCTATAGGGAGAATAGGCAAACTGGATACTTTAGACAACTTTCTTGGTAAGAATAAGGAAACATTGAATTCAAACCAACTCTGCTTAAAAAAAACTGGCCTTGTGTCACATCCTGCTCATGGTGGAGGGGTTGGTTGAACTAGTGTCCTCATCCTGGTTGTTATCATAGCTAAAATGTTTCTGCTTTTCCTGAGATCCAGTAGCACAGCTTGGGTAATGTAATTTGTGTGGTAAAGTAGGTGAAGGGGGGGGGGCAACCTTAATTCAAATCTGAGATGAGGCTATTAGCATTTCACATGAGTGAACCCATCTCTGCTTCCCATAGCTATGGGGAGAATAGGGAAAACTAGGTGCTTTAGACAACTTTTTTAGGAAACATTGAATTCCAAACATTGAATTTAAACTAACTCTACTTAAGAGAGCCCCCCCCCCCACTCACTCTATCAATCAGTTGGTCATGTCAAGCCCTAGCACCTATATGATTGTCCCAACCCTTTGCTCTTATGGCAAATTTCAACCCTTTTTATCATGTGCTAGAAGACAGTGACTGAGGGTTTTGGTATCCTAGGTATGACGTTAAACTCCAACTGAGGGTGTAGTTCCAATTCTGGAGCTCTGGGGAATGTGGAGTACCCCTTCATCACCATTACTCCCAGGTCCACTATGACCTACAGTGGTAGTACTTGTTAATCCCATTATGTGTTAAATAGGAAAAAAATTGAGTTTAAAAAGAAAATTGAGAACCCATCAAGAATGTATAAAACGAAACTTCTTCGGCATAAAATGACCCAACAAGGGTTGACATGCCATAGAATCCAACCAACTACTCTGCTTAAAAAAATGGCCTTGTGTCAAATCCTGCTCATGGTGGAGTGGTTGGTTGAACTAGTGTCCTCTTCCTGGTTATTGTCATAGCCAAAATGTTTCTGACTTTTCTGAGATTCAATCATAATAGTTGCTTTGTGCTGCCCTTGACAAAGGGGTTGGGTTAATACATGCTTATACACTTCTTATCAGGCGTGTAGTCTGATGGTTAGAGTTGTAGGAAATGGTCTCGTCGACCCGAGTTCAATTCCTGGATGAAGCTGTTTGCATTTCACATCACACTAATACCCTTGCGAAAGGTATGAATCCAATTCTCCCTCCAGCTATGGATAAATAGCAGAGCAGAATGGGCTCTTTAACTATGGCTAGGTAACCAGTCTAGGAGAAGGAAAACTCTGAATTCAAACCTGTTAACTCTCCGCTTAAGAAATTGACCGTATGTCGCATCCTGCTCATCCGGAGGGGTTGGTAAATATATATATACACTTCTTATCATCATCATCATATTGTGCTGACAGCACGGATTCCCATTTCTCTCTCACCACTTGTACCTATTAGTCATTGGTTCTACCAAGTCCTCCCCACAACATCTAGTGTCTGTACAGTACTGATCAGTGTAAGTCTTTGCTTATTGGCCCACTTTGGTGTGTCCATGTGTAGTTGTCCACAGGAACTAGACAAGGCTGTTTACATTTCACATTGCTCTAATACCTTTGGGAAAGATATGCATCCAAATATTGTCCTTCTAGCAACGGGTAAATAGTAGGGCAGAATGGCTTATTTAACTCTTAACATCCTGTTGAGAATTTTTTTAAGTCCAGAGTCCAATTCCTATAACCATTTATCAAAAATGGATAAAAATGGTCCGTTTCATTAAAAGTTACCTGTTATTTCCCTTAAATTAAAGACTTCTAAGTATGTTTAACATTACATTTAAACAAAGGCTATCATTTGGGGTAGATTAAGAAAAGGAATGTGACTTCCGGACGGGTGGAATGAGGTCGTATAAGACGTTAAGAGTTAACCTTGTTATGGCAACTGGTCTTGGAGAAGGAAAACTCTGAATTCAAACCTGTTAAACTCTGGATAACAATTGACCTTGTGCTGCGTCCTGCTCATGGGGAGTGGTTGGGTAAATCGATATATACAAGTATAATCAAGGATATTATAGGTGCCAGTTTAGCTCAATTGGGAGAGCATCTGCCTAGGAATCTCAAGGTTCCAGTTTCAATACTCTTCCTCACCAACTTACGGCATAAATAGCACAGCTTGGGGAGCTGATGGTAGGTGTGGCATTCTACCTCCCCAAAAACAACCTCTCTGCTCTAGTGCTAGTGAAAAAGGGATAGTATTGTTGTATACTCTCTTTCTTTACTTCTATTATTCTTCTGCTCGTCTTTGGTATCTTACGTTCTTCTTCTGTTACATAATTATTGGATCCCTAATGCTTTTATAAGGTATTGTAGAAATGATAATGGCGATTAGTATAGCTGATGGCCTTGAGAGTGAGTGACAGCGTTTGACCTCACTCTGACCTTGCCTTGCGGGGATGAATTGTGAGAACCGGAAGGCAATAGAAGGCCCTCTTCCGGTTTAAGGATATAGTCATTTTTACGTCAGTTAGAACTTAGAAGCCGGGCTAGCAACATGTAAGCCTCATCTGCGCAGATTGTCTGGGTGGGGATTTGAAATAAAGTAACATCAACATAAATCGAAGTCTTGTGTTTATTACCAAAAACTAACAATGACACAGGGCTTCTGATAATGAGAAATCCCAACAGAAACCAGACCCGGAATCCTCAATAGAAGACCAGACGAGACCTTAGAAGATATACCAGACCAAGATAGATGATAGACGATCAGAAGCAAAGCCGGCCAGAAGAATAGACGACCAGAGTAAGAAGTAAGAAGGGTATATAACGTTATATAGATTTGGTACGGTGAAAAGACCAGTATATAACACTTCTAGCGTCTGGACTTCGTCTTTCTGTTCTTGCTGGTTGGTTGCCCCTTGATTCATTTCTTCTTCTAGGTCAGTCTTGTTGCCAAGACATTCATCAACCACAAAACCAGTTTATTTATTTAAACCTTTATTTATTTAACTAAACATTTTTCTCTAACTAAAAACAGCACGCGTGTGCAGTGAGCTCTTGCTAAGGCATGTACATCTTCTCTGCCTGACGTCCAAGCTGAAACTGAGAGCCAACCAGGTCCCATGTGACTTCACATATTTCGCGGGCTTTCTGTAATATTCCATGGAAAGTCCCGCCCGTGATATGAAAAGGGGCCAGCCCTTCAGAAATACAGGGGGTTGACAATAATCTATGCATAGATTATGTAACAGTATGACTGATACCAAAAATAGTGCACTTACTATTAATTAGGGGCAGGAGTATAGAAAAGTGAATGATACAGAGATTTGGGTTGGGGGGGCTAGTGTAATTACTGTATTTCCTAGAAACCCTCTCTAGTGCTAGTGAGAATAGGATAGGCTCCTTCACTCTCCAGCTGATACTGACAATAGGCCACTATATCAACTTAATTTAGAAGTGTAATCTGATCTGTGCATTAAAGTGGAGAGCTGATGGTAGGTGTGGCATTCCACCTCAGCAAAAATGATCTCTCTGGTCTAGTGCTAGTGAAAAAGGGATAAACTCCCTCACTGTATGGTTGATACGATGATAGGCCACTCTGCCAACTCAATGTTTAATTACTGTATTTCCCAGAATCCATCTTTGGTCTAGTTCTTAGACTCCCTCGCTCTCTAGCTGTAGGCCATTACGCCAACTTAATTTAGAAGTGTAATCTGATCTGTGCATTAAAGTGGAGAGCTGATGGTGGACATTCCACCTAGTGAAAAAGGGATAGACTCCCTCACTGGCTGCAATAGGGAGTGGGAACTTAATTTAGAAATTGATTTTTTAAAATGCATTTATTTCTCTGATGCACCGACTGCACCTCTGCAGAGGGTTGGATGGCGACCCGTGATGCTTAAGGATAGAAAAGCAGTCCATGACTTGCAATACTCCACTTTGGCCCTATCCTAGACGGGTGGTCGATCAATCGGCTGGTCATGTCAAGCCCTAGCACCTATATGATTTTCCCAACCCTATTGCCCTTATATGGGTGCTGGTGACACATGTGATGAGGAATGTGGAGCCACTCTGCCTGTTACCCTTTATCAGCATTAAATGACCCACTGAGGTTGATATGCCGTAAAACAAACAAACCAAACCAATCAAATATCTCAAGGACGCAATTTTATTTAAAAATGGGTGGGGGTCACTTAACCTCACCCACCAGGCAGTGCGTGACAAATCTGTGGAATGGTTGCTGATATGCTGATCAAACTAATCTATAATGCCAATCCCCACAATATCTAAAGTGACATTGACAAAAATGGTAAAAATAATGAGATCAATAATTTTGATTAATTCTTGGAATGAGGAAGATTCTTCTTGAAAATCAAAAGGATTCGAATTTGTTGATGAAAATTTATTTCAAAATATATATTGCATGTCTGTCATCTGGATTTGACTAAAATCTTTATATTTCCATACGTATACATATGACTGTACCGTAACAGTCGGTTCATATCTAAATATCTATCTATATCAGTCTGATATGTTCATATATACCTATCTCAGTATGTTTATATCTATATCAGTCCAGTCATCTCTATCTATATATGTTTGGTTATATCTATCTATCTGAGTATGTTCATATCTATCTGTCCGAGTATGTTGATATCTGTCTATCTGTCCTGAGTATGTTGATATCTGTCTATCTGTCTATCTATCTATCTATCTATCTATCTATCCATGTATGTTGATATCTATCTATCTATCTATCTATCCATGTATGTTGATATCTATCTATCTATCTATCTGTCCGATTATGTTGATATCTATCTATCTATCTGTCCGATTATGTTGATATCTATCTATCTATCTGTCCGATTATGTTGATATCTATCTATCTATCCATATCTACATGCTGGACACTGCTGGAGAAGCAAGGATGAACTCATAATTGATGTTCTTCTGTGGAAACCAGCACATGGGTATGCCAGTGTGGGCCATCCAACAAAGATGTACATTAACCAGCTCTGTGCAGAGGATTTTCTGAGAATAATGAATGATAGGGATGATTGGCAAGAGATTGTCATGGAGATCTATGCTGCTAGCACGACATGATGATTTCAGTCTGTTTATATCTATCTATATATCGATCTGGTCATATCTGTCTATATTAATCAGTTCCTATCTATACAGATCTGTCCCTGTCTATCTATTTATATTAGTCTGTTCCAATATATTTTTTTAAAAAAGAAAGAAAGAAGAAAAAAAAGAAAGAAAAAAAAAGACATAAGAGAAAACAGAAAACTCCATTTTATTATTAATCTTTTATCAAGTTTCATGAAAAAGTAAGTAAATATAATTATTTTTTAATGATTTGACTTTTTTTTTCAATGTACCGTATATACTTATATACAAGTCGAATTCTGAAGACCAAATTTTGAGGTACAAAAATTGGTTAAATCCTATTTAATCGTATGTCACCCCATCGAAAAGAAAAAAATACCAAAAATCAGGAATTAACTGAATTTAATAAAATTTTCAGTGTTGATATATTAATGATTAACCAATATATTTGAAAACTCTTATATTTTTTTCAAGTCAGTTAACTTTGAATCGCATATCTTTGAGGTGTAACACAGATTCACAAACATACGTGGTTCAAAGTTAATTGATCTGAAAATATGTAAAAGTTTTTAAATAAAATAACTAGTGCATTATATCTTTTATTCATTAATGTATCAACACTGAATATTTCATTAAATTCAGTTAATTCCTTGTTTTTCGGGGTTTTTTTCTTTCGGCAGGGTAACATACGATGATGGAATTTATGTCCGTTAAGTAGGATTTAACCCCAAAATTGAGTTCAACATCTACTGGGTGATTGTAAAGTAACTCCCTATTTTTAAAATCTTTTCATTTATTTCTGAATCATTATTTATTTATTTTTTTTTACAAAAAATGAATATGAGAACAACACACATAACATGAAGTTTTATTCAAAATTCTATATGGGCACCAGTATTCACCTCCAGCCTCTCCAGCTGCTCAGGAATCATATCAACTGATCTTCCCAGGAACTCTTGTGGAATGGCAGAAAGAAATTCTTGTATTCATCTTCAAGTTCTTCCGAAGTTGTTGGTTTCATAGTGTAGACTTGCTTCTTCAACCAACGCCAAAGAAAAAAAAGGTGCTGGTTGTTAAATCAGGACTTCTGGCCGGCCACTCATGCAGACCATGTCTCATGAAAATGGTGACTCAGCTATTCAAGAACAACAATAGCAAAATGTGGAGGGAGCATCATCTTGCATAAAAATTAAGTCTTCAATATTCTCCCATGGAAAAAAAATCATAAATAGTTTTAAAATAGGGAGTTACTTTTTAATCACCCTGTACATGGGTAACAATTTTGTAAAGTTGAAAAATTCCAGCATAATAGGAAGGATCGGGAACAACCCTTGAATCCGAAAAATCCATGTTTGTGTGATCCTAATTCAAGGATTGACCTGTACACAATATATAAGTATGTTCATACATTAAATAGATAATGACAATACCATTTAGGGAGAGATGGTGTGGGCAGTAAAAACGTTAGTCGGTGGGGCTTAATTTTTTGGGGGGAGGGGGCGGCAAATAAAGCCCTTCTTGGTATGAAAGTATAGGATGACGTCTCAATTTGGCAATGACCTTGAAGGGTCATAACCGCTTGATGGTTATGTCATTTTTTTTCACATTTGATATATATATATATATACCAACCCCTTCGCATGAGCAGGATGTGATACAAGATAAATTTTTAAGTGGAGTTTAACAGGTTTGAATTCAGAGTTATCCTTCTCCTAAACTGGTTACCTATCCAAGGTTAAAGAGCCCAGTCTGCCCTACTATTTACCATAGCTGGAGGGAGAATATATGGATTCATTCCTTTCCCAAGGGTATTAGCACATTTAATATATTCTTTCTCCTAGACTGGTTACCTATCCAAAGTTAAAGAGCCAGTCTGCCCTATTTACCATAGCTGGAGAGAGAATATATGGATTCATACCTTTCCCAAGGGTATTAGCACATTTAATATATGAACACTTAGGGAGAGGGACAAAGAAAATATATCAAATAATTATACTTACATACTTTTGGAAAAATGTACAATATTTCTATTTAATTAAAATAATCTATGTAATAATAATAATAATAATAATAATAATAATAATATTCTTATTTTCCATGCTGTTGATTCATTGATGATGATGATGATGATGATGATGGTGTTGTTGGTTGTGGTTGTTCCATGGAGGTTGTTCCGTGGCGGTGGTCAGTGTTGATATCGAGCCAACTCATTTCTGGAAACCTTCAACATCCAGTATTGAACTTTACTCTTCAGGGATATTCTAAGGTTTCCAGCAACAAGGAAACCCTCACTCACTCAGCAAAACTAGAAGTGACCATTGGTCAAGTGAATGGTCAGTTGGTCTCTCTGGTCTTGTCATGTTCTTGCTCTGCGGTTGTCTTCTGAACTCGCTCTTCATATTGGTCATATTCTCTTTTTTGTCATATAGTACCTAAATAACAACAATGCAATTGTCTGTTTTTCTTATAATGTCTGGTTTCTTCCTTGCCGAGAATTGTTGACCTATTCCCTTCCCTGATTCTCTGACCTTTACAAATGAATAAAATTTAAATAACCCATAAGGAGTTGATATGCCATTAAACAAATAAATGATACCAAAGGATTACTTCAAAAGTAATTCCTCCTATTTGATGATTGTCATATAGTACCTAAATAATAACAATGGAATTGTCCGTTTTGCCTATAATGTCTGACGAAACCTCATAAGAGACAAACTAGAATATCTCATGGGACTTGTTAATTCAACCTAGCAATTACTAATTCCACTGTTCACCTTGTATCTTTGCTTAGTAAACCTTTTCTCCTATCCTTAATACTCATTGTGTTTCTACCTATTATTTTATAGTAAGGAGTTCATATGCCATTAAATGCATAAATTACATAAAACCTTTAATTCAACCTAGCAATTACTAATTACTGTATTCACCTTGTATCTTTGCTTAGTAACCTTTTCCCCTATCCTTTAATACCCGTTATGTTTCTTCCTAGTATTTCTCTGTTAACGCTGGTACTCAAATTCCAACACTATCTAAAACAAAGGGACAATATAGTTTTTATTGAAGGTACATAATATAATACCTAGATAATGAGAATTAACTATATAGATTAAACTCTATTAACAATCAAGGGCTGGGTTAGCTCAGTTGGTAGAGCGTTCGGCTAGAAACCACAAGGTTCCTAGTTCAATACCTGCCCTTGCCGACTCAGCATATGAGTAGCACAGGGATCTGTGCGGTAAAGTAAGGAGCTGATGGTAGGTGTGGCGCTCTACCACAGACACAAAAACAATCTCCTTGGTCTAGCGCTATTGAAAAGGGGATAGATTCCCTCACTGATTGGCTGATACCGACTTTAGGTCCTCTGACGACTTTTTTTTTACACTAGACTGAGAAAAAGGATGTGTGTGTGTGTATATTATATATATATATATATATATACACACACACACACACACACATTGACAGCTACCAAGCACCATTGAATGTCTAACTTAGATATAAATATATACTATCACTGATATTGAGCACTTTTTATTTACACACACACACACACACATATATATATATATACATACATATATACACACACACACACACACACACACACATATATATATATATATAATCTATCTATATATATATGTATGTATAAGTTAGGGTAGCAAAGACATAAAGTTAATGGCACTTGGTAACTGACAGTTTCTTGCCTGTGCGATATTCAAACCTTCAATGATATTGAGAACTCTTTACTTATAGATATAGGAAACTAATATATATATATATATATATATATATATATATATATAATTTAGTTTGCTATATCAATAAATAAGGAGTGCTCAATATCAGTTATAGTCAATGGGGCTTGGTGATTGTCAGTTTCTAGCTTACATGAATATTAATCCAAGATCTCTCTCTCTCTCTCTCTCTCTCTCATACACACACACACACACACACACACACACACACACATATACATATATATATATATATATGCACACATTCACTAGTTTATTACAAATCCTGTGAATGAAATATCTATTAATCTGTATTGAAAGATATCATTTTCAGAGAAAGAAAAAAGCTATAAGTTGTTTAATGGAAAAGAAGCAATAATCTTTCTCGTCTCTACTTGAGCTCGGACAGTCAAGTCAGTCTCAGCCCCTCCTTTTCCCTACCGCTCAACTGGGTGTGACTTCTTCATTATTTAATGACACTTTCATTCTGACACTATAAATCATTTTGTTTTTGACTATATTAACTGTTATCGATGGGAAGGACCTGACTACAAAAACCAATAGCTTAAACGAATTTAAGAGTGGTAGTACCTGTTAGGGTCCTATCTATGGGTTAAATAGAAAAACATTTTGTTTTTTACTATATTAACTGTTATCGATGGGAAGAACCTGACTACAAAAACCAATAGCCTAAATGAATTTAAAAGTAGTAGTACCTGTTAGGGTCCCATCTATGGGTTAAATAGAAAAACAAGTTTATAAACAAAATTAAGTATCCATTAAGAATGGATTTATTTCAAAACTTTGTCAGCATTAAATGACCCACTGAGGTTGATATGCCATAAAAAAACAAAAAACTAAACGAATTTAAAGATCAAATCATACCTACTTATATATCAATATATATCAGGAAGCATGTGGCGTAATGGTTAAAGACATTGGAATGGACTCGTCGTCCCGAGTTCAAATCCTGGACATGGTAATTGCATTTCACTTAGCGCTAATACCCTTGGAAAAGGTATGAATCCTACTTTCCCTTCAGCTATGGGTAAATAGTAGGGCAGACTGGGCTCTTTAACCTTGGTTAGGCAACCGGTCTAGGAGAAGGAAACTCTGAATTCAAACCTGTCAAACTCCGCTTAAGAAATTGACCTTATGTCACATCCTGCTTGTGTGGAGGGATTGGTAAATATATACTTATATATCAATCTTAAGTTAAGCAATGATGAGCCTCATCAATACTTAGATGGGTGACTTTTTAAGCAACAGCAGGTATTGAACCAGGAACCTTTCGATTCCTAGGTAGCTGCTCTACCAACTGAGCTAAACCAATCCCTTAAAACTTGAATAGAGTCAGGAAAATGTTTCAACTTAATTTGTTTTTTTCATTTATAAAAGAATGTTTTATTTTTCAGTGTTTTGAATTGAACTATTTATTTTAAGTAGGAGGATGTGACTGCTGGAATTTTTTTTCTTCCCCCCCCCCCCCAATTAATTTCAGAAAGTCAGAATGTTGTTTTTATCTTTAAAAGATTTTGTTCCCACAAGACTATTGAAATATTGGCACAAGTAGGAACTTGTGGTCCATTTTGGAATGTGCTATGACATCACAGAAATTTGTGAACTAGTTGCATGACAAGTAAGCCAATTAATTCTATGAGGGAGTCTATCCCCTTCTTGCTAGCACTAGACCAGGGAGATTGGCTTTTTAGCTGAGGTGGACCACCACACCTATTGTCAGCGGCCCCAAGTAAAAGTTGGAAGGGTGGCCTGTGGTTGGTAGCAGCCAGACAGTGAAGGAGTCTATCCCCTTCTTGCTAGCACTAGACCAGGGAGATTGGCTTTTTAGTTGAGGTGGACCACCACACCTATTGTCAGCGGCCCCAAGTAAAAGTTGGAAGGGTGGCCTGTGGTTGGTAGCAGCCAGACAGTGAGGGAGTCTATCCCCTTCTTACTAGCACTAAATCAGGGAGATTGGCTTTTTAGCTGAGGTGGACCACCACACCTATTGTCAGCGGCCCTAAGTAAAAGTTGGCAGAGTGGCCTGTGGTTGGTAGCAGCCAGACAGTGAGGGAGTCTACCCCCTTCTTGCTAGATTGGCTTTTTAGCTGAGGTGGACCACCACACCTATTGTCAGCGGCCCCAAGTAAAAGTTGGCAGGGTGGCCTGTGGTTGGTAGCAGCCAGACAGTGAGGGAGTCTATCCCCTTCTTGCTAGCACTAGACCAGGGAGATTGGCATTTTAGCTGAGGTGGACCACCACACCTATTGTCAGTGGCCCCAAGTAAAAGTTGGCAGGGTAGTCTATGGTTGGTAGCAGCCAGACAGTGAAGGAGTCTATCCCCTTCTTACTAGCACTAGATCAAGGAGATTGGCTTTTTAGCTGAGGTGGACCACCACACCTATTGTCAGTGGCCCACTTTGCCACACAGATCAGATTACCCAAACTGTGCTACTATGAGTAACCGAGTGGGCAGGGAGTTGTATTGAACCCAGAACCTTGCAATTACTAGGTTGATGCTGTACCAACTGAACTCTGGTTGATATGCTGTAAAACAAAACAACAACCGGCCAAACAGACTAATAACTGAAAGACAATAAGTCTTTCTACAATTATAGTATTGTCAAAAGTAAACACAGAAACATATATGAGTATCTCATTAAAATATAACTCTGGATTTACAGGCTATTTCTAATTATTTTTTTCTTTTTACAAAATTCTGACTGTTTCTCCGAATCGTTTATTTTCATTAGTTAATGCATTGTCTTTTCGTACGTGTCTTTCGTTTTATTTTGATTGCAAGTAAACAAAATGGCTGCCGTAATCAACTTCTCTTCCAGTCAAGAAAAAGAAAAGAAAGTAAAGTTAAGCAAATATCTAAGTTTAATCTATTTGGTTAAAACTCTAGGCTATTTGCATGACAATTTCTTTAATTGGCCTTGTCTTTGCATACAACCATTTTAAACATTGTTATTTTTCTTTTTTTTTTGTTGTTCTTCTTCTTTTTAGTCTTTTTAAAATTTTTCATTTTGTTTCCCCCCCCCCCTCTCCTTCAGCAAATACTTACTGAGATCAGAAGAAGAAAACAGTAAAGATGCTGGACAACTCAGCCATATTTAGCACTTAGATAAACTTTCCGAAATTGCAATTAATTTTAAATGCATCTTCACTCACCTATCTATCTCTCAGTCTGTTCATTTCTATCTATCTATCTATCTTACCACTGACTATTCATATCTATCTCTCTATCTACCTCAGACTATTCACATCTATCTCTCTATCTACCTCAGACTATTCACATCTATCTCTCTATCTACCTCAGACTATTCACATCTCTCTCTCTATCTACCTCAGACTATTCACATCTATCTCTCTATCTATCTACCTCTGACTATTCACATCTATCTCTCTATCTATCTACCTCTGACTATTCACATCTATCTATCTACCTCTGACTATTCACATCTATCTATCTATCTCAGTCTGTTTATATCTATCTATGTATATATAAAGGGCAGTTTGTGTGCATATATGTCCGGAGGAAACTACAAAAACAATTAACAACAAAGCAAATATATGTACACATTCACTATCATCAAATCTTGTGTTTTCGAGCCAAAATAATGAAGATTTTATTTATAGTCGTAAAGATAATTAAAGAATAGAATTTAGATAGTAATAGCATGAAAGTTTTTCTTTTTTAATGTCTGTGCACTTTTTTTTCCTGATGCCCCAAGTCTTTTTTATGTAGGGATTTTAATGGGGCATCCTGCTAGGATCCAACTCCTAATTCACTAATAATGGATCTGTGAAACTAAATTTTTTGCACCCCCCCTTTACCCAGGCGATGCTGAGTAGTGACTTCTAGTATATTTATAAATTGAAATCTGTATTAAGTGAATATCTATTTCTCTGAATGTTTGAGATGAGGCTTGATGATTAGTATTATAGTCCAATTGGACACATGGCCTAGTGGATAAGGTAGTTAGGTTAAGACAGTTCTAAGTGACAGTTATCTCTGAATTCCAGGTTCAATCCTGACAGGCGGCAGTAACATAGAAAAATAATTAACACAGCTCCTACCCCAGCTATGGTTGGCGGAATGAGAACAGGATATCTCCGTGGACTGAATAAAGGGTTAGGTTCAAAGTTCCGTGATGACTCTCAATTACGACAGGAAGGATCAGAGTGTAGGACCTGTGCAATCTGCATTTCTGATGAATAATCTTTACTGTTATTCTACTTGTTTATATTTATAACCATCATGCTTTATTATCTAGGATCAGAGTGTAGTATCTGTTCAATCCTCAACCTTTCTGAATTAGAATCTGTTTATCTTTTTTAATAGGAATCTATACTATTTACTTGTTTCTACCTAGGATCAGGGTGTAGTATCTGTTCAATCCTCAACCTTTCTGAATTAGAATCTGTTTATCTTTTTAATAGGAATCTATACTATTTACTTGTTTCTACCTAGGATCAGGGTGTAGTATCTGTCCAATCCCCAGCCTTTCTTAGCTGTAACCAGTTTTATTTTCTGACAAGGAATCTATATGATTATTTTACTTATTTTTATCTAGGATCAAGGTGTAGTATCTATCCAATCTCCAGCCTTTCTGACTAAGAATCTATACTATTTACTTGTTTCTACCTAGGATCAGGGTGTAGTATCTGTCCAATCCTCATCCTTTTTTGAACTGGAATCAGTTATACTTTGTATTTGACTTGGCTCTTATGGTCAGATGAAGAAACAATAAAAAGGAGTTCATTTCCAGTATTTACTTATTATTATTATTATTATTATTTATTATTATATAATATAAATAAACGCTTTTGAAAAAATCTTGATCCCAATTGGCAACACTGAAATGTAGAAAGAGTTTTGGGGATTTTTTAATAGAATTCTTTTACAAAATCACAGCAAAGCTAAAACTGATAAAACATCTGTGCGCGCATATATATATATTATATATATATATATATATGGCATATGGTAGATACTGAGAGAGGAAAAAAAAACAACAGTTAAACCTTTTTCTGGTTTAACTTTGAAAGTACGTTTTAACTGTGATGTAATGTATATGATATAAAACAGTTCTATAGCTGAGAGTTTGTCTGTCTCCCAAACCAAAGAACCCCGGGGGTGGGGTCTTTTGGGGAGAAAGATTTCAGTCTGTTGGGTCATCATTCCACCATATATTTTCAACAATTTAAAGTTCTTTTGAGAAAACATAAAAGCCAAAAAAAAAAAAGTTTTTTTTTCTTTAAAAAAAAAAAAAAAAAAAAGTTTGACAATCACAAAATATTGTTAGATTTTTTTTGTTTGTTTTTGTTGATTTCTTTTTCTTTTTTTTTTTTTTTTTTTTTTTTTTTTTCTTTTTGCAAACAAATAAATATTAGCAAAAAAAAAGAAATTCTTATTTTCAAAATACATACAAGGGTTATAGCAGTAAGGAAGTCAGAGTTCTCAAATGAAAACATTTTCGCTTGAAATATTTCTGTTTTTTTTTTTTGTCTGTTTTGTTTTGTTTTTTGTTTTTTTTTGTTGTTTTTTTTTTTTTTTTCAACAGATAAAATTTTTTTCGCTTTTTTCTTTTCTATTTTTTCTCCAATTTTTTCTCCAATTTTTTTCCCAATTTTTCCCATTTTTTTTTTTTTTTTCCAAAATTTTTTTTTTGTATTTTTAATTTTTTTATTTTATTTCAGTCATTTGAATGAAATAGTCAAAATTTGAACAAAGTTTAGAGGTCAACATTATCACCATTACCTTTCTCAGAATTAGCAAAGAAACACAACAAAAAAATTAGTCTTTTCTCATTTTTTTAAAAATTAAACAAAATTTTTTTTCTTCTCCATTATTAGCTTTTGAATCTGCCATCAAGAGTTACCTCCTCTTGGTCTTTCTCTTAAATCTGATCTTACCTGTTGTTAATATTGTGCACCTTTTTCTATTTGATTATTTCTAGTGCAGAATTTCAATAAATAACAGTTCCATTTCCTTTGTTGTTAGCATTCCACAGTAATTCCAATGGCGCTTAAATGTGTTCATCCTGGCATTTTCTTCTTTTTTTTTTTTCTTTTTTTTTTTTCTCCATATGTGAAAGAGAGTTGATATCTATGAAGCATAGATTTAGGGCCAATGAGAGTTTAACATTTATTTATTTATTTATTTATTTTTTTTTTTACAGTAAATCCCGTCCCTATTTGAAAGGTGTGCATGTGTATAGTTACTTTAGTATCAACATTTACTAAGCTTAGCTTAGTATGAGCCGAGGCCAAATATCAATTAATACATGCTTTATGAGTATTTATATATGTATGTAAATGTGAAAGGGTAGGATAAACAGCATCTCTATAACTGTGCAAATCAAAATGTACAAAATCGAAGATACAATGCAGAAACACTTGCTGACCTTTTCAGTTTTAGAAAGGAAAAGAAAAAAATATTTGATTCAAGGTCACAAGCATGGGGCATCCTGCGAGGATCGAAACTCATGTTTCAGTAGTAACAGATTTGCAAGACTAGCTTGCTAACCATTACAACATAACAGGACAATTTGTGAAAAATCATATATCCAACAACACTTCCTATCTATATCGGAAAAAAAGTAAATAAATTTGCATCATTTTCCGAAGCAATTTTCTGTTGGTTCCTCTTCCAAAGATTAATATCTTGTAGGAATCCCATTTTATGATTTTCAGAGATGCTGATAGTACGCACTCTGTGTCAAAATCTAAAAGGACACAGTTAAATCATATCCATGCATCCCAGTGTTTTTCTTTTTTCTTCCCCCACCATTTCAAGCAAACTGTAAATACATTTCAATAGTTTCTTAGAAACAAATTACACAGGATAGGTTACAAGGTGGGAGTTTAATGGCTTTAGTTGTTTCCCCAGATCATAAATAAAAACCCTACAATTTATTAAGAAACTTTAGTTGGGACCCATCAACTTTCCCGGGGACTCATTCAAAGCGAATATGTGTGTCTCAGGATGCATTAAATCAAAAAGCTATCAGCATCACTGGATTTTTGGTTTGTTAAGGGTTTTTTTTGGACTCCGATAATCAGTTTGAGGCAGGGTTATTTTTTTTTTTTTTAAGGTTTAAACTTCTACACCAAATTATTGGAATGTCTTTAAAAAAAATTGTTTAAAACAATCTTAAACTGTTGAGTATCGGCTGATGTATGCAGATGAATGCGTGTATTGTGCATATATCTTGTTAAACAAAATTAAACTTTGAACCCCCCACACTCTTGTATAAATATCTGTATGTGAGTGTGTACATGTGCCTCTGTGTATGGATGTGGGTGTGTATATATGTATATATGTATATATATTTGTATATTGTATGTTTATATATGTGCGTATATATATTTGTATATTGTATGTTTATATATATATATATATATTGTATGTTTATATTTGTATGTATATATTTGTATATTGTATGTTTATATTTGTTTATATATACATACATATATGTATTTGTGTGTGTGCATGCATATGTTTATATGTATGTGTATATAGAGATGTGTGTGTGTATATATATAGAGATGTATTTGTGTCTGTGTATATATATATATATATATATATATATATATATATATATATGATTTTTAAGAAATTTCCCAAGTTTATTTGAAACTCTAAGAATAAATTAGTTTGGTCAGTTTTTTTTCTTCTTCTTTCTTCTGTAAAAAGTTCTTGATTCAGTGTCATGAATGTTTCCAATTTTGTGCAAGATTTGGAAAAATACATTCATTAGAGAATCATTATTATTATTATTATTATTATTATAAATATTGTTCACCCATTGAAAAGCAAATCTAAATGAACATTTTTCAAGGAATTGATTTGTATTGAATAATAATGGTGTGTGCCATTTTCTGTAAAATACAATGCATCTCTTTCTTCTTTTTTAACTTTAAAAATCGGCCATTGACTGCATTGAAATAAATAAATAAAAAAAAACCTTTGTGAATCTAAATCGTATTTTTATTTATTTTCTTGCATAATCAAATATTTCTATTTCTTTTTTTTTTGTTGTACCATCGAATTGATAAAAGTTCTACTGTTAATTTCATAAAAAAAAAAAAAAAAAAAAAAAAAATCACCGATTTCAAATTTCCATTTGTTTTGTTATGAGTTTTTATTAATATTGCTATAAATCAGATCACTGACTACAAAATTGTTTGCATGACAAAACAACCTAGAAGTTCATAACACACAGATATTCACAAACATACATATCCCAACCATGGGTTAAATAGTAGTACCACTATTGCCCTTTTACAAGACTGGCTTTGGCATTAAATAACCCATTAAGGTTGATATGTCAGTAAACAAAGAAGAAATGAAAATCAAACACATGAATAAATTAAAAAAATGATTTTCTAAAATTTCACCTCTTAATTTTTCTTGTCCATTTCAATTCTAAAAATTTAGATAATGGGAGAAAAAAAATTGAGTTTAAAAATCCAGTCCCAGAAGAATGTACGTTTTTTTTATTATAAGTTGAAAATAAAAATGCTATGTTATTTCTTGGAAATTATGTCAATGCTTTATAAACGGTGGGGGGGGGGGATAAAATTTTTATATTATATATATATATATATATATATATTCAAAATCATATATATATATATATATATATATATATATATATATATATATATATAGTAATTTACTAAGCTTAGCTTATATGTGGAACAAGGTCAGAACTATGTGGCATCCAATGAGAATCAAGCTCATTAACAATGGTCTGCAAATCTAGCTTGCTAACCATTACACCACATGAGGTGCCCTTATTCAGCATACAATTATGTATGTATATATATATATATATATATATATATATATGGTATTATTGATTCTAACAGAGTTTCTAACCTATACGATTTTCAAACCAACCTGGTTTGAAAATTGTATAGGTGAGAAACTCTGTTACCAAGCCCTGTGGACTTCATGTCTCTGCTACCCTAACTAATATATATATATATATATATATAAAAGTAATTGGTAATTTGCTTGAAGCATTGTTAAGTATGTTATAATATATTAATGATTTGAAGGCAATTACAATGTGTATAAAAATAAAAACAAAAAAAAAACAAAGATATGATTTTTGACAAAAATAACATCTTTTTGTTTTTATTTTTTATACGCATTGTAATTGCCTTCAAATCATTAATATATTATAATATATATATGTTGTACTTAATATGGGTGTTATATTTCCAAACAGACAGCACACAATATCATTGATAGAGCGTTTACATTTGAGTTAAAGTAGCGTGGACATGGTCAACACCTGGTTTTACTGACAGTTTCTCGCCTATTTGATCTTGGTCTGAAGATCACGATTGGCAAGAAACGGTCAGTAATCAGGCACTGTTGACTCCATGTCCATGCTAATTTAACTCATATATTCCTTGATTTTAGCTCTGTTGAGCAAGGAGAGAACCAGTCAGCTAACTTTCCATCATTTCTTAGCTTTTAATTTCACTTTAAATTGAATAATAAAATATATATGGTCTATTCATTGCCACCATAACATTCTGTACCCCCACAAAAAAAAATCTTTATATATATATATATATATATATATATATATATATATATATATATATATATATATATATATATATATATATATATATTCTGTACATTACTGGCAAATTTATTACCGTTGGTTTCAAAGCATCATATGCCTTTCGTCAGATAAAGCACCTTGGAAGTGACATCTAAAACAATATCCCATTCTCATTTATTACCGTCCGTTTCAATTTGATGCCTTGAAACCAATGGTAATAAGTCTACTAGTATAGAATATAATAAATACAGCTTTTACAATTGTAATTGAGCACTATATTTTCTTTCCAATTAAAAACAACAACAAAAAAAAAAAAACAACAAAAAATCACTATATGTATATGTAATCAACAATTTCATAGAACTCTGAATAGATCACAGATAACAATTCTAATAAATTATTCTGATAGTTAAAAACAAAACCAACAAGAATCTATAACATCAGCTCATAAATAAATTGATAAATGTTTTTATTGGGAAAAAAAAACAAAACTTGTTCTTATTGAATGAAAATCATTTGGCTTCTTAATGTTCATTTTACTTTGATTAGTTTTTGTCATTGTTTGTAGAAAGGTAGTTCAGATATGCATTTGGTTTTTTGTGTGACATCATCCATAGATAAGTACATAGGTGTATGTAAGTACGTATATGTGTGTATTTGTATATATATTTATTTGTGTAATTGTGTATATATATTTGTGTGTATGTGTATATATATATATATATATATATAAAAAGTAGAAAAGTAAAGTCGTCAGGGTGGCCTAAAGTTGGTATCAGCCAATCAGCGAGGGAGTCTATCCTCTTTTCACTAGCGCTAGACCAAAGGAGATTGTTTTTGCATCTAAGGTGGAGCGCCACACCTACCATCAGCTCTTTACTTTACCGCACAGATCCCTGTGCTACTCATATGCTGAGTTAGTTAGGGCCCGTATCGAACTAGGAACCTTGAGGTTTCTAGCCGAACACTCTACCGACTGAGTTAACTCGGCCCATTTTATATATATATATATATATATATATATATATAGAAAGGTTTTACATATCTATTTATTAGGTGACAAAGGAACATTCACAACCATATTGGTTTCATGCGAGGCAATCATCAGGTGAAGATGTTTCAAATGCAAGGAAAATCAAAAAAATTTCAGAAAATTCAATAGACATAGGATGTGTATGATTGGATAAAGTGATGTGCGTATGTATGTGGTGGTAATTTGAATGTATGTGAGTGTTTATGAACAGCATAAAGGTTGTGTATGCAGGGTAACTGGTCACACACATAATACATTGTTCTATGAATGTGTGACATTTGATCAATGCAGACATGTGAGCGTTTGTGTTTGCGTGCATATGTGTGTGTGGGTGTGTGTGTTTTTCGTCATGTCCGGATATGATCGGTGTATATCTGTTTCTGTACATTCCGTTTGTTTGCCTGATTGAATGTACATTACTGTTTAATTGGAGGATTATTGCATGTCTAAACATACATGTACACACATTCACACACACTTATATTTACCAACCCCTCTGCACGAGCAAGATGTGGTAAATTTCTTAAGCAAAGTTTAACAGGTTTGAATTCTGAGTTTTCTTTCTCTTAGACATATTTACCAACCCCTCCACAAGGTTAATTTCTTAAGTGGGGGTGGACGACTTTTTGTGGGGGTGGGGGATGTCATATATATGACACGGCCCCACAAAATGTCCCCACCCTAATTTTATTTGATTTCGGTGGGGAAAAATTTTTGGATATGGTAATAATCTTTTTTTCTTAAGCATCAGAATACCTGTCTTTTGTGTTCATGAAGTAGGTTGAGAATAGTTTCATATAATGACCTCACCCCCCCCCTAAATATTGACCCCCCCATGTTGACCTCACCCCCCAAGTTGACCTCACCCCCCCAAAAAAAGTTGACCTCACCCCCCATAAAAGTTGACCCCCCCAAAGTTGACATCACCCCCCAAGTTGACCCCCCCCCAAAAAAAAAGTTGACCTCACCCCCCAAAAAAGTTGACCTCATCCACTAATTTTGTTTGATGGGGAGGGGTTGTGATAGATTCATGAAAATGGTTGTCTTTTTTCTTTCTTTAAAAAAAAAAATCAACTGTCACATTTAAAGCACCGGTTCCATTTAGATGAGTAAAGTTAAGCATCATTGAGCATGTTCAGTGCTTAGATGGGTAACCATTTAGTAAAACTTAAATATTGTAAACAACCTAAGAAAGTTTTGCAGTTTGCCAGACTAAGAAAAGCTTAGGAAATAATTAAATTAAAATTAAATCTTTTATATTTACCAACTCCTCCGCACAAGCAGGATACGACACAAGGTCAATTTCTTAAGCGGAGTTCAACAGGTTTGAATTCAGAATTTTCCTTCTCCTATACTGGTTACCTAGCCATGGTTAAAGAGCCCAGTCTGCCCTGCTATTTACCCATAGCTGGAAGGAGAGTAGGATTCATACCTTTCCAAGGGTATTAGCGCTAAGTGAAATGCAATTACCACGTCCAGGATTTGAACTCGGAGCGACAAGTCCATTTCCCATGACTTTAACCATTACACCACGCGCTTCCTAGTTAAATCTTTTATAATCTGATGTGATGTTCATCGTATAAAACAATCTATTCTTATTTATGACTGTTATGTAAAATAACTTTGGGAAATTGTCTTTTAATTCTTTGCCTACCAAATTTCCCTGGTATTTTTTACCCGTATGATCAGATAGTTCAAAGTTCACTATCTATTCACCTCGGAACTTAATAGATTGTCTCATAGCTGCTTCTTATTGATGTAAATTAATACAATAAAATAATATTTCTCTGAATTTTGGAGATGAAGCTTGATAATTAGTATTATTTGTATTCTGACTATTGTCCTCATCTTTGTTATCTGTACAATGTTTTGTCTGATGTGACCTCTGGCCTTCTTCAGGTATTTCTTGTCGGACTTGTAAACCTTCTTGAAATCGTGAACCTTCTTTTCTGAAGAAGGACAGAGGGCACATTGGCTGAAACATTGTACAGATAACAATAAAGATGAGGACAATAGTCCAAATAATACAATAAAATGAATTATTAAAAAAAACAAGAAAAAGAAATATATACAGTTCAGGTCATATTTATTTAGAAAATACCCACAGGATACTCCATTATTTATATATATATATATATATATCTTATTATAATGGAGATTGTGTGTTTTCTGTCTGTAACCGAAACTATATTACTACTCAAGTCACAATCTCCTTAGTTATTTACGGCACATTCTCCATGATTCTATTTCTATTTAAACCTCAATTAATAATAAAACTGTTTGACATTATTAATACTGTTGGCCTTACCTAAATACTAATAACATGCAATTGTATTTATATATACAACAAAATACCAGTTTTCAGAGTAAACGTAAAGCAAATTTGCATATTGATATTTAAAAAACTGATTTTAATAAAAATGTACTTGGTATTATTGATTTCTAATTGTTTGGTTTTATCTTAATGAATATGAGTAAACATCTCTTCAATAAATCCTAAAGAAATTCATTAACAAGAAGAAATAACTGTAATTTTATTCTTTACTTCCTATTTAACTAATAGTTAAATTAGGAAAATTTAGCATTGAAAAACGGAAGTGATGAAAGAGTAAGTTTCAGTTGTTCTATTTTCCGATTATACCCCCTCCGTTTCAAATCTTTTTATTTGAATTCTTAATTAGTTTCATTAGCCTTTCTGATTTAATAATATTTTATTACATTTAAACTTAAATACTTGCACCCGGAGGGTGCATATATTTGCTAGTATATATAATGTATGATGGTAATATGAAAAAAATACAATAAGATTAAATCTCTGTTACAATATGACATAAATCAATACTTGAACTAAAGCTATAATTATCAATTGAAATGATAATTAGAATAAATTTGTTACATAAACCTATGTTACATATTTTATGTAATGCATTCTTAAAGAACAAAGAACGATGTCTGTATTTCAGTGTAGCTGAGCCAGGCTTGCATGCTCAAATGGCCTCGCTTAATCAGGGGAATACTGGGAAGGAGACAAACCATCAAGCTGCCAGCTAGGAATTATGAGCCTTTGAAAAAAAGATGTGGGTTACCAAAACACCCCAGGGGACTAATGTAGGGTTAATAGCAACTCACGTTTATTGTTAATTATAATTACCGCAACATTTTGACAGATGATAGGTGTCTTTACCACCGAAATTACAACTCAAACATCCTGGGTTGATAACTATTTCAATTTGCGGAAAAATATACTAGATATGTAAAATTATAAGGTAACAAGACATTTATGTGTTATTTGATTATAGTGATATAATTATAGTGCCTCATATTATATTGATTATAGTGCCTCATATTCAGCCATATTAATTAGCTAGGATCCCATCATGATAGTCTTTGTACAGGATGATTATAAAGTAACTCCCTTCCTTATCTTAAAAATCTTATAATTTATTTCTGAATCATTATTTTTACAAAAATGAGAACACACATTACATGGAGTTTTATTTAAAATTCTAAATTCAATGGCAAAATGTGGAGGAGCACCATCTTGCATAAAAACCAAGTCTTCAATATTCTCCCAAGTATTGAAAACTGGCCAGATTTCATCTTGCAGCATGGTAAGATACATTTTGGCATTCATGGTATTGCGAAAGATGAAAGACCTTTAATCCTATCTGATGTCACTTTACTATTATCTTGGGTTGATTCTGAAATTTTTCTGAGATAATAAGGAATTATTTTCAATCAACCTGTATATTACTGAATAAAATGATTGCCATCAAATGAGAATAAATAACAGTAACAAAGAATTTAATTTTAAATGCTTGTATGGGATTTATGCCACTCTTTGGGTCTACATAGTGACAGCCCAGTGACAAGCATAGCATGATAACTGGTGACTATGCAAGTATCACACACACACACACACACACACACATATATATATATATACATATATAATAGAAGGGCAGACAGGGCTCTTTGACCTAGGTAACCAGTCCAGGAGAAGGAAAACTCTGAATTCAAACCTGTTAAACTTCGCTTAAGAAATTGACCTTGTGTCACATCCTGCTCATGCAGAGGAGTTGGTAAATATATATAACACAATCAACCAAAGCAAACTCTATTTAATCATAGACTACACTACTAATAACTACAATGGTAGACAAACAGGTTCATGGGTCATCTGGCCTTATTTGAATGAATAGCATTACAATGGGTATGAATTTACTGGGTCTCTCTAAAATACTGTAGGATACAATTGAAATGAATATATTAAACTTAAAAAGATAAAGATATCTTTAAAATTTTGTACACAATAACTTTATAGTGTAAGCAATGCATACCTTGTTGCTTTGAAATACGCAACACACACACACACACACACACACACACACATATATATATATATATATATATATATATATATATAAGTTAATAGAAAGGAAATGAATCCAACGGTATGAGTATAGATAAAAGGATATGAAAACAACACAATATGCTGTTAAAGTGAAAATATTTTATATCATATTCAGAGCTTGTCTTTCTCCGGACTTAACAAGGGTGGAGACGAAAATAATATGAATTCAAAACGAAAACATTGATTTTGCAAAAAAGTTATTTGGGTAGTTTCAAATATAAGCACATCCGCCCACGCGTTTCTCGGTTAGCGACAGTCATGTATATCTTATTGTAACAGTTTTTGAAAAAAGAATTCATATTTCAAAATCGACAAATTACAAATAGACATATATATATATATATATAATTATTGCAGGTTTTATTTCAGAGTACTATCTCTTAGACTTTCCTCATCAAAAGATACCTACAAATCAGCGGAGGTTTGAAACTGGAGAATCCTTTTCCAGTTTTGATTTTGGAATTAACTTCTAGAGGGGGGAGGGTGTTTTCACCATTGTTTTGTCATTAGACTGGAATCCCTTCTACTCTGCATAGAAATTCTTAAAATCAAAAGATGTATAAGATGATAATGTAGTGAGACATTTGTATACCACATATGCCACTCTCTGGATCTACATAACGACAGCCCAGTGACAAGCATAGCACGATAACTGGTGACTATGTAAATTGCCGGCTTTATTTCTGTGTATCTTCTCTTAGTCTTTTTCCGTCAAAGGATACCTATAAAAGTCATCAGAAGTTTGAATGCTGGACTTCCCTTCTCCAGTCCCGTATTAGAGTGCCTAAAGTGCTGGATGATGACATTATAATAAATAAGTTTAAACTTCAGTTGTGCTATTAAATTCACTTTTGGACTAATACTCTTGGGAAAGGTATGAATTCTCTCATCTTCACAGCTATGAGTTAAGTAGTACTATTACTGTTGTTCTGTAATGATGGCTTTGGCATTAAATAACCCATGAAGTTCTAACTCCTATCATGCTATTAATTTAACTTTCACCCTAATACTACCCTTGGGAAAAATAAGAACCCCCTCTCTCATTCCACCTTAACTATGGGTGACTATGTAAATACCACTACTATTCTTCTACAAGGATGGGTTTTGTATGCCATTAAACAAAGTAACCAAACAAACCTACTGTTCTTTTATAAGGATGTATTTGGCATTAAATGACCCACTAATGTTGATATGCCATTAAACAAAGTAACCAAACCTACTGTTCTTTTATAAGGATGTCTTTAGCATTAAATGACCCACTCAGGTTGATATGCCATTAAACAAAGAAACCAAACTGACCACACCATCTGCTCTGAGAGTGATGAAAATCCATTGATTTATAGAAGCCTGAAGAAAACCTTTTATCCTCATCCTTTTTCAGATCTCCCCCCCTCTCCCCTCTCTCTATTTCCCTCTCTCCCCCTCTCCCCTCTCTCTCTGCACCATATTTGTTTTTTTTACTCTAGCATCTTTTACTTAGTTTCTTTATTTTTAATTATTTATTATTATTATTCTTTTGATAAAGAATTGTCGGCCATTATATTTGACTATTATTTTCTTGGATTCTTGCTGCATTCTGTGATTCCATCTCTTGACTATCTAGCGCCGTCTTTTGTTGGAGAACCGATATTGTTGTCTCTGTTATTGTTTCCCTCCGTTCTTTCAATCTGCTTTGGCCTTTGGATAACAGATCTGGATTTTTTATTTTATTTTGTTTTAGTTTTTTCATTTTCATTTTTATTCATTTATTTTTTTTTCAATGAGGAATCTTCTCTCTTGAAAATCTTGTTTCTTTTCTTATTTTTTCTTTTTATCAAAAATCTAATCTAGTATTTTTTCGTTTTTTTTTTCTTTACTTCTTTTTCATCATTTCATTTTGAACATGTTAATCACTGATTGTCTGCAGGCATGAACTAGCATTTTATTGCTTTTTTTCTTTGTATCATTCTTGGTTAATTTATTTATTATTTTTTTGCAACAAATATTTTTTTTTTTTTGGTGGGGGTAGGGGAGATTTCCAAGAATAATTACTCATCTTCTGGTGTTTTACTATGAATTTAAAAAGGAAAAAAAAAAAAAAAAAAATTTTTTTAATGAAGCTTATACACCCCCACTCCCATCCCCCTTTTTAAAAACATTTTTAATCTTCTACAGATAATTATTACCAAAGTTTGTTCTTGGCGCCATATTGGTGACACTTCATTTGCCTGCACTCCCAGCGGGGTGACGTCATCCTGGTGTATTCTCAAACCTAAATAAGTGTCTTGGAACTAAGTGCGTAAATGTCACATTGTACCATATCACTACCTTCCAATCTCCTTACGGTCAGGTCATATAGAGATAAACCAAACCAACTGCAATTAGTTCACTTTCCAAGAATTAGTTTTTCCATCTTAAATAATTGTTAATTTATCCTGTATGAAAGTAAAATGGAACATCTTGAACATTTTTGATATTTTTACTTCAAACTCTTTGGAGTTTTTCTAATGATAAAAATGCTTCTGATTTTTAAAAATAAAATTTATTTTATTTTTAACACAAAATACGCATTTTCAAAAAATTTGTAAATTCCGGCCTTGAACGAGAGCGTTTGTTTGTACCTCGTGATTAACGGTTTATTTATTCCGTCTTTCCTTCATAAATTTTAGTTGCTTGAAAGAAGACCGCTCTATTAAAAGGTCAAAACAGATCTGTCAGCAAACTAATAACATCTTGTTTTTTTTTCTAAAAACTTTCTCTACATTTATCCTGTATGTAAATCTTATATATGTAATTGTCAATTGTAATTGTCATATAGTACCTAAATAATAAGAAGGAATTGTTTGGTTTTCCTATAAATAATGCTTGACAAAAACCCCGAAGAGAGAAACAACAAGATCTCATGGGACAACCTAGCAATTACTGATCACCTTGTATCTTTGTTTAGTAAACCTTTTCCTCTATTCTTAATAGGGTATTTGTCTCATATCCCACTTGTATGGACTGGGCACAAGGCCTCGTTTTAACGTGGGCCCACCCACAAGCCGAAGCTCATGGTAGGGAAAGAACAAAAATTGCATTGATCCGTCAGCATTCCCCCTCAAGGGGGGCACCTCAGGTGCTGGGCAATAAACCCAGCCCTGCCCCTTTAAATCGAGGGGGCAGGTATTGCCAGGGGGGATAGCCCCCTGGGATCGACGCTATTAATTTGTAAAGATCCAGGGCCGAAGCCACTGGAACCCCACCCCGTTCGGCGGGTCTACATACTATTCTTAATAGTCTCGCTACATTTCTGTATATCATCATCATCATGGCATGCTGACAGCATAGATTCCTTTGACTCTCTCTTGCTTGCCATCCCTCCATTGAATTGAGTGAGTTAGGACACTGTTGAATTGAACAACAACAAAGTATAACTGAATTTGTCCATAAAGCAGTTGTATTTATAACACTCAGAATATTCCATACTTGCATCTGGGTGATCCCATTCCTTGAGTTCTGATTGGCTGTTGGTCTTAGTGTGGTTATGATGCTAGATAAATATCCACCAATCTGCATTATGCTGGTAGCAATGCAGGTTCTGTATTGAGTTACAGCTTGCTTGCTGCCTCATCTGCCAATGTGACAGCAAGTATTGTATTACTTGTATAAACATAATAGCATGGCTGCAATTTGAATGCACTTACTACGATGTTGCAGTCCAACATTTTAGCCACAAGGCCATGGGGACTCCCTGATACATTTAAGGATGAAGTTGAAACAGGATAACTTTTGAGAACAAAGATAGAAGATTTTCTAATGAAAAATACAAAGAATTTCCAAAAAGAAAAGAAATCCTAAATAACAAATAAATTGAACCAAAAAGTAAAATAAAAATCCGTTTTTATTCTTTTGTAAAAGACCCCCCCCCCCCAAAGATAATCATCAAAAACAATTCTTAAAAGAGAATTGGTTTTTGGTTTTGTTCTATTTTCGTACCTCTTTTGGGTCATCAAGTTCTAATTGCACATATCAGCTATTGCTTTTGGTAAGTGCTCTAGAGGGCATCCAGTGTCAGCACAGTGCTTATTAATAGTAGTTTCATAAATATATCTTGTGTTATGAACAACCTTGTTTTTGAGGTGAAAATTTGCTTTTAAAAAGTAGTTAATTGTACCAGCATACAGAGATGCTGATAGGTACGCGTCATGCATCCCTGATACACACAAAAATCTAAAAGGATGCAGTAAAATCATATCCATGCATCCCGGTGTTTTTCTTTTTTCTTCCCTCACCATTTCAACCTTACTGTAAATACATTTCAATAGTTTCTTAGAAACGAATTACACAGGATAGGTTACAAGTCAACTTTGTTGGAACTCCTAGATTTTCCCCCCCCCCGGGACTCATTCAAAGTAAATATGTGCATTCCAGGACACACTAAATCAAAAAGCTATCAGCATCACTGCAGTATGTATAAATGAATAAATAAATTTGGTATGTATGAAAATATATTCATTACTTATATTTGTATATATTATCTATATCTATTATCTCTATGTGCAAAAAAAAAGAAAGAAAAAAAAAGCCGTCCAGGCGGTATAAAAATTAATTTTTTGAAAGATATTCTCTGAGGAGGTGAGAGTTAAAAATTCAATGTCAGAGGGTTTGTATCATAAATAAGTAAAATCATCAAATTTATTAAAGGAGTAAAAAAAAAAAAAAAAAAAAAAAAAAATAAATAAAACAATTTGAAATGGAAATGTAGTTCTGTCCCCCTCAAATAAAATGTTGCATGCATCTGTTAATTATCAATTAAATAACTATTAATAAAAGTAATAATAATTAATTAACAACTATATTGAATATTTTGCACATAAATTTTACACAAAATCAGGTATTTATTTATTTATTTGTAAACTTTTTTTAAGCTCTTGATACTGAAAAAATGACTTTCTTGTTTGTAAATAATAAGTCTATATGTTAGATAACTACAGATATATATCAAAGTAAAACAAATTGTATATAAATATATAATAAAGTAAAGTCGTCGTCAGGGTGGCCTATAGTCGGTATCAGCCAATCAGCTATTGTTTTTGCGTCTGAGGTGGAGTGCCACACCTACGATAAGCTCCTTACTTTACCGCACAGATCCCTGTACTACTCATATGCTGAGTTGGCGAGGGCCGGTATCGAATTAGGAACCTTGTGGTTTCTAGCCGAATGCTCTACCGACTGAGCTAACCCGGCCCTAAAATATATAATACCGAGCATATATTTATCATAACTTATTTTAAAAACACAATAAGGACCATCTAAGGTTGCCTACTAAAATGTTGAGTGTATATAATACAAGGTTGTTCTTTATTCTAGATATTGACGAGTTTAGGTAATGTGATGTAATCAGTGACATAGTATTGGTTACAGACAAATTGAGACTGAATCTCCATTATTGATAGATAATGACTGTATTTTATAAATAACAATTCCTGACTACAGACAGTCCCTTTCCTCATCAGTTTCAATATATATATATATATATATATATATATTATATATATATACTAAAACCATTACAAATTTAATCCACATTCATAATAGCCATATTCTGTCATGTTTGCTTTAATTCCTGACCTCTGACAATCCCTTTCTTCCTGATTTTTAATGCATTTTCTATGGTAAAATCAGTAGCAATGCATTTTCTATGGTAAAATCAGTAGCAATACCTTTACATAATACATATATTAGCATTATTCTATTTGTAATGCTTGCTTTAATTCCTGACCTCTGACAATCCCTTTCTTCCTGATTTTCAATGCATTTCTATAGTAAAATCTGTAGCAATATGATTATACACATAATAGTCTTATTCTGTCAGCAATTCTTGCATTAATTCCTGACCACTGAAGGGGAATCTCCATAGCGTAGTTGCTAACACTCTGGACTGTGACATTGTGTGTGTGCGCGTGTGTGTATATATATATATATATATATATATATATATGTATATATGTATGTATGTATATGTATATGATATATATATGTGTGTGTGTGTATTTGGGCAGAATTGTTTCATATATATATATATATATATATATATATATATGAATAATATCAAATAATTCTGTGATAGGATTCAACCAAAATAGAGAACTCAAATGTGAATATAGATAAAGTTTACATACATATAAATAGATATGCGCATATATTCATATATACTGTCTGTAATTCTTGTACATTTTGAAACCAGATTTGCAAATGCCAAGAGACTGAAATAAATTTATATCTAAATAATCTAAAGTTTTCATATATATATATATATATATATATATATATCTTCAGATATAAATTTATTTCAGCTTTTTTGCCTCTTTCAGTCTGATTTTTAATAATTTGAAGATTTCCTATTTGATTTTCCTGTCTCACTGATTTTTGTTTTTATGAAGGTTCTTTTTCTACGTTTATTAGATACGCCAGTTCTCAGAAACATGCCCTCTTAGAAATTTTTATGGTTTGCACGTGTTCATCTTATTTATGACATTGCAGTTTTTAAATTTAATTTGAATCCTATCAAGGAAACACTTGATACCATCCACACACACACACACACACACACACACACACACACACACACACAGAGTTTATAATCCTATAATCATTGTCCATTTTGAAATCAGATTTGAAAAAGCCAAGAGGCTGAAATAAATTTATATTGGAAAAATTAATGGTTTTCATTTATATATATGTATATATGAGGAAAAAATGAGTAAAGAAAAGAAATGTAGATGGATAAAAAAAAAATAAAAAAATACTACTCTGATGAAGGTCGGCAAAATCTGTGTACGGAACATTTTATGCAGTTTTTTTTCTATTATTATTATCATCATCATTTCAACTCCATCTGATTATTTTAATAATAATAATAATAATGTAAATCTGTATACATTTTGATAAACAGACCGAAACACATGTGTAAGTGATATCGATAAAATTCATTTTTATCCATCTACATTTCTTTTCTTTACTCATTTTTTCCTCATATTGTCGGATTCATTTCCCATTCTCACATATATATATATTGAAAGGATAAATAAATAAAGGAAAGAAAATATTGAATGGATAAAATTGATTTAATAAATTACCAACACGTGTTTCAGCCAATAGTTTGTTCATGTACACATTGTATTCCATTTATTATTATTTTGAATATAAGATAAAATAATAATAATAGAAAATTATAAAACGGACTCATTTCCAATTTTCAACTCACACACACACACACACACACACACACACACACATATATATATATATATATATATATATATATATATATATATATATATGCTTTGCTATATCTATAAATAAAAAGTGCTCCATTGATGACTCTATCCAAACTTAGATATATATATGAACAATATTATTATAAAGAATAAAAATTGATATAATCATATGTTGAGGTATTTTCAAAATTTTTATTGAGACTTTAATTTTCTATGTTGCACAAAAAACAGATTGTGAGTAGATGATAGAATTTGTTGGCTGTTGTGTTCCTGTCTCCAATGAAAAGAAATGTTCCGAGTTATAAATTAAATACATTTTCTTGTTTTTGTTTCCCTGCTGAAAAAAATATCAGCCCTCCATTCACAGCCATGAAAAAGTGTGAACCTTTATTCCAGAATATTTTTTAAAACTCTTTGCCTACCAAATTTCCCAATTGGAAATTATGGTTCTTGTAAAATAATGATAGGGGAAAAAAAAAAAGTACTACGTTGAATGTTGGTTATCAAATTGAATTAGGTATGTCATTCCGATTTGGTTTTGAATTTTTTGTTTTACATTGTGGGTGTGGGTGTTTCGGGGAGGGAGGGGGGCTTTTTGTAATTTAAAAAAATGGTTGAAGAATTAAAGAAATATTTCTGTCTTTTTTCTTTGATATTTTCTGGTTTTTAATTGCCAACAGAAAAATTCCTTCTTTATGAATTCAAAACTGTTTATGCTCACAAAAAAAAAAAGAAGCAGCTGTATGACCACCTGCCTCCTATCACACAAACCATCCAAGTTGTTTATATAACAATAACAATAAGGAGAACAGTTTAAAAAATCTAAATACAAATTATCAAGGCTTATCTCAAAAATTCAGACAATTTTTTTTTTGTTTTTTTCTTTTCTATTCTTACCAAAAAATCTGGAATTCTCAGCAGAGTAAATCTTAATTCTTTGCTTACCAAATTCCCCCAAACGGCTGTACCAAATTTTCTTGGTATTTTTTACCTGTATGATGTGATATTTCAAAGTTCACTATCTATTCACCTCAAAACTCATTCTACTCAAACAAAGTCCTCTTATTATTATTATTGTAATCTGAGTCTTTCTGCTCAATTATAGTGAACTAATCATTGTATTTTGTATTTGGGTGTGGTATGCATAAATACAGTTCCTGGTGGGAGAGCCGCTGTGAGAGGTTTAAAGTAAGCAAGGAGTTAGAGAAGTCTTTTTATGTCAGTTCACAATTTCTTTGCCTCAGTCATTGAGTTCTGTCTCCACCACCCCCACCGCACGTTTGAGTGCACACTCATTTTCACCTCTGATTTTGGTGACTTTTGTTTGAGACGTAATAGTCAGACACCTTAGTGTGATTGTTCACTTTTAAAATAGTCATATTTAGTGTCGTCATTTACATGCTGTCAAACTCATATTGTGGTAATTCACTCACAGTGTGCACACTCACATTCAAACAATCGGACACCTTGAAGTGCAGAATTGTTCACTCTCAAACAATCGGACACCTTGAGTGCAGAATTGTTCACTCTCAACAATCGGACACCTTGAAGTGCAGAATTGTTCACTCTCAAACAATCGGACACCTTGAGTGCGGAATTGTTCACTCTCAAACAATCGGACACCTTGAAGTGCAGAATTGTTCCCTCTCAAACAATCGGACACCTTGAGTGCAGAATTGTTCACTCTCAAACAATCGGACACCTTGAAGTGCAGAATTGTTCACTCTCAAACAATCGGACACCTTGAGTGCGGAATTGTTCACTTTCAAACAATCGGACATCTTGAAGTGCGGAATTGTTCACTCTCAAACAATCGGACACCTTGAGTGCGGAATTGTTCACTCTCAAACAATCGGACACCTTGAGTGCGGAATTATTCACTCTCAAACAATCGGACACCTTGAGTGCGTAATTGTTCACTTTCAAACACTGAGAGTAGAATTGTTCACATAGTTGGACATTCTAACAATTGGACACTTTGAGTGGGGAAATGTTCACTTTCAAATACTCAGACATGTTGAGTGTAGAATTGTTCACTCTCAACCATTCAGCCATTCTTGTGTATATAATTCCTAATGTTATACAAAAATCACAAACCTTTCTTTGTGTGCATGTATGTTTAGATTGATGTAGATATATTTTCTGTATTCAATGTTTGTTTGTTTTTGTTAGTCAGTGTATAATAAATGCATTTCTGCTGTTGAAGCCAATAATAAGAACATAAAATATTACAACAACATTGCACCATATTTTGCCTACAGCAATCATTTTGTCAGTCAGTTTCAGTACAAATGTTTTTAACACAAATAAAATGTAATATTGATATCTGCAAACGCCCGTTGATTAGATTAACTCTTAACATCCTGTTGAGAATTTTTTATGTCCAGGACCCCATTCTTATAAGGATTCATCAATAAATGGCTAAAAATGTCCTTTTCATTTAAAGTTACCTGTTATTTCCCTTAAAACAAAGACTTCTAAATATGTTTAATATTACATTTAAACAAAGGCTATCGTTTGGGGTGGATTAGGAAAACAAATGTGACTTCCAGCCGGGTGGAATGAGGTGGTATAGGATGTTAAGAGTTTTAAAATACTTAACTAATTGACTCAGATCAATGTTACATATGAATATTCCTTTTTTTCCCTGTGCTAATGATAATTATTACAATTTTTCAAAATATTGAATAGGTGTGTGTATGTGTGTGTGTATATATATATATGTAGGGTGTCCGCTAAAATGGTTTTCATAAAATGTTGAAAAATTTTGGAAAATTTTTTTTTGTTGATAAAATTGACATTTCATAAAATTTTGTCAACTTTTTTAGGACACCATATATGTGTATATATACATAGATACATATAAATATATATATATATAAATATATGTATATATATACTTATCTCTCCTGCTTTTGGTATTTTTGGCCTATTTTTAAATATATTTTTTTAAAAACGTCTTTTATTAGGAAATAACCCTCCCACTAACAAATCTTTACTTTTAAAAAAATATTTTTCTACTTTTACAAGTTTTCCTTTTTCTTTGTGTATATATATATATATATATATATATATATATATATATATATAGTTCTTCAACTGCTACTCCAGCATTTAGTAGTAGCATTAGTAATTAATCCAAAAAATGCTCAATATATTTAATTAAACATAGAGCATTATAAGTTGTAGGAAAAAGTTTTTCTCCCTACCATTGTTTTTGGCGTTCAAAATACACCTTCTTCATTAGAACCTGACAAAGATGTATCTTGGACACTGAAACTGTAATAGAGAAAAACACTTTTTCTACAACTTTATTTATACATATATATATATAAGTTACTGTTCCTCAAACAAAAATTCTTGAAGAAAGTGAAAACAATCACTTTTCTTGTCTTTAAGGGAAAAAAAAAAAAAAAAAAAAAAATAACCGAACAGACAGGGTGGAAATTATTTATAAAAGAAAAAACGGTAAAACAATAATTCCCCAAAGAACGGCATCACCATTCCATAGTTTAAATCAGACTTATCGCGAGATTCATCCGTCCTAGACTTGTGTTACCTCAGTCTGAATTGAACTATAGTTGACACCATTCTCATGTGGCCGTGTCCGCAAATGGTTCATGCAAACGTTGAATATGTGCGTTCTAAACGTTTGCCTAAACGCCTTACTCATAATGCAGTAGAGGATGAAATTGATGGCACTGTTGACCAATACCAAAATATCCATCACATCTCCTAAAGGCACGTAAACTGTGAGGAAAAAGTCTTCGTTAATACCGCTGACCAGAGCTAAGATGCCCTGCGGTAGTTCGGTGATGACCACCGACAGCACTACAGCGACTAACATCCTTGTGGTACGGTTGCTCTCCGTGTTAGAGTGCTCCTGATTGGCCCTCGAACTCTGCGAATGAAGACGGGCTCGGCGCTGATCGGCTTTGTGCATGGCGTGGATCAACTTTGCACTCAGAATTGATAAGAAGGTGCAAGGGCAACCTTCATGAGGACCCCAAAGAGCCAAAAACAGACCTGGTTAAAGACGGACGGTAAATCCCGCAAACCCATCCAGTATGAGGTTTTATTCTGACTGTTAAGACCCTGCTCTTGGACAACGTACTGAGCGTAGTTTGGTATACAAAACATGATCGTGGTACCAACCGTTATTAGTACGGTAAGCTTCGACCGAGGCATATTACACAGGCCTGGCGCTTGGGTGTGGTGACAGACGAAGATGTACCGAAACACTGCTAAAGACACGGTCAACCACAGAGCTATAGTGTGACAAGTAATTATGAAATTGGTGTGGATAACAATGAAGAGTACCCAGGCGTACGGGTGTTCTGCTTTAACGCTGGGTGTGGTAAATATGTATAGATATCCGGCATAGGGTATGTAGGTGGTCATGGTGAGCATATCAAATATAGCCAGGGCTGTGAGGATGTAATTGGTGGGGGAGACCATGTGGGGTCGTGTGAGAACAAAGATGTTTAACAAATTGGACACCACCCCAAAGATGCATACGGCAATGCTCACGTACCCGTGTCCTCCTGCGTAGAAATTAGAGAACAGTTGGAATCCGGTCAGGGTGGTAGCGGTGATGTTAGATTCTGTGAAATTGGTATCCCGGACAGCTACCATGATTGCTGCCGAGGTAGAAGAAATGTTGTCCCACAAAGAGGTATTACTTTGGTACTCCATATTATTTGAGGGGGCAAAGTTTAGTGAGCCCATTTTAAATATTGGTCACCCTTCCGACAGGGTGGGTGAGGGAATAAGATCCAGCAAATTTGGTCAAGATTTTTTTTTTTTTTTTTTTTTTTTTTTTGATTTTTAGATATTATTTTTTAAATTTTAATTTTCTTTATTTTTGATAATTCTTGTTTTGTTTACATCAATATTTTTTTCTTTTTTGTGTGTGTATTTTTTTTTGTGTGTGTGTATATATATATATTATATATATATATATATATATATAATATATTTTTTTTTTTTTGCAAAGATTTTTTTAAAATTTTGCTTTGTCAAAGAACAAAGCCAATCACGCAAAACTGATATCCATTATAAGAATTCCTCTTGAAGAATTTTTTTTTTTTTTAAAGAATATAACTCCAGTAAGTATATCCAATATAGGTAAGAAAAAAAAAAGGCTGATGTATTATCGCTTCAAAGGAATTGAAAACAGAACTTTGCCACACAGGCTCGCTCTTTTTTCTTTTAAATATCAGCCAAAACTTTCAGAATAGGTATTTCTCCATATGCAGTAAATGTGACCACATGACTTGCTGCTTTGTCATTCCTAGATTATTTTAAATATTCCTCATAGAAAATATCCCTTTCTTTGTATTCCGTAATATTGCACGACTGGAATGGTGTTGCAATCTTCTTCTGTTTTTTCCGCAGCAGGTTTACATCAAGTCTAAGTAAATGGTAAAGCGCCAAATTCCTCAAGCCGACTTGGAACAAAAGACAATCTGCAAAGAAAATGAATCAAAAGTTACTTTGTTCTTTCCGAAAATGGATGTTCAATACATAAAAAAATAATTATTAACATCAGGCTAAAAACAGTTTCCTTACCCCACCAACTTTTTTTCTCTTCTAGTACTCCCAGGTATATGCCTCATCTGTTTTTTAATTAACCCTTGTACTACCTGCCAGAAAAAGTACAATTTATCATTATTATATATTTTATTCATTGTAATATTTTGTGATTGAAATAGTCTGTTTCTTTATATAAGTTTTCTCCGTCTTTTTATTTTCTAATAATGTATTCATTTACTTTTTCTCTGATGAATTTTTTGCCTGCAGTGCTTATTATATTAGGTGTCAAAGCTGACAAATGCTTCATATATTCTATATCCTTTATTATATATATATATATATATATATATATATATATATATATATATATGAGAAGAAGATACACAAGCGATGTATTTATGATATGGCTTTTTTTAGCCGACAATTTTTGGGAGAATATGTGCTTAATTGAAATCGTACCTAATTTTGAAAGTTAATTAATTAATAATTAACTAATTAATCAATTAGGCGGGCATACCTATTAAATGTAAGGCTAAACAAATCGAGAAAAATCAATCTCTGTATGTACATTATGACTTCAATTAAGCACATATTCTCCCCCACCCAAAAAAAAAAAAAAAATATATATATATATAGTGATGCTGATACCTTTTTAATTTAGTGCATCCTGGGACACACGGATTTGTTTTCAATGAGTCCCCAGGGAAATTTGATAGGTCCCAACTAAAGTTTCTGAATAAATTGTAGAGTTTTTATTTATGAACAACTAAAGCTGTCTAACCGCTACCTTGTACCCCATACAGTGTAATTTGTTCCCAAGAAAATATTGAAATGTATTTACAGTTAGCTGGAAATGATGGGGGAAGAAAAATAAAACTGGGACGTATGGATACAATTTTTATGCAGGACTAATACCTATCAACATTGTGTGTGTGTGTATATATATATATATAGAGAGAGAGAGAGAGAAAAGGAAAAAAAGTTGTTTTTTTTCTCCTTTCTAGTTTATTTTCTTAGTTATTATGTAGTTGGCTGTCTGATGAAACTGGGCTCATTTATTGAGTTATCAGTTGAAATCAATTTATAATAGCTAAATGACAGTTTAAGTTTTTCTTTCTTATTGAAAGTGTGTGTATGTGTAATATATATATATATATATATAATATAGAATGCTATATTTATAAGTAAATAGTGCTCAATATCATCATTGATAGAGCATGTATATCTAAGTTAGTGTAGAATGGACACGAAGTGAATGGTGCTTGGTTACTGACAATTTCTTGCCTTTGCGATTTTCAAACCCAGCACTTGGTTTGAAAATCACCTTAGTGGTACTTAATAGAAGAGTTCTGTAGACTTGAGGAGACTTGCTGTCACTCAGACTCCAGTGAAAAACATTTAAAACCCGGTGTGAAAAAACTTGCATTAAGTGAATAGATAATAACAACAATCTCTTAGTTGAAATTGGCTATTGCGTGTTTGCAATAAAACACATTATGGTTTGGTAAGAATATCTGGTGCCACAGGATCCAAAGTCTGCACTTGGTGATTTCAAGACAGACACCATCTGGATTATGGTAAAAGAGGTCTGCTGGCTCCAAGGCGAAAACGCTTCTTGTATATTTGTTGTTTTATTTATTTATTTATTTTTTAATGGTTTTCTTTGAACTGTTATAAACTGTGAATGTCTGTTTCTTTCATATTTGCACCAACAATGTTCTTTTGAAATTAATTGTCTTCGAGTTTATCTGGGTTTATGTTTCAGCCATCCAGTGCAGTAAAATGTCACGTGACTTTTTGATTTTAGTTTTTTGTTTTTCATTCTGCTTTACTGAATTGCACTGTGGCAAATTGTTTTGTAGCAAGGCCAGTTGCTGATTTTTGTAAACATAGATTAAATGAAAGGCTTGCTAAAGTCACCCAATTAATTAACAAAGGGTACTATATACAAGGTTGTTTATATTTAGAGTGAATTTTTCAATTTTTTTTTTTTTCATTTTGCATCACTTCACTGCTACTGGCTGTTGATTTTTGTAAATGTGGGTTAAATGAAAAGCTTACCAAAGTCCCCTAATTGACAAAGGGTAATTTATACAGGGTTGTTTATATTTAAAGGGAATTTGTTCAATTTGCTTCTTTCCACCGCTATTTGCGGCAATTGTTATGCAATGAGTCTAGTGGCTGATTTTTGTAAACGTGGCTCAAATGAAAGCCTTATCAAAGTCACCTAATTCACAAAGCGCACTTTAAACAGGGATGTTTATATTTAAAGGGAATTTTGAAACTCAATAGAAATGTCTCAATATTCTAAATGCATCCCCATGAATTTGAAATTGGCCTGAACATGAACACTAATATTATCATTATTATTATTATTAACTTATGAGTAAAACTAGATATTGCCTTATTCTTCTTTTTTTTCACGCTATTGCTCTAGCAACAATCTCGCTACAATGTTCCATTTTTGCTGTTAGGGCCGGTTTAGCTCAGTCGGTAGAGTGTTCGGCTAGGAATCAAAACATTCTTGGATCGAAACCGGCCCTCGCCAACTCAGCGAATGAGTAGCACAGGGATCTGTGCAGTAAAGTGAGGAGTTGATGGTAGGTGCGGCGATCCACCTCAGATGCTAAAACAATCTCCTTGGTCTAGCGCTAGTGAAAAGAGGATAGACTCCCTCACTGTCTGGCTGATACCGACATTAGGCCGCCCCCCCAACAACTTTACTTTGCTTTACCTAGGTAATTGCCGTGCTCAATTCTAAATTTTAAGTAAAATCCTCGTTGTGTATGTGTGTATACTTCCTTACATCTATTAAGTCCATTGCGTTGGCCAGTTTCTGTACGTCATGAATGTTTGCAAAGTGGAAAGTGAAAGTGATCTTTTGATGAAGAAAAAAATATAAGAAATAAAGAAATCAAGGAATGTCTGTAGATTTTAATAAAGAGAATTATAAAGAACAGTGAATAAAATATTAAAAATAAATATTAAAAATAAAAAGTAAGAAAAGAAAGATATTTTCTTTGAAATTAATTCAATAAATGTATAATTGCATCAATAATTAAATAATGTGGAGACATTTTTTTTCTGATAAGTATACGGAAAACAACCATTTCCCTATTCCATTATTCATACAGATTATAAATATATATGTGTGTTATATATATATATATATATATATGTGTGTGTGTGTGTGTGAAGAGATGGAAGTGAATCCAAC